>JBANSL010000018.1:52571484-53771484 GCA_037127255.1 Persicaria tinctoria
ACTAGCCTAATTGAATTATTATAAAAACACAATTCAAAATTATTAACTTTATAACTAATGCAAAAGAAAATTTAAGTTTAAACATTTTATTTTATAAAATAATTTCCACATGGTCTAATTAAATGGAAATTCTTCTTGAAAAAGTTTTAAATAGTTTATAATAATTAAATCTTAAAACAGATTATGTTTTCCAATTTTAGGTGAGTGTTTATCCATTTTTAGCTTATTAATCAATCATACCCACAGTTTTTCTGACATAGGTCATTGGGATATAGTTTAAACATTCATATTATTGAAAATATTTTTAAAATATTATTTATATTTATAAAATTTTAAATTAATTTTTTAAAAGTCAATGTTCTTTCTTGATTTTTAAACGATTTTATCTTGATTTTTAAGTCAATGTTCTTCCGATTCTGCCATTTGTGTCTAATGTTCGGCGTAGCAGAATAAGTCAGTCGAGATTGAGTTGGTCATAGTGGTTTCTTAATAACATGTAGAAAAATCAATTTCACAATACTATGTGCCAAATGGGGATTTTTGCAAAACAAATTATTAGGTTTTGAGTGGTTTTTATTTAGATGATAAGATATTTCGAGTTTTTAAATGTATTTTAATCAATTTTTTCATACAACTATTTAATTAGATACTAATTAATCCATTTTTTTATATATAATTTTCTTTCAATAATAAAAGATATCCTAAATTATAACTAAGTCGATCAAATCTTTATATGTATTTTCATCAAATCTTTTAGGTTTTAAATTCAAACCAATAGATATTCAAGTAACTAACTAATCTCCTCCAAATTATGAATCTTTTAGAACAATCTAAATCAAGAATATTGATAACACCTTGAGAAATATTGAATTGTGGAAAAAGGCTTGATCTTTCTTCTCATTCACAAGGTGTATATATAGTACACTTTACAAGATAGGATAAAGATGGACTTAGGATAATACATAATCAACTAATATCTATATATAGACATAGAATATATCTCAATACTCCTCCTCAAGTTGGAGCATGCGGGTCGCAAATGCCCAACTTGCCCATAAGAAACTGAAATTGCTGACGACCAAGGGCTTTGGTGAGTAGATCAGCCGGCTGGGAGTCGGTGCGAATATGATGAGTACGAATTGTGCCTGCAAGAATGAGATCCCTAATGAAGTGACAGTCAACCTCAATATGCTTAGTACGATCATGAAAGACAGGATTCGCAGCAATGTGAATGGCGGCTTGACTATCACAGAATAGACGCATAGGCACTGAATGCTCCACTCCAAGAGAGCGAAGAAAAGACTTGAGCCACAAAAGCTCACAACAGGCGTAAGCCATGGCCCGATATTCGGCTTCGGCAGACGAGCGGGAGACGGTGGGTTGTTTCTTCGTCTTCCACGAGACTGGAGAGGAGCCGAGAGAGATATAGTAGCCGGTTAGGGAGCGCCGAGTGAGAGGGCAACTGGCATAGTCAGAATCACAGTATGCAGTAAGAACAAGAGGACCGGATGCCTGAAGAAAAATGCCCTGACCTGGATAACCCTTCAGGAAGCGCAAGACCCGCAAAGCGGCATCCCAGTGATCAACGGTGGGTGATTGCATGAACTGTGCCAAGGTATGGACGGAGTAGCAGAGCTCCGAGCGTGTGATTGTCAGATAAATTAAGCGACCAATAAGACGACGATACCTATCCGGAGCGGCGAATGGCGGAGATGTAGAGGTAGCAAGGGAGTGATTCTGTTCCATGGGAAACTCAGAAGGCTTAGCACCAAGGAGACCAGCTTCTGAGAGAATGTCCAGCGTGTACTTTCGTTGACAGAGGAAAAGACCCTTGTCAGAGCGAGCGAATTCAATGCCAAGGAAGTACTTAAGAGGGCCCTTGTCATATGAAAGACGGAGCTCAGCTTGGATTTGAGGCGAGCAATCTCAGCAGAATCACTACCAGCAATGATCAAGTCATCCACATAAATCAGCACATGAAGAGACAAGCCCGGGCACAGGAAGGAAAAGAGCGAATAATCGGCTCTAGACTGGACAAAACCAAATCGGCGAAGAGCAGCAGTGAGCTTGAAGAACAAGTTTCTGGGAGCCTTACGAAGACCATAAAGTGACCTATTCAAGCGGCATACCTTGGAAGGATCTGAACAAGGGAAACCCGGTGGTGGCCGCATGTCAACCTCTTCGTCCAAGTCGCCGTGGAGAAAAGCATTATGAACATCCATCTGATGAAGTTCTCAGCCCTGATTCACGGCAACAGCAAGGAAGGCGCGAACGGAGACCATCTTCGCAACTGGAGCGAAGGTTTCATTGTAATCAATACCGGACTGCTGATTGTTACCAAGCACAACAAGACGAGCTTTATGACGCTCCAAAGTACCATCTGACTTATACTTAATGCGGAACACCCATTTACAACCAATGGGGCGTTTGCCTGCAGGGAGATCGACAACAGTCCAGGTTCCATTCTTATCAAAGGCATCAATCTCGGCCTACATAGCCGAGCGCCATTTCGGACTGCGAAGGGCCTCAGAAACAGATGAGAAGAGGAGAAACGGTCAAAAGAGACAAAGTGCTCAATAGGATAACGCGTACCTGACGACGATGAAGGAGTGGGAGGAGGAACAATAGAGGATACTGGAGATCGTATGGTGTGGCAGACATAATCATTGAGTTTTGCTGGTGCAACTCGATCACGAGTGCTCCGACGAAGGGTAAGAGGTTCAGCAGGGAGCGAAGCAGACGCATCTAGCGGCGAGGCACTCCCCCTGACGTCTGTAGACGGGTCAGCCGTGACGGAAACATCCACGGAAGGGGTGGGAGCAGCCTCAGGGAGAATGAGAGCTAGCGGAAGGAGTTCCTCGGCCGAGTGGGTAGGGGAGGCGGACGGCACTGGGTGCTGTGGTGGTGGTAGGGCAAGCGTCTGAAAGGGAAATGTGGTTTCGTAGAAGGTAACATCCCGAGAAACAAACAGGTCATTGGATTCAATGTCAAACACCCTCCAACCCCGTTGTCCCTGAGGGTAGCCTAGGAAGATGCATTTGCGGGCACGGGGGGCAAATTTATTGGAAGTGCGAGGGATCTGCGAGGCATAGCAAAGGCAGCCAATGGTGCGGATGTGCGAGTAAGAGGGGATGCGGTCATGAAGGACTTCGAAGGGGGTTTTCTGGGCAAGGATAGGGGTAGGAGTGCGGTTTATAAGGTAGCCCACGGCCTGAATACACTCCCCCCAAAATTTGATGGGTAAGCTGGCTTGAAACATAAGAGAGCGGGCAACATTCAGGATGTGGCGATGTTTCCGTTTGGCCCGTCCATTCTGCTGGCGAGTGCCTACACACGAAGATTCAAACTGAATACCATTATGATCAAAGTAAGAACGTAAGGATGTGAATTCCGTTCCATTGTCACTTCGAAATCGTTTGACAGAGACATTAAACTGACATTTAGCCATAGCACAAAATTGGGGGAAAATAGTGGAGACTTCATTTTTATTACGTAACAAATAAAGCCAGACATGTCTAGAACAATCATCAACTAAAGTAAGAAAATAAGAAGCACCCGTAATAGACTTAGAGCGATAAGGGCCCCAGAGATCTCCGTGGACTAATTCAAAAGGATTAGAAACATGAGAAGTACTTAAAGGAAATGGGGAGCGAGTTTGCTTTGCCCGATGACAGACATCACAAGGACTCAAGGACATGTGTTTGTTGACTTGAATATGAGGTAAATGCGATAAAATAATAGGTGCAGGATGACCCAAACGGTTATGCAAAAGGGAAAGTGAATCGGCTTCAACATGAGAAGAAAATGCAGTCGGTGGTGCAGAACGAAGCCAGTATACTCCATTGTGCCCCTCACCCACGCCAATCAATGTCATCGTAGTACGGTCCTGCAAAACACAAACTTTGTCAGTGTCGCTGATGCAACAGTTGTGCTGACGGGGCAAAGTCAGAAGAGATATAAGATTGCATTTGAGACGAGGAACAAGAAGCACATCAGTTAACCGTAAGTGGGGACCGAAAACCAGGGTCCCTGCCTGTTTAGCTGTATCAATCAGACCATCCGGAAGAACAATAGAGGATGGAGTAACATCAACAAGATCAGTAAGCAGAAAGCGATCCCCCGTCATATGAAACGAGGCGCCCGAATCAAGTATCCAGGGGGAACAAGTCTTACCATTCAAGGGATCAGTCGAGCCAGAGGCGGGAGACTGAAAGAGAGACACGAGGGTGGACCACTGGGAGTCTGATAGGCCGGGAAAGGCAGAGCGATCGGCGCCGGCTAAGGAGGCTGATGACTGACCACCACGGTCCTGATGAGCATGAGCGGCGTTGGCGAGGCCGGTTTGAGGACGGCCACGACCATGACTAGCGCCGTCAGGAGCATGGCCAGTAGGAGCATCGGATGGGGCGCGATCGCGAGATCCAGTGGGCCACTAATCAGGGTAGCCGATGAGCTTGAAGCAGGAACTCACAACATGACCGAGTTGGCCACAGTGAGTACACGTAGGGCGATCGGTACCACGCCCTCCAGATCGCTGTTTGCGGGAGGACTGATCGCGGTTCCCTGTAGACCGATCACACGCTGGCACTGGCGGGTCCGGATCACGACGAGTCTGGTCGCGAGGGCGAGATCCCTGGCGCTGTCCTTGAGCAGCAAAGGCAGCACCTTCGGAGCGAGTTTCCTGATTCTTGGAGGCGGCCAACTGAGCCTCCTCACGGGTCAAGGTCTGATAGACAATGTTGAGAGAGGGCAGCGTGTCGTTGGCGAGAAGCGACGAACGAACAGTAGAAAATTCATCATCGAGACCCATTAGAAACTGATGGATCTTCTCCTCCTCGCGCTCTTTGAGCAGATTGGTGCGCCAATTGCAGGTACATGTGCCGCAGGTAGCACAACCACGAACGGAGGAAAAACTGGCAAGTTCATCCCAACTGTGTTTAAGGACACCAAAGTACACAGCAATAGATCAACCGGATTGAGTGGCTCGAGACAATTGCGCCTTGAGTTGATGAATACGCAGGCCATTGCCCACCGAAAAACGCTGGGTAATGTCATCCCACAACTCTTTGGCGGTCTCGAAGTAGGTAAGAGAGGGACGAAGCGAAGCATCGACGGACTGTAAAATCCACCCAATGATCATGGAGTTCACAGCACGCCATCGTCGAACCTCAGTGGCGTCGGTTGGTTTCTGCAAAGAGCCATCAATGAATTCGGACTTGTTTTTCGCATAGAGAGCATTGCGAAAACAAATCGCCCATTCAGGGTAGTTGTCACCTTTGAATGTGACTGCACAGACGTTCAGACCAGGATGATCGGAAGGATGCAAGTAGTATGGAGAAGTGGTATCAACCAAGGCTTTCTTCGCAGCCTCAACGGCGGCGATGATGGCAGCGGCCTGGGCGGCGTCGGATTCGTTGCCAGACATGGCAGCAGCGAGAAGGAACTAGGGCAGCGGTGCGGCTAGGGCGGCACGAGAGTAAAAAAAATTTGATTTAGGGTCAAACCTGCTCCAATACCATGAGAAATATTGAATTGTGGAAAAAGGCTTGATCTTTCTTCTCATTCACAAGGTGTATATATAGTACACTTTACAAGATAGGATAAAGATAGACTTAGGATAATACATAATCAACTAATATCTATATATAGACATAGAATATATCTCAATACACCTATCCGAAATTTCTAAAACCATATTTCAGCGTGATGTGTGGGTTTGTGTGTGATTTTTTCTTCCTTTCTTATTTTCTAATTTCATTCACGTATATTAGTGTTTTCAACTGTATGTTGATCTATTGCTTTGTATGCAATGTTTCTGTTCGCTTGTAATATCTTCTTTATGTAGGTGTATATATAGGTAGTTGGTAGTTTCTTTGTTAAACATTTTGTGTTCTCTATAAGGTGTTTTCATATATCTTATGAGAACATATATAGTTATAAGTATTGACAAGACACATTCATGTAAAATGGTAATTCGGTCAAATAAACTATGTATATATATATTCTCACCTCAAACATGCATGTAAAATAGTAATTCAGTAAAATTTCCTCCAATCTGAAAATATATTTGGTCGGTGATAACCTACTTTCATTCTTGTGTATAGGTACTTCAATATATGGAAATTTGCCCACTCACATATTCTCGCTAGATTGATACATGTAAGTAAGCAGTTATTGATGTCCATGTTTTGTGCCATTTTTTATATCTACTTTTATATCGATCTTTGCATGCATTTCATGCATTTGGGTTAGATTAATACAGAATATGTGTAGTTTATGTTTATTTTCCAAATTATAGAGTCTACACTAGTTTTTATTTAATTTCGCAGAAATCAGACGCACTTTGGAGCTTAAAGGAAAACTCATGAAGAAGCTAAGGATGGTGCAGCTGGAGAAAAGGCCATTTTTCGGCATTCATCATTCTGAGTCAAGTTCTGATGTCTTCATGAGAGTTGTAACCCTAGAAAAGAGATTTCCAAACGCATGCTCATATGTGTCCATCCGACGAACGAGGATCGGGAAAGTGCGTTTAAAGAACATATCAGGATGCTGAGAAGACTGGTCGATGTCGACCAAGGCTACTCGATATCGACCAAATCTTGGTCGAAAATTCCAGAATCGACCAGCAGAGAAGGGTGCAAATCGATATTGACCTATAGTGGTCGATATCGACCAAAAAAATCGACTCAATATTTCCCTAGGAAGCCAAAATCGAGCAGCAGAGTTGAAGCTAAGAAAAGTCAACTCGAAATCGACCTACCTAGGTCGATATCGACCTATATCCAGTGACGTCATCAAGTCGATTTCGTGTTCTTGTTAAGGTTCTATCCCGAATGCAATGGAGATATTTCCGAGAGAAGATTCCCAACACATGAAGAGTTGAGAGATTTTATTTTTTTATCTATCCTAAGGGTTGAACAATTAATTACCCTAGGATTTATCTTGTTTTATCTAGTTTAGATTTATTTATTTCCAAGTAGAATTATATCTTCTAGTTAGATAGAGATATGGATAGAATTTCCTCCCTTGATTAGCATGGATTGGAAGCCTATAAATAAAGCCCGTGGGGCTAGTTTTTCATTCATTCAATTATAGAGAAGGAAAAGAGAGGAGAAGTAAAGTAGAGATGGAGAGAGTGGAGGCCGAGAGGAGTGAAGGAGCGAGAGAAAGTTGGCTTCGATCGGTTGTAAGCTCTGTTTAGTTTATTAATGCAAGTTTCTTTTCCATCAATTATGTCTGCGATTGTGATGAAGAGCGAGTAGTCCACCCACTTCTAGGGTTGAGGTGAGCCCGACGATAGCCATGCGTGTTTGAGGTAAAGATCCAACCTTTATTATGTGTTTATTACCTATTTAATAGAGATCCATGCTAATAACTTGGATTATAAACATAAAATCGGTATAAACAATTAGGGTTTCGTGAAAGAGTTGTCTAATTGTTGGAAAAGGCGAAAGCTTGATCCTTCGATGCGATTTGCATGATTATCGTTATTTATCTTGCCTTGTGCATGTTTGGTTATCGTTGTTGCAAACCCCGATCCTGGAAGTTTTCTTTCACATAGTTTATTCCGAATCCGAAAAGCTTTGTTCTTTAATTTATTTTACTGTTTCTGGTCGACTTCGACTAGACCCTAGTCGACGTTGACTTATGAGTTTCGATCGAGCAAAGATCGCTGCTGTTTGTGTCTCTACAGTTACTCGATTTCGAACAGGTTTACTCGACTACGACCAGAACTTACTCGACGTCGAGTTGGATTACTCGAGATCGACAAAAATCCCTGTTGCTCGAATTCGACTGTACTGACCCCTGTCGACTACAACCTAGTCGAGGTCGAGTACACTGTGGTCGATCAACATCCGTGAGATTTGCCGCTGCCTGAGATCCGCTGACACGCTTCCTCGAGGATCGACCCTGACTTCTTGTTGCTACACCGGGAGGGAGTCTTGTAGGACACCTTCGAGTGTTTTGAAACATGGGCCGAAAGGGAAAGAGAGAGACGGTATGCAAAAGAATTGGAATATTTGAGATGGATATACATGGTTGATGAGGAAGCATGGCTTGAAGGAGTACGCGCATTTAGGAAGCTACAAGATTTGTTAAAATCACCGCCAAAAGCCCCAATCCCGCTAGAAGGAAGATTTGAACCTGAGGTCGTCCTCGACCAACGCCTAGTCAATTTCGATCTATCTCTAGTCAATACCCAGGTATGTCCTTCCGCGATCTCAATTCGAACTTTGCTATCTGTCTTTGAAAAACCATTTGAAGGACCCCAAGAAGAAGAAGAGCTAGAAAAGAAGAAGTCGGACATCGTTGCCCATGTTGTTTCAAAGTCACTTTTACCTTACAAGGTGAAGGCGATCCCCGATGATTTTGAGCAACCGATGTTCGTGTTCAAGCATGGGTTCCTCGCAAAGTGGCACAAAGCTCCGCAGGATAAGGCGGAAGTATCTCTTCCCACTCCACCGGTTAGCTATGGTGGAGACACACAACCAAATCCAACTTTTAAGCAGAAGGTATACGATGATGAGGTATGAAAACTTCCTTTATATATTCCTTTATGTAGGCCAGGTGAAGCCCAGGAAGATAAATGGGTGGAGCCATGGAGCGTTCACTTGGGGAGATTTAAACTTCTCCATATGATGCTCCCGGATGACATTCCACGCTTCCCACCACCAAAGGAACAACCATACCCAGCTATACCTCCGAACAAGGATGAGCCAGGCTAATGCTTAAAGGGAAGTAGGTCAAGCTAAGGACTTAAAATTTAGCTCTTACGGGAGGCAACCTGCTATTTTTATTTTTATTTTATTTTGTTTTACATTATATTTTTATATCTCTTTTACTTTGTGCAAGGTATCTTTTGTTGATATTTTTAGACATGTCGAAAAAAAACGAGGATCGAGTGGAAATTTCGAGGCAATTTGGTCGATATCGACCAACACTAGTCGATATCGACCCCTGAGGCAGATTTCGACCAGGAGCAAAGAAGATGAACTGATCGATATTGACCATACTCACTCGATATCGAGTGAGTATGGTCAATATCGACCCAAGCCCCGATTTTGACCAGCTGAACAGTTGGAATCGGACGAGAATTACAGCCGATATCGACCTACACCTAGTCGATATAGACTTATGGCAACCTACAACAGCCCGGATTTCGACCCTACAACGCGTTATTCGGTGAGTTCCTTTCTTTACCCTTGTTTTGTTTGATTTTCATACAGTGGGGACACTGCATATTCTAAGTATGGGGTGGGGGAAGAACTCATTATCATTATTTTATGTTTTATTCTTGTTTCTATTTTTACATGGTGAATTTTGAGTAAATTTTAAAATTTTTGTGCTTAATTACTAAACTCATAGTAAGTTTTATGGGACATCTCCCAAAGCTTGTAAATTGTTCAAAGAAATAGTGTCATGGAAGCTTTAATTGAACTTGACGATGCAAAATTGGATTCATTAGAGATATTACATGAAATTGCTTAGTAAAGGGAAGTCACAATGAAATTCATATTTTTATGAAAACCATGAAGGAAGGTAAAATTTGAAATTGCTTTTGACATCTTGCATGATAAGAGGATGGAGGACATTATATTTCCATATATGCTCATATGTTTGTATTCCCTAGCCTTACCTATGCTTATGCATCACAAAAGCCATATTATATGCCTTATTTTATACATTGCTCCACATGTTCTAAATATATCCCATTCTTTCCTCTATCCGGGGATTATGTTGAGAATGATGTTACATTATGGAGATATTATATGGTATTTGTGTTGTTATCATTATTGGAGTTTGGTAGGAAAATGTTTGAAATATATGGAAAATTTAATGAGTGAGAAAAAAATCCGATCACCTCAGGAGATAAAGGTAGATCGACGACCCTGCTCGCTGAGATAATAGTTCAGCAACATGGGACACACATGTGAGGAGTCCAAAGCACTATGTATCCGGGGCCATTCATGACACCCATGTTTGCGACTCGCGAGATGGAAGTGCTGATGTTAGAGAGGTAAAATCATATAAGTGAAAAAAGCAAAGAGTTAATGAGTGATGTGGAAATTATTAAAAGGAGAAAATGCATCAAAGCAAAGTTTGAAGAAATTCTCCCCGGATTTAGCACCACATTGCCCAAATATATCCCACCACTTTACCTTTTACCTTTTCTTCACCATGAGCTTAAATTAAAGTCCTCTTGATTATTAATGTTTTGTCACTTATTTTTTTGTTTTTGCATAACCCTCCTTTTGTGAGTAGATGTTGCTTTTTATTGCACATGTATGGATTTGTGGCATTAGTACCTTTTCAATGACGGTAATTGATTGCAGGGACATATAAGAATGAATCTATGTTGTTGAGAGTTTGAATTCTTCCCCTGAATGACCATCCAAGTTATTGCTTGGGGACAAGAAAGTTTAAGTATGGGGTGATTTGATGTCCATGTTTTGTGACATATTTTATATCTACTTTTATATCGATCTCTGCATGCATTTCATGCATTTGGGTTAGATTAATACAAAATATGTGTAGTTTATGCTTATTTTCCAAATTATAGAGTCTACGCTAGTTTTTATTTAATTTCGCAGAAATCAGACGCACTTTGGAGCTTAAAGGAAAACTCATGAAGAAGCTAAGGATGGTGCAGCTGGAAAAAAGGTCATTTTTCGGCATTCATCATTCTGAGTCAAGTTCTGATGTCTTCATGAGAGTTGTAGCCCTCGAAAAGAGCTTTCCAAACGCATGCTCATATGCGTCAATCCGACAAAAGAGGACTCGAGAAAGTGCGTTTAAAGAACATATCAGGATGTTGAGAAGACTGGTCGATATCGACCAAGGCTACTCGATATCGACCAAATCTTGGTCGAAAATTCCAGAATCGACCAGCAGAGAAGGGTGCAACTCGATATTGACCTATAGTGGTCGATATCAACCAAAAAAATCGACTCAATATTTCCCCAAGAAGCCGAAATCGAGCAGCAGAGTTGAAGCCGAGAAAAGTGAACTCGATATCGACCTACCTAGGTCGATATCGACCTACATTCAGTGACGTCATCAAGTCGATTTCAGATTCTTGTTAAGGTTCTATCCCGAATCCAATGAAGATATTTCCGAGAGAAGATTCCCAACACATGAAGAGTTGAGAGATTTTGTCTTTTTATCTATCCTAAGGGTTGAACAATTAATTACCCTAGGATTTATCTTTTTTTATCTAGTTTAGATTTATTTATTTCCAAGTAGAATTATATCTTCTAGTTAGATAGAGATATGGATAGAATTTTCTGCCTGGATTAGCAAGGATTGGAAGCCTATAAATAAAATCCATGGGGCTAGTTTTTCATTCATTCAATTCTAGAGAAGGAAAAGAGAGGAGAAGTAGAGTAGAGAGGGAGAGAGTGGAGGCCGAGAGGAGTGAAGGAGCGAGAGTAAGTTGGCTTCGATCGGTTGTAAGCTCTGTTTAGTTTATTAATGGAAGTTTCTTTTCCATCAATGATGTCTGCGGATCGATTGCGATGAAGAGCGAGTAGTCCACCCACTTCTAGGGTTGGGGTGAGCCCGACGATAGCCATGCGTGTTTGAAGTAAAGATCCGACATTTATTATGTTTTGAGCATCTACTACCTTTTATGTGTTTATTACCTATTTAATAGAGATCCATGCTAACAACTTGGATTATAAACATAAAATCGGTATAAACAATTAGGGTTTCTTGAAAGAGTTGTCTAATTGTTGGAAAAGGCGAAAGCTTGATCCTTCGATGCGATTTGCATGATTATCGTTGTTGCAAATCCTAATCTTGGAAGTTTTCTTTCACATAGTTTATTCCGAATTCGAAAAGCTTTGTTCTTTATTTTATTTTACTGTTTCTGCTCGACTTCGCCTAGACCGTAGTCGACGTCGACTTCTGACTTTCGATCGAGCAAAGAATGCTGTTGTTTGTGTCTCTACAGTTACTCGATTTCAAACAGGTTTACTCGACTACAACCAGAACTTACTCGACGTCGAGTTGGCTTACTCGAGATCGACCAAAATTCAGGGTCTTCTGTTGCTCGAATTCGACTGTACTGACCCATGTCGACTACAACCTAGTCGAGGTCGAGTACACTTTGGTCGATCAACATCCGTGAGATTTTCCGCTGCTTGAGATCAGCTGACACGCTTCCTCGAGGATCGATCTTGACTTCCTGTTGCTACACTGGGAGGGAGTCTTATAATCATTTGCGTGGGCATAATCCGGTTTGATTTATTTTATTATTTATTGAACTCGCTTTCCTCCTACAACAGTTATGCATTCGATCTTTTATACTTTTCATATTTATACGTCCAGTCAATGGGGTAAATAAAAAAAATGATATATTTTAATTTTTTAATTGAGCCGACTAAATTAGGATTACATTGACTATAACTAACTTAATGATGGGTAAATTGTAGAAAACCACCCCTTAAATATGGTCATTTGCACAAAACCACCCGCTAAAATCAAAATTGCAGAAAACCACCCACTAAACCAAATCTGTTAACAAAAGACCACCCGATACCCAATTTCCGTCAAATCTCTGTTTAAAGTGCTGAAAATACACTTTTGCCCCTATTTTAAATAGGTATTGTCATATTGACCACCCACCCATGGTTATCGTCTTCTCCATTTGCCACCGCCATTACTACTGCAAAATTGAAGGTTTGAAGCCATCATCGTCAAGGATTCAAGGTGGCCTCATCAACCATAACTGTCCACCGACACCCTCTCCTCCTACAGTCCTACTCCTATTCCCCCACCACTGATGACAATAATACTTTCGCCACCGTTTATATCACTTTGATTTCAACTTCATTTTTAATTGAAAATTTATGAACAAATTGAACACCAGCAAGAAAAACAAAATCAAATTTGAATCATTACACACTAATTTAGTCCATTGATTCTATAGTTCAAAGTTTAGACAACTCAAAAACCAATACAAAATCAAATTAGGGTTTCATATAAAAAATCCCCAAATTAGAGCAATTTGAACTTTTGAATTAAAGAGGGGTACATAAAACAATCCAATAAGCTTCAAGTGCGATGTTATGCTCGCCAAATACAAGGATAAAGAGGTTCTTCGGTGTTTCGCCATGCAACATCACCAATTCCTATGCTGAAACGATCTCATTGGCGTAGCTGTCGACCGTGTCGAGGACACTTTCACCTACTCAACAACTTAAGAATCAAAGAAGCAACAAGATGCGGTGATTGCATGACGACGTTCCCTCTCTCTCTCTCTCTCTCTATATATATATATATATAGTTGTTGGTTTGAACTTTAAAACTTACCACATCTCTATACCAGTACAAAAAACCCTTTTTATCACGGTTTTATTTAGCTTTTTATCACGGTTATAACCCGTGATAAAATTTTATCACGGGTTATAACCGTGATAAAAGAACCGTATCAAACCCTCATAAAAGGAGGTTGTACACATAAACCAACGCTTTATATCACGGTTATAATCGTGATAAAAGAACCGTATCAAACCCTGATAAAAGGAGGTTGTACACATAAACCAACGCTTCATCAATTGTGATTTATACATAAATTCGAACTGTATACAATAGAACTATCTATCACGGTTTTATGCAATAACCGTGATGTTAAACCAACTGTTTCCCAAAAAAAAAATTGGTTCATATAGAACCGATCCGGTTAAATGAATCGAACCGGTTCGATTTGCAAAAAAAAAAAAATAGAGAATCAAAACAAAGAATTGCTTTTAAATTAAATATATTATAATCAGAAATCATTTTCTATACATATTCATTGATATCACAAAACATACCCACTTCAAGTGATTAAAGAACAATACACTAAAAATTCATTTATATATACTAGACAAGGGAGCCGGCTTTCTACATATGCTCTGCAATTTGAGGTCTTCTGCTCTACACATGCAGTTGCTATAGCCAAAGCAGCACTTCAATCCAATACAATAGAATCTTTACAAACATTCATTTTAAAATTAATGGCAAGGATAAACATGTTAGAACTTGAAAAGTAAAGAGAGAATAGTAGCTTCCACCTAACCAAAACTCTCCATTGTGGTAGCTCTGGCCATTAAAATGGGCAGATTGGCTTGGATATTAATAGACATCCTCCCTTAGGTGCAATGATTCTCTAGCTCCCAGCACGCTCCATTGAAGTCGATTAATATGTTGCTCCACCTCAAAGTGAAAGCAAATGCTTTGGAATCACGTTAACAGGTTCTCATCTTGTTCATAGATGGCTACTTAGCCTGAATCAACTTATGTTGCCAATATAAAATAAAGTTTCATGTCAAAAAGCGTATAGCTAATATGGGCATTACATGTCTAAATCTTGTTAGGGGAAACTGGAAAGGCATGGGTATGTAACTAACCTTGAAATGTGGAACAGTTAACAAATTCCTAATATTTGACATTATCATAATCCATAGATGACTTGAGATCCCAACTTTATAACCAATTCTGATAAGTCGGTGCTTATATATATATAGCTACTAATCTGATATAAGTTTAAAGCAGAATTCTAGGATGGGTTTGAATATACAACAGCTCTAAAAAATCTAAAAAGTCTTACACTGAAGAAGGCATTACTTTTTTGGAAGGTTGATTACCTCTTTCTGTAGGTCAGAGAAAAGTTGTGACATCCAACATCCAAATGTTAGATTTTGCAGAGGATCAGCAGCATATCTGACATCAGTTGGAGAGAACTCAATAGCAGAAAGGTTCTGTAATTGAATTAGGCATCAATAAGATTGAATCATTGATACAAAAATATTTCTCTAGCATATTCACCTGGTATCTAATGTTGTTAACTTACAAATTGAGTTAGATGGCGGGTCTCCACATGCCTGAGAACTGTCTGAACTGCTTGAGGTATCTTCAGCTAGGGGAGACCATTCAGAAAGAGAAGTTGCAATAGAGAGGAGCAAGAGTGGCCCGGAGCGGATCTATGATCAAAAAGTTACTATAAGATTAATTGAACACAAAGCTGCAATGGAGCGGATCCCTCTAAGAAAGCATTGCATCAATAGGCAAACCTAACAAGCACTCTTCTTTCCCAAGGTCAAAAAATCTCAATCTATTTTTTGAACACTTTTTTATATAAACCAAAAAAAAAAATCGCACCCCTCATCCTACCCCAAAACAAAAAAACAAATCCAAAGAGCATCTCTGGTTAAAATACTAAAAAGTACTCAGTACCATTGAACCATAATATAGCAATAAGAATCATGTCTGAATCTTAAAAATATATTCCTTAAGGAAATACACACGAGTTAATTGTATCTGATTTAGTGTGATGTGTCTCAAACGCACCTTACAGGCTTCCTCTTTTGCCTTTTGAGAAGAGGGAAACGAAACTCACTGTGTGGATCCAATTACACTTTCTCCTCCTCTGTAGCGGCCTGAACCATACTCCAACCTTCCATCTAAGAGTGCAATGATCATAACATTATATTTGTAAGCCAAAGAAAGCAGAATATGATATGAGTTCAATAGGTAAAAACAGTGTGGTTGGGATACACAATTATATTCATTGAATATGAACTGCATTCTTTTCCCTATTGGCTCTAAGGATACATAATTATATTCATTGAATCACAACATCCATGTTCAAAACTTTACCCGCGCATCCTTTGTACTGAGCACTTTAGAGATATTACAAATTTCATGCTCTTGCTTACCTTTCCTAAGTTGGAAAGTGCAGCACAGCGGGTTCCTGCTTCAGAAGGGGCCTAAAAATAAAACCTATGAGCCTTAATAACCTCTTGACGTCATCATTATGTTTGCTAGTCATCTAGAAAACCAAACATGTTAAATTAACATTATCTCTACAAAACACAAGTTAATAAACTTAATAAGGGAAACCAGAAGATAACCAATTAATGCGAAGATATGATTGATTGTAGGGAGACTTTCTAGTTTATAGTAAATAGAGATAAAAAAAAGAAGTTTAAAGAGATGCAAAGGTTTGTAGGGAGACTTTCTGGTTTGATGAGAATGTAGGAATGAAAAGGTTTTTAGGTTCAAAATAACCAAATAGTGTTGTCAATGAGTTTCCTTTCCCTCGCTCCTTGTCTCAACCTTAGTTTCTCCTTTATCATCTTTACTATTACATCCGAGGTCTACGAAATGCAAAAGAATGTTTTTTTAAGAGTAAGCATCCAATCCAGGTGGCTAACGATGAATCTTTAATGTCACCAAAAAAAAATCTTACCAATAACATAAACAATCCGGGGAAAAGCAAAAGTAATATTAGACATGCTTCATATCAAGAATCACTATCCAATTTTCATTGAATAAAATGAATGGTCGAATTTTTTTTTTCCATTAAAGCAAATATGCAATTGCAAACACAAGATCAAGTACCACTAAGAAAGCGTCCAAGACAGACTACTTTAGAAGTGAAAACCCTCACATATCACCAAACATAATCATCAACCAAATAACATAGGCAAACTGAAAAGAAAGAATTATCAAGAAACCACTACGAAATTGATCTGCAAAAAGTAACTAGGAAATCATAATATTAGCACTTTACCGATCTCAGCACCAAGGCGTTGCATTCGAGAGATGAAAACGTTGGAGGCAAAAAGACGCCTCATAGTCTATCAGCCATATACAACTAGCTTCCTACTATGTACATAATGTATGCTTAAAACCTACAAAACCTACTAATCTCATCAAACCATAGGTAAGATTCTCAAAGAGTGGACCAAACTTAAAATAAAATAATAGACCATGTTAGTAAATAAAATTGATTATGAAAAATGAGTATCCAAACCCATGTTTCACAACATATTTAGAAGCAAGTTAAGAAACAAGAAGATTAATATATATGTTACGTACTTCCAATGATTTCTATAATCAATCATATCAATCATAAATGTGTAAATCTGATGCCTAGCATTCTGCACATAGATAAACCCTAGCACTTTAAGAAGTCAGTAGAAATTTAGGGGGAAATGCAAATTTCAAAGCTCACCTGTCCACCCAGGTAACAAATTCCACCGAAGATGTCAAATAAATTTGTCAAGGAAAAAAACTATTCCAATAAATCTAACCATATGAGGGCTGCACCTAATTTTCCCAATCAAATACACCATAGTCCAGAAATTTTGATTAATTCATGGCACAAACTCAACCAAGTTTCTATCCAAATTAGAGATGAGTGTGAAAGATTACCAATTAAATTAAGAGATGAGGACACCAAAACTGATACGTTTGGAATCCCCGATCCTTCGCCTGTGGGCTCAAGATCAAGAACCACGCCGTATATTTGCCCGATCTTGCAATGATCTTCCAATATCTTCAGATTAACAATTGACTTAAACTAATTAAACTTAACTTAAACAAAAATTAAACTAAACTAAGTACTCCGTAATAACTAACTAAAAAAACGTTGTTAACTTAAACAAATTCAAGAAACTGAAAGCTAGAATAACTTAATTAGATCTAAGCTAACAAAAGAACTAACATGTTTTATAACTTAAGAATTCAAACAACTAATTACGCAGGAAACAATTCAACTAGATCTAAACTAATTAATAATTAGTTAGGCTATGGAATAAACCGAACAAAATTTAAACTTAACAAAATTCTAACAACTAATACGATGAAACAAAATAACTAATTCAAGACTAATATGGTAATAGTGAACGAATGCAAAAGAAGGCGAAGAGAGCGTAGGATAAAAAAACTTGCGAGGACGAGAGCGCCGAAGACAACGAGACCGAGTGCTCGCGGAACTGGATGCGCGCGCGAACTGGGCTGCGCTGGAAGCAGAGCCGAGCACACAGGAGCAGGTCTTCTCAGGGTGTGCGGACGCCAAGCCTCGGCAACGATCGCTGGTGGCGATGGCGGACGCGATCGAGAGCGAAGGCGAGCGCGCAAGAGCGATGGAGGCGTGAGCGAGCGTGTGCGAGAGGGCGAGAGAGCAAGCACTGGAAGCGCGGAGCCAACGAGGCCGTGCTCGCTGGGAGCGAGGGACGCCGCATGCGTCACCAAGGTCCGGCCTTCTCTTAAGCGCTGGTTCGGTGAAGAAGGTGAGGTCCGGTTTTGGTTTTGATCAAGATCAAAGTGACGGTGATGGAGGTTGAAGATGGTGATGATTGTGATAGTGTCGACATTAACATAAGAACCGGATAGCCTTTGGGATTGATAATCGAGAACCCTTTAATCCTATAAAGGGGTTTCTCAATTCTATTCAATCTAATTTAATTCAATAGAACTACAATGTTTAAATAGAAAAGCTAAGAACCAATTCTATCGTGCAAGATAGAATTTAGTTCGATAAAGATAGATTAAAATAACTTAAAGATAAAAATAAACCTAAGAAGATATAATTCTAAAACTTAGGGAACAAGATATATCTAGAGGCGATATAATCTTGTACATTATTAATTTATTGCATAAAATAATAATTAATAAAATAATAAACTAATTTGAAGACTAGAACCGGCCCACACATTAGAAGTGCTCGACATGGGCCTTGTGTACTTGACATGAGACTTGAATCTTCTTCCATGGTGGTGCCTTCTTCTTCCTCTTGAGGACGAGACTCTTTGCCATCAATGGCCCTCGAATCGGTCTTGAGAGCTCGCCTGGATCAAGGTCATTGTTGGACCCACAGAAGGTCATCTTGATTTGCATAATTCTCTCCTTCTTATCTTCGATTCGTCCTCGAATCGAGTAATTGAAGAGCAGTAGGGAAGGAGCAACCACCAAAAAGTAACTTCCTTGACAATCAATTTGAGATGGATCCAGCAGAATTTGAGGGATCATCGAGCAGTCAAAAGGAACAAAATCAAAAGGCTCAATAACCCTATGAACTCCAGAATTATCAACATTAGGAACATTCTCAAGAGGTACAATAGCTAACTCAAGAGAAGTGTCCCCAACGTCATCATCGTTGTCGTCAGAAGCACCCAACACATCATGCGCAGCACTTTCGTCCACTTGCAGAGCAGTTTCAGGTGCCTTAACGGAGGAGTCCTGCAGCATGTGACCCACCGTTGGAAGGCTCGTCGAGTCAGCTTCGGAACAAGACTGAGTTGACTCAATTCCGAGGTCGGAGTCAACGTGAATCTGTGAAACAAGTTCGACGCGCTGTGCTGAATCTGGTACCTACGATTTTGATTTCATCCTGGGTTGCGGGCGCGACTGAATCAGGGGTGCCGGATGGTATGGCCGCGGGTGCAGCCTGATTGGTGTATGTGCCGCAGTGCGCTTCCCGTCTTGCCGCAACCTCCTTCTCGGCTTTGTATTGGCGTTGTCGTACCTGGTTCTTCAAAACAGCTTGAGGAGATAAGGGTAGGAGGGTGAATCTCCTCCCAGCAAACTTAAAAGCAAAGGTATTTAAGCGACCATTATAAATAACTTGCCGATCATTTACCCAAGGTTGGCCTAAAAGAATATGACAACAATCCATTTTAACGACATCACACAACACTTGATCACAATAATTACCCATTTGAAACGAAACCAAGCATTTTCTAGGAACAAGAGGGTCAGAGTTACCGTCCGTGATACCGTTATAACTATCGTGTTGCAGTGGAGGGGCAGTTGCTAGATGGAGGTACTCGACCACCTTTTCGTTGATCAAGTTACAAGAGCTCTGTTCATCGACGATGACCGAGAGTGTGGATGTCTGAACCACACACTTGGTGTGAAAGGTGTGCTCCATTTGATTAGCCGTCAGCGCTTTCTGAAATGGAAGTACACGTCGTTTGGTTTTGTTGAACAGGGCCGTGAAATCAGCACATTCTTGCGCCATTACGATGGCTCGACGATTTTCAGCATCTGCCAACTCCTTGCGCATAGCTAGGGTAGAGGCTTGGACGACAGAGTTAATAATATACTGCATATCAGAAGCAGAAATGCCAGTAGGTGGGGTAGAGGAAGGGTTGGGGTTATTGTCGTTTGACATGTTCAGTTTAGATCTAGTTGAATTGTTTCATGCGTAATTAGTTGTTTGAATTCTTAAGTTATAAAACCTGTTATTTCTTTTGTTAGCTTAGATCTAATTAAGTTATTCTAGCTTTCAGTTTCTTGAATTTCTTTAAGTTAACAACTTTTTTTTTTTGTTTTTTTGTGTGTGATACTAAAGACGAGCTGTTGTAAAGCTTAAAGCAACCAAAAAGAAGAGCAAAGAAAAAAATAAAATAGCAATGCTACGATGATCTAAAAGTAAGTAAAAATAAAGAAAATAAGGGAAATAGGCTAGAAACTGGAAAAATTAGGGTTCTTTAGTAGTGCAAGTTCATATAATGCTTAAATCCAAGAATCACATTCATAGGCATGATACGTAGCAATAAGGAATAAAAGATCAAAACTTGTCATCAAGAACTCAATATCTTCCAAATCAAAGATCGAAACAAGAAAGAACTAAAATAAAGTGCCAATTTTTAAGGGTAAATAATAAAGATTTAATTTTTATGCAGCATGATGGTGAAAAATAAGGCACGAAAATAAAATCATTCAATTAAAGAATCAAGAGAGTAAAGAGCTTACATACACCTGAAATCTGATACCACTTGATATGTTTGGAATCTCCGATCATTCGCCTGTGGGCTCAAGATCAAGAACCACGCCGTATATTTGTCCGATCTTGCAATGCTCTTCCAATATCTCCTGATTAACAATTGACTTAAACTAATTAAACTTAACTTAAACAAAAATTAAACTAAACTAGGTACTCCGTAATAACTAACTAAAAAAAACGTTGTTAACTTAAAGAGATTCAAGAAACTGAAAGCTAGAATAACTTAATTAGATCTAAGCTAACAAAAGAAGTAACAGGTTTTATAACTTAAGAATTCAAACAACTAATTACGCAGGAAACGATTCAACTAGATCTAAACTAATTAATAATTAGTTAGGCTATGGAATAAACCGAACAAAATTAAAACTTAACAAAATTCTAACAACTAATACGATGAAACAAAATAACAAATTCAAGACGAATATGGTAATAGTGAACGAATGCAAAAGAAGGCGAAGAGAGCGTAGGATAAAAAAACTCGCGAGGACGAGAGCGCCGAAGACAACGAGACCGAGTGCTCGCGGAACTGGATGCGCGGACTGGGCTGCGCTGGAAGCAGAGCCGAGAACACAGGAGTAGGTCTTCTCAGGGTGTGCGGACGCCAAGCCTCGGCAACGATCGCTGGTGGCGATGGCTGACGCGATCGAGAGCGAAGGCGAGTGCGCGAGAGCGATCGAGGCGTGAGCGAGTGTGTGCGAGAGGGCGAGAGAGCGAGCACTGGAAGCACGGAGCCAACGAGGCCGCGCTCGCTGGGAGCGAGGGACGCCGCACGCGTCACCAAGGTCCGGCCTTCTCTTCTAAGCGCTGGTTCGGTGAAGAAGGTGAGGTCCGGTTTTGGTTTTGATCAAGATCAAAGTCACGGTGATGGAGGTTGAAAATGGTGATGATTGTGATAGTGCCGACATTAACATAAGAACCGGATAGCCTTTGGGATTGATAATCGAGAACCCTTTAATTCTATAAAGAGGTTTCTCAATTCTATTCAATCTAATTTAATTCAATAGAACTACAATGTTTAAACAAAAAAGCTAAGAACCAATTCTACCGTTCAAGATAGAATTTAGTTCGATAAAGATAGATTAAAATAACTTAAAGATAAAAATAAACCTATGAAGATATAATTCTAAAACTTAGGGAACAAGATATATCTAGAGGCGATATATTCTTGTACATTATCTAGAGGCGTTACGCGGTTTGAGCAGTCCTACGCGCTGTGGGAGTCCTTGGAGCGCAAGGAATCCGAGCTGGACGAGATCCATCAAGTTCTATCTATGGAAGACAAGATCTATCAACATGAGAAGACTTACCTATTTAGATTTAATTTCCTCTTTAGATTTAATTTCTTTATGGCATTTATTTATCTTTTAAGCTTTTTAGATATAGATAGATATATTCTATCCTTGATTAGCAAGGAACAGAATGCTATAAATAAAGCCTTAGGGGCTAGTTTTTCAGGGATTCAATCACAAATTCAATTCAGAGGAAGAGAAGTAGTTCCACAGAGACAGTTTAGGAGTTCTAAGGTTTTTAGGGTTTTGGCATTCAGCGAAAGTTGGATTGTCGGGATTGTAAAAGATTTGAATTTAGTTTAATGCAAGTTTCTTTTTATACATCAATGTCTGCTATTGCGATGAAGAGCGAGTAGTCCACCCACTTCTGGGGCTGGGGTGAGCCCGACGGTGGCCATGTGAGGTGATGCGGTAAAGGTCAGATCTTGTTATGCAATTCGTCTTCTATCCCTATGAGCATGATTCTTTTGCGAGAGTTGAAGGTGATCCTTGTTTGTATTATTGAAGCGAAAGTGATCTTAATACAACTTGGGTTAATTATGTGAAAAGGGTTAGTAACAATTAGGGTTTATGCGAAAGCCTCTATATGCCTATTTGTTAGTAACGAAAGTTATTTTGATGGAAAACATTATCTTTTATGCCTTTATGTGTTACTTTGCATGTTTATCGTTGTGGCGTTGATACCCTGGCTTTGGAAGTTCCTTCATATATTGATTTATTTCTGTCAAAATCTGAGATTCTGTGTTCGAAGTTGCAATTTGAGGTTTTCTGTGTTTTTGTGGATCTAGAGGAAAAGCTAGTCGAGATCGAGGAGGGGTTTGTCGATCTCGAGTAAGGCCTTGTCTAGATCGAGTTTCTGTTGTGCTTCTGTCGTCGATTTTTAGTTTCTGTCTCTGCTGTTGTTAGTCGATCTCGAGTACTGTGCTTGTCGAGATCGAGTAGCTTCTGTCTTTGCTTTTATTTATTGCTTTCGTTTGTTATTTCTGTCTTTCTTTCTTTGTTCCTTTGTTTCTGTCTTCTGTTTGCTTTTCTGTGAGATTTACAGCTGTCTAGGATCCGCTGACACGCTTCCTCGCGGATTCGATCCTGACTTTCTCTTACTGCATTGGAGGAGTCTTGTAATTATTTGCGTGGGCCTAAATCTGGTTTGATCTATTTTGTTATATTTCATACTTGATTTCCTCCTCACAACAAATTGGCGCCGTTGCCGGGGAAGCTATCATTCGCGCCTTAGGTAGTCATATCTCACTTTTTCTTTGAGTTACTTTATAGGTGTATGCGCCGTTCTGGTCAACCACCTGAGGTTGACGGCTTAGACGAACCGTAACGCCTCCTACACATCCGAGCTAAACTACAAAGAGCCATGGCAGCTGCAGAGACACAGGAACAGCTGATCGAGAGGCTCACGAGGGATCTAGCCGCCAGGGATGCTGCTCTCGCCACTGAGAGAGCAGGAAGGGAACAAGAAGTTGAACGTGTGAGGCAGCTGGCAGCTGAGCTTGCCCAATACCCAACCACGGCGGAGGATTATATGCACCCGACTCTCGTCGTGCCTGAATCGGCGATTCTTATCCTTGAAAACTCTTTTGAAATTCGCACTCAATTTCTTATAGAGCTTAAAAATAATGCCTTTTTTGGTAGATTTAATGAGTGTCATCTTGAATATATTACCAATTTTTCTGACATGTGCCGTACTCTTGTGAAGGTACAACTTTGGAATATGTCAAGATGAAGGCTTTTCGTTGGTGTCTCGTTGGGCTTGCACTGAAGTGGCTTGAAGGGTTGAAACCATGATCTCTCACGACATGGGCCCAAGTAGAGCAAGAGTTTCTGAACAAATTCTTCTCACTCGCCAAGACAGCACTCCTCTGCCAGAAAATCACCGCTTTGAAACAGAAACCTGGGGAACCGCTGGCAAAGGCATGGGAATGCTACAAAGAACTGTTGCGATCTTGCCCTACTCATGGACAACCACCCTACATCCTTTAGGAGATCTTCTTCAACTCTCTTCACCAAGTCACTAAGGACAGGATCAACCAGTATACTCGCTATGAGTATCTGACGATGCCACCAATTGACGCATGAGGAGTGCTCGACAAGCTCACTAACTATGACAACAAGTATGGGTCTACTTCAAACTATGAAGAGAACCCATACGTCAGGCCAGCACCATCCATGCCCCTCTATGAGCCTCCTAAAGAGATTGATCCTGATTTAAGGGAGCAGTACTACAGAGATCGGAACAAGAAGCTCCTTAAGCAAGTAAAGTATCTTTCTGTCAACCAGTCTTGCATTGAATGCGGATCGCAACGGCACACCACTACTGAGTGCCCACACACAGAGCAAGTCAAGCTGGCAGAACACCATGAAGAGGTAGCTTATGCAGGGGGGTCCCAATCGCTACATGGGGGGCCAAAGGTTTCAACAACGACAATGGAACCAAGATGCCCCTAGGAACCCCCCGCCCTACAAAGCTCCAGGACATCTAGAAAGAGAACAGAAAAGGGATGATATACAGACAGTCCTAGAGGAAATACGAAGGAATCACTCAGAAACTAAGCAGTCCTTCAACTCTGTCTACACACGGATGCAAGGTGTCAACTCTAGGCTTGGGAAAATTGATATATGGCGGAAATCAGTTGATACACAGATTGGTCAGCTAGCAGAAGGAATCCCCAGACAGTCAGGTTCGCTCCCTGGATCTTCAGAACCAAAACCAAAGGGAAAGACTGGACACATCGCTGCTGTAAAACTTAGAAGCGGCCATCAACTGCAAGAGCCAGAAGTCGGAAAGCAGCAGAACGAAGAGCAGGAAGTCGACGTCAACAACACCCTAGTCGATCTCGAGGAAGGCCTGCTCGATCTCGAGGAGAAACTACAGAAACCATCGTCTGCACTACATAGTAACCCAAAGTCGACTACAGTAGTCGAGATCGACAAAGACGTGGTCGATATCGAGGACACCCAACCCGAGATCGAGAAAGCTGCAGTACCTTCGACATCTGTTCTGGCTCCGAATCAGAAAAAGAAGCTGCCTTTCCCCACAAAATCTCCAAAGGACCCGACAGAAAAGAAATTTCAGCGCTTCATCAAGATGCTTCAGAAACTCAATGTCACCATCCCCTTCACAAAAGCTCTCAATGAAATGCCAACCTATGTCAAGTTCCTGAAGGAGATTCTGAGAAAAAAGCGATCAATGGCTGAGATTTCAGAGGAATGCAGCTATTTGGACACACTGGAAAAGAGGTCAGATCCAGGTAAGTTTGCTATATCTATTGGATTTGGTCCATATAAAATTAATGCCTTATGTGATCTTGGAGCTAGTGTGAGTATAATGTCTTTAACAATTTGGTCCAAGATTAAGATAGGTGCCCAAGAGCCTGTGGATGCTAGACTTTACATGGAAAAGCCTTTAACAATTTGGTCCAAGATTAAGATAGGTGCCCTAGAGCCTGTGGATGCTAGACTTTACATGGCCAACAACACAGTGGTCATTCGAACAGGCATGGTGGACAATGTGCCAGTACAAGTAGGTAAATTCTTTGTCCCTGCTGATTTCCTAGTTGTTGATATGCAAGAAGACCCTGCTTGTCCAATTATTCTAGGAAGACCCTTCTTGGCGACGGTGGATGCCAACATAAGCGTGAGGAAAGGAGTGCTCACTTTCAACATCAGCGATGAGGTAATTGAGTATTCCTTTAATAAAACTGAAAGGCATACATGTCCAATGGAATAGGTAAAATCTATCTCAACTGGCTACATCACTTGCGGGGAACCCAAGGTAAGAAATATGACCCCTGAGGAGCTGAAAAAGAGGAATATGGAGGCCCGGGTGGAGGAGATCATGGCAATCCTAAAGGAGGACACAGAGAATCCAATCGACACAGACCAAGGTACGTCATTATGGACTAACTATTTTTCGGATGCCTTGACAGGAACCAAGTATGGGGTCAAAGCCGACCAAGATTCCTCGACATCGAGGACTCTAGTCGATCTCGACCAACACCAGGAGCCTCCACCAGCACCAGCATCGTCGAGCAGCCAGACAGAAGCCGAGCCCTCCTCGAGATCGAGTACACTACTCGAGATCGATTACCACCTCCCTGCCTCGACTTCGCCTTCCTCGACGCTGACTCCACCAGACGGCCAAACCTACTCGAGATCGACCACCTTAGTCGAGATCGACCAAGCTTCCCCAGCTCCTGCATCCTCGAGCAGCTCACCACCAGAAAAATCGTCGAGATCGAGTACTCCTACTCGACATCGACCAAACACCGTGGTCCCCGATTCCGTCTCTGCGAAGGTAAGCCAAGGTATGGATCTTTCTTCTCCTATTTCCATTAAAGATCTATCTATACAAGGGAGAGGTTTGCCTTGGTATGTGCTCTTATGTAGGATATCCAATGATGAGCCTAAGGAGCATGAAGTTGGAGACAAGCTCTATGTCTCTAAATCAAATGATCATTGGTTCCCTAACAAATTCAACAAGAAGAGGATGAGACCTTTCGTGGTGAGCAAGATCCATTCTAGAGGATTGCAGCTGATGGACAAAGATGGAGTTCTATTTGAAGCCCAAGCTACATGGGCTTTGCAGATTCCACCTTGAGCTTAATGGAGAAGTCGGTCTAGCGACTATAAAATCTAGAGCTTGTACATAGACATTTATTTTTTGGAACTTTTTGGACATTGTTGCTTTTGTTTGTTTTTGGTTTTGAACACTTTTAGTTTTTCTATTATGGGTGTATGTCTTCTGCACTTTTCAGGTCCATGTATACAAGCAAGCTATATTCAGACTCGGCCCAGGCAGTTCTTTCATACGAAATTAAGAGGCCCTGCACCTGTCTAGTGAGTTTCTTTCTTTACCCTTGTTTTTATAAGTGAGGACACTGTAATATTTAAGTATGGGGTGAGGAAAGGGCTTACTTTATGCATATTTGCCATATTTTGTGCATATTTGGAATTTATTTCTTTGAATTGCTACATAGCTATTTTGGAATGCATTATTGATTTATGTGCTTGTATGCATGTTTTCCAAAGTTTTGAAAATTCACCGCCATTGAAATTTTTTGAATAATGTCATGGAAGCTTATATTGAACTCGACGATGCAAAATTGGATTCGTTAGAGATATAGCATGAAATTGCCTAGTAAAGGGAAGTCACAATGAAGTACATTATTTTTATTGAAAACCATGAAAGGAGGTAAAATTTGAAATTGCTTTTTACATGTTGCATGATAAGAGGATGGAGGACTTTAGATTTCCATATAATGCTCATATTGTTATATCCTAGCCTTACCTATGCTTATGCATCACAAAAGCCATATTATGCCTTATTTCATATTTTGCTCCACATGTTCCAAATTATTGCCCATTCTTTACCTTATTTCCTATCCGGGGATTATGTTGAGAATGATGTTACACTATGGAGATGTTATATGGTGTTTGTGTTGTTATATCATTATTGGAGTTTGGAAGGAAAATATTTGAAAATATGGAAAATTTAATGAGTGAAAGAAAATCCAATCACCTCAGGAGATAAAGGTAGATTGACCCTGCTAGTTGAGATAATAGTTTGGCGAGACGGGACACACAGGTGAGAAGTCCAAAGCACTAAGTATCCGGGGCCATTCATGACACCCATGTTTGCGACTCGCGAGAAGGCAGTGCTGAGGTTAGAGAGGTAAAAGCATTATTATTAATAAAAGCATTATGAAAGGTGATGAATCTTATGAGAAAGAATGTGGTATGAAATTCAGTTTGGAAATACTCCATTTCCCCGAATCATTAGCACCACATTGCCGAAAATTGCCCACCTTTTAGCCTTTTACCAATCTACTCCTTATTTGAGCTTAAATTAAAGTCCTCTTGATTATTAATTCTTTGTCACGAATGAATGTTTTGCATAACCCTCCTTTTGTGAGTAGAAGTTGTTTTTTAATTGCACATGCATGGATTTGTGACACTAGTACCTTTTCGAGGATGGTAATTAATTGCAGGGACATATAAGAGAATGAATCTAATATGTTGAGAGGTTTGATTTCTTCCCTTGTATGACAAATAAGAGTATTGCTTGAGGACAAGCAAGCTTAAGTATGGAGTGTTTGTTGTGAGCCTAATTTGCCATGTTTTACACTTACATTTATATCGATTTCTGCATACATTGCATGCATTTGGGTTAGAATAATACAGAATATGTGTAGTATATGTTTATTTGCAATATATGGAGGTCTACACAAGTTTTTGTTATATTTCGCAGAAATCGGACGCATTTTAGAGCTTAAATGAAAGTCATGGAAAAGCTAAGAATTGTGCAGCCGGAGAAAAGGCCATTTTTCGGCATTCATCTTTCTGAGTCAAGTTCTGATGTCTGCATGAGAGTTGTAGCCCTCAAAAAGAGCTTTCCAACGCATGGTCATATGCGTCAATCCGACGAACGAGGACTTTGGAAAGTGCATTTTAAGAACATAGCAGAAAGCTGAGAGATGTACTCGATATCGAGTACCTTTACTCGAGATCGACCAAAAATGTCCAAGGAGTGCCTGGTCGAGGAGGAGCTGATTGAGAAGCCGAAGACGAAGACATGCCGGGTTACACTCTACTCGAGATCGAGTAAACCTACTCGAGATCGAGGAACCCGGAAGCCGGCACCCGAGCCATGTCGAAGAGAGGTTGCTCGACAACACTAGAAGACATAGTCGACCTTTACTCGAGATCGAGTAAGGTCCTCGAGATCGACCAAGCCTAGGAGCCATGTCCAAGCCACATCGGGGACCAGCAACCCGAGACGTCGAGCCAGCCAAGTCGACGTCAGTTCTACTCGATCTCGAGGAGCCTTGGTCGAGATCGAGGAGCCGCGTTACGCGGTTTGAGCAGTCCTACGCGTTGTGGGAGTCCTTGGAGCCGAAGGAATCCGAGCTGGACGAGATCCATCAAGTTCTATCTATGGAAGACAAGATCTATCAACATGAGAAGACTTACCTATTTAGATTTAATTTCCTCTTTAGATTTAATTTCTTTATGGCATTTATTTATCTTTTAAGCTTTTTAAATATAGATAGATATATTCTATCCTTGATTAGCAATGAATAGAAGGCTATAAATAAAGCCTTAGGGGCTAGTTTTTCAGGGATTCAATCACAAATTCAATTTAGAGGAAGAGAAGTAGTTCCACAGAGACAGTTTAGGAGTTCTAAGGTTTTTAGGGTTTTGGCATTCAGCGAAAGTTGGATTGTCGGGATTGTAAAAGCTTTGAATTTAGTTTAATGCAAGTTTCTTTTTATACATCAATGCCTGCTATTGCGATGAAGAGCGAGTAGTCCACCCACTTCTAGGGCTGGGGTGAGCCCGACGGTGGCCATGTGAGGTGATGCGGTAAAGGTCAGATCTTGTTATGCAATTCGTCTTCTATCCCTATGAGCATGATTCTTTTGCGAGAGTTGAAGGTGATCCTTGTTTGTATTATTGAAGCGAAAGTGATCTTAATACAACTTGGGTTAATTATGTGAAAAGGGTTAGTAACAATTAGGGTTTATACGAAAGCCTCTATATGCCTATTTGTTAGTAACGAAAGTTATTTTGATGGAAAACATGATCTTTTATGCCTTTATGTGTTACTTTGCATGTTTATCGTTGTGGCGTTGATACCCTGGCTTTGGAAGTTCCTTCATATATTGATTTATTTCTGTCAAAATCTGAGATTCTGTGTTCAAAGTTGCAATTTGAGGTTTTCTGTGTTTTTGTGGATCTAGAGGAAAAGCTAGTCGAGATCGAGGAGGGGTTTGTCGATCTCGAGTAAGGCCTTGTCTAGATCGAGTTTCTGTTGTACTTCTGTCGTCGATTTTTAGTTTCTGTCTCTGCTGTTGTTAGTCGATCTCGAGTACTGTGCTTGTCGAGATCGAGTAGCTTCTGTCTTTGCTTTTATTTCTTGCTTTCGTTTGTTATTTCTGTCTTTCTTTCTTTGTTCCTTTGTTTCTGTCTTCTGTTTGCTTTTCTGTGAGATTTACAGCTGTCTAGGATCCGCTGACACGCTTCCTCGCGGATTCGATCCTGACTTTCTCTTACTGCATTGGAGGAGTCTTGTAATTATTTGCGTGGGCCTAAATCTGGTTTGATCTATTTTGTTATATTTCATACTTGATTTCCTCCTCACAACAAAGGCCGATGAAGAGGTCGATCAATAAACGGTGAGAGAAAGGTAAGTTTCTGGAGGCGGAGAAAGTGAAATTGAGGGACGACAGAGAGAGGACAAGGACATGGAGAGGACAAAGAGGTCGGTAATGAACATTGGATATCTCATTATAGACTGAGGATGGCGAAGGGGTGGTTGGGAAACCGATATAGGAATGGGGTTAGGGTTGAATTGGGTTACGAGAGTAGAGAGGGAGAAGATGTCTCTAATATTTATATAAACAAATATCACGGTTTAATAACAGTGGAGTATCACGGGTATAGAGAAATCTGGGATGACAAACTCTAAATTGACTTATTAGGACAGAAAACTCAAAACCGTGATATATAATGCGTGATAAAATGGGTTTTTTTGTTCTACGTCTCCAACTCCCCATCCCCTGCATTCTTTAATCTTCCCTCTTCTCAACTGGCAAAAAGGTTTCCCCACAAAAAAAAAGGCAAAAAGGTTTAAAGTGTTATTTTCTTTTTACCCTTTAAATCAATTAAAAATATAAGGGCAAAATAGTAACTAATCACTTTTTAACATCAATCTTAACGAAAATAAGGGAATGGGTGGTCTTTAGCAAACATTTAGTATTTAATGGGTGGTTTTTTGTAAATTTAAATTTAACGGGTGGTTTTTTGCAAAGTTCTAAATTTAAATGGTGGTTTTCTGTAATTTTCCCCTTAATGATTGATCACAAATTTTATTAGATACAATAAATGTGTATTCTCCCTGTTAATCTTCGTTTAAAATCTTTTAAAAAATGAAATAGGAAAGGGTTTTGGGTTGTGATCCTGGCCAAGATCATCTCCCAATAGCATCATTGTAGATGAGATACTTGAGGATGTGAAACAAGAGACATTATCAGCGGAATGCAGTAGTGAAGTAACTCGATCAGCCAATTGCTAACACGGAGGACATGACTCCAACCCACCTCCAAGAAGGAACAAGAAATAAACTGATAGTCAATTATGAGAATCTTGATCTCCCACAGGGGACTCTAGCTAGACATTAGACATGTTTTTTTTTATAGTAGGCAAAAATTAAGCGTGATTACATAAGTTGTAATCTAGCTCCTTGATTATCCTTGAGGATGATGGTACAAAGATCCATATTTTAGGGGATAGTAGCATTGTTACAGATGATACCTTTCCTGGCTATAAAGTCTGCAACTTGATTTGCTTCAAGATAGCAATGCCTATATTGGATAAGATCAAAACTAGCCTCCAGTTGCTTGATTCTCTCAATGTGACGTGTAACTTCCCATCTAGATTTACTGCTGCAGTTGAGGGCCTTGATGAGCTATAAATTGTCCCCCTCTATAATTACTCTTCGGAGTCCTTTCCTTTGTGCTTGCTCCAAACCTGTCTGTATAGCTAAGGCTTCAGTTTGTATGACAGAAAACTTGCAAGTATCCTGTTAGAACATATCAATGACATGGTCTCGGGAGTCCCGAGTAATCGCACCCACCGAGCACGAACCTGTGGGTTTGACAGAACCATCCACATTAATTTTGTAGATAGCTCAAGGTGGTCTGCTCCATTTAGCTTTACATCTCCTATTCATAGGTTTGTTTGGAGGATTTTCATTTTTACTTTGAGACCAATCATAAATATTAGCAATAATTCTTCTAACTATATTTTCTTTTGTGTTTGGAAGTTTTTTCCTGAAGATGAGATCATTTTTTATTTCCCAAACTGTGTTCCAAATGAACACTAGGTTTTCGAAATTTTTATTTCCCATTTTGATGTCTTCAACGTCAAAAGTTTCTGCTCCGTATAGATTTTGGAAGACTTTCCCTTTGTAAGTTTCAAATTGGCAAATAATATTTCTAATGAAGGGGTAGGACCTCAAAAGGTGTTCAGAGGCTTCATCCGCTTGTGAGCAAAGGCGGCATTGGCTTGGTACTCGATTAAAGTATTTATTGAGCCTTTGGGCAGTTGGAAGACCATCAACTACTATTTTACATAGAAAGGTCTTAATTCTTGGTGGTAGATCCATTTGCCAAATCAATTTATAGTTTGAGGAAGGATGAATTGGATTGTCGGATAGGTGTTTGGTTGATTTGGTAGAGAATATTCCACTTGGAACAAGGTGCCAAATGAGTTTATCCGGGGTATCCCAATTCGGGATGTGTAGTTCTGAAATCTTTGAGGCGATATTAGGAGGGAAAATTTGCTTAATCAGAGAGGTATTCCAACGTTTATCCGCAATAAAAAGTTGGTTAACTTTCATGTAGGGAACCCAAGGTTTAGACCATACGTTTATATTATCACCGTTTCCTATAATCCAGTGGAGACCATATTCAAATTTTTTCCTAAGAGAGAGAAGTCGTCCAAATTGCCACGAGGTAATATGATTTGAGACAGTTCGAATGTTTTCTTTTTGAAGATATTTTTCCTTCACTATCTGGGCCCAGATATTGTTTTCGTTTGTAAAGAGTTTCCAAAGTAGTTTCATTTGTAGGCTTATATTAAGATCTTCTGCTTTTCTGATGTCCATTCCCCCTAATGCTTTGCTAGTACAAATGTTATCTCAACTAATCAAAGGTGTATATCTTTCAGAGTTTAGTTTATTTCAGAAAAAGTTTTTATTAATTTGATCTATCTGGTGCAGGATTCCTTTTGGAAGTAGGAAATTTTGCATTAGGTAGTTTGTTTTAGAGCTAAGATTACACTGGATGAGTACCGCTCGTCCAGCTTGTGAGAGGGTAGAGGCCTTCCATTTAGAAAGTTGTTTCTTCAGGTTTTGAATGGCATCCTCAAAGACACGGTTTTTTATTCGACCATTTAGGACGGGGATACCTAGGTATTTTTCAAGAGTCCTAGTAATGAGTACACCCATGTGATGGGCTAGATCTCTAGATAAGTTTTGAGAGACATTATTAGAGCACTAGAGGGAGCTTTTTGAGTAGTTAACGGTTAATCCTGAAAGATTGGAGAAGTTATTTAACATATTTTGGATAGGGTTGAGGCTAGTGTGAGCTGCGTTTGCAAAAATCAAAGTGTCATCAGCAAAGGTTAGGAAGGGGATAGAAGTACCATTTTTAGTTAATTTTATTCCTACCAAGGCATTGTCTCGTAAGGCTTCCTTATGGAGTTCTCTAGAGAGACCTTCCATAACCAAAATAAAAATGTAGGGAGCTAACGGATCACCTTTTCTAATTCCTCTATTGGGTTTGAACTATTTTCCCGGAATGTTGTTCACTAAGACTGAGCAAGAGGTCGTGGTTATACATTGCATAATCCACTTGATCCAAGTGTTATGGAATCCAAAGTTGGTGAGAACAGATTCAATATAGCTCCAGTTTATTTTATCATAAGCTTTTTCCATATCCAATTTTAGTGCCATCCAGCCATTTCTACCTTTCTTTCTTTTGAAACTATGAAAGATTTCATGAGCAATAAGAGTATTATCTTGGATAGATCTTACTTCTACAAAGGCACCTTGGTATGCGTTAATGAGTTTAGGAAGAATTGGTTTAAGTCTATTTGCCAGAATTTTTGAAATAATTTTGTAGATTGTGTTATAGAGGGTGATTGGTCGATAATTATTGATATTTGTGGGATTGTCAGTATTTGGAATAAGGGCTATGAAGGTGTGATTGATTTATGAGAAAATATGACTAGAGTGGAAGAAGGATTCTATAGCTTTACATCAAGATCTTTCAACAATATGCCAATATTTCTTGTAAAACTATGGGAGATATCGATTTGGACCCGGGGTTTTATCTTCCTCCATTTCCCAGAAGGTAGTCTTAATTTCAGAGTCAGTTGGTTGGGCTATCAGACTAATGTTTTCTGCTGCCGAGATTTGAGGTTGAATATTCCAAACTTCATTTAACTGAACTACCCTTGGGTTATGAGTGACGAACCTTTCAAACATCTCTAAGGTGATTCGATCAGATATTTCTTCTTGGTCTGTTAAAGTATAACCTTGTGAAGATTCAAAGAGAGTAAATTTTTCCTAAAATTTTGAACTTTTGCGGACGTTTGGAAGTATTGACATTAGACATGTTGTTAATTGTAAGACAATTTTCTTCTAGCAAAGCTCCGAGAAGTCCAAACATGATCGCTCTACAGATGCCCAATGGAAAATCTTAAATAAAAATATTTATTTATTTTTCTAAGATTACTCAACTATATGATCGTTATGGTTTATGATCTACTTATTTCAATTATTTAGTGATGTATAGTGGTAGTTATAAAATAAGGTTTAATTATAAATAGTTCTATACAATTTCTAATATCAAATATATTAATATTTAAAAAGAACCGCACAAGGTGCGGGTACTAAACTAGTTATTACTTCTAAAACATCAAATACTGCTGATCAAATTTAACCTCCTAAAACATCAATATTCCCGATTGGAGGGAGTATAAAATATTATTTTTTACTTATTTTTTTACAATATAATACTTATCGTTAATAAGTATTACTCCACCCGTCTCAAAATTTAAGTCGTTTTAGGATTTTGCACAAGTTTTAATAAAAAACAATCACCCCTAAATCAACATCATCATCATTCACAAACTTTTTCATAAAATTTATTATTTTTTAATATCCACTATATTTTTTAACCAATCAAAATCTTTAAAAAAATTTAACAACACACAAATCGATACAAACCATTACTATCCCTTACCTATAAAACCTAAAATGACATCTATTCTGATACAAGTATAAAGACCTAAAACGACCTAAATTAAATTTCGAGATGAAGGGGGTATAATGGTATATTGTAAAAAAAATTAAGTAAAAAATTCAATATTTTATATAGTTTTTACTTCCTTAAACTGTATACACAAAAGTAGAAAATCTTATATTTATGATTGAAGGGAGTATAGAGATTTGTAAAACTATTTTTTCGAAAACCACAAAAAGTTTTGCCACAACACTTTGAAAAACTTCAATAAGCTTATGTCAAACATGTCCTAACTTACTATTTTTTATGAAGTTGCTATTATAAAACTATTTGATTTCAAATTTTCCCTTCCCCTTGGTACAAGCTTTTGTCTTTTACATTCCTTTGCCGCTCTATACCTCTATCCCTCTTACTCGGTTTTGATTTAGATTGACATGCGAAGCTTATACATTTTGAGCTCTTTATAAACTTTTTTTGTAGCAAACACAAGCTCCCTCCAAGTAATTGATACCATATATTTAGTGATGATTTTATGGCATGTTTGCATCGGGTTTAGGGCCTTTGAGTAAGCATTATATATATTTTTGGCCCTTTTTGGTTTAGTTTGGTGGAATCGGTGTCTACCGCTCAGTTGTTATGATTTCAGGCGTTGCAGAGCGGTTTTGGTGTCGATTCAAGAGTTTAAAGAGAAAGAGGTGGCTCGATGATGTTCGCTACGCTAAAAAGCCGTCAAAGATGAGCTAGGAGGCACGGAATCAAGGAAACATGTCAAAAAAAGCGAAGCAAGCTCGGCAAAGTTAAGCTCCAGAAACCACTCGGCCGAGTGGTGCCAGAATGATGTCAAGATGAACAAGCCAGACGACACTCGACCAAGTGCAGAAACCACTCGAGACTCACTCTGGTCGAGTGCTTTACAATCACAGCTTTTCAGAGTCCACTTGACCGAGTGCAAAAACCAATCGGCCGAGTGTTTCCTGTAATCCGAATTAATTTCGTTTTCTTTTCTAAACAAAAGGGGGGATTCGAAAGGTTGGAAAAAGGTCGGTTTTTGGAGTCCAGAATTCAGACATTGGAGAGGGCTTGAGATAGCTTTAGGAGACTAGAGATTTTTGGGAAGAAAAACTTGTTCGATCCATCAAATGCCGGTAATTTCCGTTCCATCTCCGTTGTTTTATGTTTGTTTTGCTGAGTTTGATTGAATCAAGCATGTACTTATCCATGAGTTGCTAGATTTCCTGTTCTAGGGTTGGGATTGTCCCGACGATGCGGAAATAGGCTTGTTCTTAGTATCTCTCGAATGATTCCCGAATTAGATTGTGGTTTAATCGTGTTTTACTAAATCTGATTGATGTGAGTCGATTAGATCCGATTTAGGGTTTGAAATCGAAAGACTAAAATCTTAAATTGGAATTTAGATGGTGATTCGAGACCGACATGCGATTAGGATCCATCAGAACTACATGATTAAACCCGAAGTTTATTGATCGAAAGTGAAACTAAACTTCTTGAGGATTTATAGGTTGTCATGGACGTTATGGTCAATTTTGATAATATTCGGAGCTGAAAGGCGATGTTAGTGTGATTATTGCCTAGAACTCTACGAACTTAGAGGGCCTGAATCAGTTGCTTGAGCTTGAAAGGAGAATTGCTAACCGATTTAGTCACATCCGTGCTAAACCGAAAGGGGATGCGCGATTACCTTAGATGACCTACCTCCACAATCTGATTTGGAATCACTCGAGCAAAAAAAAATTTTATGCCTATTGATGATGCATTGTTGGTAAATCCTTGTCCCTAGAACGCTTTCCCCATATATATTTCTCAACATTAAATCGATTTTCTTGGTTACTTTATACACACTCTCTAAAATCTGTTTGTTTATTCTGAACTTGGTTGAACTAGCTTGAAAGTACAATCGATACTCCTCCGGTCCTTGAGGATACGACACTTGATTACTACAACTGAACCCATACACTTGTGGGTGTAGGTTTTTAGCCTATCATGTTTTTGGCGCCGTTACCAGGGACTGGTGCTAGTATCGATCGTCTTTTTGACGACTAGTTCACTAAGTTCTTTTTGTTGCTTTGATTTTTTTTCTTTTTGTTTTTGGTTTTAGATATGCATTTTTGAAGATGAGTCATGTTCCCTTCTGTGATGTTTGTGCGTTTTTTGGTCATGCCACTCGTGATCATCAGTTCTCTATTTATGGGACATATGCCTATTGCGAGTTTTGTGGTGGTTTTGGAAACCCAATTAGTGAATGCCCGGTTTTGCTACCTCCCACCTCTCGTGATGCGGATTTCATGTACCGCATTTGCAATCCCGATGGACATTACGAGTGGGAGCGCACTTATGAAAGACATTCAATCGAGCTTCAGTGCCAACCTTTGCAACCTCTTCCTGTCCAGAGCCTTATTCACATTCATCCATTGATGAGCTAGTTGCTAGGATAGCGGAGCTCAAAGCTCAATTAGCGCATCACACATTGAATGCTGTAGCTATTCCGAAAAGTCTCCCAAGCCAAACAGATGTCAGTGACAATGAAAATTGCACTGGTATTTCTTTTGAGATTGCGAAAAGTTTGGAAGAGCATGTGCAAGAGTTGATGGAGCCAGAGATTGATTTTGAGGAGGATGAGCCCAAAGAAGAGCCCCGATTTGCTGTTCACCAAGCATACATGGTGCCATCACTGTTTTCTGAAGGATTGGTTCAAGAGAATGTTGATCAACAATTTGGGGCATTTGCCGGAATGCTTGCAAAATGGCACAAGGAGGATATATCAATTGAAGTTCCTGATGACATACTGCCTCCCATCAAGTCCCAAGAGGTGATCTTAGTATTTGAATACGGTGGTGACAATGAAGGCACAAAGGGCCAATGGGCTAAGAAGAAGAAGAGCACACGCCTATGGAGCTTAAGCGATCTAAATCATGTCACTCCAAGAAGACTCTGCTGGAAGGATGGGACGAGCTATGGACCGTTCATTCAGGTCGATTTAAGCTTCTCGAAGGTAATAAGGGTCGGCTTCATACCTTAAACTAGCGCTTCTTGGGAGGCAACCCGAGGTATGCTTTCTTTATTTTTAGTTTTCAGTTTTTTTTTCTTTTGTCTTTTTTTTAAAGCTGATTTGCAAAAGTGCAAGTATGGGGTGGAGAGCGTGATATATTGAGAATATTGTTTGTGTTTTGAGATGAATTGGAGATGTTTGACACCTATTTACTAACCCCCATCTTGCCGAGTTTTGTTGTTTTGTTGGTGTTGTTTGACTTGGTTCAGTTTTCGACACATATGACTTTGGCTTGGCCACCTTCAAGACACCCATTCTACATGTTGAAATTGTGAGTATTCCCATCTCTTATTTGATTGTTTTGCACATTGAGGACAATGTTTTGTCTAAGTATGGGGTGGGGGTGAATACTTCACAATTTTTGCAATTTTTATGTCTATTTGGCCCGTGCTTATTGGAATATTTGATGATTGCTTGAGCATTGAGGTACTGCCTTGTTTGACTAGATAACATATATACCCTCTATTATGTGTATATCTTGCCTCATACTTGGATACTCGAGCTTGACTTGATACCGCATTATTGGGTTTATGTGCACAAATTTAAATATAATTGAGGCAGTTTGTCAGCCCATTTATCCTTACCTACCCTTGCATTTGACCATCTGCTTGAAGCCTTCTGAACCTTAGAAGCTTGTTTCTTTGGTAGCTCTATAAGATTTTCATAGCCCGCTATTTGCCTTTACCCAATCCGGGATTTTGGGTCATGATAGTGTGTTTTGTTGTGTGGATGTGCTTCAAAGTATGAGATGATTTCTCTTGATTGTGATTGGAAAAAAAAAGGAGAAAAAAAAAGTGAGAAAGAAAAAGTCTTGGGATAAGAGGAGGATAAAATTCACTCTTGTGCAAAAGTCAAGAGAGAAAAAATATGGTTAGTAACCGATCCTTTTTGTGGAGATTAAAATTCACACAAGGAGGAAGAAATGCAAAGTGAGATGGTCAAGACACTTAGTAACCGGATGCATTCATCACAAATGTTTGTATTCACGTAAAACGGTGTCGAGACTAGAGAGTGAAGAAAAAAATTCTTGAAAAAAAAATTTGAAAAGAAAAAAAAAGAGAATTTTTTTTAAGTGGTTGACAAGAGTGAAGATAAAAAAGTTGTTGTGATGGAGTTTGTTTGGTGGATTAGTATGAGTTTGATTCTTTGAAGTTGGTGTTTTTTCGATTGTTCTTGCATGATCCTTTTTCTCGGATTTTAGCACCACATGGCCTGAAAAATTGTTTTCACCTTAGCCCCATCATAGCCCTATAAAGCCCTTATGATTTTATTGTGTGCATAAATTCAAGCGGTGATTTTGTTGACGCTTTTCAAGCTTTGTGGATGATGAGTTTTGAGGTTGAGATTTGAGCAAAATGCATTTTGAGGGTTTGGAAATTGATGAGCTAGTTGAGCTTTGGTTGTTGGATATGATATGCTAGGACGGCATTCGTCGAATATTTTACATTAGTAAATGCTATTTTGTGATTATTGTCTTAGTCTTGCTTGGGGACAAGCAAGGTTAAGTATGGGGTATTTTGATAGCATATATTTAGTGATGATTTTATGGCATGTTTGCATCGGGTTTAGGGCCTTTGAGTAAGCATTATATATATTTTTGGCCCTTTTTGGTTTAGTTTGGTGGAATCGGTGTCTACCGCTCTGTTGTTATGATTTTAGGCGTTGCAGAGCGGTTTTGGTGTCGATTCAAGAGTTTAAAGAGAAAGAGGTGGCTCGATGATGTTTGCTACGCTAAAAAGCCGTCAAAGATGAGCTAGGAGGCACGGAATCAAGGAAACATGCCAAAAGAAGCGAAGCAAGCTCGGCAAAGTTAAGCTCCAGAAACAACTCGGCCGAGTGGTGCCAGAGTGAAGTCGAGATGAACAAGCCAGAAGGCACTCGACCGAGTGCAGAAACCACTCGAGACTCACTCTGGTCGAGTGCTTTACAATCTTAGCTTTTCAGAGTCCACTCGACCGAGTGCAAAATCCACTCGGCCGAGTGTTTCTTGTGTTCCGAATTAAATTCGTTTTCTTTTCTAAACAAAAGGGGGGATTCGAAAGGTTGGAAAAAGGTCGGTTTTTGGAGTCCAGAATTCAGACATTAGAGAGGGCTTGAGAGAGCTTTAGGAGACTAGAGATTTTTGGGAAGAAAAACTTGTTCGATCCATCAAATTCCGGTAATTTCCGTTCCATCTCCGTTGTTCTATGTTTGTTTTGCTGAATTTGATTGAATCAAGCATGTACTTATCCATGAGTTGCTACATTTCCTGTTCTAGGGTTGGGATTGTCCCGACGATGCGGAAATTGGTTTGTTCTTAGTATCTCTCGAATGATTCCCGAATTAGATTGTGGTTTAATCGTGTTGTACTAAATCTGATTGATTCGAGTCGATTAGATCCGATTTAGGGTTTGAAATCAAAAGACTAAAATCTTAAATTGGAATTTAGATGGTGATTCAAGACCGACATGCGATTAGGATCCATCGGAACTACATGATTAAACCCGAAGTTTATTGATCGAAAGTGAAACTAAACTTCTTGAGGATTTATAGGTTGTCATAGACGTTATGGGCAATTTTGATATTATTCAGAGCTGAAAGGCGATGTTAGTGTGATTATTGCTTAGAACTCTACGAACTTAGAGGGCCTGAATCGTTTGCTTGAGCCCGAAAGGAGAATTGCTAACCGATTTAGGCACATTCGTGCTAAACCCGAAAGGGGATGCGCGATTACCTTAGATGACCTACCTCCACAATCTGATTTGGAATCACTCGAGCAAGAAAATATTTTATGCCTATTGATGATGCATTGTTGGTAAATCCTTGTCCCTAGAACGCTTTCCCCATATATATTTCTCAACATTAAATCGATTTTCTTGGTTACTTTATACACACTCTCTAAAATCTGATTGTTTATTCTGAACTTGGTTGAACTAGCTTGAAAGTACAATCGATACTCCTCCGGTCCTTGAGGATACGACACTTGATTACTACAACTGAACCCATACACTTGTGGGTGTAGGTTTTTAGCCTATCAGTAATCAACGAATTTTCAACTCAAAACAATCAGTTTATAGTAATGTAACATTATTGTATATAACTATCACATTTCCATGTGATTAAAATCGCATAATCATCCAATATAAAATAATCAGCCAGTCATATCTTTTGTATGATCATACTTCACTATACTCTAAACTAGATTAATTGCATACAATAAGAAAGCTTCAGTTATTAAGAAGCAGATGAACAAACAAACTTATGATTTCTCAACTTTCTCTTTATCTTATAGCAAAAAGAAACCTTCGGCCATTACTTAAAACTTGTAGATGGCTCCGGGGGATAGAATTCAAACATATGCACATTATAGCTGATCTGAACGGGTTGTACATCACTAGTAGTTAGGCTTCATACTCCACCACTTTCGTCTTCGTGTTGTCTGCAACAAGCAAATCAGGATCAACAAAGTTCTTTCCATCAATTAGATCAAAGGTGAAATTTTGTACTTCCACAGGCAACGACATTAAATCTTCGATGAGTTACATGCTCGTACCTGAAAATATCGTCTCATAGCCCTTGGAGTGCGATATCTATCAATTGGGTATATACAAATATAGGGATGTTGCTCTACTATTTGTTGAAACAATCTAAGCAGCAAGACAATAGTCCTTTAACCCCATCCGCAGAACAAGAAACAGATAGATCCTTTTCCCTTCTCTCCAGGACTCTTAGGAACTCGTCTAAGCCAAGGTGTCCGTCCCTATTTGTGTCGAATAGATCGAATATTATGTCGACCACATTATTCGTCAAGGGTATGCCACATACCTTTCATCAGTCCAAATGTAAAAAACTTGACTCGATAAGAAACCTTCTTTTTCAAAGTTAAAGAAAATTCAACGGCAAAAAAAATGTGGGTATTTCTTGATCTAAAGGGACTAAAGTGAAGAGTGTGCATACATTTGAAGCTGCTCTTTGGAAGTCCGCTTTGGTCAACACACCGTTCACCTCTCCTTGGCTAAAAAGTGCCAAGGATAGGGATCGGATGCTTCTACGAAGCTCTGCAAAACTCTTGAACTCTTCATAGGAAATGCATATCTTGCTGAGCTTTGGATGCTTGTTGAGTTCATCAACCCGGTCCAGTAACTTGCTCGTGTGGTTCATGTCAGCAGATGCCACCATGGACATAGCAAAGTCTTTTGCTGGGATGCTGCCTTTAGTATTGCAGTCATAGTGGGCAAACTCAAGCCTCACAATCTATAATGACAGTTCAACACAAAATGCAAGCAAACATTATAGATAGACTTGACATTTGATGATCACAAACACAAAATATTCACAAAGTTGAAGTGTCATAAGGAAAAAGAAAAAGAAGAGTGGTGTACTTCATTTCGCAAATCATGTAAGAATTTGATAAACTTTCCATGAGGAAGCGAGTGTTGTCCATCTTTCCCGAAGAAATACTCCACTACACCCCCATTTTCAACCGATCCATGAACAATCAATCCGTTTCGCTTCCCATCTCTATGTTGCTTTCCTTGTCTATTGTACGTTCGCATCAAAGCGATCACCTTCTTGAACTCCTCCCTCTCTATTTCCCTACCAATTGTGAAGAATCAACTAGAGAAGCAAAAACGTCTATGAAAAATAGACTTGAATGATAAGGCTGTGTTGCATTACCCGCTATTGTCTGTGTCAAACATCTTGAATGCCACAGTGAAGCTTGCTTCAGGGATACTCAGTAGTGTCACCAGAAAGATGTACCTACAAAACCACGACATTTAAGCATTGTTTGTAAGATAAGGCATTCACATGATCATTGGGAAGTTCAGTTCCTAGAAAGTGATCTTACTCCGGAAAAGATATAAGACCGTCATTATCAGTGTCAAAAAGCATGAAGAATTCAGAGGGAGGACAATGCAGATCTCCGGGAGAGCGTTCCCCTTTTAGATGTCCTCCACGAACAAAGTTTGATTCAGATGGAGGGAAAACTGAGACTACTGCCCTCATCATGTCCCCTGGTGTCATGAACAATTCACCATCCGGTGCTTGGATTGTTGCAAAATACTCAAACACCTTAATGGATACACAAACAATATTAATTCATGAATAAGTGTTTGAGTATGGAATTAAGTGGAACATTATATATATCAAATTAGATGTTATCACACTTTGGAGGTTCTGGCACATACTTTCTCAGGAGGGCTTCGCATCCTTATCCTCCCTTCATAGTTGAAGAAAACTCTTTTCCTGTAATCATCTGAGTAAAAAATGAAAACCATGCTACCATTCAGAACAAAGATTTTACATAATTTTGAGTTACATTATTTTATGAACAATCTAATGTAAAAAAAAGGCATAATGAAGAATATGGTGTAGTTTCCTGATTTGATTCTTAGTTTCCTTATCCTAAAAGATGCACTAATAAGAGAAAATACAATGAAAAAAATCACCTCCAAAAAGATACAATGGCCTCTTAGTACTAGAGGAGTGTAAATCCGGAAACTCATCTGGAAATGCACTTGCAGCAGAAGGAGAATCGGCAAATGTGATCACATCCGATGAAGATGACAACCAATAACATATCCCAATGCCAGATCCCATAATCAAGAAAGAACCGGAAGAAGGAAAATATCTTCCGTTGTAGAAGGATCTTTCAGAATGATCAGGATGCCTGTTGTGTTTAGCATGCTTATGTGACCTTACAGACGAGGGGATGGTTGACTCGGAATGATTGGAGAAGGCACGGAGCCGGTGAATCGAAAGCCTTGAAGTTTCCCTTAGGATGATCCTAGAATGCATATTATGTCCCAGCAGCAATTTACAATCGAACTCGTATTCTTCTTATATGTATAGAGATTGCATCCAAACAAACTCAAAAATGAACAAAATTTGTCTAACAAATTTAGAGAATAAATTTTCAAGAAAAATAGTAGGATCACAGGATCAAGCCCTTATAACTTACACTTGTTTCCTGAAAAATTGGCAACAAATTTATCTTTTTCCTTTTTGTTTTGAGGAAAATTCTATTTAATTCCTATCAACAATGAGAACCTTACCAATTCTCTAGAAAATAGGAGGGAATCTGTTATGGCAAATACCATGTTTTTCGAAAGAAAATGTCTAATATTGTGCTTGTAATTGTATGACAAGAAAGCCGAAAGGGTTTTACTTATGTGAGATTCAAGACAATATCTACAACAATTGAAGGACAAGAAATGTGACCAATGCACAAGCCTAACTCCTTTGGAATGTTACAATGTAATAAAGTTCATTGTATGGTTAGTTGTGCACTTGATTTAGATTGTAAGTTAGGGACTTAGGTCCACTCTGCAGTGTACCTTTTGTGTAGGGAAGAAAATGAGCAACACTTGTGGTTTAGATTGTACATCAATGATGTGATACACATTTTGAAGTGAATCACAATTTTGGCCACCTCATTGATGGAAAGGGTTTCTGTCGCACATCAAGAATAACTGACCAAGGTGTGTATTTTGTTGAGTGCACAAATCTATTCATTCGATTTATCGGTAGAATGGATAAGAGATGGTATGACGCATTGAGCTTGGAAATGTATGCACTTAAATCATCTTTAATGGGGGAAATAATAGTAGGGATGCTAGGAGATTTATTAATTAAAAAAATAAGAAAGTGGGTTGAGGGATACTTGTGGAATACTAGGGGAGTATCGATACTAGGAGTAAATACAGAGTGTGTATCAGGTGAGCTGGAAAACATTAATTTTTTCCGAAAGAAACAGGTCCAAAACAACGTTGGTTCACGGGGGTTGAGTTGTGTGAAACACTGCGTTTCATATTACTTTTCAATTGCAAAAATCAGATGCAGGCGCCACATGTCGTCTCCAGATTGGCTTGCAGAGAGGAAGGTTGCATGGGCGACACGCGTGATGGTTTGGACGACTAGGATTGTCATGTGTGGACATGTTTTGGATATTTAAATACATATTTTGGTTTTAAAAATATAAAATAAAATAATTGAAATTTTTGCTAAATGTCCATTTTGAATATACCATTTTGCAAAATGTACATTATGACATTTTTACCCTACTCTTACAATCCTTTCTCTTCTTCCCCAAATTGAAGCGTTGTTTAGCAGCTAACTCATGCGAGATGGAGCGGCGCTGCTGTTGTGAGCTGAATCTGCCATGTTTTACAGTTACTTTTATATCGTTTTCTGCATACATTTCATGCATTTGGGCTAGAATAGTACAGAATCTATACAGTTTATGCTTATTTGCCAAATTATGGAATCTACACCAGTTTCTGTTTAAATTCGCAGAATTCGAGGTAATTTACAGCAGTTTTGAGAAAGGACGAAAAGCTCGGAAATCAACTACAGAAGTCCAAGGTCGAAGAGCAGCAAAACCAGGACGAATCAGGCTGGAGCCAAGAGTTACTCGATATCGAGTACCTATACTCGATATCGACCAAAGAAGCCGAGCAGCGCCCAGTCGAGTAGGAGCTGATCGAGGAGCTGAAGACGAAGCCAACCCGACTCCGGAGCTCTACTTGATATCGAGTAGTTTACTCGATATCGAAAACACCCTGAAGCCATGCCCGGAATCGAGGAAGAATGCTGGATCGAGAAGCCGAGGACTGGACATACCAAGAAGCATCTACTCGATATCGAGTACCTTACTCGATATCGACAACCTCAGCACCACCTGTCTGAGCCAGTGTCGGGGAGCAGTTCCTCGACCAAGACCAACAGTGCAGAAGTCGACACAGTTACTCGATATCGAGTACTTTGCTCGATATCGAGGAGATCTTTCTGGGCCGCGTTACGCGGTGAGTTGTCCGACGCGGTTTGGGATTACTTGGAGCCGAAGGAGTCCGATTATATCCAAGATCTATCAAGTTCTATCTATGGAGAGGAGATTTACCCACAAATAGAGGATTTACCTTTTTGGATTTAATTATTTTATTCCATTTATTTATCTTTAAGTAAGTAGATATTTAGATATAGATATAGATAGACTTTCTTACCTTGATTAGCAAGGGTTGGAAGCCTATAAATAAAGCCTTAGGGGCTGAGTTTTATTAATTCAATTTGAGTTACAATTAGTCACATAGAGAGAGAAGGAGAAGAGGCTGTAAGTTTGGTTGAGATTATTAATGCAAGTTAGTTATTTTTCATCAAAGATGTCTGCTATTGCGATGAAGAGCGAGTAGTCCACCCACTTCTAGGGTCGGGGTAAGCCTGACGGTAGCCATTTACGGTGATGCGGTAAAGGTACGATCTTTTTGTGCAATTCGTCTTCTATCCCTGCAAGCATGATTCTTTTGCGAGAGTTGAAGGTGATCCTTGTTTATGTTATTGAAGCGAAAGTGATCTTAATGCAACTTGGGTTAATTTTTTTAAAAGGGTTAGTAACAATTAGGGTTTATGCGAAAGCCTCTATCTTCCTATTTGTTAATAACGAAAGTTATTTGATGGAAAGCATGATCTTTTATGCCTTTATGTGTTATTTTGCATGGTTATTGTTGTGGTATTGATACCCTGGCTTTGGAAGTCTTTAGTTTATTGAATTTATTTCATCAAACATTTGTGTTCTGTGTTCGAAAGTTTGCATCTTTAAGTTTCTGTCTTTGTCAATACCGAGGAAGTTCTTGTCAATATCGAGTTGATCTTACTCGATATCGAGGAGGGTTTACTCGACACTGCTTTTACTGAGTCTTCTGTCTGTTGGTCGATTTCTGTTTCTGTTGATAGACATAGTTTTAGTCGATATCGAGTTACTGTTTGTCGATATCGACCAAGCTGCTGTCTTTGCTTTAGTTTATGCTTTTATTGGTTATTTCTGTCTTTCTTTCTGTTTGCTTTTATGTCTGTGAGATTTACAGCTACCTGAGATCCGCTGACACGCTTCCTCATGGATCGATCCTGACTTCCCACTGCTACATAGGGAAGGAGTCTTGTAATTATTTACAAGGGATGGAATCTGGTTTGCTTTGCTTTACTCATATTTTATTTGCATTCTTGATTTCCTCCTACAACAGTTGTTGTTGCTTCTTGTAAGATAAGTAATATGAGAATTGAATGTGTTGATTTCATTCATAGAGGTAAAGCGTATAAATATACATGAGATAGAGAAGATTTGGGCCAATCCGTGATACACAAAATCGACTCAAGATAATAACAAGTATTACAAAAATATTACAAAAGATATGTATTCTAACAAGCCCCCGCAAGCTCATGGGCGAGCATGCACATGAAGCTTGACTGTCAATGAGTGGAAGCGTCGATTGCCAACAACTTTGGTGAAGATGTCAGCGATCTGATCATGGGAGCGAACATGCAGAACAACAAGGTCTCCGGAAGCAACCTGCTCTCTTACGAAATGATAGTCAATCTTGATGTGTTTAGATCGCTGATGAAACACTGGGTTTGCTATCAGGAAGGTAGCACTGAGGTTGTCGCATAAAAGGATTGGAGGGCGAGCAACCGGAAGAGCCATCTTCTGAAGCAATTGTTGTAGCCACATGAGTTCATCCAACGCAAAAGCAATAGCCCTGTACTCGGCCTCAGTGCTGGAGCGAGCAACAACATTCTGTTTCCTGGAAGACCAGCTGATAAGATTGCCACCAAAGTAAATCGTAAAACCGTGCTAAGACTGACAGTCGTCTGGATCCGAGGCCAAGCCAGCATCAAAATAGGCGACAAGACGATTCATCGCATAGGAGATCTCTGATCTGGTGATTGTGATGAATTGGAGAGCGTCGACAATACTACGGTAGAGATGCGGGTCGGAGCACAGATCACCGGTTCGGAGCAGCCGAGAGCATGGCTCAGGGGGAGTGGCAATAGGCTTCGCACCCGTCATACCGTAGCGATCAAGGATTTCAGCAATGTACTTCTGCTAACTAAAGTGTATAAGGGAAGCGTTTCGGTTGACCTCGATGCCCAGAAAGTAACTTAGGACACCAAGATCCTTCAACGAGAAAGATTGACTTAGACGGGCAACAAACTCATCAATGAAGGAAGAATGGGATCCCATAATAATCAAATCATCAACATAAATGAGGACATAGACAACATCACAGCCATGAGATTTGATGAAAAGAGAAGAGTCGGAAACACAACCTCTGAATCCTTGATGAATGATAGCATCCTTGAGCTTCTGAAACCAAGCCCTAGGCACCTGTTTGAGGCCATAGAGAGCCTTGCAGAGAAGTCACTTGCAACCAACAATGTTAGCATTAGGAGGCCGAGGAACTAAGTCCTAGGTCCCATTACGCATTGATGCGTCATATTCGAGCTGCATAGCATGCTGCCAGGGTGGGAGTTTTGATGCTTGGTGAAAGAATTTTGGTTCAACAATGGTGATAGGGGACATTGGGAGAGGGTATTTGGTGGCATGAAATGATTTGGGTTTGAGTAAATTTGTAGCAGCCCTGGTGGACATTGGGTGAGTGGAAAGGTCGGAAGGACGATATCACGAGGGGCCGGTAGGGGGTGGTGGGCTTGGGGAGGTGGTGGAGGCCGACGAGGTGGCGGAGGGAGTGTGTGCAGCTTTGGTGGAACCGACTAAACTATGGGATGCGATAGAGAGGATGGTGTCTTCGGGCAAGGAAGCTGCAGGACTCGTGCTCTGGGAGGACACTGCTAGTGTTGATGGCAGGGAGGCAGGAGACACGAGAGGTGACTGGACAGGGGAGACGCTGAAAGAGCGACTCGGGGAGGATGTTGGAGTGACAGGAGGAGACGGCAAGGGTGCCGCGGGGGATGAGGATGACAGGCGAACAGCAGAGGCATGTTGAAGGATGCCGAGAGGAAGGGATGATGACAGGGAGGGTGACTCGGCAGGGGTAACATCGGATGAATAGGGGTAAAGAGACTCATCAAACACGACAAACCGAGAGATGTAACAACGTCGAGTGGGAACATGATAGCATAAATAGCCTTTGTGTTTCGAAATGTACATAGCCCAAGAAGATACAGGGAAGAGAGCGGAATTCAATTTTGGAATGATTATAGGGGTGAAGAAAGGGGTAGCAACGACACCCAAAAGATTTCGAAAAGGTATAGTCCTGGGACTTGCCGTAGAGGGTATGGAAGTGCGACTTGAAGGCCAAATTTGGAGTGATGGTTCTATTTGAGAGGTATACAGAGGTGTGGAAAGCTTCTTCCCCAAATTGTTGGGGCAAATTGGCATGGGCTAGAAGGGCGAGACCCTTTTCGACAATGACACGGTTCTGTCGCTCAAACGACCCATTCTGTTGAGGAGCTAGTGTAAGGACACGACACTTGATGGTTAATGACGAGATTGCGTAGCATGGTGGAGACAATGCGATACTCCCCTCCCCAATCGGTTTGGAAATTTTTGATAGTGGTGGAGAATTGTGTTTGAATGAGTTTCAGAAACAACTCAAAAATAGAATAAACTTGGGATTTCGCAGAGATAAAATGAATCTAGACAAACTTGGAATAATTATCAATAAAACTTATATAATAAGAGTTTCCGTTTGTAGGTAAATGAGGGGAAGGACCCCATACATCAGAATGGACAAGATCAAAAGGCTTCTCTACAGTGACCGAACTGGTAGGGAGAGGAAGACGATGACTTTTACCAAGCTGACATTCACCATAGACAGTGGCCAATTTATTGGAAGAGACGGGAAGATGCTGACTCAAGACAAGACGACGTAAGACATACTCATTGGGATGAGCTACGCGATGATGCCAACAATCGAGAGTGGCACGCTGACAGACAAAAGCAGCTGACAGACCCTGACACGAAGGACGAAGCTTGGACAGACAAGGAAGACGATAAAGGCCACCATCAACGAGTCCTCTTAGAAGCACTTGCCCCTATAGATTCTTAAGAAAGCAATAATCTTTTTGAAATTCGAGATAAACATGGTTATCCTTGGTTAATTGAGACACACTTAATAGTTGTTTGGATATATTAGGGACATATAGGACATTTGAGAGGCGTAAAGGGGATGCAGAAGCATGTTGTGTAGATAAAAAAGAGTTGCCAGAATGAGTAATGGGGAGAGACATAACATTCCCGACAACCAGATTGTCGTTGCCAACATAGGGTGAGGAAGACTGCAGGTCGGACAGATCATTGGTCACATGCGCGTTGGCACCGGTGTCGACCACCCATGGATCGGAGATGTCTGATTGTCAGCTGATGGAATAGGCGGATCTGTTGGGAGGTGGCGAGGCAGCATCTGATCGGTCAAGTGCAGCAACAACATGTCGATTTGTAACCTGGAAGTCATTGAGATTGAGACGCCCGAAGCAGTTGAAGGCCTCATGGCCCAACTTTCCGCAGATCTGACATGTGGGACCTGGAGAGCGCTCATCAGACGACGAGTTCCTAGATTCACTACGAGGAGGCCGATCAGTGGAAGAACGGCCGCGGTTGCGCCCACGGCCCCGGGTAGAGGTGACGTTGGCAGCAAATTGATTGGCGTGGTGAGGGTCTTCGTGTCCTCGGTAAGACTCTGTTCTACCTGGAGGAGAATGCCGAGTAGCTGGTCAGATGAGACGGGCTCCGATTTGAGGGCAATATCCGAACGGAAGGAGGAAAATTGATATCCTAATCCAAAGATGATGTAGGAGACAAGTTCTGCATCATGGACAAGACACATACACTCGGCAAGTTCATCGGCAATAGCGCGCTTCTTCTCGACATACTCGAGAACCGGCAGAGAACCCTTTGATAGTGTCTGTAATTGGTGACGGAGATGCATCTAATGAGCGTTGGACTGGGCATGAAACATTGTGGCCAAAATCTGCCACGCCTCAGCCGCAGTAGTAGCCCTAGCGACATGACCAAGGAGCGGGGTAGTGAGAGTCGACCTGATCCAAAGTAAAACCAAGCGATCTTTACGAACCCACGCAAGGTAGGCGCGGTTTGGGGCAGGCGACGACGCTGTGAAGGCAGCGAGGGCCGCTTCGGGTGTGAGGGTGGAGGAGTTGTTCGGAGCAGGCGCGGGAATGGTGGCTGGTGGGTGCTCGGTAGGGGTGAGGAAGGAGGCGAGATCAAACGCTTCAAGAGCGGATCGAACAGTGCTGCGCCAAAGTGAGTAATTGCTCCGATCTAGACGAATAGCGAAATTTGGTAGATGAAAATTAGGGCTAGAGCCGTCAAAGGCGGCGGAAAAGAGGAGCTGGGTGGGGGAAGTAGGATTGTTGGCCATTTTTGATCGGGAGCATCATGATTAGGCTGATACCATGTAAGATAAGTAATATGAGAATTGAATGTGTTGATTTCAATCATATAGGTAAAGCGTATAAATATACATGAGATAGAGAAGATTTGGGCCAATCCGTGATACACCAAATCGAATCAAGATAATAACAAATATTACAAAAAGATTACAAAAGATATGTACTCTAACACTTCTTTCTCTCTCCCTCTCAAACTTTTGTGATGGCTGTTGTGAGCTGAATATGCCATGTTTAACTGTAACTTTTATATCAATTTATGCATACATTTCATTCATTTGGGCTAAGATATTACAGAATTTATGTAGTTTATGTTTATTTGCCAAATTATGGAATCTACACTAGTTTCTGTTTAATTTCGCAGAATTCGAGGCAAATTACAGCAGTTCTGAGAAAGGTCAGAAAATCTCGGAAATCAACTACAGAAATCCAAGGTCAAGAAGCAGCGGAACCAGTCAAATCAAGCTTGGAGCCCGAGTTTACTCGATCTAGAGTACTGCTACTCGACCTCGGCGAAGCTGTCCGAGCACAGGCCTTGTCGACCAAGAGCAGTGTCGAGAACCAGATCAACCCGACTCCGGAAGCCTACTCGATCTCGAGTACAGCTTTTCGAGATCGACAAAGCCTATACGCCACACCCGGAGTCGAAGAAGTTGTGCCATGCCGAGAAGCCTACTCGATCTCGAGTTGCATAGTCGAGATCGAGGAGCCAAGGAGCCCACAAGTCCGTGCCATGTCGAGCAGATCTGCCCGAGAAGTCGAGCCACCATAGTCGACGAACCATGGTACTCGATATCGAGTACTCTTGTCGATATCGAGTAGGCCAGTTTCTGGAAACGCGTCGCCGTGAGCTGTCCTTGTCGAGTTGGGAATCCTTGGGCACGAAGGAAGTCGAGTTGGCCGAGATTCTATCCAATTCGATTAAGTCTATCTATGGAAGAGAAGTTCTACCTACATTGGAGATATTTTGCAAACTTTAGATATAGTTTCCTTTAAAGATTTATTTCCCTTAAGCAATTTATTTACCTTTAAGCTTTTAAGTAGATATAGATAGAAGATTCTATCCTTGATTAGCAAGGAATAGAAGGCTATAAATAAAGCCCTAGGGGCTGATTTTTCATTCATTCAGAATCACAATCAAATCCATTCAAGTAGTAGTAGTAGAGAGAGAGTTTGTAGCAAGCAAGGTGGAAAGGCGAAAGCGGATTTGTCTTGTGGGTTGTAAACTTTCTTTATTTAATTCAATGCAAGTTAGTTTCTTTTGTTATTTGATGTCTTTCTTGATGATGAAGAGCGAGTAGTCCACCCACTTCTGGGGTTGGGGTGAGCCTGACAGTGGCCATGTAAGGTGGCGCGATAAAGGTCAGATCTTGTTATGCAATTCGTCTTCTATCCCTATGAGCATGATTCTTTTGCGAGAGTTGAAGGTGATCCTTGTTTGTGTTATTAAAGCGAAAGTGATCTTAATGCAACTTGGATTAATTATGTGAAAAGGGTTAGTAACAATTAGGGTTTATGCAAAAGCCTCTATATGCCTATTTGTTAGTAACGAAAGTTACTTTGATGGAAAGCATGATCTTTTATGCCTTTATGTGTTACTTTGCATGATTATCGTTGTGGTGTTGATACCCTGGCTTTGGAAGTTCTTTATTATATTGATTTATTTCGTCGGAATTCTGAGTTTTGGGTTTGATAATTTGCATTTTAAAGTTACTGTTTTATTTTTGTCGATACAGAGGAGTTGTAGTTGAAATCGAGTAGCCCTAACTCGATATCGAGTAGAACTTGCCGAGATTGAGTTGTCTGTTCGGTTTCAATTTTCTGTTGTCGACTTGTGTGTAGTCGATATCGAGGACTGTTGCTCGATATCGAGTAACTTCTATGTCCCCGGTTTTGTTTCTGCTTTTGTTTGTTCTTTTCTGTTTTATTTCTGTCTTTCTTTGTTTCTTCGTTTTTGTCTTTTCTGCTTTTCTGTGAGATATACAACTGCATAGGATCCGCTGACACGCTTCCTCGTGGATTCGATCCTGACTTTCTCTTACTGCGTTGGAGGAGTCTTGTAATTATTTGCTGGGGCACAAATCTGGTTTGAGTTATTTCATTATATTTCATACTCGATTTCCTCCTCACAACAAATTGGCGCCGTTGCCGGGGAGGCTATCATTCGCGCCTTAGGTAGTCAAATCTCACTTTTTCTTTGAGTTTATTTACAGGTGTATGCGCCGTTCGGGTCAACCACCTGAGTTTGACGGCTTAGACGAACCAGAGCGCCTTCTACACATCAGAGCTAAACTGTAAAGAGCCATGACTTGTGGTGAATTATTATATGAGATTAAATGTTGGACAATTATGGCGATCTAGTAGGATTTTATATCACACAAATTATGTCTTATGATTTTGATGAACCGTTGAGGTATATGTGGAAATGACGTATATGAACATGCAGAATTGGTTGAATGATTTATGGAGAACGATGTGGTCTTGAGGAGTGGATGATGCGATGAAATGACTTTCATAATATGTTACTTGTTCTATTGTTTGAGGTGTGCTTGAGTGCTTAATAGTTGAATGTAGACTTATATATATTCCATTATGTACTAGGTGATACTCTGTCGTTGTGAATACTGTGTGATGGATTGTTCTGTTGCCGGTCTACTAGCCAGGTAAGTACCTCCGGGGCTTACTCAGTAACCAGTACCTTCTGCCTGATTTGTCATATAGTATGTAGGTGTTTCATATGCATAAGAGCATGCCATGTAGTATCATGCTTAGGAATTGCACTTACGAATGAGCATTCTTATTCTGTATGCGTTTGAATACAGAACGACCGTTATCTGCGAGTCCTAGAGTCCTTCCTAGGGTCATAGGGCAGCCCAGTTTCATCGGATGTTGTCCTCCTTGAGTTATATATATATATCACGAGATACGAGATGAGCATGAGATACGAGATGAGCATGAGATACGAGATGAGCATGAGATGCGATATGATGATGAGATTTGATATGATATAGTATCAAACTGGCCAGTCTCCACCCTATCTGGAAGAGGGGTGGTGGTAGAAGAGGGATATACCACTTGGTATTCTTTGTTAAGGCCTTACTTAATATTCTAAATATATGAATTAGGAGCATGATAGTATGGTTAAGATTTCAGTACTGCATGAAGACATCCTTTATTCTAGGTATAGGCGTATTATATGTCTTCAGCGCGGTCAGAGGACCCGCGGGCAGACTCTTGGCCTGACTTGGTGGTATAGTTTCAGGTACCCGATACACTGCTTGATTTTGTGATGTTATGACGAGGTCTATTCTTATGGCGGAGAGTGAGTGTTTGAAACCTGACTTCACCAGATTCATGCATTTGGGATTCTCCCTAATTGTACTCTATTTTGACCCGGCTCTGCCGTGGCACTGGTTGTATCATTTTCAGAACGTATGCCCTTTGCATGATAACGGATTTCCTGCGTTGTAGATTTAGGACAGGTACAGGGGTTTACCCCGGGGCCCCCAACGGACCTTTCGGATTTGGGTGCGAAATTCCACTTTAAACTGCACATCTTCGATTTCAAACCTTCAACCTGTAGTCGGGGCGCAAGATCCTAACGAGGGGTTTCATCCCTCGAAACATAACTCGAGAATCATAATCCCTGGCCGTTACAAAGGTGGTATCAGAGCCAGGTTTCGCAATCCGAGTACAATAGGTTGAAGAGGTTTTGAAAATCGCCCAATGTTTTAAAATGGTTTTGGAAAATATTTTATAAAGAGCAAAATGAATTTAATGGGACTTAAAACCTAAAATGAATAAAGGGGAAATAATCTCGTGGGTAGAGACCCAAGCGGTAGACATCCCTTATGGATGTAGAATTCGGGGAACAATAGGCAAAATACTAGCTTTTATTTACAGATGGGCCTAGAAGACTCCAAGGAACACCACGGAGGTTAGAGTGTTGAGTTAGGAGGCCGTGAGGTTTTGCCCATCTGGTCAGTCGTCCCTCGAAGGACGGCATGGAACGTCTCTATGCTTACGTTTATATATGTACATATATGCAATTGAGCTCGAGGGTGATCCTCCTCGAAGAGGATCATATTAATATTATTGATTGCTTCCGTGATGAGTGCTCTATTGTGCTTAGGATAACGAACTAATCAGTATGCCTTGACATGAATCATGTAATGAATAACTGTGCAAACGGGATAGTGGGAGAAAACCTTGTTCTTATGTAATCGGAATTCCTGTTTTGTCGAAATACCCCTTTCATAATTCAAACCCCCTGATGGTTCTGACTCTGTCATCCGCCCCACCAAAACATCTAGGCATGTTAGCAAGGGTCGAGAAGCATCCGCTCTCCTTTTTAGAGTCTTGTTTCGTATCCCACCATCGATGCTTCTATGGATTCTCGTACCTGTGATTGGGGTCTTTCACGGGAAATTTGGGTCGGTCAACTAAATGCCTTTGGAAACCGTGTCAGATGTGAGGGTTACTTGAGTATGTTAGTGGGAGTGAGGATTTAAATCGTTTCGAGATAGAAGTGAGTTGTCTTATGGAGTCATCCCTTTCGATCCTCGTAATGGCCAACCATGTCTTCTTGTCACAAGAATCTAAACACGAGTTCTACCCTCATCTCTCGGAAACGGCGTGAATGTCCTTGTGTCCTACCCAGCAAGTCATAATAGCGTCCCACGGGGAAACGGGGGTGGTGAGTCGGTGATCTTCCTTAGAGAATTCTATCAAGTTATAATGATAGCCTCTTTGTGATTTAATGACATGCTATATTGGTACAATTCAGCATGACTTTCCCGGTACATTGCATGGTTGCACTTATGAGTTGATGTATGTGTCTTATGTATTGAATTCCCATGATGATTGTCTCCCTATGAACTAGGTCCATGATAGTGTGTTCAACTCTCGTTGCATGTTTAAAACGTGAATTGGATGACTTAGAATGCCAGATTAACCTAATTGGACCTCATTGGTTGTGTACCTGTTTAATGAGTATTGCTAGGATCATGTAGCACATATACATCCCAGTTATAGGCCCTTATATGATTGTGTGACGTCCTAGTCTTATTATGCGAATATGGATATATGTGAGGAGATAGTTGCTATACCAACCCCGCAGGAACTGACCAAACCCTAAGCATGATTTTTAGGGTACATCTTAGCATGCTTGCCTTAATCCCGCGATATCATGACTTGCTTATGTGTGGATCTAAATTGAGTGATAAGTCATGCATATGATATCCTGTGATGTTTGCTAGATCTTGCATAACGTACTTATGCCATATATATCCCATGTCAGTCTGTGCATATACATGTTCTTAGTCTGTCAAGCATGATTGGTGAATGAAATGATAGGTTGCTAGCTTGTTCTATGCACACATAAAGATGATTATATGAACATGTTATGAATGCATAAATCGATATTCCTTGAGATAGGTGCATACTAGTGTGAAATAATGTGATGATATCTCTTGATTTTTATGTGCTTGCGTGCCACAATTATAAGGGCATCGTTGTAACTCTCGGGTTGGGATCTTCTTCTTGGTCTCGTCGTCCCTAGTCCTGATCCATGTCTGAACTCTTAAGGAAGCTGTGTTGTCCGCCCTTGTCTCTCCCCTATCTCCGTAACTTCTAACCCTTGCGATCCTTCGATGAGCGCCGATATGCAAGAAAGGACCGACGACCAAGTGGCACCGGAGCGGCGCAACGGAAGTGTGATGGGTCCATGACCCCTTAGGCCCCGGGAATAACGTCACCGATGGCAAAAAGGACGAATATGCTTCAAAGATGACAATCGTTAACAGATTCATTCCAGCAGACACGAGGAAGAGCATTCTTAATTCAAACTGTGGATTCTTCTATACTAATCGGAATTGATGTTTTGTGATAGACCTAGAACTGACATAATTGAATGTGTGATGACGGATGTGCTGAATTGGTAGCAATGATTGCGTGACTAACTTGTTTCGATGACGATGTGCCTTGGTGCTTGGTATACTGATTTGCGGGTGAGTAGGTTATGGGTTATATGTATGGGAGTGCTTTCTTCTTGAGCTTGAGTCATAAGATTCTTCAGTGAAACGGGTTGGAAAATGGCAGGTGGATTAAGGTATTCGGATTGGGTCTTTGATCGTGTGAGTTGGGGTGCAGAAAGGATGCGTTAGCTTGGGTAGAGCTGAGTGAGTTGGGATGGGTGAAAGATAGCAGTCTGTGAGTATAGATGAGCTTTCAGGTAGGTCTTAGGTGAGCAGGGAGGCTAGTATGGGGAGATTTTGAGGGAGATGTCCAAGTGAGAAGTGGTAGTCTAAGAAGGTAGTGTGTGCGGGTAGTATAAGAGAGTGGTTGACTGAGATCTGGACTAGTTTCATTAGGGTGATCTTGAGATTGGGTGTGGGTAGAGGTAGTTAGGATAGTTCTAGAGGTGGATGGGCAAGCTAGGAGTTGATCGGGGCATTCTTGAGGGGAGGTGTTGTGAGACGGATTGGTGTGCTAAGGAAGGTGCCTAGATAGTCTATGAGCGGAACGTGGGTGGTGTCAAGGATGATCGATTAAGGAATGTCTGAGGAATCGTAGAATTTGGGACTAGGTGATGGGTGCTAAGAGTGGGGGCGATTTCGGTAAGGGATGAGGTTGAGGAATTTCCTAGGAAAAGTAGTATGAGGTTGCTTGGGAAATTATCGATCGGGGATATTAGGTTGTTCATATCAGGGTTGTTCGTGTGATGAGTATTTGGGGGTTGTTTAGATAGGATTGGTAATGCTTGGGGAATTTACGAGTGAAAGATCTCTAGATGCGTTGTTGGAGGATTTTAGCATAGGGAATGAATCGGGATTTATGAGTGGAGGTCATTGTAGCTATTAAGGTAATTGAGGATGTGAGATGAATCTTCGAGGAAAGGCTGGTAGCTATGCAATGATGTAGTTTAGATTCCTAGTAAGACTATGGGCTTAAGGTTGAGATAGAGAGATTATGCGCATGGATTTAGGGACTAGGCAAAGCAGAAGGTATTGAGGACGCTAGAGAGATTTTTGAAGGTTGGTGATGTTGCGGTGCTTAAGAAATTCGGACAAGGATGTCATAGGAATTCGGTGAAAATGATGATCGGTACATAAGGGTTTAAGTGGTAGAGGTTTCGAAGTTTAAGAGTGTGCGATCTGAGGCAATTTGGGGAAACATGCGGAGTTGAGGGAACTAGTCCAAGTAGAGTATGATGGGAAACGGATCTAGAGTGGGTCGGCCTGAGGGTCATGGTGATTGTGGTTGGGAGTACCACTAGTTGGGTTCTGCGTTAGAATTGATCGGGAGTGTCAGGTGTGAGATGGTCAGCATGAGTTGGGTCCTTAGAGGTGGATGGTTAGTGAGAGTGGTTAGTAGCATGGGGAGTATGATTAAGTTAGCAAGGTGATTCGCGATGTCTCTTTAGGAGATGATAGTCGAGTGAAAGGTAGGACTTGAGATCGGGATGTCGAAGTGGATTGGCCCTTAGATGGCTTGATGGCATAGGAGTTGGGATACCTTGTAGTTGGTTTGGGTATTCGACCTTGATTGCGAATAGTATGAGGCTAGAAAGGTTGTATGTGAGCAGGATACAATGGTGCCTAGAACTGGTAGTGGATTGAGTTGGTAGATCTCGGTGAATTTGATCTTAATGCAAGAGCTAATGGGTAGTGGTCGTGTCTTGTCATGATTGGTAGTGCAAGGTAGATTCTCCTGAGATAGTGATCTAGTGTATACTTTACTTGGGGACAAATGTTGTGCGAATTCTATGATATAGACGATGTTGATTATCTGATGTGTTGTCGTTGACAATAGGGAACTGTAGTACTAACATAGTTATCCCTGAACTCGATGGAATGCTACTGTTCGGAAGCAGTTGTTTACCTCTAATGCGATGACGCTTGGTAGTTAGATGAGTATGATGTACTTATCTGATTGATATGACGTGCTTATATGATTGATATGGTGTGTAACTTCCGTGAGATGATGTGATAAATTCTACCATATATAATACGATGCTAGATATGCTATGTGGCTATTCTTGAGGTGATTATGTTATGCTATTAGACGTGAGGTGCTATTGTTATTCGATGTATATACATGATGCTTGATGATGGAAATGATAGAAATTGAACTGTTGAACTTTGATTCTGACTTGGAACCTAGGAAGGGAATATGGGATTAGCCTTTAGAGGTGGATGGTAGGCTGAATGGAGAGGTTAGAAATGCTTTTGACTAATGCCGAACTTGAAGTTTTGAACGGTGTTTTAAAGAGGATGTTGTGATGTTTTGAGTTATGATATGATCGAGGACTCGGAGTAAGGATGTGGTAGGGGCCCATATCACATTCTTGCTACGGGCTATTGGGGATATTATGATCACGGCAACGATACTGTTACTGTGAGGATCTCATAGGGGCACCTATGAGATACTTACGGGGTCAATGACATGATCCTTGGACTCACCAATTTCAAACTTCATCCCCTATTTTAAAATGATTTTAGTATCGAGGACGAGACTTATTTTTAGAGGTGGATGATGTAAAGACTCGGATTTTCAAATCCTAATTTTTCGGAAAAAAAGGAAATTAAAAATGAATTTAAATCGAATTGAAAGCTCGTTTAGCGGATTCCGACCAGAATGTAAAATTTGACGAACAATTTCCATCCTTTGACCTCGAAAATTCAAAATAATTATTAGATAGCGATATCCTTGTCTATTTTAAAAATCTAACCGACCGAGAAACCGAGAGTCAGAGAAACTAACATTCGAGAACTAATTTCTGGGTTCAAAATTCGGGTATCCGGACTAGATTACGGGTATTGGTTTAACCACTTCCACACACTACCCTCACCAACTCCCTCACCATACCTCTTCAAAGGTCATCCCTCACCCCGTCATTCACTCATTCATCATCACCCTCACCTGCTCCCTTCAATCAGTTCGTCACCGGTCATTACCATCATGTCTTCACCGTCCCACGCCATGACCTTCTTCACCATCTGTTCACCATCACCAACTCTTCCTTCACTCTCTCCCAATCTTCATCCATCTCAACACCACCCAAACGCCACCATCGCCTGCTCCATCATCAGCTTCACCTCCATCCCCATTTTTCCTCATGGCCACCCCTTCATTTCCTTCTTGTTCCGAAGAGCAGCCGCTTCGGCCGTGCTCCCTCCGTTCCACCTGAAGCCAGCGACCCTAAGGCGCCCCTCGGAGCCACCTCCACCAGCAGTTGAGCCACCAGGAGCAACCCACGAGCCACCGCAGCTCCGACGACCTCCCTTGTCCCCTATTTCCACAACCAAGGTCTTTGCCCGATTCGTTCTCGAAACAAACTTCCGGTAAGCCGTTCTCACTCGTTTTTGATCGGAATCACCCTTGAGCTCCTCAATCACACTCACCCATATCCGGCGCAGGTCCGACGAGCCATCGCGAGCCACCGACGACGCCCAGACCTCCGATCGAGAGCTCCGAAGTCGCGAAATCCATCGGTGAGCTCCCGCCTTTCCTTCCTTTGTTTCATTTCGATTCTGTCCTTGGGTCGGGCTGTGGGCGAGTGTATATGTGTGTGAGCCGAGTGTGGGGAGTCGGGTGGGCTCGTGATCCCCGGTGAGACCTCCGGCGAACTCGTACTGGCGATGAGCAGAGGTGAGCGAGCGCGGGAGCAGGGGCGATGAGCGCGGGTGAGCAGAGCTCGCGAGCAGCGAGCGCGAGAGGAGCAACCCAACGGAGGCAAGCTCGAGGAGCCCAAGAGAGCAAGGCGGAGCTGGCAGGTGCGGGTGCAAGGAGCCGGCGAGCGACGGGCGAGCAGGCGCGGGAGCGGGACATTCCTCCATTTGAAATCAAAGGAAGAAGAAGGCTGACGTGGCCTTTGGTGGGCCCCAATTGCTAACGCATATATATATATATATATATATATATATTTGTTATTTATTAAACCGGGTTGGGATTTTATAACCGGTTCGGTTCGGTTCGGGTTATGCGTTTATTATTTAACTAATTAATGGTTATTAAAATATATTATTGGGACTTCAAGATTTATAAAGAATTTGGAAAAGAATTTCAAGGTTGGGAAGTAATATAATAAATAAATTTAAAAGGGAATTTGACGAGTATTTTCAAGGGTCGGAATACTTAATTATTTAACTGAATTTGAAACGCTTCTGAAACTAACCTGAGAATAAGACTTATTCGATGACTAACTTGCATGATAATATGATCGTTTGACTAACAGTATGATATGTATGACTAATAACATGACTTGTGGTGAATTATTATATGAGATTAAATGTTGGACAATTATGGCGATCTAGTAGGATTTTATATCACACAAATTATGTCTTATGATTTTGATGAACCGTTGAGGTATATGTGGAAATGACGTATATGAACATGCAGAATTGGTTGAATGATTTATGGAGAACGATATGGTCTTGAGGAGTGGATGATGCGATGAAATGACTTTCATAATATGTTACTTGTTCTATTATTTGAGGTGTGCTTGAGTGCTTAATAGTTGAATGTAGACTTATATATATATTCCATTATGTACTAGGTGATACTCTGTCGTTTTGAATACTGTGTGATGGATTGTTCTGCTGCCGGTCTACTAGCCAGGTAAGTACCGCCGGGGCTTACTCAGTAACCAGTACCTTCTGCCTGATTTGTCATATAGTATGTAGGTGTTTCATATGCATAAGAGCATGCCATGTAGTATCATGCTTAGGAATTGCACTTACGTATGAGCATTCTTATTCTGTATGCGTTTGAATACAGAACGGACGTTATCTGCGAGTCCTAGAGTCCTTGCTAGGGTCATAGGGCAGCCCAGTTTCATCGGGTGTTGTCCTCCTTGAGTTATATATATATATCACGAGATACGAGATGAGCATGAGATACGAGATGAGCATGAGATGCGATATGATGATGAGATTTGATATGATATAGTATCGAACTGGCCAGTCTCCACCCTATCTGGAAGAGGGGTGGTGGTAGAAGAGGGATATACCACTTGGTATTCTTTGTTAAGGCCTTACTTAATATTCTACATATATGAATTAGGAGCATGATAGTGTGGTTAAGATTTCAGTACTGCATGAAGGCATCATTTATTCTAGGTATAGGCGTATTATATGTCTTCAGCGCGGTCAGAGGACCCGCGGGCGGACTCTTGGCCTGACTTGGTGGTATAGTTTCAGGTACCCGATACACTGCTTGATTTTGTGCTGTTATGACGGGGTCTATTCTTATGGCGGAGAGTGAGTGTTTGAAACCTGACTTCACTAGATTCATGCATTTGGGATTCTCCCTAATTGTACTCTATTTTGACCCGGCTCTGCCGTGGCACTGGTTGTATCATTTTCAGAACGTATGCCCTTTGCATGATAACGGATTTCCTGCGTTGTAGATTTAGGACAGGTACAGGGGTTTACCCCGGGGCCCCCAACGGACCTTTCGGATTTGGGTGCGAAATTCCACTTTAAACTGCACATCTTCGATTTCAAACCTTCAACCTGTACTCGGAGCGCAAGATCCTAACGAGGGGTTTCATCCCTCGAAACGTAACTCGGGAATCATAATCCCGGGCCGTTACAATGCTGACTTCTAATAATTAGAATATTTAATGCTGACATATAAGAATTAGAACATTGCATCCGTTTGATTTCCTGCAATTTTGCATTTGTTCGATTCCAAAAATGAACTATTTCAAGTACTAAACATCTAGCTATTGTAGTTGTGAAGCTTAATCTCTCTTTTTGATGCTTAATCTTTTTTTTTCCTGATTTTACTGGTGTTGCAAATATCTAGCTGACATCGTCTGAAATGCTAACATCTTCTGAAATGTTGACATCTCCAATATAAGATTATTTTTGTGTAATTAAGTAGACCATGTCAGCAAGCTTAATTCGAAACTAGAGATGCTTGCCTAGTAAGCGGTCTCGGTAGTAGTGATATCAAGCATCCGGTGTCGGATTCTCTATTATGATACTTTTCCGGATAGGGAATCGCGCCACGGTTCAAACTCACGGCTATGCGTGAACTATGATCTTTTTCGGCCATCGGAGATCATTTCAGAGCTTAAAATTGAGTTTTTATGTTTTTTTCGACAATATCAACAATTTTGTTATTTTATTTTTATTGCTTAACAACTAGGGTTTGGTTCAACTTTTCCTATTTAATAACGTTTTTTGTATATTTACATTGAAGTGCCTTGTGATTTCTGACTTATCTAGAGATATTAGCTAGTAGCTTTACAAAGTTTAATTGTGTGTTGACATGTTTCTTTTTTATTTCTAATTGTGTGTTGACATGTTTCTTTTTTATTTCTAATTGTGTGCTGACATGGTCACTTTTTGTGCAATTCAAGTTGATGTATAGGTTCTTTTTTTTATTTCTAATTGTGTGCTGACATGATCTCTTTTGCAAATATAACATGCTCATTTGCAACGTGTAATTAACTTGATTTGACATTTGTATAAAATTCATTTAGTACTTTAAAGTGTGCTTTCTTTATTTTTCCTTGTCATTTTTCGTAAAATTCTTGATTGATAAGTCATCTATGTAAGATTTACACTTGCATAGCTCTTTACTAGACTTATTGTTGGGAGGAATATGATTTTTCACATTATTTGCTTAAAATTAAGAGGGAATGATAATCTTGCTGACATCTGGTGTCAAAAGTTTCAATTTGCATAACAGATTGTTATATTTGCATAATAGATTGTTATATGTACATATCATAAAGTTATATTTGCATAATAGTAACTTATATTTGCACAACATAAACTTCTTATTTTTTCAACTTTTTTTTAATTCAGATTGCTTGTTTTTTAATTGGATTTGCGACTCTAGGTTAAATTGCAACTCTCACCCATGTTCTCATCCATTGTCTCTCCTGTGTTTATCTATTTATTTGTTCGAAGACTCGAAATCGATTTACTAATTCTTGTTTATGCTAATTTTAATCCTAATGTCAAACTTCTTAATTGTCTTTTTGAACCGCAGGTTCCTCTTTCTTTTTTTTATGCATATTTTAATCTTATATTTGCATATCATCAATTTATAATTGCATATCATACTTTTACATTTGCACAACATCAATGTATATTTGCATATTATAATCATACATTTGCACAACATCAATTTGTATTTTCCCAAATTATTTTTATTTATTAAAAATTAAAATCTAAGTATTAGATATCAATAATCTTATATTTGCACAACGTGAATTAATTTATGCATATTTTAATCTTATATTTGCATATCATTAATTTATATTTGCATATCATACTTTTACAATTGGCACAACATTAATTTATAAGATGCAAGAAATACTGATGTAAGATGAAAGAAAATAGTGATGAGACAACAAAATATAAAAATTGTTCAAATTAAAATATAAAAGTCTTGTCGTAGGGTTATATTGTTTATTTGAATGTTATGTTATAATATAATTAAAATTCTTTTAGCTCAATGGTACAACGATGTGCTTATGCGCAAATACGTGTGTTCGAATCCCGCATAGGCTAAAGTTTATAATAATTCTAGTAATTTACAAAATTTTCTAATAAATTTTGACATTTATCATAAATGTTGACATTTAGCCATTGACGTGCAAAAGCTTTATATTTTACCATTTCTTTTATTAGAGAATTGTAGAAGTTTGAGCTTATCATCTCATGTAATATGATATCAATTTTGAGAATGATCTTATTTGTAAACTTTATCCTTTATTAAATGTTGACATTTAGGTTAAATGTTGACATTTAACTTAAATGTTGACATTTAGTCGTTGATGTGCAAAAGCTTTATCTTTTACCATTTCTTTTATTAGAGGATTGTAGAAGTTGGAGCATCTCATCTCATGTAATATGATATCAATTTTGAGAATGATCTTATTTGTAAACTTTATCTTTTATTAAATGTTGACATTTAGCCGTTGATGTGCAAAATCTTTATCTTTTACCAATTCTTTTATTAGAGGATTGTAGAAGTTTGAGCTTCTCATCTCATGTAATATGATATCAATTTTGAGAATGATCTTATTTGTAAACTTTATCTTTTATTAAATGTTGATATTTAGCTTAAATGTTGACATTTAGCCGTTGATGTGCAAAAGCTTTATCTTTTACCATTTCTTTTATTAGAGGATTGTAGAAGTTTGAGTTTATCATCTCATTAATATGATATCAATTTTGAGAAAGATCTTATTTGTAAACTTTATATTTTATTAAATGTTGATATTTAACTTAAATATTGACATTTATCTTAAATGTTGACATTTAGCTTAAATGTTGACATTTAGGTTAAATGTTGACATTTAGTCGTTGATGTGCAAAAACTTTATCTTTTACCATTTCTTTTAGTAGATGATTATAGAAGTTTGATATTCTCATCTAACGTAATATGATATCAATTTTGGAAATGATCTTATTTGTAAACTTTATCTTTTATTAAATGTTGACATTTAACTTAAATGTTGGCATTTAGTCGTTGATGTGCAAAAGCTTTATCTTTTACCATTTCTTTTATTAGATGATTATAGAACTTTGATATTCTGAACTCATGTAATATGATATCAATTTTGGGAATGATCTTATTTATAATATTTTTCTTTTATTAAATGTTGACATTTAGCTTAAATGTTGACATTTAGCCGTTGATGTGCAAAAGTTTTATCTTTTACTATTTCTTTTATTAGACGATTATATAAGTTTGATATTCTCATCTCATGTAATATGATATCAATTTTGAGAATTATCTTATTTGTAAACTTTATCTTTTATTAAATGTTGACATTTAGCTTAAATGTTGACAATTAACTTAAATGTTGACATTTAGCTTAAATGTTGATATTTAGCCGTTGATGTGCAAAAGCTTTATCTTTTACCATTTCTTTTATTAGAGGATTGTAGAAGTGTGAGTTTATCATCTCATGTAATATGATATGAATTTTGAGAATGATCTTATTTGTAAACTTTATCTTTATCTTTTGTTAAATGTTGACATTTAGCTTAAATGTTGACATTTAACTTAAATGTGTACATTTAGCCGTTGATGTGCAAAAGTTTTATCTTTTACCATTTTTTTTATTAGAGGATTGTAGAAGTTTGAGCTTATCATCTCATGCAAATGATATAAATTTTGAGAATAATCTTATTTGTAAACTTTATCTTTTATTAAATGTTGACATCTTTTATTAAATGTTGACATCTCATGAAATGTCAGCGTCAGTGCTAACACAAAAAAAGAAGCGTTGACACGAAATAAAGCATTACTAACGTCGACGTCAGCAGCGTCCGCAGCATCGATGTCGGCGCCAACCGACATCTCTGATGTCCGCGTCCGCATCTCCGATGTTGACGTCGGCAACGTAAGTGTCAGTATCTCCGATGTCGATATCAGCCATGTCAACGTCAGTGCTTCTGACACGGAAAAAAGCATCTTCGACGTCGGCGTCAGCCGACATCAGCGTTAGCATCTCCAATGTCGATTGACGCCTACATGAGCGTCAGCATCTCTGATGTCGGCTGATGCCGACATCAGCGTCAGCGCTGACACGAAAAGTGTTAGTGGTGTTCGCAGTGTTAATGGTGACAGTGTCAGCAGTGTCAACAATGTCAGTGCTTACACGAAAAAAAGAAGCATTGACACAAAAAAAACATCTTCGGCGTCGGCGTCAACAATGTCCGCAACATCAATGTCGGCGTTAGCCGACATCTCAGCGTTAGCAGCATCAACATCTCCGATGTTGACGTCAGCAACATCAACATCAGTGTCAGCATCTCCGATGTCAATGTTAGCAGTCTCAGCATCTTCGATGCTGATGTCAGCAATGTTAACTTCAATGTCAGCATCTTCGATGTCGGCATTAGCAATGTCAACGTCAGTGCTGCTGACACGAAAAAAATCATCTTCGACGTCGGTGTCAACATCTCCGTTGTCAGTGTCAACGGTATCAGGAATGCTTGTGTCAACAACATCTCCGATGTCAGCGTCAGCAGCATCATCATCTCGAATGTTGACGTCGACAATGTCAGCGTTATTGCTAACACGAAAAAAAGAAGCGTTGACACGAAAAAAAGCATCCATAACATCGGCGTCAGCAGCTTCGGCAGCATCGATGTTGATATCATCTTATTCTATGTGATTTTAGGTGTCTTGTGAGTAGGTTTTATGTTTATTAAGTGTCACTTTATATGTGTTTTTATGTGATTTATGTCTTATTTCGAGTATAGAGGTCTACACATGGTGTGTGTGAAATTTCAGGTGTTTCGGTGCATATTTTGGAATATCTAACGAGTCAAGGAAAATGAGCAAGGAATGAGTCATGTTCGAGGATGATCCTTGAAGTCGGAGTATGTCCATAGAGAGCATTCGAGAGGCATGAGTCGAGGCAAGAGAGCTTTCAAGGTCAAAATCAAAGAAACAAGGCGGAATCGGACTCGGAACCCATACATATCGAGTCAATATACCGAGCAGAGAAGGAAACCACGAAGTATCGAGTCGATACATGAAACTATCGACTCGGTACCTGAACATTTCGAGTGAAATATTGCTTTACAGTAGCTACATATCGACTCGATACTCTGAAGTATCGAGTCGATACTTTTCCTTAGCGATAGTTCGTCGGATTATTTGTTCGCTTTTATATTTTGTCAAACGACTTTTTATTATATTTTATTATTATTTTAGGATTATTTTCATATTTTTCTGGAAAGAATATAGATAGAGAATTAGGGTAGAAGCGAGGTCGTCCAATTTTCACATCAGAAACGATAGTTGCAGACATTGAGAGTTTTAGGCTCTTTCAGAGATTTCCTCTTAAAGGTTTGTTTTGCTGGATTTAAGAATATGTTTTGTTAATCTAGTCTTATATTCTTTCATCATGAATTCTTTGATTGTGTCTGAATCAATGTCTGGCTAATTTTCTTGTTCTGGGGTTGGGGTGATCCCAACGATGCTGAGATAGACATGTGCGTGATGATTGCCTGAATGAATTCTATTATTTGTCTGATTCGATCCATGAGTGGTTAGTCCGATTAATCTTATGATTGATTGGAATCCTTTTAATGTTCAATATACGCCAGCTGCGAATTGAGATTGGATACATAGACAAAGTTGTTGGAAAACATGGTTTGAACTTGAGAATTGTTTATGAGCAATCTATTTAATTCTCTTGAGGATATTAAACTATCGTAGACAACCTAGGTTTAAATTGATTATGCGGATCGCGCATGCGATTGTTTGATCGATTTGCTCGCTAGGGTCTAAGTGCTTAATGAGTCCAGTTTGATTGATTAATCTACAACAAGCGCAAGCTGAGTGGTAATTGAATGAAATTGACATAGTTATTGCGAGATGCGTAGGCTGAGTGATAATGAATTTAAATAGTTTACCTTCAAATATTTCTTTTCAATTTGTTCAGGCATGAAAATTATATAGTCTATCGAAGATGCATTGTTGTGGTAAACTCTGACTCTGGAATGTTTCTCATCATATATTCAAACACTTGCAATTTGTTATTTTTCCTCTTGTTATTTGCTCATTCCGTCAAAAATCACTTCTCTTATTTGGCTTAGTAAACTAGTTGAGGTTCTGCAATTGGTATTCACACGGTCCCTGAGATTCGACACTCGATTACTACAATTGACACCGTGGGCTTGCGGGGTGTTGGTTTTAGACCGATCAAGTTTTTGGCGCCGTTGTCGGGGACTGTCGATAATATCAGTTGTGTAACAACAATTGGTTTTTCTAAGTCTTCTTGTTATTTGTTATTTGTTTTCTTTTGTCTATGGTTTCAGGTTTGTGTTGTGACTTTTATGCGAAGATCTAAAAGCTCAGGAAATCTCTTACCATTTGATCCTGAGATTGAATGGACTTTTCGCACAAGGCTTGCGGCACAAAGAGCCAGGGATCACGAGATAGGAGACAACTTGAACAACCAGCAGCTGGTTGACAATGCTTCTGCGCCGCAGACTCTGGGGCAACGGATGAACCCCACACAATTTGTTCCTACTCCTGGGTTGTGTTTCCAGCAATTAACATAAACAACTTTGAGCTGAAGCCCGCCCTCATCAACATGATTGCTCAGAATCAATTTGGAGGTGGTCCTGATGAGAATCATCACCAGCATTTAACCACTTTTAAGGAGCCGATGAACACGGTGAAGATGCACAATGTTACGGCGGAAGAGCTTATGCTGCGAGGTTTCTCATTCTCTTTGCGGGGACGAGCAAAGAATTGGTACAATTCAATCTCCCCCAACACTATCACAACATGGGAGATGCTTACTTCTGAGTTCCTGGACAAATTCTTTCCACCGAGCAAGATTGCTGAGCTGAGGAACAAAATTCACTCTTTTGAGATGCAAGCTGGTGAGAATCTTTATGAAACATGGGAAAGGTTTAAGGATCTTTTGCTTGATTGTCCTCAACATAGAGAGCCGAAAATCAACCTCTTGGAGATCTTTTATAAGGCTCTTAATGACGCTACCAGAGTACTCATTGATTCCTCATCTCAAGGAACCTTTATGGATAAGATTGCAGACGAAGCTTGGAATTTTCTTGAAAAGACCGCTAAGCACTATGGAAGATATTCATCATCAAGAGGGTCTTTGAATTCGAAAAGGCAAGCTGGGTTGTTTGAGGTAAACACGGAGGCATATAGGGATGCCAAGTTTGATGCTCTCTCCTCTGAAGTCAAGAGCATAAAGAAGATGCTTGAGAATGTAATCCCTACAAGATCAACAGCGTCTTCAGTTTCAAAATCTGCAGTACCTTGTCAATGTTGTGGCGCCACCACTCACACCATCTCGATCTGCGAGTTGTTTACTTCCCAGAATAGTGACCTGATAGAGGAAGAAGCTAACTATGCTGGAAATTTCAATAGGGGTCAAGGCTACAACAACAACTACAACTATAACCCCCGTGCTAGAGATCATCCATGCTTCTCCTATGCTAACAATCAGGGATCTCAAAATCCACCCCTGGGATTCCAATAGAGGCAACAGGGAAACCAAGCACCAACTCGAGAGACATCATCACCCAGCGTAGAGGAGATGTTAAAGCAAGTACTGGCTAATCAAAATGCAACAGAAGCCAGGAATTGTGAAGTAGAAGCTAAGACTGAGGCGCGATTCAAGATGCTTGAAATCCAATCAGGGATCAAGGCTACAACAACAACTACAACTATAACCCCCGTGCTAGTGATCATCCATGCTTCTTCTATGCTAACAATCAGGGATCTCAAAATCTACCCCCGGGATTCCAACAGAGGCAACAGGGAAACCAAGCACCAACTCGAGAGACATCATCACCCAGCGTAGAGGAGATGTTAAAGCAAGTAATGGCTAATCAAAATGCAACAGAAGCCATGAATTGTGAAGTAGAAGCTAAGACTGAGGCGCGATTCAAGATGCTTGAAACCCAAATGGCTCAACTAGCCCTCAACACTCCTAGACCATCCGGTCACTTGCCAGGAAAGAGTGATGAAAACCCAAAGGGTCATATAGCTACAGTGACCCTAAGAAGTGGAAAGCAACTGGAGGAAGTGCAGAAGCCTGAGACATCCAAGGCTAAGGAAGTGCAAACATCACACCAACAAGGAGAAGTTAAGGCACCATAACAGCCAGAGAAGGAGGCGTCATATGTGCCACCCACGCCATTTCCACAAAAGAGGAATCAAGCCCTGCTGGAAAAGAAATATGAGAATTTTATGGAAGTTCTCAAGAAACTACATCTGAACATTCCATTCACTGAAGCTTTGAAAGAGATGCCATCATATGCAAAATTCCTTAAGGAGATCCTCTCCAACAAAAGGAAGCTCAACGAAGGTGAAGTTGCAACTCTTGGTAAGGAAAGCACGGCATTGATCCAGAACAAGATGCCACCCAAGCTCAAGGATACAGGTAGTTTCTGTGTCTCTATTACTGTTGGTGACTTCCGTTATAATGCTTTATGTGATTTAGGTGCTAGCGTTAGTGTCCTTCCACTATCAATTTTCAAAAAGCTTGATTTTGGCAAACTTAAGCCAACTAAAATGCAACTCTGGATGGCGGATAGGACAGTTGCTCACCCGGAAAGCACCCTGGAGGATATTCCCATTCGATTAGATAAATTCTATGTGCCTATTGATTTTGTTGTTCTTCATATTGATGCTAATTATCATGCGGCTTTTATACTTGGTAGACCATTTTTAGCTACTACAGGAACAGAAATTTTTGTCCGGCAAGGAATCCTCGCCTTTAATGTTGGGGATGAGAGAATTGAGTATAATTTTAATAGGACTGTGAAAACCCCTGCTTTTGAGGATGAATATTGCAAGGATGATGAGGTAGACAAGGGGGTGCAAGAGCATATGATGTCGATCATCATACATGATCCACTTGAAGCTTGCCTAACCGCTAGCGTCATGACTCGAGACCATGAACCACTCCTAGCTGATGCAGTGGATGACTTGGAAGTATCGCCTGAGGCACCCGAGCTCGAAGGAACCCTCCCGGAAAGCTTAGGACTCGAAGCCCGGAAAGTATCGAGTCGGAACCCCCAAGGTATCGAGTCGGAAGAACGGGAAACTCCAATTCACGAAGAATTAGCTCGATACAATGAAAGTACCGAGTCGGTACATACAAGTACCGAGTCGATACCTTGGCTTCTAGAAGAAAATTTCGAATCGGCGTCTGTTGTAGCTCAAGTCGATCCTCCTGCGCTCGATCTGAAACCGCTTCCCACTTCTTTAAGGTACGAATTCCTAGGCCCTAACTCTACATACCCTGTCATTATATATAAATGCTAATTTGAGTGATATTGAGGTTGAAAAACTTTTATCTGTCATTCGATTACATAGAAAAGCCATAGGGTATTCAATTGATGATTTGAAAGGGATTCCACCTTCTTTGTGAATGCATAGAATTTTCATAGAGGATAATCATAAACCCACCATAGAGCATCAAAGACGACTTAATCCCAACATGAAAGTAGTGCTAAAGGAGGTTTTGAAATTGTTAGATGCGGGAATAATTTTCCCTATTTCTGATAGTAGTGGGTTAGTCCTGTTCATGTGGTTCCTAAAAAGGGTGGTATGACTGTTGTTAAAAACCAAAATGATGAGTTAATTCCTACTAGGACTATAATTGGCTGGAGAATGTGCATTGATTATAGAAAATTGAATACAGCTACTAGAAAAGACCATTTTCCACTTCCTTTTATTGATCAAGTCTTAGAAAGGTTAGCTAAGCATTCACACTTTTGCTATCTTGATGGATATAGTGGGTTCTGGAAAATTCCTATTCACCCAGATGACAAAGAAAAGACAACCTTTACTTGCCCTTATGGAACCTTTGCATATAGAAGGATGCCTTTTGGTTTATGCAATGCACCCGCTACTTTTCAAAGATGCATGATGGCTATATTCTATGACATGATTGAGGATATTATATATGGAAGTGTTTATGGATGATTTTTCTATGTATGGTTCTTCCTTTGATGCATGTTTGTCTAACCTGGCTAGAGTTTTAAAAAGGTGTGAAGAGACTAATTTGGTTTTTAATTGGGAAAAATGTCATTTTATGGTGAATGAAGGTATTGTTCTTGGTCACCTAGTTTCTAGTAGAGGAATTGAAGTGGATAAACCAAGAATTGAAATGATTGAGAAATTGCCACCTCCAACCTCTATCAAGGAAATTAGGAGTTTCTTAAGCCATGCTGGCTTTTATAGGAGATTCATTCGTGATTTTTCTAAAATTGCTAAGCCATTGACTAACCTTTTAGTGAAGGATGTACCCTTCAACTTTTCCCTAGAGTGTCTTGAGTCTTATCGCAGGTTGAAAGAAGCTTTGGTATCCGCTCCTATCATGCAATCCCCAGATTGGGATCTTCCATTTGAAATTATGTGTGACGCGAGCGATTAGGCAGTTGGTGTTGTCCTTAGACAAAGGAAGGATAAAAAGCTGCATGCCATATATTACGCTAGCAAGACTTTAGATGTTGCTCAGATGAACTACACCACCACAGAAAAGGAGCTTCTAGCAGTAGTCTATGCCTTTGAGAAGTTTTGATCATACCTCGTCGGCTCTAAGGTGATTGTTTACACCGACCATGCTGTAGTCCGCTACTTGTTGGAGAAGAAGGATGCCAAACCACGTCTTATTCGATGGATCCTCTTGTTGCAAGAATTTGATTTGGAGATCAAGGATAAGAAAGGAGCGGAGAATTTTGTAGCAGACCACCTGTCTAGACTTCCTTTGGAGCAAATAGAGGAAGTTGATGATTTGAGGCAGATTGATGATTCCTTCCCAGATGATCGCTTATTTCAAGGCATTGTTTCCGCTATATTCGATGTCAATGAGGAACTTCTGAACGTCTCAACAAAGGGGCTTCCATGGTATTCTGATATTGTGAACTATCTTATTTGCAAGGAAATTCCGCCTGGGCTATCATTCCATCAGAAGAAGAAATTCCTCCATGATGCTAAGCACTATTATTGGGATGAGCCTCTTCTCTTCAAGCAGGGTAGCGATGGAATCTTTAGGAGATGTATTCCAGAGGAAGAAGTTGAGAGTGTTATGCGACATTGTCACACCCTCTCCACAGGAGGACATGCAAAAGCTTTCAAGACTACTGCAAAGAGTCTGCAATCATGACTCTTTTGGCCCACCATGTTCAAGGATGTGCAAAGGTTTGTGGTGTCTTGTGATGAGTGCCAACACTCAGGAAACATCTATAGACGGAATGAAATGCCACTCAATACCATTCTAGAGGTCGAGCTTTTTTATGTATGGGGAATAGATTTTATGGGCCCCTTTCCCAACTCTGGCGTCTACAAGTATATCTTGGTTGATGTGGATTATGTTTCTAAGTGGGTAGAAGCCATAGCCACGCCTACTAATGATTCTAAGGTTGTGACAAAGTTCATGAAGTCCACCATCTTCCCTAGATTTGAAGTTCCGCGAGTTCTCATTAGTGATGGTGGTTCACACTTTATTGAGAGAAGTTTTGAAGCACTTTTGAAGAAGTATGGGGTCAATCATCGAGTACCTACTCCCTATCATCCTCAGACTAGTGGTCAGGTTGAAGTATCTAACAGATAGATCAAAAGTATTTTAGAGAAGACAGTCTCTCGAAGTCGGAAGGATTGGGCAAGAAAGCTTGACGATGCATTGTGGGCATATAGGACTGCCTACAAGACTCATTTAGGCATGTCTCCTTATCGCATAGTTTATGGCAAATCTTGTCATCTTCTGGTTGAATTGGAGCACAAGGCATATTGGGCTATCAAGGCACTGAACTTTGATGCAAAGTCAGCAGGGGAGAAGAGAATGCTTCAACTCCAAGAGCTTGAGGAATTGAGACAAGACGCTTATGAGAATGTCCGGATCTACAAAGAAAGGACCAAGAGGTGGCATGATAATCGCATTGTTCCGAAAGAGCTTGAAGAAGGTGACTTAGTATTGCTCTACAATTCTCGCTTGAAGCTTTTTCCAGGCAAGCTGAAATCTCGTTGGAGTGGCCCATTTGAGATCCGAAAGGTTCACCCCCATGATGCTGTAACGGTATGGAATGAAAAATGGGGTGAGTTTAAGGTGAATGGGCAGCGCTTAAAGAAGTATTATGATGTGAATCCAATTGGAAAGGTGGGACTGATCCACCTTATATTACCAAAAGTCTAAATAGTTTCTGAAAGTCAGGTTGACGACTAAAAACCAAGCGCTTATTGGGAGGCAACCCAGGTATGTTTTCTTTCTTTCTTTCATTTTTGTTACTCTAGAATAGATTTTTATTTATTAATCTCCTAGTTAATATTTCTTCCAAAAAAAAAGGCTGAAATTGAAAAAAGGAGACACGGGTCTCTCTCCTCACAACTACCGACCCGATACTTCGAACAGTTCAAGCCTTCTCCTTCCTCCCTTCACCCGCCCCCTCTGCCTCGCTATGCGCCGCCGCGCCACTCACCAGCAGCCACTAGCGCCGTGCACCCCAGCCGACATCGCCCTTCACCCGCCCCCTCTGCCTCGTTGTGCACCGCCGCCCCACTGTTCACCGCAGCCGCTATTACCCTTTCATCCCAAATCTCATCTAAAACCCTAATTGCAATCGGATCTAAAGATTTGTGGTATGTTCCCTCTCATTATTTCTCTTCTTCATCTAATTGTTGTCTTTTGGTTGAAATTTTTTGGAGAATATTTGAGATATTTAGGGTTTGAGTGATTGAAGGTGAGTTGAAGGTTTGAGGGAAAATTGAAAATTTTGATTTGTTGAGAAGCTTATTGAGTAAATTTATGGATATTGATTGTTCCTGAATACCTATAAGGTTGTTCTTGTGTGCTTGGAATGATCAGTTGAAGAAATTTCTTGACTTGGTGTTTTGAGAAATTGATTGAGAGTGGGGGAGGGTATTAGTATGTCAATTTTATTTTATTTTTGAGCTATGATATAGTTTCCCCTTCCATAATACATGCTGGATTTTTATTCTTTACAATAAAAATGGGGACTTGTGTTGTAGGGTCATCCTACTTTATTGCACTATTTTGTCGGATGGCTAAAAATTTAAGTATGGGGTTACTCTATGTGGTTATTGTCTTTGTTGGAGCATCACTCGCTATATGATTGGCTGCGTTTATTTAAGTGATTGCTTAGCCCCTAGCTAATTGACAAATTTATTTGTTCTCTTGGATTTTTGTGTGATTGTTTGGTAGAGGTCATAATGAGTAGGAGAAGCAAACAAGCAGGAGCATCCTCTTCGTCCCAATCTTGGCTTGATAGGGTGGTGTTCGACTCCATCGAGCATCGAGAGAGGTTCGATTTGTTCAAGGATGCCCACCATTATGGACCTAAGTACTATTATCGGAGCGATATGGAGACCATCAACTGCCATGCAGAGATCAAGAGATTATGTGCTCATGGGGGAATTTCCCCCCTCATCATCATGGACCTTCCGGATCATTGACCATTGCCAACCTCAATGAGATCCTAGGATTTGATTCAAATGTGGGTCCGTCGCTTGTATCATCAGCTGCACTACATAGATTCTGGTACAGGATGACTGGAAAGGGCCAGTTCCTAGGAAGCAGGTCCTCAAGCGCTGACATCATTAACCCTTGCTTCCGTATCATCCATCAACTCCTGGGCTGGACTATCTTCGCTTGTCATGAGCAGAACAAGGTGAAGACTAGCGAGCTTAGGATTCTTGAGAGCCTTGATAGTGGGTGACCCATCAACATTGGCTTCGAGTTGGCAAGTCACCTTTTCTACTTCGCCAGGAACCCATCCAATCATCTCGTTGTTGGAGGTATGATTGCAGCTTTTGCTGTTCGTTTTCGGGTTGACCTCAATCGATACACACACATTGCTCCTGGTTGGGTAGACATTGCCCATTTGACTGCCCAGAGGATGATTAAGATCATCAATTCTGTGCCCCACCTCGCCCTGAAGACTGGGGATCGTTGCCATTGTGAGTTCAACCCCCAGCACATGTGTATCTTAGAGCGTCGGAACTGGTTTGAAAGCTGGACTGGTCACCCGGTCCCGTTGATTGAGGGAATGGAGTCTGAGGAATCTAGCAATGATGAGAAGCGTGCTGAAGCAGACGCAGCTGATGGACATCACTCAGACGGCCAAACTGCGATGGATATAGATGATTGGCACCAGCCTACATATACACCCTTTCAGAGGGCCAACAAGTTTCGGACATTGAGGGAGGACATGTCTGACTTATCCACCAGAGTGGACTCTTTGGCGCTTTCTCACGAGCAGATACAGCAGCAGCAATCCGATATTCTGAACCGGTTGACTGCGATTGAGCAGCAGAACACCCAATCCTTTCAGTTGCAGCAACAGATATGGGAGCACCTGACGGGCCGTCCCTATCAGCCACCACCACACCAGTAGTTCCATGTGAGTCTCTCTTACCCTTTATTTCTTATTCTACATTGGGACAATGTAGGTTTTAAGTATGGGGTGGGATATTTATGTGAGTATATGTTTATATATTTGTCTTTTATGTTTCAGGGGCTTGACAGTCCTGATGTTGAAGCCTATCTGAAGACTATTTGAAATTCTTATGTTCTTGAGTCTTTTTATTTGGAGTCTATGTTATAAGTATTTGTGTTAGAAGTTATGTGTTAAGTCGTCATGGTTTTTGCAAGCTTATATGGATGATTGGTGTACCCTAAATATGTTAACTACCACAATGATGGAGTAGTTGCCTACGATGCTAACATTCGCCTTATATTTATATGTCATTATCTTTTGATAATTTGCCTAGCATGGAGTTATTTGTTAAGACAAGCATGACTTAGCCCCTAAAAAAACCTTGTGAGATTTGAGCCTAAAGGACTAACGTTTATGTGGGTATTCTCATTCATTTTTATGTGTGAAACTCACTTTTGTTTCTATATGCAGAACTTGCTTTAGACTTTTATTTGAGGTTGCATTATATTATTTGTGTACATGACATTAAAATGATTGAGGCATTGATTTCATTAGCCATTTTTCCCCCTCTCTTTACCTACCATTTACATGATCCCTCTGTTTGAAACCCCTTTGAGCCTATAGCCTATTCTTTGGAAGCTCCACAAAAATTATCCAAGCCATATTATTTAAGCCTTTTTACCTGTCTGGGAAATTGGTATGATTTTATTGAATGGTTGTGATGGAGTGGCAAAAAGCCAAGTATGGAGTGGAGATCATTGGTGGCATGTGTTTAATTTATTCTGCTTTGAACGATATATGCGATATTGCAGAAATTCCTCGGGACAGGAGGAGGATAAAATTCACTACTGGGCAAAAGTCAAGAAGAAAAAAATACGGTTAGTAACCGATCCTGCTTGTGGAGAATAAAATTCACACAAGGAGGAAAATATACAAGTGAGGTGGCTGAGACACTTAGTAACCAGGTGCATTCATCACAAATGTTTGTATTCGCGCAAAACGGTGTTGAAGCTAGAGAGGTAAGAAAAGAGTGAGAAACAAAGATTAAAAAAAAATGGTTGATTGAAGTCTGAAGTGCTTAATTGAGAATGCATTATTTGTGATGGAGTTGGGTGTGATTTGGTTTGTGAAGTTGTTGGCATTGGTGTTTTACTGGTTGCTCTTTCGCATGCCTTTTTCCCAGATTTTTGCACCACATAGCCTAAATATTTCCATACCTTATTTTCCTTTACCTTAGCCTCATTACAACCTTTACAAAAGTCCTCATGATTTTGTTGTGTGCATGATTTCAAGCGGTGGAGATGTAGAACGCTGGGCAAGCTTATGGTATAGATAAACACAATTGTTGAGACCGAGCGTAATTTTCATCCCTTATACACATTTGAGTGAGATTTATTCACATCAAACATCCAAGTGAGGTTTGGGGCTTTTGATTGCTTTGTTTTCGGTAATGAGGAAACATGCTATGATGGCATGTGTCTTGAGATTTTGATTGCATTATTATCTTCAAGAGGGCTTGAATAAGTTGAGGCAAATATTTTATCTTGCACTTGTGGTTTGTTCTAATTAGTCTTTCTTCGGGACAAGCAAGGTCTAAGTATGGGGTATTTTGATATCATCTTATTCTATGTGATTTTAGGTGTCTTGTGAGTAGGTTTTATGTTTATTAAGTGTCACTTTATATGTGTTTTTATGTGATTTATGTCTTATTAAGTGTCACTTTATATGTCTACACATGGTGTGTGTGAAATTTCAGGTGTTTCGGTGCATATTTTGGAATATCTAACGAGTCAAGGAAAATGAGCAAGGAATGAGTCATGTTCGAGGATGATCCTTGAAGTCGGAGTATCTCCAAAGAGAGCATTCGAGAGGCATGAGTCGAGGGAAGAGAGCTTTCAAGGTCAAAATCAAATAAACAAGGCGGAATCAGACTCGGAACCCATACATATCGAGTCGGTATACCGAGCAGAGAAGGAAACCATGAAGTATCGAGTCGATACTTGAAACTATCGACTCGGTACCTAAACATTTCGAGTGAAATATTGCTTAACAGTAGCTACATATCGACTCGATACTCTGACGTATCGAGTCGATACTTTTCCTCAGCGATAGTTCGTCGGATTATTTGTTCGCTTTTATATTTTGTTAAACGACTTTTTATTATTATTTTAGGATTATTTTCATATTTTTCTGGAAAGAATATAGATAGAGAATTAGGGTAGAAGCGAGGTCGTCCAATTTTCATGTCAGAAACGATAGTTGCAAACATTGAGAGTTTTAGGCTCTTTCAAAGATTCCCTCTTGAAGGTTTGTTTTGCTAGATTTAAGAATACGTTTTGTTAATCTAGTCTTATATTCTTTCATCATGAATTCTTTGATTGTGTCTGAATCAATGTCTGGCTAATTTTCTTGTTCTGGGGTTGGGGTGATCCCAACGATGCTGAGATAGACATGTGCGTGATGATTGCCCGAATGAATTCTATTATTTGTTTGATTCGATCCATGAGTGCTTAGTCCGATTAATCTTATGATTGATAGGAATCCTTTTAATGTTCAATATGCGCCAGCTGCGAATTGAGATTGGATACATAGACAAAGTTGTTGGAAAACATAGTTTGAACTTGAGAATTGTTTATGAGCAATCTATTTAATTCTCTTGAGGATATTAAAGTATCGTAGACAACCTAGGTTAGAATTGATTATGCGGATCGCGCATGCGATTGTTTGATCGATTTGCTCGCTAGGGTCTAAGTGCTTAATGAGTCCAATTTGATTGATTGATCTACAACAAGCGCAAGCTGAGTGGTAATTGAATGAAATTGACATAGTTATTGCGACATGCGTAGGCTGAGTGATAATGAATTTAGATAGTTTACCTTCTAATATTTCTTTTCAATTTGTTCAGGCATGAAAATTATATAGTCTATCGAAGATGCATTGTTGTGGTAAACCCTGACTCTGGAATGTTTGTCATCATATATTCAAACACTTGCAATTTGTTATTTTTCCTCTTGTTATTTGCTCATTCCGTCAAAAATCACTTCTCTTATTTGGCTTAATAAACTAGTTGAGGTTCTGCAATTGTTATTCACACGGTCCCTGAGATTCGACACTCGATTACTACAATTGACACCGTACGCTTGCGGGGTGTTGGTTCTAGACCGATCAGATGTCGGCTCCAACCGACATCTCCGATGTCAGCGTCAGCATCTCCGATGTTGACATCCGCAACGTAAGTGTGAGCATCTTCGATGTCTGTATCAGCAATGTCAACGTCAGTGCTTCTGACACGGAAAAAAAGCATCTTCGACGTCGGCGTCAGCCGACATCAACGTCAGCATCTCCGATGTCGGCATCAGCCGACATCAGCGTCAGCCAACATGAGCGTCAGCACCTCCGATGTCGGCGTCACTCGACATCAGATTCAGCGCTGACACGAAAAATGTTAGTGGTGTTCACAATGTTAATGGTGGCAATGTCAGGAGTGTCAAAAATGTCATTGTTAGCGATGTTAGAAATGTCGGTGTCAGCAACATCGATGTTGACATTAATGCAATTTTAAAAGCCTCGTAGGACAATCAATGGTAGAATGATGTATTTTTGTGCAAATAATATATATTATTTCCATAAGGTTCTTTAAGCTTGCATAACATAATATTATATTTGCATAACATAATATTATATCTGCATAACATCGGGTTATATTTGCATAACAGAAAATGCTAACATGTAATTTTAAAAAAAAAAAAAAATTGGACACGCAAGGGGGGGCTGTGGAGCACTGAGGATGAGGGGGGGGGGGGGAGGGGTAGAGGATGGGGGCATGGGGGATGGACACTCCACCAATTTTTTCAAAATTTTGGATACTTCTCTAGTTAGAGCAATTTTTTTGGACAATTTACATATTGCCCCATTAAGTAAATGTTCTAATATGACATTTTTACCCTGCCTACATCATCCTGTTTCTTCCTTTTTTGGCCGCCTCCCCCGTTCTTCGTCGTTTTCAATCCATGGCCGCCTCTCACTCTCCCTCATTCCCTCGCTTTCACTCTCATACTCATGGCTGCCTCTAGATCTATGCTTCCATTGCATAGTCTATTTTCTTCCTCTCACTTTCTCACCCTTGCGGGATCGAATTCGAGCCTCGCGTTCTCAATCCAGGTTTCGAAGTACACCGGAGGCAGCCGAGGAGATTTTCGATTCAATTGATTTTGAAATAGATAGTGGCGGAGCCAGGATTTCCGTCAAGGGGTGCTAAAAAATATTTGTGAAATATTTTTTTTGTATACTTATTAAGAGGATTTTTTTTAAAAAATATTGAAAAAACACTAAAATTGTAATTTTTTATTGATTTTTTTATTTAAATAGTTGGGAGAGTAATCTAAAAAATAGAAGAGAGACAAAAAATATAGAAAAAAATCAAAAACAAATTATTTTTAAAACAATATTGAAATAAAAGGTTAAATGGATAATGTAAACATAAATATGACATTTTAATAATTGAATAATTGATAGAAACAAAAAATATTGAGAGAAATCAAGAATAATTAATGATATAATAAAGGAAATAAAAAGAGAAGAACTTGATATTGGAACCCAAAACCTTTTGGTTCCCCTTGCTAACTTTCTTCCTTCCTTTACCACTTGAGCTAGATAGCAACCTTGATACAAATATCATTTAAAGATGTTATATTAACTTAAAAATATTAAATTTATGGAAAAAAAAAATTAATTTTTTTTATATTTTTTTTTTCCGGCTAGGGGGTGCTTGAGTACCCCCAAGCACCTCCTAACTCTGCCACTGGAAATAGAGGAATCATGGTTCGTCGAGATCGAGATCACACGGAAGTTGTTGAAGGTTTTCTTTAGCAAAGCCAATTTCTGAGCTCTTCAATGGTGGATTCAAACCAACCAGTAGCACCTTCGGCTTACAGCAGCCCACCACCACCAGTGAGGAGTCATTCCTCTTTCCGATTGGTTGCTCATATGCTTGGTGAAGCCCCAATATCCCTGATTTTGATAGTTTAATTTGACACCCTATAAAATCTGGTTAATCCTAAAATCGGAATGAATTACGCAGCTGGCGTATATCTCACATCGGTAATCACCAAACAAGAGATCCAGTTTACAAATGCATACAATTCCACTACTTGCTTGCTCAATTTAGACGCTTTGATGATTGGACAGTAGCAGATAAATGGTCAATGGTGGATATTTAGCATATCATATGCATATTGTTTGGTGGATATTTAGCATATTTGTTTGGTGGATGATGAATGAATTAAGTTAATTATCGTAGAGAATTTTATATCTTTACCGATATGAGATATAGCCAACTTGTTTCTAGTTCAAAGGACATGGAGGGTTCATCTCAGTTCACTATGTGGTTGAGACAACGAATGCATGAGCTTTTGATTTTTTTTGATTTTTTTTGGGTCTGATTGCATGAGCTTTTGATGTTGTCAACAAGTACATGTAATATTAGGCATCTATCAATTGCTTAATAACCTTGCTGCATTCTTTGACAGTTGTGGAAATCTTGCAATGTGAAAGTCTTTTAGTGTCACCACCTCGTAATATTTATGTCTTTTAGTGATATTATATGCTGACACAATATTGGTAATGTTTATGTCTTTAAGTATCATCACCTCGTAAAAAAAACTAGTAAAAACAAAGTTGTCATCAAAAAGAAAAAAGTTGTCACCACATGTGGTGTTCAATATATGTCATAACAAATAGTGTCTCCAAATCAAAAACATTGAAGCTACCACTAGAAGTGGTGATAGTGACCTAGTAAAAAAAACTATAAAAACAAAGCTATCATAAAAAAAAAAAAAAGTTGTGACCACATATTTCACCAATAGTGTCGCCAATGGTGACAGTGATCTCGTAAAAATCTAAAAAATAAAAAACTATAAAAACAAAGTTATCACCAAAAAAAAAGAAGTTGTCACCACATGTGGTGACACTGCTTGTGACACATGTGGTGACAAGGGAAGCACATGTGTTGTTTAGTATATATCAAGACAAATAGTGTCACCAAAGAGCTGTCACTAGAGATATTCATACCAATAGTATCCCGTTTATACCCCTTTAAGTAGTGTCACAACTTCTTCTTTTTTTTATAGTTTTTTTACAAGGTCGGTGTCACCCCAGAGGCGGTGACACTATTTTAACTAGGTGAGTATCACCACATGTGGTGATAAAAAAATTTATGATATTTTTTTACATTTTTTTATCTTTGATGACATGAGTGTAATCACTGTCGTCCCCAAAAGAAAAACCGTAGGACAAATGAAAAGAATGATTAAGTGTTAATCGTGGTGTCACCAACATAAAAATAGTGTCATCGTAAGTGTACCAAGTAGTGTCACCACCGGTGTACCAAGTAAAAGAATTGAGAAGTGCTATTAGAGGTGTCACCAAGATTAAAATAGTATAATCATTGTTGTCACCAAAGGAGAACTCTAGGACAAGGAAAGTACAAACCCTAAAAGAGATATTGCTAACCACTGCTGTCACAAAGGAAAACCCTAGGATGTATAAGAGAAGTGTTATTAGTAGTGTCACCGCAAAAAAAATGTAAAAACAACTGTCACCAAAGAAAAACCCTAGGACAAGGGAAAGTGTTATTAGTGGTGTCACCACAATAAACAAAAGTATAACCAAATCAAAACTTAGAGCTGTCACCATAGATATTCACACCAGAAGTGTCCCGTTTATACCCCTTTAAATATTGGTGTCACCAAGGAAAAATAGTGACACCACTGCTGTCACCAAATGAAAACACTAGGACAAAAGAAAGTGTTATTAGTAGTGTCACCACAATTTTAAAAAATAGGTAACCACTACTGTCACCAAATTAAAGGAAAAAAAACCCTATGATAAGGGAAAATGTTATCAGCGGTGTCGCCACAATAAAAAAAATCACTAATGTCAGTCTGTCACCAAAAGAAAAAAAAACTCTAGGACAAGGGAAAGTGTTATTAGTAGTGTCGCCACATGTGGTGACAACTTCTTTTTATGACATTTTGTTACAATTTTTTTTCCTCTGGTGAGACCAGTGTAACCACTGCTATCACCAAAGGAAAAACCCTAAGACAAGGGAAAAAGAATGGACAAATGCTAGGTGTCACCAACATAAAAACAGTGTCACAACAAACAAGTATACTAACAATTTGTTTTTTACGATAACATTGTCATCAACCTTATCGGTGTCATCATTGACGGTGACAATTTTGTTTGTTATATTTTTTACGAGATCACTGTCACCCCCCTTATAACACCGTTGGTAACCCATGTGGTGACAACTTTTTTTATAATTTTTTTGGTGACACTAATAAATTTTAAAATTGTATCACTAATAAACACTTAATAAAACACGTGTCACCAAACTAAAACAGGAAATTATGATAAAATTATCCAATGCTAAGCCAAAGAAAAATTGGTTTTCACTATATGTCATGACATAGGTCAAATTCCAATATCACCAATGCTGTCACCAAAGGAAGACCTTAAGACGGAAAAAAATAGTGTCACCAATACTGTCACCAAATCAAAACATAGAGTTGTCACCAGAGATATTCACACCAATAATATTCCGCTTATACCCTTTAAATAGTGATACAACTTTTTTTTTTATATTTTTACAAGGTCAGTATCACCACCTTTGATGACACTATTTTAACGTGGTGTTTGATGACACTGATTTCGAAACTCGGGCAACATTGAGCCACTAAAATCACCTTCAACATCTTGCCCCTAAAATTCAATGTTCTATAATTGACTGATGTTGCTGGTTTTGAAATTCCAATCCCATTTAAATTTTGAGACAAAATCAAATCCCTTTTCTTCCCAAACCAACTAAATGACGCCCCAAATGCACGTATACAGCCCCCAAAGATAAAATCTGAGAAAGGAAACAAAACCTTAGAAACATGATGCTTCATCTTCAAATGAGTCGATTGAACTGTAAGTTTGTAATTGCAATTTGCAATCCCACACTCCCCTATATATCTACTGTCATCAAATTATCCGTTCATAGTCGATTAAGCACAATTATTTTCCGAAGAAATACACTGGCAGGGAAAGCTTATGATTATAAATACCGATTTAACATCGAATTCGTTTGCAGTCGATTAATAACTCGGGGGAGATGGAGGATTAGCTACAGATTTCAAATTCAGATGAGCAAACAAAATTGAATTTCACATCTGAAACTCAAGAGGTGGGATAAGCAATCAAAGAGGGTGAAGAGAAAAACCTAAAAGAGAGGGTAATCTTTCGAGACCTCAAGAAATTTCAGCAAATCGCCGCCTCTGTTCGATCTATCCTCTTTGTCAATCTCCTCCCGTCGAATGCAGCAGCCACCATGGAAGGCGCACCTCGAGCTTCGCCTCCCTCCCTCAGATATGTGGGGTCGTCGAACATGCCTTCGCCGACGAGAAGATCGGCGGGTCGAAACTCCATGGAAAACTGATCGGCTGGTCGAAACTCCATCGAAACTCATGAAACCGAGAGATGAGCAGAAGGTGAGGCGGCCGCTACATGTAAAATTGTAAACAGGGATAAGTAAGGGCAAGGGTAAAACGGGGATTAAAAAAAGAAAATTGGACATTTAGCAAAAGGGAGATTATGGTGGACATTTAGCAAAATAGGATTATGAAAATGGACTTTTCCCTAAATAATTTCTAAAAAATTACCACATTACTAGATTTTTTTTTTACATATAAACATCAATTTCGAATATGTTTTATTATATTTTGGAAAAAAATATTTTTTCTTTGAATATAATTATGTATAATAATATCAATTTTTTTAATTATTTTTAAATAGTAAGAATAAATAATGTAAGAAGATGAAATAATATTTTAATAATAAAAAATGATATAATTGTATAATCGATAATTGAAATAATTATTGGAGAATGATATATTTGTAAACATATTTAATTGGTATGAAAAGATGGATCTTTAGATGCTATTGATTAAGTGAGAAAAGTAATAATGAGATTATTAGAGAAATATTAGGAATGATATATTAAATATGATTGTATTAGGATATAATTTTTTATATTTTTATATTAGGATAGAAATATATATCTTTGGTAGGTTTAGATTATCAATATCTTTATATTACTTATTCTCTAAGTATTGTAATCCCTATATAAAGGGTTGAATAATAACATTCTAAACGTGTGTTTGCATTCTCTAATATTAGGCTTCCACCACCAATCTATTATGGTTTTATCCCTCCCTAAATTCTACAGAGATAATCGGATAATGTGGCGGAAATAAAAAAAATAAAATATTAGTATTCTTAATATTTTTTGATAAACATGACTTATGTATATCTTTGAAATTTTGGCTACATTTTACCTCTTTTTATTAAGGATATGATCAGAACTATGCACAGTCGGATTGAAAACTAAATTATTTTGGATGAGAAAGAAAACCATTTGAGGGGCGATTTTTGCAATAGTTTTCACTATGGGTTTGTTTGGATTCCCGATGTATTATGTTTATAATCAAAATACATGTATTAAATCCAAAAGTAGATTATAAGCACTCCTTCTAAATTTTATGGTTTTTTTAACCTTAAATCTAATTGTTAAAATAAATATAAAAAAAACAAAACTATAATTTCTCCCCTAATTCGAGAACATTCACCTTCTCCCCACACCCATCTTTCTTCCTCCTCCTGCACCATGAATCCTCTTGGCCTCTACCCTCGCATCCGCACCTCCGCCACCGCACCGAACCCCCACCCCGCTCCCCCGCCAACTAAGGAGGCACCACAAATTCTGGACAGTGGTAGGAGACCAAGTGACAACGGCCAACTGGAGGCATCACAGTCGAAGGCCTTCTTGCGATTCACACTTTCTTGTCTCCCAGTTGCAACCAGTCCAATTAAGAATTATTGTCACCTATTGCGAATTCCAGATCTTGCTTGCGATTCAAAATAACGAGTTTAGATGATTGTATTGAACGATTGATGTCAATTTTCTCAAACTGTTCAAAGAAATTGGGGATTTTTAAGGAGCATACAAACAAATTCTTGTTAATTCAGAGGGGGGAGGGGGAGAGGGGAGATGCGGACCTAGCTGCGAAGACTGAAATCGCCTCCGTCCAAGATCCGCGGCGGACATAGCGATCACCGGCGAAGATCTTTCGCAGACCGTTGATTAGAAGGACGACGGTGGTGTCGGCAGAGTCGTCGGAGGTGTATTCACAGGGGGAAGAGACGGAGATGCTACGATGACACTCGGCAAGGTTGAAGATGATAGATCTGGAATCATGTATTTTCAAATAGCAATGGAAAGCGTTTATAATAGATGTGTATTTCCACACATCCAAATATTGTTTAAATGAAAATTTACTTATAATCTAAATGAATGTATTATAAACATAATACATTGACTATCCAAACGGACCCTATATGTTTATGCATCGGTATTTGGAGAAAGCTTTTTTTTTTAACGAGGTTTATACATTTTTATTTTTAAAATACTTTATTAATTTATCGCCTACGCTTTGATTAAATACTGTGAGGAAAGCCTAATGCTCCTGTGGGCCATATTGTCCAAGATAACAGTAGGCCCATTTATATTTTGATTTTGGAGCCCTTTTTCCATTTTCAAAATATGACGGTGGTTATGGTGACTTGGTGAGAATATGGGCTCGACCCTAGTGCGGTCTGAAAAGGCTTATTTGTCTTATAATTTGATTGTTTTATCTATCTTCGGTTTCATTGCTTGTTGACAACAAGCAATGAAAATAATATAAAAACACACCAAGTTGTTGATTTGTCTGGTTATCCAGGCCCTGGAATCTTCGGGTAATTTGTGAACAAATTCCATCCTTTGATTTGGGTTAAATAACAGATTGAGATTAATCCTATTTAACTAATTAAAATAATATAAAAACACACCAAAAAAAAAGAGAAAAAAACTTCCACTAAAAAGAGTGTGTCGATCACTTCCCACACCCAACCTGTGATTGCATAAAAATGAAAAAAAAAAAATCCCAGTCCCTGGCGATCAAGAGGAGAGAGCGCCCCTATCGATGACTCTGATTCAGTGATTTGGTTTAGCCCATTAGAACTTGATTTTTCACGTGGGTTTATTTGGTCAAATCTTTTATCTATATATATCTAATATCTAATACTAAAACAACTTTTTGAGATGCCACATGTCACACAACCTTTAAAATTAGGTTTATGTAGAAGCTTTCCATCAATCAGGCGCCCACCTTCCTGTTTAATTGACTTTTACTAATTAGATTAATTCATTATTCACCAAAAATATTTGATTTCAAGTGGATCCATTTTTAGTTTGTTTAGCCTACTTTTATTTTAAAAAATAAATAAATCATGCGTGCTAAGTGGGATTTGAACTCACCAAACAGATGGTACAAATCCCGAGTATATTATATTAGTATTATCTAACCAATTAATCAACACTTTTCTTTTACTTATCCAATAAATTCAACCAAATGGATCATTATACTTTATAACCAATTAATTCATCATTTCATTTTTTAAAAAAATCAATACAAAATTATTGTTTATTTTGATTCATAATAAAATTCAACCAAACAACTTTGTTTAATTCTTTGTTTTTCTATTTATATTGTTAAACACCAAAATTCAAGCAAATAACTTTGTTTAATTCTCTGGAAATATATTTCACGGGAATTCAATTCCTGGGAAGTAACTTCCCGGAAATTGTACTTCCCGCAATCAACCAAACAAATGAAAATCCTTCAACGGTATTAGTTGAATTCTTTTCGTAAATCTTAGCATGAATTTTTTTTCCTTATTTTAAAATTTAAATTCATACGGAGTACTAATCTATACTCCTTGCAGTCATTATCATTAGATGTTTTTTTTAGCTTGACACAATAATTAAAGAAAAATGTCCCTCATATCATTAATTGAATAATAGACTCCTTACACGTCTCTCATTTTTTTTAACTTGCGGGGAAAGATTTTCACTCAATTTAGATTTGACCTTTCAAATTTTGAAAATGAGGTTGGAGCAAAATTTAATTATCCTTTTTCTTAATAGTTTTTAAGTATATGCTTATGAAATTTTTTATGGTGTAGGAACGTCGCTTCTTTTTGTTTAATTTGTTTATGATTATCAAGTTTATCGATCGATCGGGTGCATGAGCGAACGTTGTTATATGTTGGTGTTCTCCTCAATTAAAAAAAAAGTAGGACATACCATACTTGATCCACATTATTTCTAATTAACATTTTTTGGTTAAAAAAATAGGACATACCACACATGATCCAGATGTTGAATCGTGAAGCTTGATTGAACTAGAATAAGATCCAAAAAACCCAATGCTTGATTTGATTTCATTGATTTCAATTAATCCGATTTGATTTAAATAAATAATGAAAAATATTAGAAATGTTATAATGTATAATTATTCATTAAAACTAATTATTTACAATTTATTTTTTAAAAAAAAATGAGAAAATCAAAAGATTTTATAAACTTCTTTATTTGGTTAGTCGTCCAATATATTTGGGTTATTATCTTTCTTCATTATATTTCAAAGATAACTATTTAGTGATAATATTTAATAATTTATTTTTAAAATTGTTTTGAGTTATAATTCAAAAATGTGTAGTTTTAGAAGATAATTAACAAAAGTAGAAACAATCCTTACGTATAAAAATAAAACAATGTGTATTTTTTTGGAAAAAAAACTTTGAACTTATGAATTAATTTAATTAAAGTTATGTAATCACATTTAATATACTATTTACAAGCATATGCAGAAGGAAAACATGCAATATTTGGTGATGGTGAAGCTGGTGAGGATTATTTAGTGCTCGTTTGGATTGGTTTGAAAAACCCAGGAAGTTGAATATCCCAGAAAGTTAGATAGAATATCTGCGTTTAGTTAAAGAATTTCATCTCTAAAAACCCAGGAATTGAAATTCTCATGAATTCAACTTTCCGTGAAATACAGGATTTGGAATTACCGAGGGGGTATATGATAAGACAACTTCCACCCTTTTCTCACTAACAAAAATCCCTTATTTATGTCACTATATCAATTATACCATTATTTCATTTTTCAACCAAATATGTTTTATAAAATCTCAAAAAGTGTAATTCATGGGAAGTAGACTTTCCAGGAATTAAATTTTCGAGAAGTAGACTTACATTTATCCAAACGAGCACTTAGTTGAAGGAGTTAAAGAAGATAGAGATAAAGATGATTATAAGGGAAATGTTATATTAAATAAAAGATGGAAGTGATGAAGGGATGATGGCAATCAAGATGAGAATGAGGAATGACAGCATTGAATAAAACAATTATGGTTAAAAATCTAGATATGAAAATAGATTGGCTAAAAATGGTAAATTACTTAATCGCATAATATTTTCCGAATTTAAATTTTATAAAGTATGTGACAAGATCGCAAGTTAGAAAAACCAATTATATCATATCTATATTGATTGTAATATATTGACATACTCCCGTGCCTCGGGGACGGGTACCCTAGGCAGAGTGGCAAATGTGTGCAACCTTATCAGCCACTCTATTGGCTAAGAGCATCAGCACTCATGGGGTAACCTCATCCCTCTCTCTCCTCGTAATATTTTGACACCTCATTTTCCACTAACTCTACCCCATTCTATAAGAATTTTAACTTTCATCCCACATCCATAAGTTTACCAATTACTATTTTTTTTAACTTTAATTATACCCCACCACATATTTTAACCAATCAAAACTTAACCCACTTAATATAAAAAAAAAACCTCACTTTTATTAATTTTATAAAATTAAATGGGATAGGGAAGGGGATGGGTTTAACCCATTCCACTAGGGTTACCCCTTCCCCTTGGTGGAATGGGTTTTATTCCACATCCATGGGTTTACCCCATAGGAGGGATGAGGGAAGGTAAAGCCCATGGATGCTGATGCTCTAATCGGGGTACATGGAGGAAAGAAACACTTTCCATATTTGTTAACATAGTTATAATATGTGGCAAAATAAGTTCTATTTCCCATGGACATTTTGTTTTTATTTTGAGATGGTCAATAATTATTTTCGAGTCCCCCTCTATTTGAAGTCTGGTAATTCGTAGATTTATTGCATTATGTATCCCGAGTTTTAAGGCAAGGGCTTCATCTTTTAATGGACATTGATTACCCAGTTTTTTTGTATCCTATGATGATAGGCCGACCTTCCTAGTCGCGAATAATAGTACCAGTTGTGCTGGTCATGTAATTAGAGAGGAAAGAACAGTCGAAGTTCAATTTTAGACTTCCTCTGGGTGGCTTACACCATCTAATGTCTGTGCGTTTCGTTTTCCGTTGGCTTTCATACTCGGTTCGAGGCTGCATGTTAGAATCAACCCCGAGACCGTCCTCAAAATTAGAGGATTTACTCCAATTTAGCTTGTGTGTTTTTATGATATTGAGCGTGGTGTCCCGACTGGGAATATGAATCGACCTGAAGATAAGCTGATTTCGGGAATACCAGGCAATCCACCAACTTTAGGCAAGCTTAGCCTTGGATTTATTGTTAATGTTGTTCCCAATGTAGGCCATAACTGGTTTGATATCTCTCGAATGCTGAAGCATTGCCACAATATTTGAGTTGATGTCGGTTGGGAATCTGAGAAGGGAGGTCGTGTATTGGCATTTCAAAAGAAGATGGGCATCATCTTCCACGACAAAATTGCACAAACAACAAGTGGGGGGCGCCGAAACGCATCACTGGGCTAATATGTCGGCAGTGGGAAGACCATTTTGAGATATTTTCCATAAGATGTCATATGTGAATAAAAGTAGAATATATGAAAATATATCGATATACAATTGATTAAATTAAAAAAAAAAGTGGTATCAAACGATTTGATTAAAAAAGTGGCATCAAATAATTACATTAGAAAATAACATCAAAATACTACTTTGAAAAAGTTGCATCACATTAAAGAAAAAAACATCATCAAAACACTAGTTTGAAAAAATATGGCATCACGGTAAAAAAATATCATAAAAAAATTGACATAAAAAAAATATCATCAGTAGTCAACAGTAAAAAAAATTGCATTAGTGGTCAACGTGACATCACAGTAAACAAAAAATGTCATCAAGGTTTTTAAAAAGTGGCATTGAAAATTTATCCATCACTAAATGTACTCCGTATTTCATTAGATATGTTTCCAAAAAAATAAGGAAAATAAGGAAGAAGAGAATTAAGGGCGGACGAGAATAAAGAGGCATAATTAACACCATGGAAGAAGACGCGCGGCGTACACGCGCATTTGAGAGGTGTGATGCGAGTGAGGGACGTCTGAGAGTGTGGGGCCGAGCTACCTGAGAGTGTTGGTCTGAGCACGCCAGACATCTTTTTAAATTATTTTAATAGTTTTGTGGACCAATCAAATTGTTTCTTTCGTTCTTACCGGTAGAGGTGTTCTCACCCGAACTCTACCCTATATATATAAATATGTGTGTGTGTGTGCTGACAATGTATTTTATTTTTTAATATGTGCTGATATTATGATGTCTAAAGATTTAATTGAAAAATATGCTAATAGAATTTATTTGAAACATGCGTGTGTGGATAAATATGCGGACAAACGAATTTCGACGTGCATGCACGTCGAAAGAAACGTGCATGCACGTCCTTAAGGACATGCAAGTGGGTTTGCAGCCAGCCGAGCCCGGACGTGCATGCACGTTTTTATTTATTTTTATTTAATTTTTAAAAACGTGCTTGCACGTCCTTAAGGACGTGTAATAGTGTACACTAGTGGATTAATAGGAAATCCCTAGGGTGATGAAGGTTGGAATTTCCAATGTTTTTAGTTAAAGCCTTGGAAATTCCAACGTTTATTCAAAGGTTGGAATTTCCAATGTTTTTAACGTGGTAATCTCCAATGATTTAAAGTGTTGGAAAGAACCAATAGTTGGAAATTCAATCATGTGATTCCAACAATCCAAGTTTTTTAAAATATAAAAAAAAAGACCCCAATCTTTTCGATTATAAAAATCCTATAAAATGTCTATATAAGACATTTATAATATACACTTTAAATCTAATAAATCTTCAATATATTTAGTTTATATTGTACGTAGTTTATTTTTCAAATTTTATAACCTTTTATCGGTATTTTGTTATGATTTAACATAATATTTATCTAATATGAAACATCTTAACTTCATTTAAAAAAATCCATTCGTGTGGCGAGATCTTATGATCTCACAATTCAATTCTATAATCCAATTTTTACACCATATTACCGATCCGATCTAGAATCTCGATTTTAACAACATTTCTGATAACTAAGCATTGGAGAATTTTTAATGAATATATATAGATTATAAAATTAAATCATGCCCCATTCCAAAAATTCACAGTCAAGTTAAACAAAAAAGCTATAAAGTATACATCAATGAAGCTTTGATAAATGGAATTTAAGGCCAGTTTGATTTTATATAAATCAATAAAACTTTAGTATATGAAATTTAACTACGTACGTAAGTTTGATTTTATATAAACCAAGTATAAATCAACGAACTGAAATTTAATTAACTACTTGAATATGACACCATATTCATTCATTTCACCGTATTTTTCATTTCATCTGAACCTTACCCTATATATATACACCTATTAGATGCTTAATAAAAATAATTAATTAGAATATGTACATGTTCTACCAGAATCAAAACAAATTCAGGATTTTTTTCACCTGCAACTTCCGGAACTAATTAATTGTTTGTTTTTTAATGTATATTTAACAACATTTCCAACGCTAACTACTATTGGAATGATTTTCCAACATTTTAAACCCTTGGAAATGTTCATTAAAATCCTCCCGGCAGTCTTGACCCTTGGAAATAGAGCTCCCAGCAGTCTTAACCCTTGGAAATAGATTTCCAACACTTTTCAACGTTGGAAAATATTCCAACATATTTCACTCTTGGAACATGACGGTTGCAATATTTGCACGTCCTTGTTAAGAACGTGCAAATATTGCACGTTGCTTTCGACGTGCAAACCCTAGTTTGCTAGTCGACGTGCATAGTTCTACACTTGCACGTTGTTAACGACGTGCATGCACGTCAATAAGGACGTGCAAATCCTTAATCACCATTTGCGGTGTATATATCAACACCCTTACTAAATTTGATTTGATATCGTACTTTACTCCGTCGGTTCGGTAAAAATATGACATTTTAGTTGTATTCATTAGGGATGGGCACAAATCCCGCAAATCCCGGGTCCGTCCCGGTCCCGTCCTGATCCTGGTGGGATTTATAAAAAAAAATAGTGAATCCCGTCCCGGTCTCGTCCCGCATAATTCGCGGGACGATTACTAGGATGTCCTAATTTTTGGACCTTATTAGGAAAATGGCTCCCACCTCCTCCAAATTAGCAAAATGTCCACCGCCCCCCTTGGCCCCTGTGTCCCCCTCCCGTGCCCCATGTGCCCCCCTCCCGCCTCATTAATTAATTAATTTTTTTTTCAGTTTTTTTTACCGCATTTCCAAAGTTGCTGAAACGGAATTGCTGAAACTTCTTTTTCAGCACATACGGTTTCAGCAACCCTGTTTCAATTTTTTTTCCCAGTTTTTTTGTCCAATTTTTTTTTCCCGTGTTGTTGAAATGGAATTGCTGAAACTCCTGTTTCAGCACATACGGTTTCAGCAACTCCTGTTTCATTTTTTTTCCAGTTTTTTTTTCGCGTTGCCGAAACGGAATTGTTGAAATTGGAGTTGCTGAAATCGTGTTGCTAAACCAGAGTAGCTTTTTTTTCCTTTTTTTTTTTTTTCGCATCACCACTTCTGAAGTTGTTGAAATCAGATTTTTTTCCCAAAGAAATGCTGAAATATATGCTTGTGTGTAAGATATAGTAGCCCATACAAATTTATAAGAATGAATTTCCGCGTTTCAGCATAATGAATTTTGCTAATAAAAAATAATTTTGCTGAAATCGTGTTGCAGAAATTGTTGTTTTTTTTCTTATTCTTTTCGCGTCATCACTTCGACACCGGAGTTGCTGAAAATGGAGGTTTTTTTCAAAAATGCTGAAATGCTAAAAAAATGCTGAAATGCTAAAATATATCCTTGTGTGTAATATATAGTAGCTCAAATAATTTTATAAAAATTAATTTAAGCATTTTAGCATAATGAATTCTACTAGTAAGAATTAATTTCAGCATTTCAGCATTCTACAAAAAGTTTCGACAAGGCAAAAAAATTGCTGAAATTGTAAATATCCAAAACTATCAACAAAACAAACCCAAATAACATTTTTCTAATAAAAATTAATTTCAGCATAACGAAATGTCTAATAAAAATTAATTTCAGCATAACGAATTTTACTAATAAAAACTATAAAAATTAATTCCAGCATTTCAGATCACACAAAAAAAATTGCTGAAATTGATATCTACACTCTCAACAATGCAAACTCAATCACATAATAAACTAACCACAAATTCACTGTTTGCTACCAACAAAAAAACAAGAGCTGAAAATGAGAAATTCAACTATGCAATGCTCAATTGAATTCCATAGCAACTCAATTGAATTCGCTGTCGGAACTCCTTGACCATTTCAGCATTTACACAACTATGCAATGCTCAATTGAATTCCATATCAAATTCATGAAAAAACCAGCAAAAGCTGAAAATGAGGAATTTGTGTATAAGTACATTCTGAATCCTCATCTCCGCCGCTCTCCATCCTTGCTCCATCTCCATCTTCGTCCCTCCTCGCTCCATCTCCGCCGCTCGATCTGCTCACCGATTCACCACCGGCAACCAGCAAACTCCGCCGCTCGATCTGTTGAATCCTCAATCGGAAAAGTGCGGAAACACATGGAGAAGCCATGGGGGAAGAGATCTGCGGCCTCCGCGAACCTCGCATCCACCGATGTCTTCGGCGGTTCTCATCGGCGGCGCACTGAGATCTGATTGGAACTGTACAATTCCTTTTTATCTCTTCTTCCTCTCGAATTTCAACTTGTCTTCACTTCAGGCGGCCGAATTCATCTTTCTTGGCATGGAATTCAGGCAGCCGCAAACGAGGAGAAGCAATCAAGCAATAAACGAGGAGAGAGAACGGATCGAGTTCTGAAGCGATCTGAGAGAGAGACGTCGTCTGGAACGCCGAATTAGGACTCCAGTGAACAATGAACGACGAGGAGGAAGTGGATCTGTCGACAATGGAGGAAGCGGATCTTGCGGCCATGGAATATGTCGACAATGGAGGAAGCGGATTTGGCGGCCATGGAGGAAGCGGATCTGGCGGCCATGGAATCTGGCGGAATGAAACAAGGAGCCGACTGAGGAAGAAGGCGAGAGATCGAGGAAGAAGGAGAGAGATCGATCCAGCGAGGGAGGCGTCTGCGGAAGAAGGCGAGAGAGAACTAATGAGCGAGGTTTAGGGGGGGGGGGGGAGATATTAGGGTTTTTTTAGATGGACTTTTAACAAAAAAATTAAATCCGTGGACAGTTTTTTAATTTCGTCCAAAAAAGGGTATGTGACGCAAATTTTCTATATATAATATATATTTATATATAATATATATGTAATATAATATATTTATATATATTATACATATATATAGCACACCCACTGTGTATATACACATCTTTACTACATAAAGGAGTACTGCAAATATAGAGACTGGAATGTGTATATATACACACTACGCGCAGTGCACACAACAGTAAGTGCAACACAATGAGCACTCTTTATTATATCTCACACACTATACACTGTATATATATATATATATATATATATATATATATATATATATATATATATATATATATATATATATATATATATGAGAAATTAAAAAATATTAAAAAATTTTATAAATTTATATGTGTGCTACAGATGTAAAACCCACAAAATATATAGGAATTTTAGTCCCGTCCCGTCCCGTCCCGTGAGGGACAATGCCCGCGTGGGACTAAAAAAAAAAAAGTGAATCCCGTCCCGGTCCGGTCCCGCAAAAATTACGCGGGACGGGACGCGGGACGACCTCCGTCCCGTCCCGTCCCGCGCCCACCCCTAGTATTCATATAAACATATCATTTTAAATATTTTAGATTTTACAAAAATATCATTGTAATGATTGGTGCGTGACTCTTGTTGGTTGGGTCAAGTGCACGGGGTTTGCCACCAAAAGTGGGTTCCTCGTCATTAAAAAAAAAAAAAGCAGTGTATTAAATGAGTAAACTACCATCTTTGTTGGTTTTTTAAAAAAAAGTGTGATGTTGGGTTAATGCTCTCGTCTCTCCAATGGCTTGACGTTGTGTGGCTTGTTGTCTCCCTGTATTTTCACTATTCACAATTTCATCACAGGAACGTTCTTTACTTGTTATTGGGTCGGTTTGACTGTGCTTATGATAAGATGTGTTCGAATCTCTTTCTTGTTCATTTTTTTCCTTTGAGTACTTTTTGTTTTTGTAGCATGATGGTTGATCCATTTGCTGATTTTTTTTTGGAAAAGCTAAATACACCGCTAATTTTTACTCGATACAACGCTAATCTACGCACCAACCTGCGGAACTCACTACGCAATACTCTGCGTAACTCGCATTGGGTCGGACCAAACACGCCCTAACACCCCCCCCGCCATACATTTCGCGACGGGTTGCGAAGCTATATACGCGGTTGAATGCGGAGTAACGAGAAATGACACCAAACACGTCATAAGGGAATGCCGAAGGACTCCGCATCGAGTTGCGTAGTCCAGTGTATTTGAAATTCAAACCCAGTTGCGCATCGGGTTGTGTACAACGTGGTGTATCAAGTACGATTCCGCGAGAGCGAGAGCGACGACGACGGTTTGTGATTCCGACAGGTGGAGAAGAAAATGGCGGCTGAAGGGAGCGGCGGAAAGCGGGGTGCAGGTGGTGAGGGCGGCGGTCAAGGGCCTGCCGGTACGCCGGTGGTGCTGGTAGCCGGTGACGATCTGACGATGGACGAGATCTTCGATTCGTTGGACTGGAGAGACGGGGAGAGGGCGGCGATGGAGGCGGAGGAGTTGAGGACGACGGCGGAGGAGGTGAGGACGATGTCGGTGGGGCAAGTAGAGGTCGACAGGGCGCTGGGGCAATTAGGTGGCGGAGATTTGGTCGGTGATGGGGGTCGGGGTGAAGAGGGCGGAGAAGCGAGTCGGCCGGGGGTCCGGGAGGTGTCGATTGAGACGGCCTGTGCGGTGATGGAGCGGGAGGAGGAGGAAGATGCGGCTCTGAGCAGGGCGGTGGAGGAGGAAAGGGCGACGGAGGAGAAAAGGGCGCGGGAGACGGATAGGGTTACAGCAAGGGCGGCGGACGCGGCGTCTGTGGTGGATAGGGTTACAGCGACGGCGGAGGAGGCAGCGAGGGAGGCGGTTGGGCCAGAGCCAGACATGGTTGCGTCGGAGGAGCCAGCGAGGGTGGCCGCCCCGGAGGCGGCGAGGGATTAAGTGGAGGAGGCAGCGAGGACGGCGGCGGCGAGGGTGGCAGTGGTTGAAGGGAAGAGAGTGTTGCGCCCGCGAGCAAGAAAAACATTATTGGCGTCAGTAAGTATTTCGTTGATGATTTTTTTTAGTTTTCATTACTCTTCAATTATGCCTAAGTTTGAGAGTTGAGTAAATCGTATTAGTGAGAAGAAAAAATATGTTAGTATATAGGAAGAAATAGCAGAATATGGAAAATATAATTGTCGGAAGATAGAGAATGAAAATAATCGTTAGAAAGAGTAGACACGTACATTATAAGTATATTAACTTGAGCTGTAATTACATATGCGTAATAGAAAACATATAATTCGATGACAAAATGGAGAGTACAAATACATAAATTACAAATGTAGAAAACGTTATAGTAAACAGCATGAAATATACATTATAATGTGGAACTGTTTGAATAATAAAAAATCATTATAAACAAAGACAACGATTAAAATGACAGGAGAGGGAGAAGTTCGTGAAGGAGTTGCAGGAAAGGAGATCGGACTATTGGACGGATTGTCTCAGCCTCAGCGCGTGGGAAGTTTGAGAAGAAGGTGAAGAGAGATGTTTTAGAGGATCCAGCTGATGCATTGGTGGAGACGGAGATGGTAGTGGTAGAGACGGAGACGGCAGACGTGGAGTCGCATGCGGTGGACGTGGAGACGCCTGCGGTGGACGTGGAGACGCCTGTGGATGCCGACCAGCCCGACCCTGCACGAGGGGAGAGTTGGTGGGAGAGTTACAGGCTTGTATGAGGACTCCTGAGTTGCGGGGGCCAAACCTACAGATGGTATTGTCGATGGTGCCTCCTCCATGGGAGCACCCGTCGACGATGGCGGGCGTACTCCCTTGGATGGATATTTTTGGGGAGGAGCATCGTGCGGAGAGGTCCCCCACACTGGGTTCTGCGTGCGGATCCGCATCAGAAGTGAGGACGTATGCGTCTGCGGAGGGTGCCGTTCTGGAGGAGTACCATGCTCCCCACGATGAGGGTGTTCCCCATTAGCAGGATGCTCAGCAGGAGCCGAATGGGCCACATGATCAGCATGATAGCGATGGTGGTGACCAGGTTGGTGAGCAGGGTGGAGCCATTTCGTCTGAGGAGGATGACCCAGATAAGGTGTTTGGCGGGGGGACGGAAGATAAGTCGTTGTTTTTGAGCTTTGGCGCTCATGTGGCGCGGAGGATTTGGGCGGCGCCGGATGACCCACCTATATTGTTGGATGTGGCGCGGAGGATTTAGGCGGGGTAGGACGATCAGTTGGTTGCGGCAGGCCTTTGAGCGCGGAAGGGAGACCTGGGTTCCCTTAGTGGCGCAGAGCAGGCTGGTGGGGTTGTTGGATCTGAGTTGGTGCCACGTCGACCATGGCCTGTGTCAGATTTTCATGGAGCGGTGGCAACCGGAGACGAACTCATTTCACTTCGAGTGGGGTGAGATGACGATTACTCTGCACGATGTGCAGTTGTTGTTTGGGCTGGCTATAGAGGGTGCCGAGGTGGTGATGGACGTAGATGTGTTGGGGGTCGCTGAGTGGGTTGCGCAGAGCTTTGGGTGGTCGCTGTATCGGGTGAACAAGTAGAGGACGATGGGTGGGATCCCATAGAAGAAGCTGAAGGCGAAGATAGCAGCGTACATCGTCGCAGGCCTCCCGGAGGATGGGGTCGGCCACCAAAGGGCCGCGACGTTGTGGTTGGCGTACCTTCTTTCGTCGACGTTGATGATCGACAAGTCCAAGGATAGGATTCGTGTGCCATTGATCTACATGTGCAGAGACCCTGCAGCGACTGCGGGGATATGCATGGGGTCTGCGGCGTTGGCGTACCAGTACAGAGCCATGGGGAAGGAATGCGAAAGAGGGCGAAAGGGATGTGCGGCTGCCCGCTCCTGCTATAGGTAATGGCTTAGATCAATGTACGGTTCAACTGTATTTACAATGAAATTAAAAATTTTAGATAGTGACTGACTTTGATTAAAATGAGTTTCCATGTAGGCCTGGATATACAAATATTTCCCTGTTCAACATGGCACACTTGCGCCGACGGTTGAGATGAGGGTTGATGCGAGATACGCGGCCCGTTTCATGCCGACAACGAACCCGAAAGGACCAAGGGCGGATTACATCCCTACGACAGGACATTGACCAGTGCGGACCCCGATCGGTATGTGACTTGGACTTATAGTGTGAATTATATATAATCGTTGACTATCGTAGTCGTAACAATGTAATTGTGTAACTTGTATTTAAATGTTATGATCGTATGTGAGTTGGATGCCATTCGAGCGTGACCTGGATCTTCAGGGGGTTCACAGAGTGTCGGCATACCGCGGGACGATCACATGGGCGGAGGGAGTAGAGCCGTACATGCCTGATAGGGTGGTACGCCAGTTCGGCCGGATGTAGGGCATCTCGATGGACCCGTTCATTCCTGTGCGAGCGGTATGGGATGCGCGACCACACCGCCCGTACGCGGTTGTGATGCCGGGGGAGGCGAACCACTAGGCTGACCGCCATGCGCATGTGGTTGACCTCGAGGCCACACCGATGGCTCCTACAGAGCGTCCATGGGCGTCGATGGAAGGGTACCTGGAGTGGTTTCGCCCGAGGTCACATGTCTGCATCCTCCCATCGTCCGTCATCCCTCCAGAACCGGAGCCGATTGTTCCGGATGAGCCGGCGCCCGTTCTGGAGGGTGCGCAGCCCGTTCCGGCTGAGGGCCCTTCTGCGACCTCCATCCTTCCACCCTGTTTAGCAGATGTGGCGGATCGATATGACGCGGTCGGGGCTGAGTTGACCCGTCTTCTGTCGGCGCCGGATGATACATTGAGGGCTGAGATTAGGCGCATTATAGGGCGGTACTACACCGCTGATCCCTCATTTGTGCAGACGCAGTGACGTATGTGTACGCGTACATTTATTTTGTGTTGTGGTGACTTTTGTGTAGATCTATTGCGGAGTTGTGGTTGTGCATAACTGTGGTTGGATTTGTGTTTGCATGGCATGTTTGAACTGTCGTACATCCGTGTTGTTGGTTTTGAATGGAATTTAAACCCGTCATACTTTGAATGGATGTCAATGTGTTGTTACGGTTGATACTTATTTTAGATCGAGCGTATCGAAGTAACTTCTTCATAATGCGTGTCTTCATTTAATTGTATTCGGAAAGTCAGGGTTAATATCGAGAATGTATTTGCACGTATTCGGAAAGGCCGAGTTATTTTCGAAAATGTAGTTGCATGTATACAAAACGTTGTTTTGTAAATAGAGAAGATCGGTGAAGCAAATAATGTTGTTCCGCACTGCAACGCGTTACGTTCCGCAAAAACATGCAAAACTTATACGCACTACACCGCGCATCTCTCCTCATTAAACTACGCAATTAATATCCTCATGTCACATGTAGGACGCAGACGTCTATAAAAGGCAGGCAGAGTCGGAAAGAGGTCTTGTACCTCAGAAGCAAATAGAGGAATGGTGTCATCACCAAACAACGATGCTTTACTCACCTTATATGTCCAATTGTTTGTACAAACACTTTAAAGATCATGGAAGTACTTTGATTTCAGCGTCGCGTGGTTGAGTGGAAAGGTTGCGGTTGGGAGTAGAGAGGTGGGGGTATCTGTAAGGTACAATGGCCGTTTTCTTAATCAAATAACGTGAGAAATACCGTTTGGGCCAATGCATTATCTTTTTCGGTGATAGCGTGAGGCGTGACAATGGTGCAGATCTGATAAGGCGATTGTCTAGGTACATGTAATGTCGAGATCTGTATAAGTATTGTAATCTCAAAATCTCCTTAAGTGGTGATAATTGTGTAGTTAATTTCAATGTTTGTGTTTTTGCAATATGTTTCCTGTGTGCAATTGTTGAAGTCTGTTGGGAAACACATTTAGAATTTCCATTAGATTTTGCAAATTACATTTGATATGAAGTGTGTACACCGAAATTCTAAGAATTGACATGAAATTCAGTAAATAGCAATTGACACAAACAATTAAAAAACATTACAAAATGGTAACTTTATATGTGTACATATGTCTGTTTTGCTTAGTAAAGTTAGGCATAAAGCTACGCATGTAGATGCGAATGAAAGGAGATAAAGTCCCACACAAGCGTGCACTGGCCCGTGTCAGAACCGCCAAATTTCTGTCGGGGGATGAGGGAGGAATGATACGCATGATGTCGTGTATCTAATTTCGCAATACCATGCATGACTATCCGCAGTAAGTTGCATAACTGCTACACAAAATGGTGCGCGCCACTGGGAATTGTGTATAAACACCTGCACGGACATACTTGCACTTCATCAACCACGACATTCCATACGCAGTTCAAATGAACGACATATGTGGTGGGGTAGGTTTTGAATGGGCAATTAAATGAAGTGATGAAAGTCAAATGTTTTCAACTCCAGAAATCCAAAAGTGGCAAAGATCGGTGTAACACTTTGATTTGGGCGGCATTTGAGGTGGCTACTTCGTATATTTGAGGTGGCGACTTCGTAATCCGGTAACTGATAGTTTGTTAAAATTGTTTCGTTTCATCCTATGTTGACCTATGTTATTTGATTTCCGTATGTATGTTATGCGGAATAAAATCCATGATCCATACGATGACGTCCTCATTACTGTCACCAACAAACAATGTCCGTCGCAGGGGGCGAAGTTATGTAGACGACATTACAGCTCAGAGGATCCAATGGGCTGTGAGTGCGACGTCACTTCGTCCGACAGGGTTGGGAGGTTGCAATAGTCCTGGGTAAGCACGATTTCACCCCTAACGCCGCCTTGTGTAAATGTTGGCGTCTTAAATTAGTTTCGACGCAGGAAAATGCAAAACGATCCGCACTACATCGCGCAATCAATATCCGCATTTAGATGCACAACTCAGACGTCTATAAAAGGCAGCAGATGGGGATGCTGGACCTCATAAGCATCTAGTGGAATGATCTAATTCCCATACAGCGATGCTTTTCAAACCTTATGTCTCACGTATGAAATAAACACTCTAAAGATCATGGAAGTACTTTGATTTTAGATATGAGGGGCGGAGTGGCACGCTTGCGGAGGGGGAGTGGAGAGGTTGCGGAGGGGAGCGGACAGGTGTGAGTGCCTGCTGGCTCTTCAATTAGTTTTGTCCCTCCGGTGACGACATGTCAGCGGCTCGGACGAGCTTCATCCCTCCGGCTAGTGTTTCCCCTATCCTCCATCTCCTCGATCTGTCTTCGTCTCCGTCTTGTCTTCATCTCCGCCATCGTCTCATTTCGGCCATCAGCATAAGATATGACGGTCTCGATCGCCCTCCCTCGAAGATTTTCTCTAAAATACCACCCATCCCGTAGACAATTATAATAAGGCATGTTGTTTGATTAGATATTGGGTTAGAATTAAAGATTGAGCATATCTTGTGTATGGAGTTTTTTTCAGTCGATGTAGTTTGATTTTGTGACAGTACATATTACACAATTGTTCGGACTATGTTCATTTCAAAGAAATTGAAGAAATAGCAATCACAATTGTTCAGACTATGTTTCAATGTTTGGGTTTTTTGCAATATGTTTCTTCATTACAAAATATCTCATTTTAGACTGATACATTGGCCACTTTCAGTGTTATATGTGAGAACGAGAACAATGAGAAAAATAATCACATAATAGTCTTCGGTTCGAACATTGGGTTCGAATCTCTACTCTCCTTTGCTTTGTACACCTAAGTCTTGGGTTCGAACCTTGGCATCGATAGGGTTAGCGGGACCACCTTCACTTAGGAGTCGGACCTGACAGGATTGACGCAGAGTAGAAAACTTGACCCTCTCGTAGTCGCCGTGGAATTCCATGAGTCTGTCCGACCAGTCCATGATCGAGTCGATTGTTGTGAGCCTAATTTGCCATGTTTAACAGTAACTTTTATATCGATTTCTGCATACATTGCATACATTTGGGTTAGAATAATACAGAATCTGTGTAGTTTACACTTATTTGCAATATATGGAGGTCTACACAAGTTTTTGTTATATTGGGCAGAAATCGGACGCACTTTGGAGCTTAAAGGAAACTCATGGAGAGGCTAAGAATGGTGCAGCTTGGGAAAAGGCCATTTTTCACCATTCTTTATTCTGAATCAAGCTTTGATGTCTTCATGAGAGTTGTAGCCCTCGGAAAGAGCTTTCCAACGCATGGTCATATGCGTCAATCCGACGAACGAGGACTCGGGAAAGTGTGTTTTAAGAACAGAGCAGAAAGCTGAGAAATCTTTACTCGAGATCGAGTACACTCTACTCGAGATCGAGGAGAGCCTGGTCGAGAAAGAGCTGATCGAGAAGCCGAGGACGAAGACGCAGACCACCTCTACTCGAACTCGAGGAGGCTTAGTCGAGATCGAGGAGCCTGGAGCCAAGGTCCTAGCTTGTCGAGCAGAGTCACCCGAGAAGTCCAGTCGACGACGAATCCTAGTCGATGTCGACGAGCCCTTGTCGATGTCGAGTAGACCAGTATCTGGAAACACGTCGACGTGAGCAGTCCAAGTAGAGTTGGAATTCTTTGGGCACGAAGGAGGTCGAGAAGGCCGAAAGTCTATCCAAAATCATCAAGACACATCATGGACGAGAAGATCTATCCATTAAAGACATTTAGATATATTTAGATTTAATTTCCTTATTGCTTTTATTTATCCTTAAGCATTTTAGATATAGTTTTAGATATAGATATAGATATTCTATCCTTGATTAGCTAGGATTAGAAGGCTATAAATAAAGCCCATGGGGCTCAGTTTTATGCATTCAATTTGAGAGAGAAGTAAGTAGGAGAAGTAGAGGGAGGAAGTGAGGCCGAGTGGAGCAAAGGAGCGAGAGCGAGTTGGCTTTGTTCGGTTGTACTTTCTTTGGTTTAGTTTAATGCAAGTTGTTATTTCTTTCCAATCAATGTCTGAGTTTGTGATGAGGCGTGAGTAGTCCACCCACTTCTAGGGTTGGGGCGAGCCCGACGATAGCCATGCGTGTTTGAGGTAAAGATCCGACCTTTATCATGTTTTGAGCATTTTCCTACTTGTTTATGTGTTTATTACCCGTCTAATGGAGATCCATGTTAACAACTTGGATTATAAACATAAAATTAGTAGAGACAATTAGGGTTTCTTGAAAGAGTTGTCTAATTGTTGGAAAAGGCGAAAGCTTAGTCCTTTGATGCGATTTACATGATAATTTGTTTGGTTCTGCCTTATGCATGCTTGGTTATCGTTGTTGCAAACCCCAATCTTGGAAGCCTTTTAAATTAAGTTTAGTTCGAAATCCCAAAGCCTTTGCATTTATTTTCTTCCGTTTTAGTTTCTGTCTCCTCGATATCGAATAGCACTCGTCGATATCGAGTACTGATTCTCGATCTAGCATCGCTGTAGCTTCTGTGTGCAGGTCCTCGACGAGACAAGCCAAAGTCGACGAAGACTGTACTCGATATCGAGTAGGCCTTGTCGATATCGACGAGCCCTTTTCACTGCTTCTGCGCTGTGTTCGACTGTGCCTGACCCCTGTCGACTAACCCTTAGTCGAGGTCGAGTACCACTGTTGTCGACGTTCGTGAGATTTCTTCGCTGCCTAGGATCCACTGACACGCTTCCTCGTGGATCGATCCTGACTTCCCGCTGTTGCATCAGGAGGAGGTCTTGTAATTATTTGCAAGAGACGGAATCTGGTTTGCTGTGATTTATTTCTATTTTATTATTACAAGTCTCGATTTCCTCCTAACAACATCGATCACGTTGGGATTGATGCAATGCATGCGGTTCTCTTGCCGTGGATATGGAGATCCACGAGTCTGCCCACCACTCCCCCTTATTATATTGCGGATCATTGCGGAGGCAAACAGCATAGACTGGAGAGAGTGTTCGGCCCCTCCGTGAACGGCTCGTTCCGTTATTTACATCGAGTGTGTCGCACGAAACCCTAACCAAATCCCAAATAAACACGTGTTATCAAAGTGCTTCCATGACCCTTACATAACTTATAGTTGGGGAGTATGCTCACTGTTTAACCCTCGAAAATATCCCATTGGCCCAAACGTGTTCCGAAACTATGATCTCGACAATGGCTCAGTGGATCACTACACAATCGTCGTGTATTTATAATGGTGGAGCAATAGGTCGTTCACCCTGAGTATTTGCGGATACGACTGCACGTAGGTGCGGAACCATAACTGCGTAGATGGCGGCAAGCTTCGCACTACGCATGCATGTGCGTATCAACGGAGATAAAGTCCGACGCATGCGTGCAGTTCGACTCGGTCAGTCCCGTCAGCTACGTGGCGGGGGGTCAGAATGGTTGCTACACATGTCGATGCGTAGCTACTGAGATAAACCTGACACATGAGTGCACTGGCATGGGTCAGGCTAGTCAGATTTGTGTTGGGGTTGAGGTTAGGTAGCTACACATGCAGATGCGTATCTAGGCTGATAACCCCCGACAGACTCGTGCACTGGCATCAGTACGGTGAGGCCAGTCAGATATGTGGCGGGGGTTAAGTCCGGATAGCTACGCATGCAGATGCGTATATAGTCGGATAACCCCGACACACTCATGCACTAGCATTTCACCCTATAAATACAGTTGGTCGTGCTCGGAAAGTTGCACTCATTTTTTGAAATGGTTGTTTGTTACTCATCCGAAATGTTTGTTGTGTCATACTCGTTCGACCGTATTATGAAATAGGGTGGTAGTAAAGGATCGGTGAAACACTTTGAGTGCAATAATAGAAAACTCCCATCGATGCATGCAGAGGTCATCTAGACGTCGTTAGACCTCAGGGGATCTAATGAGCTGTGATTACGACGTGACTTCGTCCGACAGATTTGGGAGTTTGATATATATCTGGGTAAGCACGGTATCACCTCTAACGCCGCCATGTATAAATGTTGGGGTCTACCTAGATCAATAATGGCGGTTCAACAACAACCGGGTGAAACTCGTGCCTACTCGTTGGTGTATCTGATGAGTTTATGATGTAAACACGTTTGTTATATTTGTAGTAAAACTATGAAAATCCATTTTTCTGTTGTTGTAAAATTATTTCGATGTAATAAAGTAAATTATCTGTCGGGAAACGCATTTAGAATTTCCATTAGATTTTGCAAATTGCATTCGATATGAAGTGTGTACAACGACATTGTAAGAATTGACATTAAATTCAGTAAATAGCAATTAATATAAACAATTAAAAAAATTACACAATGGGAACTCCATATGTGTACATATGTCTGTTTTGCGTATTGAAGTTGGTGGGGGTTCTATCATTGGGTTCGAACCGGAAGCAGGCGAAAAGCTACACATGTAGATGCGTATCAAAGGAGAAAAAGTCCCAGACAGGCGTGCACTGCAGTGGCCCGGGTCGGACCTGCCAGATTTCTGTCGGGGGATGAGAGAGGAATGTTACGCATGACACCGCGTAACTATTTGCGTCACTTCGACGCAATACCACGCGTGAAGATGCGTAGTAATTTGCGTAGCACATACACATAATGGTGCGCACCATTGGGGACTTGTGTATAAAAACCTGCACGGACATACTTTCCCTTCATCAACCACAACATTCTATACACAAACAACATATGTGGTGGGGTAGGTTTTGAATGGGCAATTAAATGAAGTGATGACAATCAAATGTTTTCAATTCCAGAAATCCAAAAGATCGGTGTAACACTTTGATTTGGGTAGGTGGAGTGGGTTGTACCTTCTGGTATAGTGCGTTCAGGAGGTCGTAGCATCGCGTTGAGATCCTCTTCAACGCACTATACCAGAAATTTCACCCCTGCCGACCCGGCAGGGGTACTTCGACGCCGGAGATATACGCATTAGGGTCGGTATACGCAAGTGGGTGTGGAAGTATCCGCAACTAGGTGCGTAAAAATCCGCACACAAGTGCATTCTTGGGTCGGTGGAGTTTATGATGTAAACACGTTTGTTATATTTGTAGTAAAACTATGAAAATCCATTTTTCTGTTGTTGTAAAATTATTTCGATGTAATAAAGTAAATTATCTGTCGGGAAACGCATTTAGAATTTCCATTAGATTTTGCAAATTACATTCGATATGAAGTGTGTACAACGACATTGTAAGAATTGACATTAAATTTAGTAAATAGCAATTAATATAAACAATTAAAAAAATTACACAATGGGAACTTCATATGTGTACATATGTCTGTTTTGCGTAGTCAAGTTAGGTGGGGGGTTCTATCATTGGGTTCGAACCGGAAGCAGGCGGAAAGTTACGCATGTAGATGCGTATCAAAGGAGAAAAAGTCCAAGACATGCGTGCACTGCAGTGGCCCAGGTCGGAGCTGCTAGATTTCTGTCGGGGGATGAGGGAGGAATGTTACGCCTGAAGCCGCGTAACTATTTGCGTCACTTCGACGCAATACTATGCGTGCAGATGCGCAGTAATTTGCGTAGCGCATACACATAATGGTGCGAACCATTGGGGACTTGTGTATAAAAACCTGCACGGACATACTTTCCCTTCATCAACCACGACATTCCATACGCAAACAACATATGTGGTGGGGTAGGTTTTGAATGGCCAATTAAATGAAGTGATGAAATTCAAATGTTTTCAATTCTAGAAATCCAAAAGTTCGGTGTAACACTTTGATTTGGGTCGGTGGAGTGGCTTGTACCTTCTGGTATAGTGCGTTCAGAAGGTCGTAGCATTGCGTTGAGGGTACTTCGACAGAGATATACGCATTAGGGTCGGTAACGCAAGTGGGTGTGGAGGTATCCGCAACTAGGTGCGTAAAAATCCGCACATAAGTGCATTCTTGGGTCGGTGGAGTGGCTTGAACCTTCTAGAATAGTGCGTTGTGGAGGGCGTAGCGTCGCGTTGAGATCCTATCACGGAGCCGCTACTCCGACGCCGGAGATATACGCATTAATGTGCGGAGTGGTCCGCAAGGGGGTCTGGAAATATCCGCATAAAGTTGCGGAAATATCCGAACCGTAGGGCTTACCCTAGTTCGTTCGTAGGTTGGCGGCATTTCAGCCTATTGTTGTGAGCTGAATATGCTATGTTTTACAGTAACTTATATATCGATTTCTGCATACATTTCATTTATTTGGGCTAAGATAGTACATAATCTATGTAACTTATGTTTTATTTGCCAAATTATGGAATCTACACTAGTTTCTGTTTAATTTCGCAGAATTCGAGGCAAATTACAACAGTTCTAAGAAAGGTCAGAAAATCTTGGAAATCAACTACAGAAGTCCAAGGTCAAGAAGCAGCGGAACCAGTCGAATCAAGCTTGGAGCCCGAGTGTACTCGATCTAGGGTACTGCTACTCGACCTCGACGAAGCTGTCCGAGCATAGGCCTTGTCGACCAAAGATCAGTGTCGAGAGCCAAAACAATCCGACTCCAGAGACCCTACTCGATCTCGAGTACCACCTAGTCGAGATCGACGACACTGAGAGGCCATGTCCGGAGTCGACGAGTTGAGACAAGTCAACAAGCCGAGGATGAAGACGCCGGGACGACCCTACTCGATCTCGAGGAGATCTTGTCGAGATCAAGTAACCCATGGCGCCAATCCAAGTCCGTGACGAGCACTACCTACTCGACATCACCAGTCCAGGCATCCTCGACGCCAACCCAACTCGATCTCGAGTTGTCCTTGTCGATATCGAGGAGCCAAGAAGCCGAGCCACACCAGTCGACGACAATCCTACTTGATGTCTAGTAGCCTTGGTCGAGATCGACGAGCCACGTCCGGGAGCGCGTTACGCGGTTTGAGCATTCCTTGTCGAGTTGGGAATCCTTGGAGCCTAAGGAAGTCGAGTTGGCCAAGATTCTATCCAATTTGATCAAGTCTATCTATGGAAGAGAAGTTCTACCTACATTGGAGATATTTTGCAAACTTTAGATATAGTTTCCTTTAAAGATTTATTTCCTTTAAGCAATTTATTTATCTTTAAGCTTTTAAGTAGATATAGATAGAAGATTCTATCATTGATTAGCAAGGAATAGAAGGCTATAAATAAAGCCCTAGGGGCTGGTTTTTCATCAAATTCAGAAACACAATCAATTCCATTCAAGTAAGTAGGAGTAGAGAGAGAAAGTTTGTAGCAAGCAAGGTGGAAAGGCGAAAGCGGATTTGTCTTGTGGGTTATAAGCTTTCTTTATTTATTTAAATGCAAGTTAGTTTCTTTTGTTATTTAATGCCTTTTTTGATGATGAAGAACTAGTAGTCTACCCACTTCTAGGGCTGGGTGAGCCCGACGGTGGCTATATAAGGTGATGCGGTAAAGGTTAGATCTTGTTATGCGATTCGTCTTCTAACCCTATGAGCATGATTCTTTTGCGAGAGTTGAAGGTGATCCTTGTTTGTGTTATTGAAGCGAAAGTGATCTTAATGCAACTTGGATTAATTATGTGAAAAGGGTTAGTAACAATTAGGGTTTATGCGAAAGCCTCTATATGCCTATTTGTTAGTAACGAAAGTTATTTTGATGAAAAGCATGATCTTTTATGCCTTTATGTGTACTTTGCATGGTTATCGTTGTGGTGTTGATACCCTGGCCTTGGAAGTCTTTTAGCATATTGATTTATTTCGTCGGAATTCTGAGTTTTGGGTTCGAGAAATTGCAATTTACGTTTTCTGAGTTTTTAGTCGATTCAGAGTAGAGTCTTGTCGATCTCGAGTAGACACTGGTCGAGATCGAGTTGGCTTGTCCATATCGAGTTGTCTGTTTGCTTGCTGAGTTTCTGTTGTCGACATCTGTAGTCGATATCGAGGACAGTTAGTCGATATCGACCAACTTCTGTGTCCTCGCTTTTGTTTCTGCTTTTGTTTTTTCTTTTCTGTTTTATTCCTGTCTTTCTTTGTTTCTGTGTTTCTGTTGCTTTTCTGTGAGATTTATAGCTACCTAGGATCCGATGACACGCTTCCTCGTGGATTCGATCCTGACTTTCTCTTACTGCATTGGAGGAGTCTTGTATTTATTTGCGTGGGCCTAAATCTGGTTTGAGGCCCAGGCTACATGGGCCCTGCTGATGCCACCTTGATCATAAATGTAAAGTCGGCCTAGCGACTATAAAATCTAGAGCATGTACATAGACATTTAGTTTTGGACTTTGTTTTGTTTGTTTTTGGTTTTGAACATTTTTAGTTTTCTATTGTGGGTATATGTCTTCTACACTTTTTAGGTCCATGGATAGAAGCAAGCTATATTCAGACTCGGCCCAGGATTCTTGTATTCAAAATTAAGAGGCCCTGCACACCTGTCTAGTGAGTTTCTTTCTTTACCCTTGTTTATATACAGTGAAAACATTGTAATGTTTAAGTATGGGGTGGGGGAAGGGCTTACTTTATGCATATTTGCCATATTTGACATTATATGTGCATATTTAAATTTTATTTCTTTGAATTGCTACATGGCTATTTTGGAATGCATTATTGATTTATGTGCTTATATATGCATGTTTTCTAAGAGTTTGAAAAAATGACCCCCATTGAAATTTTTGAATAATGTCATGGAAGCTTATATTGAACTCGACGATGCAAAATTGGATTCATTAGAGATATAGCATGAAATTGCCTAGTAAAGGGAAGTCACAATGAAGTGCATATTTTCTTGAAAATCATGAAAGGAGGTAAATTTTGAAGTTGCTTTTGACATGTTGCATGATAAGATGATGGAGGACTTTATATTTCCATATTATGCCTTATTTCCTAGCCTTACCTATGCTTATGCATCACAAAAAGCCATAATATGCCTTATTTCATATATTGCTCCACATGATCTAAATATTGCCATTCTTTACCTTATCCGGGGATTATGTAGAGAATGATGTTACATTATGGAGATGTTATATGGTGTTTGTGTTGTTATCATTATTGGAGTATGGTGGGAAATTGTTTGAAATATATGGAAAATTTAATGAGTGAAAGAAAATCCAATCACCTCAGGAGATAAAGGTAGATTGACCCTGCTCTTTGAGATAATAGTTTGGCGAGATGGGACACCAGGTGAGGAGTCCAAAGCACTAAGTATCCGGGGCCATTCATGACACCCATGTTTGCGACTCGCGAGAAGGCAATGCTGAGGTTAGAGAGGTAAAAACATTATTATTGAGAAAAAGCAGTATGAAAGGTGATGAATCTTATGAGAAAGAATGTGGTATGAAATTCAGTTTGGAAATACTCCATTTCCCCGGATTATTAACACCACATTTCCAAATATTATCCACCTTTAGCCTTTTACCAATCTACTCCTTATTGAGCTTAACTTAAAATCCTCTTGATTATTAGTGCTTTGTCACGAATAAATTGTTTTGCATAACCCTCCTTTTGTGAGTAGATGTTGCTTTTGTATAATTGCACATGCATGGATCTATGACACTAGTACCTTTTCGAAGATGGTTATTGACTGCAGGGTTATATAAGAATGAATCTGATATGTTGAGAGTTTTGATTTCTTCCCCTGAGTGACAATTAAAGGTATTGCTTGAGGACAAGCAAGCTTAAGTATGGGGTGTTTGTTGTGAGCTAAATCTGCTATGTTTTACAGTAACTTTTATATCGATTTCTGCATACATTTCATTTATTTGGGCTAAGATAGTACAGAATCTATGTAACTTATGTTTATTTTCCAAATTATGGAATCTACACTAGTTTCTGTTTAATTTCGCAGAATTCGAGGCAAATTACAACAGTTCTAAGAAAGGTCAGAAAAGCTCGGAAATTAACTACAGAAGTCCAAGGTCAAGAAGCAGTGGAACCAGTCGAATCAAGCTTGGAGCCCGAGTGTACTCGATCTAGAGTACTGCTACTCGACCTCGACGAAGCTATCCGAGCATAGGCCTTGTCGACCAAAGATTAGTGTCGAGAGCTAGAACAATCCGACTCCGGAGACCCTACTCGATCTCGAGTACCACCTAGTCGAGATCGACGACACTGAGAGGCCATGTCCGGAGTCGACGAGTTGAGACAAGTCAACAAGCCGAGGACAAAGACGCCGGGACGACCCTACTCGATCTCGAGGAGATCTTGTCGAGATCAAGTAACCCATGGCGCCAATCCAAGTCCGTGATGAGCACCACCTACTCGACATCACCAGTCCAGGCATCCTCGACGCCAACCCAACCCGATCTCGAGTTGTCCTTGTCGATATCGAGGAGCCAAGAAGCCGAGCCACACCAGTCGACGACAATCCTACTCGATGTCGAGTAGCCTTGGTCAAGATCGACGAGCCACGTCCGGGAGCGCGTTACGCGGTTTGAGCAGTCCTTGTCGAGTTGGGAATCCTTGGAGCCTAAGGAAGTTGAGTTGGCCAAGATTCTATCCAATTTGATCAAGTCTATCTATGGAAGAGAAGTTCTACCTACATTGGAGATATTTTGCAAACTTTAGATATAGTTTCCTTTAAAGATTTATTTCCCTTAAGCAATTTATTTATCTTTAAGCTTTTAAGTAGATATAGATAGAAGATTATATCCTTGATTAGCAAAGAATAGAAGGCTATAAATAAAGCCCTATGGGCTGGTTTTTCATCAAATTCAGAAACACAATCAATTCCATTCAAGTAAGTAGGAGTAGAGAGAGAAAGTTTGTAACAAGCAAGGTAGAAAGGCGAAAACGGATTTGTCTTGTGGGTTGTAAGCTTTCTTTATTTATTTAAATGCAAGTTAGTTTTTTTTGTTATTTAATGCCTTTTTTGATGATGAAGAGCGAGTAGTCCTCGCTTTTGTTTCTGCTTTTGTTTGTTCTTTTCTATTTTATTTCTGTCTTTCTTTGTTTCTGTGTTTTTGTTGCTTTTCTGTGAGATTTACAGCTACCTAGGATCCGCTGACACGCTTCCTCGTGGATTCGATCTTGACTTTCTCTTACTGCATTGGAGGAGTCTTGTATTTATTTGCGTGGGCCTAAATCTGGTTTGATTTATTTTATTATATTTCATACTTGATTTCCTCCTCACAACACCTATAAATTCAATTGGTCGTGCCCGGGAAGTTGCATCCATTTCTCGAAATGGTTGTTTGTTACTCATCCGAATTGTTTGTTGTAAAACACTCATTCCAAGCGGTAATTTCAAAGAGGGAGGTGGTGAAGGATCGGTGTAACCCTTTGAGTGGAATAATAAAAAAAACTCCCATCGCAGGTGGCGAAGTCATGTAGACGTCGTTACAGCTCAAAGGATCCAATGAGCTGTGAGTGCGGCGTCACTTCGTCCGACAGGGTTGAGAGGTTGAAATATCACTGGGTAAGCACGGTTTCACCTCTAACGCCGTCATGAGTAAATGTTGGCGTCTACCTGGATCAATAATGGCGATTCAACAACAATCGGGTGAACCTCGTGCCTACTCGTTGGTGCATCTGATGAGATTATGATGTAAACACGTTTGTTATATTTTGTACGAAAACTATGAAAATCTGTTTTCTTTTATTGTAAAATTATTTCGATGTAATAAAGTAAATTGTTTGTTGGGAAACGCATTTAGAATTTCCAATAGATTTTACAAATTATATTTGATATGAAGTGTGTACAATGACATTGTAAGAATTAATATAAACAATTAAAATAAATTACAGAATAGGAACTTCATTGGTGTACATATGTCTGCGTAGTAAAGTTAGGTCCCACACAAGCGTGCCCTCATGAAGAGGTCATGCGCCCAATGTCGATGTAAGGACGCGCTTTCCCGCCGGAAGTGTAGTTTGACTGGAACACCGAATATGCGCATTTAGTTGCGTATGTATATGCATTGGCTTGCGTATCTATACGCACTGGGTTGCGTTTTCATACGCATTTACATGCACTAATTATTAGCCCCTTCTGTTGTTTTTGTCGCCTACGCCCCACCTCTGCCGTGCTTTATAAACACCCCAATTGATACACATATGAATTACACAACTCCACATTGTACTTAGTGCGTATGGAGCCGGTGAGAACTCAACATCGCGGTTCCAACGCACGCATTGATTTTGTAATTAAATGGGATCGGTATTCGACGCCGCCTGACGAGTCCGATTATGCTTGCCGCAATCCAGAATACAGTGGTATCCATCCGTGCGCACTATTTCGAGTGGAGTGTGAAGATGACACTCACATTTCCGCTTCCTTGTAGTTTGGTTGCGCTTACTGCAACCAGTTTCATCAAGGTATTCCTGGAGTGTATTACTGGAGGGTTGAAGCCCTTCTTTTAGAACGTATTCGATCATTCTTCTCGGAGTTAAGCGAACATGACCACGTCGATGTGGCCCAGCATGCAAAAGTACTTGTTAGGGAAGCAAATATGGAGGTCCGATCCTTTGCATTCAATGAGTTTAAGATTCAAGTGATCCCAAAAATGACATGATGGAGGCGAAGGGTTGATGTCGGAATGAATGTGTACAATTGTGTGGATTATATATTGTTTTTATCTCTAAGTAGTACTGTTACTTTATGTCTTTAGGTGCGATATGCATAACAACATTGGGCAATGCCCTTAGAATTTCCATTACATTTGGTGATCAACATTCGATATGACGTGCGTAGAACAACACTGTAAGATTAGACATGAAATTCACTAAATAACAAAGTGGTTAGTATGAGAACTCTTTAACGTCTATCGCACAAATTGAGTTACATTATTGAGGGGAGACGAGAAATTCGCTATAGATACGTTCATGCGAGTGACCAAGAACTGCTACGCAGTGTTCAAACATTACATGCACAATCGACGAATAGGCAACACAAATTTGGTATTTGTTTACCAAACATCGTTGTCGGGACATGTTGGACCGTATCACAAAAGATTGGCGGTGCCTTGTCGCCCCCCTAACTCCAAAGTGCTTCCATGATCGTTGGTCCTGCCGGAACGACGGTAAAAAGGAGGATGTTTCAGTGGAAAACATTCGAATGTGTTAAATGTACATATTAGCGGAAGAAATGGTCATGTATATAAACATGTTCGCAATCATTTACCTGAGGGTTGGATGTCGTTGCGGTTGGATCCGCATTCCCTTGCGGCTATGTACGTGGCTATATGCGAAGTGGTACGCATCAATATGCGTAATTTAACGGGCCGTACAATTCTGGGAATGGTAGGTGGGACTCTTATGAGGACGCAACTAACGAGGCCCCTGGTTACTTACCTACCTGCGTAACAGCTCCGGACAACAAGTGAAATGGTGTTTCAATCATAATGTCAGTTCAGATTTGTAATGTACTTTCAATTATATTGTACGCATAGCAAGCAAGTAACCGTATTTATACGCAGCAACACAACAGTGGTGTGCAGTCACCATCCGCATTAAGAAGGAAAAGAGACGCAGGACTCTGCGAAACAACCCGCACCACATCGCGCAATATATATCCGCATTCATTTACGGAACTCAGACGTCTATAAAAGGCAGCGGATGTGGATGATGGACATCATCAGCAGATAGTGGAATAGTTTAATTCCCATACAACGATGCTTTTCAAACCTTATATCTCCCGTATGAAATGAACACTTTAAAGATCATGGAAGTACTTTGATTGGAACGCTTGCGGAGGGGGAGTGGAGAGGTTGCGGAGGGGAGCGGACAGGTGGGGTGCTTGCTGGATCTGAAACTAGTTTCATCCCTCCAGCCATGGCATGTCAGCGGGCCGGACTTGTGGGGTGCCTGTTGGATCTGAAACTAGTCCTTGTCTCCGTCATCATCTCGCTTCGGCACTCCATCTAAGATATGATGGTCGCTGTCGCCCTCGCTCGAAGCTTACCTCAAAAATATTATCTCAGTGGCCTTAGGCGTGCTCAATAAGCCAAAGGTCCTGGGTTCGAGTGTGTGTGGGCATATAAGATCGCGGAAGTAACCACTTCGAGTGTGTGTGGGCATATATTGTGTAAGAGGTTTTTTTACAGTCGATGTAGTTTGATTTGGTTATAGTACATATTACACAATTTTTCGGACTATGTTCATTTCGATGAAATTCAAGAAATAGCCATCACAGTTGTTCGTACTATGTTTCAATGTTTGTGTTTTTGCAATATGTTTCTTGCGTGCAGTTAGTTGATTACAAAATATTCGCGTATTTACACTAATACATTGGCCATTACATGTGAGTGACCGAAGACTTCTACGCATTCTTCGACCGTTACATGCACAATCGACCAATAGGCAACACAAATCTGCTATTTGTTTACCAAAGTCCATTGTCGGGACATGTTGCACCGTACCACGACAGACTGACGGTCGCGGTTGCCCCCGTAACTCTAAAGTGCTTCCATGAACTTTGGTCCTAGTGGAATGACTGTAAAAAGGAGGATGTTGTAGTGACAAACATTAAAATGAGTTAAATGTAAATGTTAGCGGAATACATGGTGTTGTATATATACATGTTCGCTGTGCTGGCTATATACACCCCAAATCATGCACGTCCTCAATTAGTTGAGGTCATATACGCGGCTATATGCGAAGTGTTCGCAGTATATCAAACGGATGTCCCATCACGTACACGTGAATTGTGTCGACCGCTGAGTTACGCATGAAACTGCATAACTATACCACCGGCACAATTCTGGGAAAGGTAGGTGGGACGCTTATAAGCAGGTAACTAACGAGGCCACTTGTTACGCACCTAGCTGCGTAAATATGCTGGACGCCTATAAATACAGCCCGGACCAACCGTATCCCCATATCATGGCTCATAGTACGGTATATTTGTCACCCACCCCCGTAACATGTATTCATACATTAACTATCAAAAGATCACGGAATCACTTTGATTTGTATGGATATGAAGCTGCTGGTGATTGAAATGAATCAGCTGGCCAGGGAGTTGCAGTAATAACTCTTGTCCTCCATACAAAATGGTGATTCTCAGAGCGATTGGTGCCAACTTACACCTGCTGGTTCTCCATCCGCCTTGTCAAGGGTAGTGCCTTCGTAAAGAAGAGATCGGTGAAGCACTTTGCCATACAAATTATGTGTACATACAATTGAACGAAGGTGAAATTTTCTCGTCTCATACAACAACAATGATAGATCGGTGAAGCACTTTAATTGCCTTACAAAATAGATGTGTAAGCAATTGTATGAAATCGGGTTTTAATCCTAACGTCGGTTCAAATTTGTAACGTACTTTCAATTATATTGTACGCATATAAAACGACATGTTTTGCATTATCCGCTACGAAATGGCCCTTGATCGATGTATCTTCCACGCTTCCACTTTCCCGCTACGAAACAAGGTAATCATTTCGAAGAAATGATTACCTTGTTCGAACTATGTTCATTTTGAAGAAATTCAAGAAATATCAATCACAATTGTTCGGAATATGTTTCTTCATTACAAAATATCTCCTTTTACACTGATACATTGGCCACTTCCAGTGTTATATGTGAGAACGAGAACAAGGACAAAAATAATCACATAATAGTCTTGGGTTCGAACATTGGGTTCGAATCTTTACTCTCCTTTGCTTTGTACACTTAAGTCTTGGGTTCGAACCTTGGCTTCGATAAGGTTAGCGGGACCACCTTCACTTAGGAGTCGGTCCTGACGGGATTGTCGCAGAGCAAAAAACTTGACCCTCTCGAAGTGGCCGTGGAATTCCATGAGTCTGCCCTACCAGTCCATGATCGAGTCAATCACGTTGGGATTGATGCAGTGCCTGCGGCTCTTTCGCCGGGGATATGGTTATCCACGAGTCTGCCCTCCACTTCCCCTTATGATATTGCGGATCATTGTGGAGGCAAACGGCGCAAGCTGGAGAGAGTGTTGGCCGGGCCCCTCCGTGAACGACTCGTCCCGTTATTTACATCGAGTGTGTCGCACGAAACCCTAAACAAATCCCAAATAAATAAGTGTTATCAAAGTGCTTCCATGACCCTTACATAACTTATAGTTGGGGGTATGCTCACTGTTTAACCCTTAAAAATATCCCATTGGCCCAAACGTGTTCCGAACCTATGATATCGACAATGGCTGAGTGGTTCACTACACAGTCGTCGTGTATTTATAATGGTTGAGCAAGAGTTCGGTCACCCTGAGTATTTGCGGATACAACCGCACGTAGGTGCGGAACCATACGCATACAACTTCGTAAATGGCGGCTACGCAGGCCGAGGCTTAGCTACTGAGATAAACCCCAACACAGTCGTGCAGTGGCATGGGTCAGGCCAGTCAGATTTGTGGCGGGGGTTGAGAATGGATAGATACGCATGTAGTTGCGTATCTAGTCTGCTAAACTCCGCCAAACTCGTGCATTAGCATTGGGGGTCAGGCAAGTCAGATTTGTGTTGGGGGTTGAGGTTGGTAAGCTACGCATTTGTTTGCGTATCGAGTCTGATAAACTCCGATGTTGGTTAGCTACGCTTCCAGTTGCGTATCGAGTCTGATAAACCCCGACACAGTCGTGCACTGGCATGGGTCAGGCCAGTCAGATTTGTGGCGGGGGTTGAGATTGGATTTATACGCATGCAGTTGCGTATCCAGTATCATAAACTCCGCCAAACTTGTGCACTGGCATTGGGGGTCAGGCAAGTCAGATTTGTGTTGGGCGTTGAGGTTGGTTAGCTACGCATTCATTTGCGTATCGAGTCTGATAAACTCCGACAAACTCTTGCACTAGCATGGGGGTCAGGCCAGTCAGATTTGTGTTGGGGCCTGGGGGTTGAGGTTGGATAGCTACGCATGTAGTTGTGTATCTAATCTGATAACCTCCGACAAACTTGTGCACTGCCATGGGCCAGGCCATTCAGATTTGTGCTGGTGGTCTCGTACGGATAGCTACGCGTCAAGATGCGTAACATTTCCTTTTGAGATTGAGATAAACGTCTACACGTGTTTATGCGTAACAGTTCCGCACTAAATTTCGTCTCGATAAAACATGATGTTTAACGTTGTATTGTAACCTATTGCCTACTGTCAAAATATAACACAATCTCATTAACGAGTGAAATCATTACAATAATTGGATGTCAAAACAAGCCTCTGAAATAATATAATCGACAAACAATTGCTTCGGCTGGCGACCTACATACGGAAGGACATTCTGATTGGGGTTTTCGCCATAGATGCTGTAAGCCGGAACTAGTTCACGGAAAAGTGCTTCCATGATCCTTACAACAGTTGTAAATAGCCAATAAGATGAAGTAGTGAATGACTGAGTACCAATATAGACTTGAATTTCATTTGACCTACAATTCCGAAAGTAACGTCATTCTTCACTCTTTAAATATGCAGGGGAGACTTGTGGCATCTACAAGCCCGCATGTTACTTCCGTGTGGTCCGCATGACAGTGCGGTTCTTTACGCAACACCTATGCGTGGAGTTACACGTTACGATGCGGAGCCATCCGCAACTACATGCGGTCGTATCTGAACCCTTGGATTTACACGCATGTGGATGTGGCAGGAGTTACACGTTACGATGCGGAGCCAACCGTCATTTCACCCTATAAATAGAGTCGATTGTGCTTCGGAAGTTGCACCCAATTCTAGCAATGATTGTTTTCATACTCGTTGGGATGGGGCTGCTCAAACTCATAAGCATATAGTTGAATGGTGTAATTTCCATACAGCAATGCTTTACAAACCTTATATCTCTCATAAAAAGATCAGGGAAGTACTTTGATTTCAGATACGCAGAGCGGTGTGGACAGGTTGCGGAGGGGGAGTGGACAGTTTGCGGATGAGAGCCGACAGATGGGGTGTGTGTCGGCTATTAGACTAGCCTCGTCCCTCCGGCGACGACATGTATGCGGAAAGGAGGGTGTCTCCTCTTCTCCGTCTCGTCTCAAGTCCTATCTCTTAATATCTGTGACCTCGAGCCTCCATATATGTCACCTCCCTCGAAGCTAACGCCCCTAATCGCTGACCTGGTAATCTCAGTGGCTTTAGGTTTGCTTATAAAAAGAAAGGTCTTGCATTCGAACCCTCGAACCCTGGCAGGCATAAGATCTGGAAAATCACTCTGAAAATAATACCCGGATCCCCTCCACAATTGTAACAATGCCTTTTCTTTGATTAAATATTGGCTTAATAATATTATAGTGTAGCATATCTTGTTTATAAAGTTTTGTTTTCCATCGATGTACTTTGATTTGATAACAGTAGATAAAAGTTTTGTAAATGCCGGCCTCACACGGTGGTGTTCCGCAATAACATGCGGACCCCAAACAACACCACAAAATCGATTATGTCCATTGAGATGTGACAATTACAATTGAACCAAAAAACACCACAAAATAATGTTCATTCCAACGATTACAATTTAAACGACTACAATATAATACACACCTATTATAAACGTCACTTCGTAAAGTTAGATTCTTAGATGAAATCGAGCATTTTTCAGTACTTCGGAACCACCATGTCGGGCTGAGAGTCAATGGTTACACAGGTGATCCGAGACATTCTGAGATGATGGATCCAAGAAGACAAACCGACGATTTCCTTTTGCCACCATAAAGTCAAAGTGCTTCCATGATCTTCACACCGTGTAGTTTTACTTAACGAATGTGGCGAGCATTTAGATTGAAAGATACATAGTACGGAAACGATTGCGTCTGTAAGTGTCTATCAAGCCAAGTCGCCGTATTTACAGGTAGCTACACAACAGCGATGGACAGTTAAATTCCGCGGCGATTTCGGCGATATTTGTGGGGAATTACGCATTATCATGCGGAGTGCAGACGCAGACAATCGCGAAATAAAATGCATCAAATAGCGTAATGCATATCCGCAACTAAGACGTCTACAAAAGGCAGCGGATGGGGATGCTCTCAATCTGATAAGCATTTAATAGAATGGTCTAATTCTCAAACAGCTATGCTTTACAACACTTTGATATGGTCCGCATTTGTATGCGTTACGTTACACGATATGATGCGGAGCCATACGCAAGTAGGTGCGGAAGCATCTGCACCCTGGGGCATACCGTAGCTCGTTCGGTGGTTGGCGTCATTTCACCCTATAAATAGAGTCAGTCGTAGTCCGGATGTTTTACACGTTTTTGGCAATGACCGGTTGGCGTCATTTCCAAATGGTATATCTCACATTTGAAATAAACACTTAAAAGACCAGGGAAATACTTTGATTTTAAATACGAGAAGCGGAGTAGACAGGTTGCGGAGGGGGAATGGACAGGTTGTGGGAGAGGGCCGACGGGTGGGGTGTGTGCTGGCTGTTAGACTAGCTTTGTCCCTCCGGCCACGACGCTTAAGCGGCCCATACGAACTTCCTCCCTCCGGCCACGACATGTATGTTGCAAGACGAGCTTTATCCCTCTCTTTCGTCTCGTCTGTAGTCCGCTCTCTAAAGATCTTGCACCTCGAGCCTCGCCTAATATCTGACGCTCGCGACCGCCATCGCTCGAAGCTCTCCTGTATGAAATCTACATTGTAACAATAGTGAAACCAAATGATCATATATAATTTCTATTCCATATTGTATTTTACATTCCATATGATGGTTGTAGAACAACAATGTAAGTTGTCAATTACACTCTATCGCAGTAATTGACAACTTCGTCGTAGATACGTACATGAGACTGACCAAAAACTGCATACCAGTCTTCTCTCGTTAGTTGAACAATCGACGAATAACCAACGCCAATCTGGTACTTGTTCAACTCAATTCATAATCGATAAATGTTCGACCCTACGACGACGGGACAAGAAGTGGAAATTACAAGAGTAGCGGTGTCTTCTCACCTCCTAACTCCAAAGTGCTTCCGTGCTCTTTTGTTCTGTTCTAACTTTACAAAGAAGAATGTGGAAGTGCAATACATTTAAATGGCTGTAAAACAAATATCAGCAGAATGCATGTGGATGTATATATACTCGTACACATTGTATTGCGCAATTTGTTGCGGATCAACTGCCGTTTGTGCCGATCTGCGACCGATACGCATGATGATGTGTAAAGGCTGCATAGGACGGCCTCACGAGACAACCAGGCCCTGTCTTAGCTTGCAGTTTCTGTCAGCCCAATAGATATAGATCCACATTACGATGCGCAATTGGCCCCGCAAGTTTCCAAGCTTGCGCTGGTTCGGTACAGGGCATGAACTGTCTGTCGACCGTACAGCTACGCATTCAGATGCGTATCATTTGACGTTGGGGGTACCTGGTTAGCTACGCATGTTGCTGCGCATCTAATGAGATAAACATGTCCTTGCACGAGCATGAATCAGAAACCCAACAGGGAGAAATCACACCTATGCAAGCACGACAACTACTACGCAATTTCATGCGTATATATCCGCGTTTTGTCCCGAACAACTGCGTAACTCCTACGGAGGACAAAATTCCCTATAAATACATTTCCAATTGCTGTTGGTCCCCCCATCCACACATATGAGTCATTGGCAAAGGTATTTCATTATATGTATGGTTTGAAGTCAATTTACGTTTCGACGTGTGTAGATATCGGTGAAACACTTTGGTATTGAATAGACCACGCTGCGCAGAATGTTGTAGCAGACATGTCGTATTCTGGATCAAGCTGCGAGGGCATGCATATGTAGAGCTCAAATGGTATGGACGTCGAGTTTGGCTGCATGTATACAACTTGTAGCAAACACGATACCGGTGAATACCACAAAACAGTAAACACGTTATTGTTTTAATGTAACGTAATTGTTTCAATGTAACGTAATTGTTTAAGTTTAATGTAACTGTTTATGTCGCATTATAACGTAAATGTTTGAATGTAATGTACACATTGTTGTCTGATGCTTCGATAAAATTATATGGAGTGTACCTGTTTCTATGTTTCAGTCGTACTGTTCCGTAATTGTTGTAACTTTGTAATGTAATGCACCCGGATTTGTGATATGCATCTTTATTCACCTGTCATCTACCAAGTATTTAATTTAGACGAAAGTTACATTGTTGTATTGTTTGAAGAGAATACAAACATGTGTACATTTGATTACGTTGTTAGACGGCAACTCCAATGTTCCACAACCGGTTACGGACGTATAGGCTATGCATTTCCGTGCGTAGCCTATAACAAAAGTATGCGTTATTACGCGGATTCACCGTCGCCTGATGACGAGTGCAGTAAAAATAAAAACGACAATAATCAACACAGGTTGTAGATCTTTAACATACGGAACTACATAAGGACATGTTAAAATGAAAACACCGAAATATTATATTATGTTTAACAACCCAGTTTCTTACAACCTTAAAGATTTAAATAAGCCAAGTTTCCAACAGACAAAAGCAACTACAAATAATGACCACCAATTACTTAGACCTCGTCGGAATGTTTGGTGGTGATGTGCCTCTTCAGATGTCCGTACTGTAGATTATTCGTCACTTTGTAGCGGTGGCCACAATGACGGCATGTTGCATGGAAGGCAGTTCCTGCTATCACCTCCTTCTCGTAGTGACGGGTGAACAAGTCCTCCCGCGGAATTTCAACTTCGGTAGAAGACATTTTCGGAAAATACCGGGGTTGCAGATGTGAATTTGTTTCGGCTTGAAATGCCCTGGTAGTTGTGGGAGGCTATGGCTTGGGTTTGGGCTGCAATTCTCGGATATAGGTCTTTATATATGCAAATGAAGGTGGTTATATAGTTCCGCATCCGGTTGCGTAGTGTATCGGAGTATTGAATGCAACGCATGTGTATTCACTACAATGCGTGAATCCGAATAATGTTTATCCTGCCACGTATCCATGCATGCACGACAGCTCGCCCGATGCATGCACCCACAAAAGATATCCTACGATCAATGCATGCACTGTACAAGTAGAGATGTCCGTGTTCAGGTGCTATGTTACGCATTGAGGTGCGGAATTAAACAATTTGTGATGCGTTACCTACGCAGTACGTTGCGGAATTCCTGGCCGAGACCTTCCAATCACACTATAAAATTGCCATGAACGGTCCCCACTTAGAGATCACCAACAAGGTAGTGAGATATGTATCCTGGAAGCTTGCTCACAATTGATAAACCCGGCGAGTTCACAGATGGAACCCGTTTCATCGTTACGGGGGACAAACACCGATGTCCACCTGAAAATTGCGCATGCAACTGTAAACACAACCAATATGATCATTCTTTCCGGTGTAGCCTACTAATCGTGCGTGGTGTTCAGATGTCTTTATCATCAACGACAGTGATGTTTGGCTGCAAGGAGTGTGAGGGCGACCCTACGAATTACTTCCGAACTATCCACAAGAAGATAAAGAATATACTGGCCGTTTTGTACAACGACGTTCCAATCTCTCGAATTCGAGACGTCATATCTTTTGCAGTTGATTTAACGGTACGCCCCGCCCAAGAAGAGATGACGACGTATGTGTTCCAATAGATACAAATTCAGATCTACCCAAACCCCGCAGAAGAGTCAGTCGGAAGCTGCTCTATTGGATACACCAGCCCGTATTGAACTTCCATGTCACCCATCGAAAACGACAATGTTATTTCAATTTTTATGCGCTATCACGTTTACAAAATCAAACTGTTAGGGATACCTTTACATCAATTAATTTTGAAGTATTTATGTCGATCGTTGTTGTGAGCTGAATCTGTCATGTTTTACATTAACTTTTATATCGTTTTCTGCATACATTGCATACATTTGGGTTATATAGTACAGAATCTATGTAGTTTATGTTTATTTGCCAAATTATGGAATCTACACCAGTTTCTGTTTAAATTCGCAGAATTTGAGATGCTTTACATCAATTTTAAGGAATGTCAGAAAAGCTCGGAAAATAACTACAGAAGTCCAGAATCCGAGAGTACAGAACTAGGACAAACCGAGCTGAAGCCAGAACTACTCTATGTCGAGTACACCTTACTCGATCTCGAGTAGAGAGCCCGAGCAGACTTGGTCGACAAAGCCTGGTCGAGGAAACCAAGTCCGAGGCAACCTGACTCCCAGGACCCTACTCGATCTCGAGGACCACCTAGTCGAGATCGACGACACTGAGAGGCCATGTCCGGAGTCGAGAAGAGGAGCTGATCGAGAAGCCAAGGACGAAGGCGCTGAGCAACCCTACTCGATCTCGAGGAGGCCTTGTCGAGATCGAGGAGCCACCATGCCCTAGTCTGAGTCCATGCCGAGGAGGGGTCCTCGACATCAACAGAGAGTCGTCTTTGAGTACACCCCTACTCGATCTCGAGGAAGATTAGTCGAGATCGACGATGCCCAGGAGCCCAGATCCGAGCTTGTCGAGCAGAGTCACCCGAGAAGATCAGTCGACGACGAATCCTAGTCGAGATCGACGAGCCCTTGTCGATGTCGAGTAGACCAGGTTTTGGAAATGCGTCGTCGTGAGCAGTCCGAGTCGAGTTGGAGTTACTTGGAGCCGAAGGAAGTCGAGTAGGCCGAGATCTATCAAGTTCTATCCATGGAAGGGAGATCTATCAACATGAAGTGACTTACCTAGTTTAGATTTATCTTTCCCTATTTTAGATTTAATTTCATTATAACTTTTATTTATCATTAAGCCTTTTAGATATAATTTTAGATATAGATAGAAGATTCTATCCTTGATTAGCAAGGAATAGAAGGCTATAAATAAAGCCCTAGGGGCTGGTTTTTTGGGGATATTCAGAAACACAATCAATTCCATTCAGTAAGTAGGAGTAGAGAGAGAGAGTTTATAGCAAGCAAGGTGGAAAGGCGAAAGCGGATTTGTCTTGTGGATTGTAAGCTTTCTTTATTTAATTCAATGCAAGTAAGTTTCTTTTCCTATTTGATGTCTTTCTTGATGATGAAGAGCGAGTAGTCCACCCACTTCTGGGGCTAGGGTGAGCCCGATGGTGGCCATGTGAGATGATGTAGTAAAGGTCAGATCTTTTTATGCAATTTGTCTTCTATCCCTATGAGCATGATTCTTTTGCGAGAGTTGAAGGTGATCCTTGTTTGTATTATTAAAGCGAAAGTGATCTTAATACAACTTGGGTTAATTATGTGAAAAGGGTTAGTAACAATTAGGGTTTATGCGAAAGCCTCTATATGCCTATTTGTTAGTAACGAAAGTTATTTTGATGGAAATCATGATATTTTATGCCTTTATGTGTTACTTTGCATGGTTATCGTTGTGGTGTTGATACCCTGGCTTTGGAAGTTTTTCATATATTGATTTATTTCTGTCGAAAAGTTGAGTTTTGGTTCGAAATTTGCAATTTAAGTTTCTGTCTTTCTAGTCGATACAGAGGAGAGTCTTGTCGAGATCGAGTAGGCTGTAGTCGATCTCGAGTACGGTTTTGGTCTATGTCGAGTTGAGTTTCTGTTTCTGTTTTCGATTCTGCAATTTCTGTTCTTACTGTCTCTTGTCGATCTCGAGTAGCATCTTGTCGAGATCGAGTGCTGTGTTGTCTGAGTCGAGTTTCTGTCGTCGATTTGAAGTTTCTGTCGTCGATTTGAGTAGGCTGTTGTTTGATCTCGAGTACAGCTTGTCGAGATCGAGTTAGTTGCTATCTTTGTTTTATTTCTTGCTTTCGTTTGTTATTTCTGTCTTTCTTTCTTTGTTCCTTTATTTCTGTCTTTTCTGTTGCTTGTCTGTGAGAATCTGTTGCTACCTAAGAACTGCTGACGTGCTTCCTCGTGGATTCGATCCTGACAACCTTCTACTACAACGGGAGGAAGTCTTGTATTTATTTGCTGAGACAGGGAAGTCAGTCCGATCTTTATTCTATATTTATTTCATACTTGACCATCCTCCTGCAACAACAAATTGGCGCCGTTGCCGGGGAAGCTATCATTCGCGCCTTAGGTAGTTGAATCTCACGTCTACTTTGAGTTACTTTTCAGGTGTGTGCGCCGTTCTAGTCTACCACCCGAGTTTGACAGCTTAGATGAACCAGAACGTTACCTACACATCCACTCTAAACTCATAAGGATCATGGCGGCCGCTGAAACACAAGAACAGCTGATTGCCAGGCTTACAAGGGAGCTAGCCGCAAAGGATACCACTATAGCCAATGAAAGGGCAGCGAGGGAACAAGAAGCTGAGCGCGCAAGGCAAGCAGAAGCTGAGCTTGCCCAATATCCAACTACTGCTGAAGATTATATGCATCCAACCCTCGTCGTGCCTGAATCGGCGATTCTTATCCCTGAAAACTCTTTTGAAATTCGCACTCAATTTCTTATAGAGCTTAAAAATAATGCCTTTTTTGGTACATTTAATGAGTGTCCTCTTGAACATATTACGAACTTTTCTGACACGTGCCGTACTCTTGCTGAAGGTACAACTTTGGAATATGTCAAGATGAAGTCTTTCCGCTGGTCTCTCGCTGGACCTGCACTGAAGTGGCTTGAAGGGTTGAAACCAAGATCTCTGACAACATGGACCCAAGTAGAGCAAGAGTTTCTGAACAAATTCTTCCCACCCGCCAAAACAGCACATCTCCGCCAGAAAATCACCACCTTCAAACAGAAGCAAGGGGAACCGCTGGCAAAGGCATGGGAGCGCTACAAGGAACTTCTGCGATCTTGCCCTACTCATGGACAGCCACCCTACGTCATTCAAGAGATCTTCTTCAACTCTCTTGACCAGGTCACTAAGGAGAGAATCAACCATTATACTCGCTATGAGTATCTGACAATGCCGTCAAGTGACGCATGGGGTGTGCTAGAGAAGCTCACCAACTACGACAACAAGTATGGGTCTACTGCAACTTATGAAGAGAACCCCTACGCCAGGCCAGCACCATCCATGCCCCTCTATGAGCCTCCTAAGGAGATTGATCCGGATGTAAGGGAACAGTACTACAGAGATCAGAACAAAAAGCTCCTTAAGCAAGTAAAGTATCTTTCTATCAACCAACCTTGCATTGAATGCGGATCGCAACGGCACACCACTCCTGAGTGCCCACACACAGAGCAAGTCAGGATGGCAGAACACCACGAGGAGGTAGCTTACGCAGGGGGTCCCAATCGCTACATGGGGGACCAAAGGTTTCAGCAACCACAATGGAACCAAGGTGTCCCTAGGAACCCCCCGCCCTATAGAGCTCCAGGACATCCGGAAAGGGGCCAGAAAAAGGATGATATACAGACAGTCCTGGAGGAAATACGGAGGAATCACTCAGAAACTAGGCATTCCTTCAACTCTGTCTACACTCAGATGCAAGGTGTCAACTCTAGGCTTGGGGAGATTGATATATGGCGAAAATCAGTTGATACACAGATTGGTCAGCTAGCAGCGGGAATCCCCAGACAGTCAGGTGCGCTCCCTGGATCTTCAGAACCAAATCCTAAGGGAAAGACTGGGCACATCGCTGCTGTAAAACTAAGAAGCGGACATCAACTACAAGAGCCAGAGGTCGGGAAGCAGCAGAACAACGAAGAACAGCAAGTCGACATCGACAATACTGTAGTCGATCTCGAGGAGGGCCTCGTCGATCTCGAGGAGAAACTTCATAAACCTTCGTCTGCACTACACAACAACTCGACTGCACCCAATTTGGTCGAAATCGACAAGGGGCTACTCGACATCGACGACGGTCAACCCGAGATGGAGAAGACTGCAGCACCTTCATCTGTTCTGGCTCCGAATCCGAAAAAGAAGCTGCCTTTCCCCACAAAATCTCCAAAGGACCCGACAGAAAAGAAATTTCAGCGCTTGATCAAGATGCTTCAGAAACTCAACGTCACCATCCCCTTCACAGAAGCTCTCAATGAAATGCCATCCTATGTCAAGTTCCTAAAGGAGATACTGAGCAAAAAGCGATCGATGGTTGAAATTACAGAGGAATGCAGCCATTTGGACATACTGGAGAAGGGGCCAGATCCAGGTAAGTTTGCTATAACCATTGGATTTGGTCCATACAAAATTAATGCTTTATGTGATCTTGGAGCTAGTGTGAGTATAATGCCTTTAACAATTTGGTCTAAGATTAAGATAGGTGCCCTAGAGCCTGTGGATGCTAGACTATATATGGCCAACAACACTGTGGTCATCCCAACAGGCATGGTGGACAATGTGCCAGTACAATTAGGTAAATTCTTTGTCCCTGCTGATTTCCTAGTTATTGATATGCAAGAAGATCCTGCTTGTCCAATTATTCTAGGAAGACCCTTCTTGGCAACGGTGGATGCCAACATAAGCGTAAGGAAATGAGTGATCACCTTCAACATCAGCGATGAGGTAATTGAGTATTCCTTTAATAAAACTGAAAGGCATACAGGTCCAATGGAAGAGGTGAAATCTATCTCAGCTGGCTACATCACCTGCGGGGAACCCAAGGTCAGAAATATGACCCCTGAGGAACTGGAAAAAAGGGACATGGAGGCCCAGGTGGAGGAAATCATGGCAATCCTAAAGGAGGACGCAGAAAATCCAATCGATACAAATGAAGGTACGTCGTTATGGATTAATTATTTTTCGGATGCCTTGACAGGAACTAAGTATGGGGTCAAGATCAACCAAGACTCCTTGACATCGAGGACCCTAGTCGATCTCGACAAGAAACAGAAGCCTCCACCAGCGCCAGCGTCATCGAATAGCGATACAAAAGCTCAGGGCTACTCGACATCGAGTACGCTACTTGAGATCGACCACCACCCGGCTTCCTCGACTTCACCTTCTTCGACGCTGACTCCACCAGACGAACCAGGCTCCTCGATCTCGACCAGGCTTGTCGAGATCGACCACCACCAGGCTCCACCAGCTCCTGCTTCCTCGACGCTGCAGCCCCCAGGAGCAGAATCCTACTCGAGATCGAGTAGACCACCCGATGTCGACAAGCCTTTCTCTTCGTCGACTTCTGGATCCTCGAGCAGCCCACCGCCAGGACCTGAAACTTCGTCGAGATCGACTAGCCCTAGTCGAGATCGACCAAACACTGTGGTCCCCGATTCCGTCGCTATAAAGGTAAGCCAAGGTATGGATCTTTCTTCTCCTATTTCCATTAAAGATCTATCTATACATGGGAGAGGTTTGCCTTGGTATGTGCGCTTATGTAGGATATCCAATGATGAGCCCAAGGAGTATGAAGTTGGAGACAAGCTCTATGTCTCTAAATCAAAGGATCATTGGTTCCCTAACAAATTCAACAAGAAGCGGATGAGACCTTTTGTGGTGAACAAGATCCATTCTGGAGGATTACAGCTGATGGACAAGAATGGAGTCTTATTTGAGGCCCAAGCTACATGGGCCCTGCAAATGCCACCTTGAGCTAAATGGAAAAGTCGGCCTAGCGACTATAAAATCTAGAGCTTGTACATAGACTTTTTAGGACTTTTGAGACTTTGTTTTTGGTTTGAAACACTTTTAGTTTTTCTATTGTGGGTATATGTCTTCTACACTTTTCAGGTCCATGGATAGAGGCAAGCTATATCAACATTCATACTCGGCCCAGGAGGTGCTTTCATTCGAAATTTAGAGGCCCTGCACACCAGTCTAGTGAGTTTCTTTCTTTACCCTTGTTTTTATACAGTGAGGACATTGTAATGTTTAAGTATGGGGTGGGGGAAGGGCTTACTTTGTGCATATTTTCCATATTTAACATTATATGTGCATTATTTCTTTTTGAATTGCTACATGGCTATTTTGGAATGTATTATTGATTTATGTGCTTATATGCATGTTTTCCAAAAGTTTGAAAATGACCCCCATTGAAAATTTTGGTTAATGTCATGGAAGCTTTAATTGGACTCGACGATGCAAAATTGGATTCATTAGAGATATAGCATGAAATTGCCTAGTAAAGGGAAGTCACAATGAAGTGCATATTTTTATGAAAACCATGAAAGGAGGTAAAATTTGAAGTTGCTTTTGACATGTTGCATGATAAGATGATGGAGGACTTTATATTTCCATATAATGCTCATTGTTATATTCCAAGCCCTTACCTATGCTTATGCATCACAAAAGCCATATTATGCCTTATTTCAATTATTGCTCCACATGACCTAAATATTTGCCATTCTTTACCTTATCCGGGGATTATGTTGCGAATGATGTTACATTATGGAGATTATCATTTGGTGTTTGTGTTGTGATTATTGTCATTTATTGGAGTTTGGAAGGAAATTGTTTGAAATATATGGAAAATTTAATGAGTGAAAGAAAATCCAATCACCTCAGGAGATAAAGGTAGATTGACCCTGCTCTCTGAGATAATAGTTTGGAGATATGGGACACATTGTGAGGAGTCCAAAGCACTAAGTATCCGGGGCCATTCATGACACCCATGTTTGCGACTCGCGAGAAGGCAGTGCTGAGGTCAGAGAGGTAAAAGTATTATTATTGAGAAAAAAAGCAATATGAAAGGTGATGAATCCTATGAAAAGGAATGTGGAAATTCAAATTGGAAATACTCCATTTCCCCGGATCATTAGCACCACATTGCCAGAAATTGCCCACCTTTAGCCTTTTACTAAATCTGCTCCTTATTTGAGCTTAAATTGAAGTCCTCTTGATTATCAATGTTTTGTCACTTATGAATGTTTTTGCATAACCCTCCTTTTGTGAGTAGACGTTGCTTTGATATAATTACACATGCATGGATTTGTGACACTAGTACCTTTTCAAGGATGGTAATTGATTGCAGGGTTATATAAGAATGAATCTGATATGTTGAGAGTTTTGATTTCTTCCCCTGAATGACAATTAAAGATATTGCTTGGGGACAAGCAAGCTTAAGTATGGGGTGTTTGTTGTGAGCTGAATCTGTCATGTTTTACAGTAACTTTTATATCATTTTCTGCATACATTGCATACATTTGGGTTAGATAAAACAGAATCTATGTAGTTTATGTTTATTTGCCAAATTATGGAATCTACACCAGTTTCTGTTTAAATTCGCAGAATTCGAGACGCTTTACAGCAATTTTAAGGAAGGTCAGAAAAGCTCGGAAAATAACTACAGAAGTCCAGAATCCGAGAGTACAGAACCAGGACAAACCGAGCTGAAGCCAGAACTACTCTATGTCGAGTACACCTTACTCGATCTCGAGTAGAGAGCCCGAGCAGAATTGGTCGACAAAGCCTAGTCGAGGAAACCAAGTCCGAGGCAACCCGACTCCCGGGACCCTACTCGATCTCCAGGACTACCTAGTCGAGATCGACGACACTGAGAGGCCATGTCCGGAGTCGAGAAGAGGAGCTGATCAAGAAGCCGAGGACGAAGGCGCTGAGCAACCCTACTCGATCTCGATGAGGCCTTGTCGAGATCGAGGATCCACCATGCCCTAGTCCGAGTCCATGCCGAGGAGGGGTCCTCGACATCACCAGAGAGCCGTCTTCGAGTACACCCCTACTCGATCTCGAGGAAGATTAGTCGAGATCGACGACGCCCAGGAGCCTAGATCCGAGCTTGTCGAGCAGAGTCACCCGAGAAGATCAGTCGACGACGAATCCTAGTCGAGATCGACGAGCCCTTGTCGATGTCGAGTAGACCAGGTTCTGGAAATGCGTCGCCGTGAGCAGTCCGAGTCGAGTTGGAGGTACTTGGAGCCGAAGGAAGTCGAGTAGGCCGAGATCTATCAAGTTCTATCCATGGAAGGGAGATCTATCAACATGAAGAGACTTACCTAGTTTAGATTTATCTTTCCCTATTTTAGATTTAATTTCATTATAGCTTTTATTTATCATTAAGCCTTTTAGCTATAATTTTAGATATAGATAGAAGATTATATCCTTGATTAGCAAGGAATAGAAAGCTATAAATAAAGCCCTAGGGGCTGGTTTTTTGGGGATATTCAGAAACACAATCAATTCCATTCAGTAAGTAGGAATAGAGAGAGAGAGAGAGTTTGTAGCAAGCAAGGTGGAAAGGCGAAAGCGGATTTGTCTTGTGGATTGTAAGCTTTCTTTATTTAATTCAATGCAAGTTAGCTTCTTTTGTTATTTGATGTCTTTCTTGATGATGAAGAGCGAGTAGTCCACCCACTTCTGGGGCTGGGGTGAGCCCGATGGTGGCCATGTGACATGATGCAGTAAAGGTCAGATCTTTTTATGCAATTTGTCTTCTATCCCTATGAGCATGATTCTTTTGCGAGAGTTGAAGGTGATCCTTGTTTGTATTATTGAAGCGAAAGTGATCTTAATACAACTTGGGTTAATTATGTGAAAAGGGTTAGTAACAATTAAGGTTTATGCGAAAGCCTCTATATGCCTATTTATTAGTAACGAAAGTTATTTTGATGGAAAGCATGATATTTTATGCCTTTATGTGTTACTTTGCATGATTATCGTTGTGGTGTTGATACCCTGGCTTTGGAAGTTTTTCATATATTGATTTATTTCTGTCGAAAAGTTGAGTTTTGGTTCGAAATTTGCAATTTAAGTTTCTGTCTTTCTAGTCGATACAAAGGAGAGTCTTGTCGAGATCGAGTAGGCTGTAGTCGATCTCGAGTACGGTTTTGGTCTATGTCGAGTTGAGTTTCTGTTTCTGTTTTCGATTCTGCAATTTCTGTTTTTACTGTCTCTTGTCGATCTCGAGTAGCATCTTGTCGAGATCGAGTGCTGTGTTGTCTGAGTCGAGTTACTGTCGTCGATTTGAAGTTTCTGTCTTTTACTGTTGTTTGTCGATCTCGAGTACAGCTTGTCGAGATCGAGTTAGTTTCTATCTTTGTTTTATTTCTTGCTTTCGTTTGTTATTTCTGTCTTTCTTTCTTTGTTCCTTTATTTCTGTCTTTTCTGTTTCTTGTCTGTGAGAATCTGTTGCTACCTAAGAACTACTGATGTGCTTCCTCATGGATTCGATCCTTACAACCTTCTACTACAACGAGAGGAAGTCTTGTATTTATTTGCTGAGACAGGGAAGTCAGTCTGATCTTTATTCTATATTTATTTCATACTTGACCATCCTCCTGCAACAACAATCGTTCGCATGATTTTGAATTATGAAGACTCATCGCTAATTGGAACCTTATCACATTGCCGTTCGGAGATTTCGAACTATTGAGCTATCTGTCGACATGGTTGGGTGATTTCGAACTATTGAGATATGTGTGATGGTTATGCTTACACATGCGTAATGCACTACGTCAGAAGAATATATACTCAAGACAATGCGTATGTCCCTGGCGGAACGTCGAAATTTGATGTCTATGTTTTGGTGTTTACAATTAGTTGAGAAAAACCAAATAGCAGAACAAATGAACTACATATAGATACCAATTGATACACAATACTATCGCAAAGGAAATTAGCGCAACGTCAATATGCTGCTTGTAGACAAATATCGTCAATCACAGGAGTATAGGAGTAACAATATGACATGGGACACGTTGTCGCAACATGTTCCGTATTCTGATGGGTGACAAGCCATTCTTCACCGTTACGCACTCAAATGTCAGTACCAACGAGCTACCTTCCTAGTTCAAATACCCGAAGAATCGACCACATGGACAACTTGACCCAACCACGACAGGACGAGAGTTGGAGGTTATGCAACCGACGGTGCATGTACATCCCTACTACCTCAAAGTGCTTCCGTGATCTTTACTTTCGTTGATGTAGTCCTGAAGTACATTCACATGCGTATATGAACATATGCTAATGAGGAATGTTGATGTATTTATACTGATAGTTGTATGTGACCCCACCATGAAGTGGCAGATGACGTCAATATCCACAATCGTACGCGGAGCTATGCATCGGAATTAGGTGCTGTGTCGGGGGAGTAGTACGCATGCAGATGCGGACAGACACGCGTGCGACCGCGTTTAGGTCCGCATAAATCGGCGTACCTCACCTTAAACGCATGTTTATACATATGTATCCGCTGTCCGTGTCACTTCAGCCTATAAATAGAGTACGTCCAGGCCCGGAAGTTGCACCCATCTTTCAAAATAGGTGTTTATTGCTCGTTTTCAAAGATTGTTGTTTCATACTCGTACCAATTGCTTCATTCGTACACAAAGGTGGAGAAGGATCGGTAAAACACTTTGGTTGAAATACAAGAAAACTCTCGTCTGACAAGAAATGAAGCTACTCAACCGGGAGCTGCAGTAATTATTCTTGTTTTGCAACGACATTGCTGTTTCCGTCACAATTGGCTCTATGTTTAAACCTACTGGTTCTTCATCCGTCATGTCCATTGCATTACTATTACGTTGTATGAACTCTACATTGTAACAATAATGAAACCAAATGATCATATATAATTTCCATTCGATATTGTATTTTACATTCCATATGATGGTTGTAGAACAACAATGTAAGGGTATATACGAAATTCAGTGACCACCAAATTGTCTAGTTTAAGAATTATTTGCACTCTATCGCAGTAACTGACAACTTCGTCGTCGATACGTACATGCGACTGACCAAAAACTACATACCAGTCTTCTGTCGTTAGTTGAGCAATTGACGAATAGGCAACCCCGATCTGGTACTTGTTCAGCTCACTTCATAATCGATACATGTTCGACCTTACGACGATGGAACGAGAAGTGGAATTTACAAGACTAGCGGTGTCTTCTCGCCTCATAACTCCAAAGTGCTTCCATGCTCATTTGTTCTATTCTAACTTTACAAAGGAGAATGTGGAAGTGCATTACATTTAAATGACTGTAACACAAATATAAACAGAATGCACGTGGATGTATATATACTCGTACGCATTGTATTGCGCAATTTGTTGCGTATCAACTGCCGTTTGTGCCGATCTGCGACCGTTACGCATGACGATGCATAACAGCTGCATAGGACGGGGTCACGAGACAACCAGGCCATGTCTTCGCCTGCAGTTTCTGTCAGCCAACAGATATAGATCCGCATTACGATGCGTAACTATGACAGCAAGTTCCTAGGCCTGCGCTGGTTCGGTACGGGGCCTGCAGTGTCGGTCGACCGTACAGCTACGCATTCCGATGCGTAGTGTGTGAAGTTGGGGGAACTGGTTTGATGCAATCGGGTCCTACCGTGCAGTTTCTGTCACCACGTGCTGAAACGCATGAGGATGCGTACCTACTTAAGAAGTGACCACAAACAATGCACCCGACCCTCACTTGTTATGCAAGCATGAACCCATTTGATCACACCAGGACAACTACGACACCGTAGAGAATGACGTGAACTAATATATTACGTTAACCGATCATAACTAAGAACTATATTAGAGTTAGTATTTTACGTGAACCTTAGATCGTCATTGTCACAACATATAGAATAACGCAGGTTGGTGCCCTGCTCTCCATCTTCTCCGTCCCATAAGTGTGCTTGTTCGTACATTATAAAACGGAAAATGGACGACCTCCGCAGGTGTCGTAAAGAATACGTACTACTGCCAAAGGAAGACCATATTTCTTATATCGCATTATAATCGAAGTGGTTCACCGATTATTACAAAACTTTGTAAAGACTTCGTAACATCTTACATGAAAGAACAATGAATACAATAACACTACCACAGCTGTGTATTCGTATGTAAACGGCATGGGAAGCCTCTACACAAGTTATAGATGTGGATGCGTAAAATGTGCACGTGGAAGTGCGTAAATGCTACGTATGTAAGTGTGCATGTATTCCTTCAAATTTTTTCGTACGGGACACATTGTCTCAACGTGTCCCCTACTACGAAGGAGGAAGAACCATTCGTCGGCGGTCCGCACTCTCATGTTAGTGCCCAACTGGCTAATCGCTTCTTCCAGCACCCGAGAATCCACCACATCGACCGGTCGACCCACCCTCGACAGGGTGAGAGTTTGAGGTTACACAACCGGCGGTGTATTTTCATCGTCCCTACCTCAAAGAGCTTCCATGATCTTTACCTTGGACTGTACAATGTGGGAGAATGTATCAGTGTTGTACATGTGACTGACTGTTAAAGCATATGCTCAAGATTAATGGTGCTGCGTTTATATAGATAGAAGGGACCCTTCAAAATCCGCGAATATATCCACGTATGTATCCGCAATGTCATGCGTATATATCCACGATTTGTCGCGAATGTCTTCGTAAGGAGGACAAAAATCCCTATAAATACTAGTCCATCTCTTGTCGGTCCTCACATCCGCATATGTGTCATTGGCAACAATATTTCATTATATGTGTGGTTTGAAGTCAATTTACGTTTCGAGGCGGGTAGAAATCAGTGAAACACTTTGGAATTGAATAGACCAAGCTGCGCAGAATGTCGTAGCAGACTGGTCGTATTCTGGCTCACGCTGCGAGGCTAGCAGACTGGTCGTATTTTGGCTCACACGTTTAAGTTTCAGTAATGTAACGTAATTGTTTCAGTGTAATGTAACTGTGTTACTTCGCAGTGTAACGTATTTGTTTCAATTGATAATATATACTTTCAATTGTTTCAAATGTGTTACGTTGCAGTGTAATTGTATTTAATCTACATTGTAACAATACTGCAAGCCAATTGACAATATATAATTTGTATTCGATATTGTACTTTACATTCCATATGATGATTGTAGAAAAAAAATGTAAGGGTATACACAAAATTAAGTAACCATCAAATTGTCGTAGATACGTTCATGCGAGTGACCAAGAACTGCATACCAGTCTTCTCTCTTTAGTTCTGACCTGCAGTTTCTGTCGGCCCAACAGACCCGCATTACGATGCGTACATCTATGCATGCCGATGCGTATCATGTCAACTTCGGGCCGCCGGTTTCGATGCAAGCAGGCCCTACTGCTGGAATTTCGCATTCGACCGCGTTACTACCCGCTTCAGCGTGCGGATCTATCCGCTTCGAACCGCGGAACAAAGGCGATTCCATCTACCCTGATCCCCTATAAATACGTCCCCTCCCCACCTCACATCGTTGCACCCTCCGTTTTCTCTCTCCATAATTCGTATCTTCTATCATCGTTTATGGATACCTGTAAACTATCAAAGTGCTTCCGTGATCTTTATATAATCTCTATGAAGATTAGTCGAAGATCACGGAATACTTTGATAGATTATCCGGTTATCCAATTGACCAACTTTAGCGGCGATCTCAATAGAACTCAAAATATTCTTTCCGAATGGGTATGCGTTGTCGAATATCAATATATTATCAAAGTGTTTCTCCGATCTTTTTCTACAATTCCTACGAATTTAAGTAAAGATCGGTGAATATTTTGATGACATATCCGAATATTCGTTCCAAATATCATCAATTCTACTTGCATGATTGCGTTGCTTTATATGTGGCACACTACTATAATAGTGTTTTTTTATGTAAACCTAACTAAAATCTTAATATAATTGGTGTAAGTGTTCAAGTTGTACGATGAAATTGATAACTACGTTGCGTACCCGTCAATGGCGAAACCTAAGATATCTGGTTGAGGGGGCCAAAAAATATATTCGGGTTTGTTTTATACCAAGTATATAATAATTTTGAAAAACATTATTTCAAAAAGGAGTTATTGAGATTTGAACCCCCAACTTGTTGTTTAAGATATCCATCATTTACCAACTAAACTAGAGTAATTTGTTGTTAAAATACTATTTTACAATTTACACATCATAAAAATATATTACATATAACATTAATTTTTTTCCGCCCGAAGGGGCCATGGCCACCTCCCGCCTCCATTGAGTTCCGCCACTGGTACCCATTTGGACGGGTTGTATTATTGTGTTATACAGTGTAAATATGTACCTTGTAATGTTTGACAATTATAAATACCACGTGGACGGGTTGTCCTCATTTTTCTAAACTCCCACATAATGCTGTTGTATAACGATTACAAAATAGTGATGAATTATGTAAATGTTCTCAAATCTGTATAGTTATTCAGTATCAATATTTACCATTGACAATCTTCACTAATATTAGTAACATGATGTATCTGTCACGTATGGAAAATTTGTCGCATAATACCAACGCACGACGTTGCGGACCATTTAAGCCGTTCAAATTTCAAATTTGTCCAGCTGCAATGGCCGAATTCATTACGCATGATGATGCGTTACGGCACGTGCTTTCGTCACGGCCAAATTTCAAATTTGTCCATGTCGGTTACCGCCTCCGCGAGGCTCCATTCATCCGCACTTTATAGCGTATTATTACGCAACATGCTCCGTAGTTCATCCCACAACTACGCATTTATATGCGGAACAAAACGCGCATTTCAACGGTCTTGTCGCATCATGTGGGCCCCTGAGTACGCGTCGGTCCTCTCCGCATGACGTTGCGGGGTAATTAGGCCCACTGACAAATACTATAATTGTCGATTACAGCTGACAACAAATAGTAAGCATCACTTGATTCCCCAATCGTCGAACTCTTTCTCTCCTCACCTCTCAAAACCTTCCCCCCCGCATCTCGTCTTTGGGTTTGCGTTGCCATGTCTTCTGCCGATCCCGTCGAACGCGTTTCCGTCGATGACGTACCAATAGAAAAGTTCTCCGTCGACGAGGTATGCTTCAATTTCCTACCATTTTCATCACATTCACAACAACAAATTTGTTACTCTCTGTCTAAATTATGCACGCAACTCGCAAATTTGAATAGGATGCAGACGTCAACGCCTCAGTAGAAATGCCAGATTTCACAGATATTTTTACAACCAACCGGGAGTGGACAAATCGCGACGAGATGGTTCGGACATTCCAAGACGCAGCCGCTACCCATCTGAAAATGGTGCTAGTGATCAAGAGATCGTGGCCGTCAACCGAACGCCTCCTCGGTAGCGTACTCCTCGCGTGTGAAAAATTCGGCATCTATGAACCGAGAAAGAATGTGAGAGAACGTAGGAAGCGCGACAAGGCAACAAAGAAGGGTAACACGAAACTCACAAATTGTCCATTCTCTTTAATGGGTCGGGAATTCCAACGCGGAAAGTGGCACCTTTCAGAAAGAAGGTGAGAGAATGTAGGGACCTTTCAGATATTCTACTAGGCCACGCCTACCGGGGGCGTATCCACCCGCATGCATTGGAGGTCGTGAAGATGTTATCGTCGCATGGGACACCGCCTAAGCCGATATACTCGTTGCTGCACTCAGAAGAGGGATGTGTTACATCATGACATCAGATGTATAACCCCAAGGCCAAGCTTAAGTTCCAGGCTCGAGGTGACAGGAGCATCACCCAAGACGTTCTACACCAAATGAAGGCCAAGCGGTACTTCTACGTTATAAGGAGGAGGCCTGACTCCGACGTGGTAGGAGGTCTTTTCTTCAGCCACCCGGATGCCCAGCATTTGCTGAAACTATTTCCGTACGTCGTCGAAATCGACAGTACGTACAAAACCAACCAGTACGTCTTCATGACATTCCCTTTAACTGCTATGTTCTTTGCAATTTGTAACAAATTTCATCTAATATTTGTCGCCTCAGTTTCAAATCACATTTTTTTTTCTTCCACATCTGAAGGTACAAAATGCCATTGGTTGAGTTCATCGGCTTCACGTGCACGGGGATGAAGTTCAGCATAGCTTTCGCTTTCCTCTACGATGAGACCACGGAGTCTTACACTTGGGCCCTCAACCATCTCCGCTTCCTCTACGGAGACAAGACACCGGAGGCTATCGTCACTGACAGGGAGCTTGGTCTACTTGGTGCGATTGCCGCTTTCTTCCCCACAGTCAACCATATATTATGTTGGGTCCACGTTCTGCGGGGGTGCGAGCAAGCGGCCTTTGAACGGACCCGCGACTTAGAAACAACGCAAAAATTCAAGAATGACTGTAGAGCTGTGTTCGAGTCGAAATCCGCCGAGTCGTACGAGTCACGGCGCCGGTGGATATATGCCAAGTGGAACCACATCCCCGGATTGAAGCAGTACCTCTCCTCCACGTGACTCCTGCATCACCGAAACAAAATTGTCAGAGCTTGGGTGGACACCAGCCTTCACTTAGGGACGAGGACCACAAACAGGTTTTTAAATTCACTGCCCTCCTTAACCTATTCGTTTACATTTTCACGTATATATTATATGCTAAGCTGAACAAAATGGAATTTTCATTTAAGGGTCGAGTCTGCACACTCAGCACTGAAAAACGCGTTGCAGTCCCCCGTAGAAGACTTCGGTTGAGTGTTCGCAGACATTGACTTGTTGATGAAGGATCAAATTTTAGAGGTCAGGGCGTCACTAAACAGGGACCGCAACACGTGGTGCACCGACATGCACAACGTTGACATTTTTTGCCAGGTCTGGGATAGGATATCAACGCGTTGCTACGACCTCCTTAACGCCCTATACAAGAAGGTCAAAGCCGCTCCACCGACCCCAGAATGCACCGACGAGTTTTGGAGAGTCTCGTACGGGCTACCATGTACTCACGACATATATCGCTGCATCCAAGATAGTACGCCTATTATGCCGAGCCAGATTCACATGTTTTGGAAGCAGTTGGATTGGAAGGGCATTCAGCAGGACTCGTCGTCGGACTCCATCCCCATGACCGAGGCTCAGATCGCCATCAATGACTTCTTGCGAAGGTACCAACGCGGTGAAGTGCCCGATGACGAGTTGGCTAGAGTGGCAACTACGTTGGCGGACGGCCAGTTCCCTGCTACCACCAACCTAGTTCCACCCAATCCACCTGAGCAATCGAGGGGCAGACCTCGGGGACGAGGGCGCCGTAACCCCTATCAAACTAACCCCTTGGCATGGGAGAGAACGCAATCGGCTGAACGACGCTGTCAGGAGCGGGCACAAGCACCGCGTCCACGCGGAAGAGGTCGCGGGCGTGGTCGTGGCCGCGTCCGTGCACAGAACGACTCCACAAATGTGATGCGCAACGAAGAGGCGGCTTCCAACATAGCCGACGCGGAGGCCCCATCAACCGTACCGGTCGTGCATACTCATTTCCCCTGGGCAGATGATGACATCGACCCATTTATGACAATCTTCCTCAACTGAGTGAAGAACGTCGAGTCTGACGGCCATTGCGGATATCGAGCATTTGCTGAGATCCTTGGTTTGGGCGAGAATGAGTGGAAACAAGTCCGCCTCACCCTCGCACAGGAGATGACAGAGCATCGGCACATTTATAGCCACGAACCGCGACTGGACGCTTACATTTTTAAATGTACCTTCACCGGTCCCATTGCTGACCGAGAGTACTGGATGGAGTTTCCTATGATGGGTTTCGTCTTCGCCACAAGATTCCAGACGCCCTTATTCATCCTCAGCAGGAACTATCTGATGCTTTTACTCCCTCTCGATGCACGCGACCCTCCGCCATATAAAGCAAACTTGGCAATCTGCATCGTCAACAACAGAACCCATTGGGTGCCGGTGAGCTACCAATTACAAGACATATTTTTTTCAGACTTCACAACCACAAATACTGACGTATTCATTTTGCTCTTTCCACAGGTATGGTTGCGTGACGACTCATTGCTCCCACCCATATACCCTGAGTGGTATCGGCACCGACAACAGAGCGTTGTTGGTTGGGATCAACCGTTTCTAGAAAAAATCAACCAATACCGTCCCTTCCGACTTCGAGATGGACCCCCCCTGTTCTACCTGTGATTTTCCGATGTGTTACTCGTGTCACTGTCTTTTGTTTATTACAACTACAATTCAATACACTTATTCTAAGGATTATTTATGACTTTCTATGAATGTGTCACGTTCTCAATGAATTATTCTTTAACCAACATAATTGCGGCTATTTTACCGATGATCAGGTAAGGAGTACAATGTCTGTCATACGGCAAATTCCTGTTGCCTTAGGTCCGCATCGTATTGCGGAACAAAACACCACCGTAAGACCTTGTTTGGCGGACTTGTAAACAATGTCCCTTAGTTACGCAACCTTATGCGTAGTAATACTGTATCAAACACCATGTTTGGCCTGCCCCCCGCCGATTTACGCAAGAGGTTGCGTATTTAGTTCCGCAGCTTTATGCGTAGATTAGCGGTGTATCCAGTAAAAATTAGCGGTGTAACGAACAACCCCCTTTTTTTTGACCTCTCGACTTATCCGAAATTGATAATGTCTGATATTTCAAATTCTTATAGGTATAAAAATAAAATGATAGATGGGTAGTATATTTTCAAGGTAATCTGTTTTAAGGATTTAAAATCGAAATTATAATTATAGAAACAAATTCCTTTCCCTTCATTCACAAGAAACGGGTGTTCTGATATTTTTTTTATATATATAATATGCAAGAAAAGAAAAGTAATTTGATATTTAAATCTATCTAAAAATAATTAAAATATGAGGAAATAACTGAGTCAACCGCCGAAACAAAGCCCGTGGCTTGGGAGATCCAAATCCTATGTCCCCGGTTCTTGTCCCCTCTCCATGTCCCTCCTCACATATTTCTCTTTTTTTATTTGTTTTTGTTTTTGTTTTTTATTTTTAATTTAATTTACTTTTATTTTTAAATACGTATTTGTGAGAGGGGAACGGGGGAGGGGGAAAAGGATTTAGCTCGATAAAGGATTTAGCTCGGAATGTTCGGGTAGAATATCACATTTTGAGAGTTATTTTAGAAATCACTTAAAATTATATAAAATAATATATAAATGAAGGGAGTATGTTTTATGAAAATTTATGGCAACAAGAACAATATAAAAATAAGTTGATAGAAATATTATAAGAGCTGGATAGATATATATATATATATATATATATATATATATATATATATATATATATATATATATATATATATATATATATATATATATATATATATATATATATATATATATATATTAAAATGAATTTTTGTATTTTTCTTTTTAATGTAGTGGGATCCACTTGCCCAAAAAAAACCCAACTTTTGTATTTTGTGCGTGTAACTCACCCACCACCATTCTTGCATTTTTTTTTGGAGAGTTTTTTTTTTTAATAAAAAAAATGGTGGGACCCACCTTCAAAAGGCTGACCATTTTTTAAAACTTTTTCGGATATAATTTTGCTTTTTTATTTATTTTTTCGGACATGATTTCGCTGTTTTGAAAAAGTGGCCAATTCCATAGAATAATGTTTCAAATTCTACCGAATAATGTTATGTTATCTTTTTCTATTCAGCTCAGATCAAATTTTATCAATTCTACTGAATAATTTGTCGCATGCTACCGAACGCATGCTACCGAATAATGTTTTTTTGTTTGTCAATTTCAAATAAAATAAACCCGAAATCCCTAAATAATATTTACAATTTATATGAATAATGTTTCATATTTCACCGAATATTGTTTAATATTTCACCGAATAATGTAGCCCTGTAATTATACTTGTGCGATGAATGTTTTTTTTTTTGTTCGCCAACCCAAAAACTCATATACCGACGAATAATAACTCGGATTTCACCAAATAATTGACCAACTCATTAACACTATTCACAAAAATTCCACATATTCGTTTGAACAATTGATAAATAATCAATCAAATTAGGACTTAATTCGACCAAAAATCAATACATTTGTCTGAATAATTTATCGTTTTTCCCACAAATAATATCAAAAACTACGAAATACCAGTAGCAAGGAAGAAGCCACCAAATTTGTGTAGTGGAGGTGGCTTCCGGGGATCGCGACCAACCACCAAGTCCACAGCCCCTCCTGTGAGGCAAAAGCGGAACCGTCATAGCCGCCTCCGTCGATTCCACGTCTGAACACCATCGTCCTACTCCTGGATCTCGCCGCCCCCACCTCCTTCAAGATCGCCTGCCGGTGTTGGATCTCGCCTCCATAGGCGCCCCCATCGGATGGTTGTTGGATCTTGCCCTCGTCCGGCCTCGTTCGACCATCGTCCGCCCTACAGCACCGCTTCGCACTGCCCGGGACATCCAGCAAAGAGAAATTGAAGCACCGCACTGCTTCGCCTTCCTCCAGCCCTCGTCCGGCCCTCGTCCGCCCTCCATCACTGCTTCGCACCGCTTGGAACCTCCAACAAAAAGAAATCGAAGCGCCGACAACAAAGAGAAAGGGGAGACGAGAAGAGACGTTGCGAACCAGTCGATTTGCCTCTCCGCTGGTGCCCCAGATTTGCCTTCGATTCGCCTCCGGCTCGCCTCCGTCTCTCCTCCGATTTGCCTCCACCTGGTGCGCCAGATCTGAAATTTCCTCCCTCTTTCCATTAGTCGCGAGCTCGCCGGAGATCGGACTCCTCTCTCTCACCTACTCCGCTCCGATTCACCTCCGGCTGCCCCAATTCGCCTCCGGCTGCCCCGATTCGCCTCTGGGCTCGCCTATCTCCCCTCCGATTCTCTTCCGCCCGCCTCGTCTGGCACTCTGCGCCTCCTCTGTTAAATATCAAAGAAGAAGAAATCTAGGGTTGTTTACCAACACGCACTCACTCCACACCTTGTTTAGAGTTTTAAATCAGTTTTTAACAATTGTATATATATATGTATATATATACATATATATATATACATACATATATATGTATATATATAAATATACATATATATATATACATATATGTATATGTATATAAATATTTATATATATACATATATATATATATGTATATGTATGTATATATGTATATATGTATGTATATGTATATATATGTATATGTATGTATATGTATATGTATATGTATATCTATGTATATGTATATGTATGTATATGTATATGTATATGTATATGTATCTATATGTATCTATATGTTTATACACACACACACACACACACACACACACACACACACACACACACACACACACACACACACACACACACACACACACACACACACACACACACACACACACACACACACACACACACACACACACACACACACACACACACACACACACACACACACACACACACACACACACACACACACACACACACACACACACACACACACACACACACACACACACACACACACACACACACACACACACACACACACACACACACACACACACACACACACACACACACACACACACACACACACACACACACACACACACACACACACACACACACACACACACACACACACACACACACACACACACACACACACACACACACACACACACACACACACACACATACACATATATATGTCAATTGCTTATCTCCTAGTGTGGAATTTTACTAAAATAAAACCTATGGTGCCATTAAGACTTGAAGAGTTAGGGTCATTTATGTCTACAACTGGCCAACGGTTATGTGCTATATATATTGCTACGACTTGCTAAGGGATAAGGTAATCGACTTTTTTATATATTATTATATAAAAGATATCGAGTATATCTAATTATAGTTGTTTTGTCCAAACGTACCTTTCGCTGTTGCAGTGACAAAAAATTATCATAAACCTCTTCAAGACAAATTATCATAAAGTCTATTGGATAGTGTTTGGCCCACCCTGACGTTGTTGTGGGATGGGATTGCTTTAAACCTATCCAAAAATTAAAACTAAACTGTAGTAGCTACTTGGTTGAGTGGTTAGGTTTACGTAAGAGTAGCACACGAGTAATTGAGAAACAGGTTCGGTAGACGAGACCTTTTCTCTCATCTCAAGAGAGAAGAAGAAAACCAAAATCCGATATGGGTTCCAAATCCTCGACCACCACCGGCTTATGATCAGGCACGTGCCACATACATGTGCAGATGGGTCAATCGAACAGGGTTCCAAATTTTTTGAGGACGCAATATTTTAATTGTTATGTATATATAAATTTTGTTTTCAATAAGTATCATTATTCTTCTAATGGTCTACTGGTAGAAGGCTTTTACTCCGTCTTCTACATCCACTCCACCCGGGTTCGATCCCCCACATGAATCATTTTCTTTCCATCTGTTATATTTTTTTAATCATTTCGAAATTCCACCCCCCCCCCTCCCCCCTATATATTCTAGCTTTTTTGTTTGTTTTTTTATATCTTTTTTTCTATCAATAAACTTTTTTTTACAAATGACATACCTAATTAAGCAAATATACAAAATCGTATGCATGTTTTTTATTTTTGTAAGAAGCACAATCTACACTTAATTTGATAAATATAATACTCCGTATTTAATATTTTGGCAAGGAAGAAATATATATATGTGTTGCTATTTAAAATTTTCAAAAATTCTGTTGATTTTTGTATATGTCTTTTGATCTATATAATTGTGTGATTCATCATTCTTTATTATTTAAATTTCACTAGAATTAGCAAATAATTTTGAATTTATTTAAATTAATTTAATATCTTAATTATTTGTAAATAAATTGTACAGGGCCCCCCAAATAATTGGCACGGCCATTGGTCTGACTACCCCTCTTTGGAGGCAAAGAGCCGCCTCTTCAAAGGCTAGAAATCCCCTCTTCGGAGGCCGGAACTCTCCTCACCGGTCTATGACAAGCCTGACCATCATCGCCGCCCTGACCTCCCTCCTGGCTCGGGCAATGTGAACCACTGATTGCAAAATCGAGCTGCCTTGGCAGGCCTGGTCTTAACCTTCCTACGGGATTCGTTAACCACCCTTTGATTCTCGGTTTCTCATGCCTCGAATTTGGGGTTTTTGATATCCTCGTTTATTGCCTACGAATTCGGGCCTTTGCCCCTCGGATCGTGACTCCCCTAATCGGATTCCACAACCTAGCCTCCGATTCCCCTGTCGTCGGGGTTGATTCACCGCCGCCTCCCTGGTCCCTAAACCCATGTTGGTGGGCTGGAACCGATTCACCTTGAATAGCGCGATGGCCTTCTTCTGTTTCAAGTCCTGCGACCCTGCATGCTCCATTCTCCAGCACCTTTGCCCCGCTGCATCTCGTTGGGCCCAAAGGAGTTAGAAATAGGCCCGTTGTCTTGCTTTGGACTGAAGGAGTTTGTGTGGGCCGAAAGCGGGTCGGAAGGAAAATAATAACAACAATAAATTAAAGTAAATAGACTAAATCATTTATATATATATATATATATATATATATATATATATATATATATATATATATATATATATATATATATGGTCTTTTTATACATATGTAAATTTAATATGATGCTTGTCTCATAGGGCTCCAAACTCAAGCTCGAAAGGGCGTATACTAAATCCTGATAGGGTATGAAAAATATTATATAAATAAGGAATAATAATGCTCTGCGGCCGTCTTGCTTGGTTCCCGGAGTTCAATTCACATTTCTAATGGTTGGTCGATCTTCCCTTTGTTAGCTCGTATCTACTCCGTTTTCTGGTGTCAGGTCGGTACTTTAGTGTGGCTGCGTTTGCTCTATATTGGGTTGAAGAATCGGGTGTCCTGTTTGATCAACAACGGATCGTGGTTGTGTTAGTGGTCTTCAAAGATCCTTCATTTAGGTGGGAGAAACGTCAGCGATCCACACTTCCTTAAGAGTTGCTCTTTTCGGTTTGGGTACGGCCGTGAGTCTTTGCACTCTCCCGCGTTCTTAGCTCCTATGGCGCGTCTTGGATCTCCATTGACTTTTCTGCTGGCTGACGACTTGTATGAGTTGATTGGGTTTTTCTTTGTTCTCTGTTGATTTGTGTTATTGTGTGTTATTTGTATTGACATTTTTCCGTCTGCGGGCCTTGTCGGCCATCGAATTTCAGGTATATCAAAACTGAAAATTTTACCTATTTATATATATAAAAAAGGTTTACTTAAGACTATTTCTAACTGTAGCATAGAAGAAATGAAAGGGCCAATCGCTCGTTCTTTCCCATGAAACTCTTACTAGAGGAAGCACCTTGGCGCCGCCACCACACATCCGACCAACAACCCCTCCCCCATAGGAATCGAAGATCACTACCTCAATCAAACAATTTCGAGTCTCAAACACCCCCAATCGATCCAAAAAAGGTCCAAATTGTAGTTGATAAAGAAACCCAAACCCCAACAGATGGTGGGCAACTTAAATGAAATTGAAAGTAGATTTATCTTTTTTTTAAAGGGAAAAAATTTGGCAGAATGGGAGACCTCATTCAGCCAAGAGCATCCTACATGATGAGACCAGCGGCTCAAGATCGTGTGGGAACGACGACCCTGAAAAAGCATGATCAAGATGCATCAGATGGTCGGCAACCATATCAGATCCTTATAAATGTGATAGATTGAGGCTGATACAAAATGATGCAGGGAGTGGATAAGATAAAAAAAATGATCATTTCAACTTCTCCAAGAGGAGACCAGAATTCTTTTACACTATTTATGATGGGGAGGTTGTCGTCTTCAATGAGAAGGTGGATAGTGTCCCAATCCAATGCAGCATGGATACCAGACCAAAGAGCAAACCCCTCTGCACCAATAACATAGTTAAACGGAGAGGGATCCAAACCCGATCAGATGGGTAGCTGATATGGTCTAAACCAAAACAAGAATAAGTGTATAGTCTGAACCAACCTCGAAAGAATACAAGATCAATTGCAGTATATTGGTATCGATCTCGGGGATTAAATCTATATCAATTACTAATTGAGAACTAATTAGATAAGTTAAAAGAGAATTCAAGTTTTAAACAAAAAATCTAAACAAAGAAAACAAATGATTTTGATCTTTGTTCCAGATGTATATTTTCACATTAGTATAAGCAGCTATGCTTCTGGGGTCAGGCTTCATATTGTCAAATAGAGCTTTCTTTCTAAAGAATCAAACATACAATTAAATAGTGGCGAGTTTAGTGAAATAGTGTTTACCTAAGTCCTTTCTTATAATGTTTTAACATATTAGAGATGTTTTGTGATTGGAATTAAATTCTTTGGAATTTACCCGATAGATTTCGATCGATAATATGTGTAGTTCCTGTGGTGATTGGACAGTCTAGAACTAGGAGGCAAATCTTCGAAACAAGAATAGCATAGATGGCAGTTTGTTAGAATGCCCAAACCTCAATTGGCGAGCATTACCAACTTCAGGAGTCCATTTTTTGATAGACGACAGAGGAAACCCTTAATTTTAAGGAGCATCTCTAGCTGCCATATCAAGACTAGGTTTTATCAGGAATGGTGTTTAACATAGTGAAGCATGTCAATGGTTGACTTGGTAGAAAATCAATCATTCTTACTCCATTTTCAGTAAAGCCTATCCTTATTGATGTTTTGTGGGATCGGTATGAGGGAGATGATGTTGATGATATTTTCATCTAATTGATCTTTCAGTTCCCCATTAAGTGTAAAAGTGTCCCAGGTTTTGTTGTTTTGGATGAAGTGATTGGATGTGGTAGAAAGGTTTAAATTGGAGATATTCTTAGGGAGATCAACTAGACGGACCTGTCCACACCATAAGTCAGTTCAAAAGTTAATGGCTTCACCTTTACCAATACCATATAATGCCATTTTTTAAGTTTGGAACAAGGTTTGATAGCTTAGTCCATTGCCATGAGGAGCTACCTTTTCTTTTATATTGTAAAATGTGTTGATTTTTTTAGGTGTTTTTGTTTGATAATCGTGACCCAAGAGTTAGAGGGTTCTGCTAAGATCTTCCATATTAGTTTGAGTTGAAGAGCGGTATTCATATCTTCGAAGCTGAGGAGACCCAGACCGCCATTAAGTTTGGACTTGCATACCTCAAACCAGCCGATTAGAGGTTTATGCCTAGGTCTTTTATTCCAAACAAAATTTCTGTTAATTCAGTCGAGCTCAACGTGAATGGATGTGAGTAGCAAGAAACATTGCATTAAATGCAAATGTTTGGATGTCAGAGTTGATTTAAATAATGTACATCGTCCTTGTTGAGAGAGGGTGTTAGCCTTCCATTTACCAAGTTTTGTTTTAGTGGAATCAAGGATATCTTTGGATGTGTTCTTAGAGACACACCCACGGATAATAAGGCATCCCATGTACTGTCCGAGGTTGGTTGTGATGGTCATACCAAGCTCATTGTAGATGATGGTTTTAATATTATTGTTTGTGTTCGCGGTTGTTTGGAATAGTGATTTGTGTCTATTGATTTTCTTCCCAGAATGGGTACAATATTCATCTAGTACTTTGTTGATTTGGTTGCAGGTTGTTTTTGTTGAAGCTGGGAAGATGACAATGTCGTCGGCAAAGGCAAGGCATGGTATTTTAATTCCCGGGCGAGTGATAGAGATCCCAAGGTGGCTTCTTGATGCATCAGATTCCCGTTGAAGCCCACGGGCCAGGACCTCGGAGAGTAACAAAAATAAGTATGGTGAGACTGGGACACCCTACCGAATGCCTCGTTTAGGGGTAAAAGTTTAGTTGGTTCGTTGTTTACAAGTACTAAGTAAGAGACTGTACTTACACATTCACGAATCCAGTTGACAAATTTTAAAGGTAAACCAAATTTGTCCATAATAGTAAAAAGGAAGTCCCATTCCACCAAATCAAAAGCTTTTTACATATCTAGCTTGACAGCCTTCAAACCGTCTTTTCCTTTCTTTTTTGTAAATGAGTGAAAATTTTCGTTTGGAATTAAGATGTTATCTTGAACAGTACGTTAATTTAGAAGTGAACACACTTTGACAACAACAAAAACAACAACATGCCTAGTGTATCCCGCTCAGAGTAGATTCTGGGGGTCGAATTGTGCGCACCCTTCCCCTGACTAGGTCGAGATGGTGTTTCCTAGCTAATGGCTCTATATCGGTTTTTGGTATTAGGGCTATCGCATTCAGGGATGAGTGTTATAAAGGTGTGGTTGATTTACTTAAGGATCCTTCTGGTGAGAAAAAAAACTCTTGACCGCTTTGGTAACCGAGGGGCCAATAATATGTTAATATTTCTTGAAGAAACGAACAAGGAAGGCATCAGGGCCTGGTGACTTATCATTTACGAGGTTGAAGATAGCATTTTTTATTTCGTTTTTTGTAACAAGCCTCGAAAGTCAATCTTTATCTGAAAGTAAGAGTTCAGAATTGATGTTATCTAGTAGGGTACTTATTATGTGTGATCTACTTGGGTTCTCAGAGCGTCTAACAAAATCATCTTGAATAGCTTGCCTAATTTGATGATCAGAAGATAAAGTTATATTCGCAGTTGTCTGAATGGATTTAATAATATTTCGATTCCTCTAACCAGTTGCGACGCAGTGGAAATATTTTGTACTAGCATTAATAACCCTAATTTGATTTCTTTTTGCTCCTTGACCCAGTATGAGTTTTGGAAGTTGAGGAGAACTGCATATTTTTTCATGATTTGTCTTTGTTTTTCCTCAAGGAGTGGGCAGTAGTTTAGATAGAGTTGTTTCATAGTCCTTTCATTCAGTCCAAGCAATCTCAAATTTGAAAGGCTGGAGTTTAGGGCGCTGCTCGCCATATAATTTGATAGTGATTTGGTAGTGGTCAGAGGTTGTGAAAGGGTGGTTCATTGTTATTATGATGGGGGAGACGTTTATGAAACTGTTGTGGACCAAAACCCGGTGTAATTTTTTTAAAATGTTATACATACCATATCTTTTCTTTCTCTGGGTAAATTTGTTGCCAAAAGTTGGGATGTCATAAAGGTTATATAGTTTGAGATAAATTTTGCAAATCTGGTAAATCTCGTTTGAGAAGGCGAGAGACCCTCTAATTTGTCAAAGGGCTGCAGGGGACGAGAGAGAGAGAGAGAGAGAGAGAGAGAGAGAGAGAGAGAGAGAGAGAGAGAGAGAGAGAGAGAGAGAGAGAGAGAGAGAGAGCTCCAAAAAGGATTTTTGTCATTTTGGGTGCTGGGGGCGTAGACGAAGATAATTGAAAGTGAAATGTGTAGTTTAGTGTTTGTGTAAAGTGTTTAAATTATTCTATTATCGGTATATAATTTTGAGGTATATAGCTTTTGCCAACAAGCTTCAGAAGGAGTGCGGATTTTAGTTTCAAATAGGGATAGAATTTGGGTGCCTTCAGAATGACAGGTTAATTCGATTTGAGTCCATATATTTATTCTAGCTAAAACACAGACATTCTAGTAGCTTAATTTAATTTAGAGAACTTTTTTAGGGGGATGAGGTATTGATTTTAAAGCAGATCTGAAAAACCAGAGCATGGTAAGTTTAAGGAGACCCGGAGAAGAAAGTTTCCCAGGATCCATCCAGATTGTTCGAGTGTTTAAATAAGGTGGTGTATTTGGGTCTTTGGTACATTATATGTTTAGTTACCCAATGCAGGAAAACCAAACAAAGGAAGCCTCAAAGTCTCAACCAATGGGAAACAGGAGAATAATCAAAACCCAATTGAAAATTAGAGTAAAAGTCCAGTAGATGAAAATAAAGAGAATTTACAATTCGGTGGAGCAGTAGATTTATCTACCTCAAAAACTTTAAGAACAATTGCAACCTACATGATATTCCAATAGATGAAAATAAATTCACACGAAGGAAAACTAAAACCGGAATTAATAACTTTCATGAAAAATTGGATCGAACACTATTACAAAAACAAATCATTAATTGGTACCCAAACATCAAACCAAAAAAACATGCATTAACGTCATCTGATCATTATCCAATACGAAGCTTGAAAACCAAGAACGACCTCAAGCGCAACCATTTAAATTCGAAAAAATATGGACAATGAGAAAGGACTATAGAAACATAGTACAACAAGTATGGAGTTGGACCTCAATTGCCAAGGTCTCACATGTTTAACCTAGTTAAGAAAAAAAGCAAAACCTCAAGAGAAAAATAAAAGAATGGACCAAAAAATTTCCGGGAATATTTTACGATAAGTTAAAGAAACAGACAAGCAATTATTAGAACTTTGGAAGAAAATCAAACCAAACCAGACTCCATATTCCATACAAAGACAAAATAGAATCATACAAAAAAGAGATAGCATATTGACGTTTCATAACTAATATTGGAGCCAAAGAGCCAAAGCTAAGCACATAAAGCTATCAGATACCAATTCTGGATAGTACTTCCATAGGTTAGCCTCTAGAAGAGGAAGTCGGAAAAAAATAAATAAATTCATATCCAGAAAGGTCAAGTGATAATAACTAGAGAAGAAAATATTAAAGTTGAAATTAGAGAAGATTTTGTTCGAAGATTTCATAAACGAACAATCAACCTGCAACTTCGGGATGAATATCTAGAATTAATAAATAATGAAATAAATAAGGATGAGAACTCTGAACTGACATATTGAAATTAATAATGCAATGTTTATCATTGGAAAAGACAAATTCTCAGGAACAAATCAGATAACTACAGAATTTCACCAAGAATATTAGGGCATCATCAGCCCAACAATAATCAAATTTATCAAAGGATTCTTCCACACCGAACAAAAGGATTCTTCCACTCTAACAAAATCCTAAAATAAATTAGGCAAAATTACAGAAAACCACCCGTTAAATATATGAGTTCGCAATTAACCACCCGTTAAAATCGAATTTACAGTAAACCACCCATTAAAAGTACCCCATCAACAAGTCACCACCCATATCCAATCTAGTGTCCATTTGCCTTTTACCAAAGGCAAAAAGACACAAATGCCCCTAGAATTAAAGAAAACAAAAGGAGAAGAAGATGAAGATTAGCCCAGATCGATCCCGTTCGTGTATTCCCATGAGAGAAGAAGATTAGTCTCTAAAACCCAATGAATCCTGCAATTGAGTGACCGAATCAAAGACAGTGAACGATTTGAGTCATCGAATTGAAGTCCTGCTTGTGTGTTCCCATGAGAGAAGTTTAGTATCTAATTTCTACAATTCGGGGTTTTTTTTCGATCAAAAAACCGGTTAGGGTTTCACTGCTACCATTTGGGGGTTTTTTTGATGAAGAAACTAGTTTGGATGGAGGTTAGCAGTAGTGTATTGGCTTTTCAAATGAGATCGATTTGTTCTAATGATGTGGTAGAAAGTTCCTAAATGAAAACCGATTTCAGATGGAGGTGCTTTTTTTAAAGGCTTGAAATGAAAATCAATTTCTTCTAATGATGTGCTAGAAGGTGAAGGCGTTGGTACATCTCCATGTGCAGAAAGATGTATCATCGACAAAAGCCCCAAATTTGTAGAAATGAAACCCTAAATTAAATACCAACCTTTCTCATGTACAATACACAAGCAAAACCTCGTTTCAATGACTCAAATCGCCTGTCGTCTCCCATTGTCTGTGAATTCTTCGCTCGATCGTACGATTTAGAAGGATTTAGAGGAGAGATTGTGCGAGTGATCGATCGTCTTCATCTGCTCCTTCTTTTGGTCTATTTCACCTTTTATTTTCTTTAATTGCCAGGGCATTTGTGTCTTTTTACCTTTGGTAAATGGGAACTTAACGCTAGGTTGGATATGGATGGTGACTTGTTGACGGGGTACTTTTAATGGGTGGTTTACTGTAAATTCAATTTTAACGGGTGGTTAATTGCAAACTCATATATTTAGCGGGTAGTTTTCTGTAATTTTTCCAATAAATTAACCATACATTTGTCACATTCCGAAAAATGTGAACCCAAGAACAACAAATCAGTTTTGACCCATCGGTCTATACACAACAATAATACAATTATATGAATCATTGCGGACAAAATGAAATCAATATTGAAAAAACTCATCCACTAACTTTAAGAAGCATTTATCTCGAAAAGGGCAATACAAGACAAAGTGTTAACATTGCACGAAATCTTCCACGCATTTAAAAGTAAAAAAGGAAAGAATGGTTCGATGGCAATAAAATTTGACATGTAAAAGGCATACAATAGAGTAGACTGGGTTTTTTTTTATTTAAAGTCCTTGAGAAATTTGGTTTCTATGCAAAATTCGGAACATGGATTAAACAATGTGTTAACATAGTTTCATTCTCTATGCTCGTTAACGAAGGACCAAAAGAACACTTTAAACCTAAGAGAGTAATCAAACAATGTGATTTACTATCCCCCTATTATTCATCATAGGTGAAGAAGTATTGATTAGAAAATTACAAACAAAATTAGCTAGTTTCCTTATTCGGGATCACCAAGGTGCAGTGATTGCTAGTGTAGGAGCACAATTAATGTGTTTGAGGCTCGGCTTTGATGGAATAGGCTTGGGGTCTAAAGCTAGGAATTTCGAAGGATAAGGAGCTTGGCTTATCCAAAATTCTGGTTAAGAGTGACAACCGCACAATCGTAAATGCAATAAAAGGAACCCGGACTTTTCTTTCATATGACAAATATTCTCCTCATTCTTCAACATTTTGAGTTCCATTCCATAACTCACATGTCTTCCGAGAGGTCAACCGTGTCACATCTGGTGACGTTCTTCCTCAACAATTGGTAAATTCATCTCATCATCCACAAAGATGCTTTTGGCGGTGTTTGGTAATGCATGATTTGTCATTCTTCAGTCATTTAGGTTGCATGTAGTTAGGTTTTTAGCATTAAATACATTCACTATCTTAGAAGTTGCAAAGTTCGGAATCTACACGCGTTTAATGCTTGTTTCGGAATCTACGCGCGTTTAATGCTTGTCTATGCAGATTCTTGAAAATCAATCTAAAGGAGAAGAGGAAGGGTACAATATGAAGCTTTAGAAGCTTAAGAAAGAGTCGAAGAAGAAGATAAAAGATGAAGCAAGCAAGACAAGATGGAAAGAAGAAGAAATATGAAGACTACAGAGGCGGCACCCGCGGCTAGGAACTGGTGCATGCTGACACCCTAGCGCCCGTTGAAGGCTTTCGCAAGAGAGGCAGGATCGGCACCCACCGATACCCTGTCGGCGCCCACCTATGTAGATTCTAAAAGATTTTCCAAAGGACAAATCTGGCCCATTGGGCTTTGCTTCTACCTTAAGATCTCCAAATCCTAGGCTTTCCTATGCTTATAAATACAACTATCCTCTACCTCATTCGAAACACACTCACACCTCACATCACAATTCACTCTCCACTTCTCTCTTTTCCTTTTTCCGCTATTTTCGGTAACTCATGCTCTGCTAAATCTTTTATATAGTTTTGCTTATATTTTATGCATTAGTTAGAAACATGTGAGGGTTATTTGAATACTATTGTATAGTTTATATTTGGTTTATGCATATGTGGTTATTCATTACTCTTGTTGTTTATATGTTACATTGTTTATTCGTCTTAATTAGCCACTAAGATAGGTAAACAACATGCTAAGTGATTATAACTAAATTTGCTATCGCAGGCCTTAATACGACATAGTAGCAAACATATCTTGATGAACAGGTTGGAATTCATGAAAATGAAAGGATAATGCCAGATAGTTTAGTACGTGTTATTCTTAGTGGATGCGATAGTTGGATTGACAACCAGGTGACACGTCAAATATGCGAGAATTACATGAATTATATGCTTATGTGATTAGGAACTTATTGCTTCTCGAACCCCATGGACGAATTTAGGGAGTTGATAATGATCGAATCAGGAAGCTATACAACTCTGTGTACACACCGACACTAAGATATCCAAGCATAACCAAACAACCCGATGATCATGGATTTACCAATATTTCAAATATAAGTAAAGCTATATTTCTCTTTATACTATTATATTCATTTCAACCATTAATTTATTTACTGTTTTTTCGCTCATCATTGCTACTACTCTTGTTACGAACTGCTCGGTTACTTACTACGTTTATCCAAAGTTGCACGCACTCTCATTGGGATCGACCTGTACTTGATGTTGATACTCGATACTAGTTGAAGTTCTAGAAACAACATTTGGGGTGGTAGAACACATGACATTCTAACACGCGCCAAAATCTTGGCGCCGTTGTCGGGGAGTGCCGAGTTTTTCGAGGTTATGAAGACAACAATCAAGCAAAATGACCGATGATGAAGATCAACTGAAAAGAATGTGGGGAGACCTTAAGGAGTCTACTCTTACATCACCACTGCTAGCCATCAAGCTCCTAGATCTCCTTACAGGCTGGAAATTCGAATTCAAGTCAGGATGGGCATCGTTGTTGCCAAGTTTTCATGGAAGGAATTGCGAGGATCCAAACAATCATCTAGCGGAATTTAATGTGGTATGTGATTGTGTTAGACCTAATGAAATCACTAATGACCAGATGATGCTCAGAGTATTCACGTTCACTCTCAAGGATGCTGCAAATGAGTGGCTCTACTGTCTGCCAACAGAAAGTATCAAGTCCTGGATAAAATTGAAGAAAGCAGTTCTGAATAAATACTTTATAGCTACCCAATGCAGCAAAGTCAAGAAGGAGATATCTAGTATCGAGCAGTCTCCAGCAGAATCAATGTATGAGTACGTTGAATGCTTCAACAAGATCAAAGCTAGTTGTCTACATCATGGGATCACGAAGGGCGACCTTATTCTATACCTGTATGAAGGATTGGTGGATAATGAGTGAGGAGTAATCAACGCAGCCAATGAAGGAGATGTTTTTGATAAAACTCTAACTGAGGGGATGAAATTTTTTGAAGATCTTACTAATACCTCACGACAATATTGAAGGACACAAGGAGGTCGAGGAATACACCATGTCAAGAATGCAAGCTCCAACTTTATCTAGCATGATGAGATCAGTAAGCTAATAGAACTGGTAAAAAGCTTAGTGACTCATGTTACTCAACCACTAGTCAGATCATGCGGAGTACGCGAAGATCCATCGCACCCGAATGATCTCTATCCTCAAGTTCAAGAAGGAGCAATGGAATTCAATGCAGTTGGAGACTATGGTCATTGACCATATGGTAACAACTCCATTAACCCAAATTTTAATTTTATTTTTATCAAGGGTTCAGAAACAGGCCAAACGCTCAACCTTAGTACCAAGGAAGGTATTAGTTCGACACTAGACCTCGAAATCCAATGCCAGTAGCTCAACCTCAACAAGATGAAACCCTGCGACTCATTCTAGATAAGTTTACGGCTACATAAAAGGCACGTGCTGCAGGGAAGCTACCATAACAAGTGGTAATAAATCCAAAAGAGAAGGATGGAGAGACTCAGTAAAGGGTCGAAATGTCGAGCCAACGACGTTTAACCAAAGGCGCGCGCTTATTTGGAGGCAACCCGATCTACTTAAGTTTTATTCGTCATTTAATGCTCACTTTTTATTTCAAATTATTATTTCAATTTCTATTGTGCACTAATAAAACTCCAGTTCGCTGGAAGTAGGGTTTGGCAAAATGTGGACTGGATCGGAATCGGGTGGGGACCGGACCGGAATTTACGGTTTTTGGATCCGACCGGGATATTATGGTCTGGTCCACGGTCCAAGATATTTTAATTTATGGGTTTCAGTCCAAACCCGAGACCAGACCGGAATTTCCGGGAAGACTCGGAATTAGACCGGAACCCTTATCATTTAAAAATAAAACTAAAGAAGAGGCAAGTGCAGAGGAACTAGTCTACACGTTTCACTTTCATTTCATCTCTATCACGCATTGTCGCATTCACGCCTCCAACCCTATCCTCAGTCTCTCTCTCTCTACATTCTGCACACAAGAGCTCGACCCTCTCTCAACCCTGTCCCTCGCCAAAAGTGTTGTGCGTCTAATTTGCCATGTTTTACATTAACTTTTATATCGATTTCCGCATGCATTTCATATCATTGGGTTAGAATTATACAGAATCTATGTAGTTTATGTTTATTTGCCAATTACGGAGGTCTAAACTAGTTTCTGTTTAATTTTGCAGAAATCGAGACATTTTACAGCAATTCGGAGAAGGGAAGGAAATGATCAAAATGCTTGAGATCAACTACAAAAAGTCCAAGGTCAAGCAGGAGCTAAGCCAGGCCAGATCGAGCAGAGAACAAGGAAGAAGCTACTCACCAGGACTAGTCGACGTCGACCAGAATGGTCGATGTCGAGTAAACTATGGTCGAAATCATCAAGTCGAGCACGAGCTGAGCAACAAACCACTCGAGAGCACAAGGAGTACTCAATGTCGAGTACCTTACTCGATCTCAAGTACCTTACTCGATGTCGAGTACCTTACTCGATCTCGAGTACCTTACTCGATGTCGAGTATTGGTCGAGCGTCGAATCCTAGCCGAGATCGAGCACAATCCGAGGAGCAAAAGAATTCTACTCGACGTTGAGTACTGTGGTCGATGTCGAGTATTTCCCTGGCGCCATTCCGAGTCGAAATCGAGTGAAATCCGAGAAATTGAGTTTACTTGCAAGTAAAGCCACGTGGAATCTATCAAGAGGAGTGAAGATCTATCAAGTTAAAGATATTTATTCACATTAGGAATTCCTACTTCTACTTTAAGAGATTTATTTGGTTTATTTATCCAGGTTTTATCTTAAACGTTTAGATAGTTAGATATAGATATAAATAGAATTGTTCTCTCCTTGATTGGCAAGGACTTGAACACTATAAATAAGGCCATAGGGGCTAGTTCTTAGGCATTCTATTCCACAATACAATTTACATTCGAAGGTAGGAGTTTTAGAGAGCTTAGGCCGAGTTGGAGTTGGAGAGGCGAGAGCGGATTTGGCTTCGATCGGTTATAACCTTTGTTTTGATTTAATGCAATTTAGTTTCTTTACATTATTGATATGTGTTTTAATGATGAAGAGCGAGTAGTCACTCAACTTTTAGGGTCGGGGTGAGCCCGATGGTAGCCATGTAAGGTAATGCATCAAAGGTACAATCTTTATTGCGATTTCATTTTCTATCTCTGGTTTACATGATTCTTCTGTGACAGTCGAAGACGATCTTTGTTTGTGTTATTGAAGCAAAAGTGATCTTAATGCAACTTGGATTAATTATGTGAAAAGGGTTAATAACAATTAGGGTTTATGCGAAAGCCTCTATTTTCCTATTTGTTAATGACGGCAATATATTATTTGATGAAAATGCATGATCTTTTATACCTTTAGCATTTTTTTTACATGGTCATCGTTGTGGCATTGAAACCCTTATTCTGGAAGCTTTTATATTATTGAATTCGAATCCCCAATTTCCTGTTTTCTTCTTTACCTGCCACTGAGTGCGAACGAAATTGACTAACACCCCAGTCGGAATTAGCGGCCCCATGAGAGCACCCACCAGCGTTGCTTCCCAGTCCTTTCCCGCCTCTCCAATGTCGTTCGTTGAGTATTGTATACAATCCCCATTGACATCATGGACATGATGAAGACGCTCCGCTATAGATGCCCTCCTCGATCCACGAGCAACCTGGGCGAAAGAGCGAGGCCAGCCAACCCGACCAGAAGACGAGTCCCTAGCGCCACGCCCATCGAAGCCAGCATGCCCAGATCCACCGGGAAACGAAGGCGACGGCGGAAACCTACTAGTAGACGAACCAGGGAAGGAGGATGACACCCCCTCTAGATCCGGGTGGCTAGCAGTAGCAGCGCCGAGATCCGGATAGCCCGAGGAAGGATGAGGACACCCCGGCACCTTCGAGCCGGTCACAAACTCCGGGCAACCATTCGCCAGCTTAGATACCTAACCCCCATTCTCTCTAGAACGAAAAAGCGACTACTGCAAATCCCTCTCAATCGATTTCTTCCTGTCGAAATCAAGCACCAGCGAATACCCTTTCTCCCTTGTCCCTTTCCCATCCCTGGTTAACGGGACAGGCTGTCGGACCGCTGGCACCGCCGCCCCAACCAGGAACGTGCCCCTTCGGGCCTTGTACGAACTATCGCCCTAAACCCTAAAATCTAAGAGTCTTTTCAAAAGTTAAGTTTTTTTTGAACTTATTGTGAGTAATTTTATAATGTTGTGTTAACATATTCCCGTACAGGGGACGAGACATACACTAGTTTTACATATTTTTTCACACTTTAAAAAACGTGCATAAATAATAAAAAGTCACTTAAAAGAAAACGAATGGAGTATTATATTATTGGATTGATAAGATGTTGAAAAAAGCGGATTAACCCTCACATCACAAAAAATCAATTTATACCTATGAATTTGAAAGTTTTACATGTTTACACATTTCAAATAAAGAAACACAAGTTTAAATATGGTTTGAATTTGCCTACTACTGGCGGATTGGAAAAATTGCCAAAGTCGTAGTTTAACCCCCAAACCAACCATATATAGAACATGCCCATAATTTTAGACATCAGCAGCGTTGGACCACCTTATCATGGAGGCATCCATACTCCCGAGTCATGCAGGATAATGTTTTCTGATGGGCAACTCATTTTTTAATGCCATAACCCCACCATTGCCCCGTCTGCATCACCATCCTTGCGGTGGCTAAGAATTATAACTACGGTGTGATACGCTATCGTTTTATTCCATACCATATATACATTTTTTTTTTTTTTTTACCGTGGGCAAGAAGTGGATCAACAAGCGATCCTGAAGTCATCCGAAAATGACTTGTTAGACCCTACGAAAAGAAAAAAATTACAACCCTATGTGTTGAGATCTTGTCTAGATCTTGATATCTGACTGCTGTTGAGGGATTGGGTTTGTACGTATCTGGATCGGGTTAACATCATCTTTGGTTTATCAATTTTGTGGATCGAAGGGGTCAGTGGAGCGGATATGCTCGGGTCAGTGGAGCGGATGTGCTCAAGGACAGTGGAGGAGGGCGAAGGCATGGAAGGCGAGGCCAGAGCCTCAGGAGATTGCTCTTGAAGGAGGTCGCACGTCGCCCACAAAGCAGGGCCACGAGCGAAGCGCCGAGGCCAGGGAGACGGAGAGCGGCGGCAATCAATCAAGTCGCCCGGCCGTAGAGACAACCCAGAGAAAGCGAAGTCGGCTGGATCTAGGGTTTGAGCTTGGATTGGAATTGTATTTGGCTTGGTTTATTAGGATTTTTAGTTAAGTAAAAGAGGCGGTCAGTGTGACTCAGCGAAAGATTGGGTTAAGATTTGGTTACAAAAACAGAGATGGAACCTGGCGGTGGCAGCGGAGGAGGATGGAGAGGAGTAGGCGAACGGCGACAGGCTCGGACACCCATCTGATTTCCGGTGAGCAGAGGAGCGTCGACTAGGGTTTTCTGGAGCAGGAGGATGAGGTGCGACGCCGAGGGCTTCATCGCAGAAGAGGTCAGGGCGGCGGCTAGGTTTTTGTTTAGGATTTTTCATCAGAGAGTTTATCTTAACTAGGAATTGTTTTTCTTTAAATATACAAACGCCGATTGAAGTGAGGATGGGCTAGCCGGAGGAGATTGTTGTCGGAGCCAAGAATAGAGGCGGCGGCGGCGGCGCCGGGGTTAGGGCTAAAGGTTTTTGGTTGAAGGGTTTTAGGGAGATGGTGTTTTGTTTGGGGAGCGGCGGTCTAAGGAGCAGTCGTGGAGTGGAGGTTGGAGAACCGATTGCCGGTGACCATGGTGTTGAAGATGATGAACAGGAGGCGGCGGCTAGGGTTTTGTTGTGTCACATTTTGAGAGCGTTTTTAGGAATCTAAGGGGACTGGGTTTTTCAAAGAGGCATGTATACAGGTTCTTGCGTCTGTGATTGTTGCCTACCATGGACGCAAATGCATGCTCATCCCTTTTGATTCTTTATGCAGTACATTTGAATTATATTTATCAAATAAAAAAAAATCAGATTTGATTCGTTATACTTTATGAATATAAGAAATTAAAGCAACGAAGATCCCCTACATCATTTAGTGCTCCACTACATGTATCACAAAATTATTTTTGAACTAAAATATATTTTAAAAATAAAAATTATATTTAGATTTGAAAGACATGTATTTATATGTTTATAAAATTTTATTTTGAAAAATCATCTTTAAAAAAATTTTAAAAATATATATTTCAAATAATCACCTTTTTTCAATTTTCATATTTTAAAAAAAAATGATTTTTCAAAATAAAAGTTTATAAACATATAAATATAGGTGTTTAGAATATTAATAAAAAAAATTAAATTTTTTTAAAGATAAATTTTATGTTAAATTAATTTTGTGATGCATATTGTGAAGCATAGAGTGATGTAGAGGATCCTATTGAAATTCCAAATGGTTGTGTTGTCAATGAAGATCCTCTACAACACTTTGTGTGACACTATGTGTAACACAAAATTAGTTATACTATAAATTTGCAATAAAAAAAATTCCAAAAATTATATTTATATTTTAAACACTTGCTAGTATATGTTTACAATTTTTTTTGATGAAAATACATGTTTTATAATTTTTAGAAAATCTTATGTCAAAATAAGTAGTATTTGATTTATATAAAATTTAAATACATAATTTTTCATCAAATTTTTTTACAAACATATACTAACAAGTGTTTAAAACATAAATCTAATTTTTGGAATTTTTTTTATTGCAAATTTTTAACATAATTAATTTTGTGTTACACCTAATGTCACACAAAGTGTCGTAGAGAATCTCCATTGTTGTGTTGTGAGTTTGTTAAGGCAGTAGTGGACCACTTTACCACTAGTAGTGGTACCCCAGTTTTTAATAAATCCGTGCCGGCTGCTGGCTGCGAGCCACTTGCTGCACCAGAGTCCAGACGCTCCCCTAGTCAGTCAGTTACTTGTGCTGGCATTCAACCATTTTCCCAACTCGTCTTCTCATCACACTCATCCTCAGCTGGAATTCATAAACCATCCTGGGTCCCATCCCCACCATCCCATGGGACCCACCCCGGCTGAATTGCCAACTTAAGACGTTGCCCGAGTCAATGAAGAATGGTCGTTTTGACCTTCAGCTTCCTCGTCATTAATACCCCTAATAATAATAAAATAAACCTACACTTTTTACAAATAAACTGTTTTTCAACCCATATAGAGTTTATATTTTTTCATAAATTTTTAACTACTTTTTAACAACAGTTTATAAATTTTACCCTATTTATAATTTTAGTCGGTTTATTAACTCCGTCCAAACCCCAGTCTCATCTATGAACCTTTCAACATGGCCTGCACCCCGAATTCGTATAGTGATCAGCTTTACCATTATGACTAAATTAATCCTTTAAATCTTTTAATTTCATTATTCCCAAAATGTCAACAAGTCCTCGACTGATTCCATGTCTCTCCCCAGTCCCCCACCATCCACGTTCATTTTTTCAGTAAAGCTCAATCCAATGGTTCCTCCTGTTTCATCTTCTTTCCACATGGCACTGGTTTTCCTTTATCCTGTTTCACATCAAAACCACCACCGAATCATATCATACTCTCCCAAATTCAATTTCTACTTCTCCATCATTAATTCGTCAATATATCTCACTTCCCGATGCTCTGTGATTGCAATTGGATATCATGATCTTACTTTCATCAAAGCTTCACCGACTCCCAAAACTCATCAAACAGAACACACAATTAGAAAAAAAATACTGGAAAATTAATCCACAAAACTGAAATTGACGGATGAAGGAAAAGGAAAGAAAGAAAACTACCTGATATGTGATGAATGGAAGGCCGGATAATGCTTGATACATCACTGAACACAAATCACGGACGGAACGAAACTGGCCACGGAATTCAATCCACATCCACACGGAAATCACGGAAGGAACAACTCGTCCCACGGAAATAACATACCACGACGACGTACTGAGCCAAACTTCAACCACACAAACTCAACGGATGATACGGATGAATGAGGATGAACTGGTTCTCCAATTAATCAATGATTGATCAACCACATCCATCTTTTCCAGCCTCAATTATTAGTTTGGTATTTTTCATAAGGTCTCGAGTGTTGGTTTAATTTCTGATTAAGGTCCTTAAGAGCGGTGAAAGTTCGCCAATTTCATTACTATCAATTGGCTAGCTTCATTTCTCATACTCATATACAGTGTAATTAAGAGCATCGTCACCGGAGTACACTAAAAACAGGTTCCGCTTCAGAAGATTTCCTCCCAAATTAGTCAGTGCTGGTTTTCTCTTGCTGGATCGATCCTCTCCGTCGATCCAACTGGATTCGGACGCCGCCGACTATGCCGGTAACAGCCGGCCAGAAAATCTCTTAGGTCTAGACGGAAAACAGACTATTCCATCATCTTTAAGATTGATCTTTATAATGAACGTACCCTGTGCAAGGAGAATCACGAGTCCTCCGCCTTGGACATGAGCGAAAGCCGGCTAGGCCGGGGCTGGAATGACGTTCGTCGCCGCTGCTGGTGCGAAGACGGCCTGATCAGCGCGGCTAAAGCTCTCTTCACCAGATCTCCCTCCACGGTACCGATCCGGACCAGAGAATTCGTCATCGCCGACCTCCGCGCGTTGAGGCGGTTGGACTGGTACGGCGCCGCAGAACCGGAGTGAGATCCGTAGTTGTTCTTGTGGAGACTACACCGGAACGATCCTGGATGCGTCGTCGGAGAGCACATACACGTCTTCTTCGCGCCTCCGTTAGCCGGACTCCTTCCACCTTGCCTTTGCACCACCTGGCTGCGTGGCGAAGCGGCGGTAATCGAACGACCGGGAGAGGTCGGCCGATCAAACGCGAACCTAACCGCAGACGCTCCAGGAGTAGGACCGTAACGCGTCGGGGACGTAGATCTATGAAAGAAAGACGAGGGACGAGAGGAGAAGGCGGAGGAAGAGGAGGCGAACGCCGAAGCGGCGGTGGCCGCCGCTCCCACCGCGCGGTGGCGAGGGCTAGAGATCCTTCCAGAGGGAGACAGTGACCGGAATACCGGTCCGCTAGCTCTTCTATTGGAAACCGCCATTAGTTTTTTTGGAGGAGGGAAATGAGAGGGAAGAGAGAGTTTTTCTTATAAGCCGGATTTGGCTGTCGAATTGGGCAAACCTAGCTTAACTCGAGCTATGTATTTATAGGAGGAAGAAGAAGAGGTGGTGAAAATATCGCGAGATATTGAATTTGATGAAAGAGTGGAAGATGGGAAAGAATCTTGAAATTGGGTGGAGCTAACCTAACAAACTGACCATGGTTAGTTAAGACGTTAGGTCAGGGGTTAAACCGTGATTTTAGTTATTTAGTACAGTACCGACTACCGAGTATTTGGGTTGTGATTGGGGGCCCGGGCCCCACGAAACCTGGCTGGGAGCAACTGCGAGCCTGTGGTTTGGGATAGCGAAACGACGAGAGTCGGGACCGTTTTGATGCTTCGGGAGCCGGCCAGCGCTTCAAAGTGGGCGGGGCCCACTAATGGACACGTGTGAGTCGTACGACTGTGAGGGTTCGGATTTGTGCAGGAGTTTTGTGGAATTGTTTGGAGATCTCTGGGAGTTCACGAGCTGTGTCAGGTTATCCAGTTAACCTTTTGGAAGGAAGAGTACAAACTTTTTTTTTTTACACATTAAGGTAACGATGTTATAAAGTTTTCTATTACTCCCTCCGTCTCGAAAAATAAGTCGTTTTAACATTGTGCACTAGTTTTAATAAAACACTCACCTATCAATCAACATCACCATTCCACTAATTTTTTCCATTAATTTTATTTTTGTTAAATACCCATTATATTTTTTAACCAATCAAAATCTTTTAAAAAATCAACAACACAAAAAGTAATACAAATCATTACTATCCCCTACCTAGAAAACCTAAAACGACGTGTATTTTGATACAACTAAACTAGTCTAAAATGACTTGTTTTTCAAGATGGAGGGAGTAGTAAAAGAGAAGACTAGCGGTGTTACAAATAAAAATAATACAGTACCATGTTTAGTTATATAGTCTACTGCTCCATCCGTCTCAAAATTTAAATCATTTTAGTCTTATGCACAAATTTTAATAAAAACACTCATCCATCAATCAATATCATTATTCTACTAACTTTTTCATTAGTTTTATTACCCATTACATTTTTTAACCAATCAAAATCTTTAAAAAAAAAATCAACAACACACAAATCAATACAAATCATTATTATCCACTACCTAGAAAACCTAAAATGACATCTATTTTGATACAAAACTAAAAAGCTAAAACGACATCTATTTCAAGACGGATGGAAATGTTTGAATTTTACCTGATCAAAGGTAGTTTCCATCAAGTTTATCTTCTTCAACTTGATGTGCAATTACCATTATTAAGCGTCCTTATGAGTTCTTGATTACCTCCTTCTATGACGATTTTTATTAGCCCTTTTCCGGTTGTCTAGCTACTACAATCCCATACAGTTTGATAAAAAAAAAAAGTATCAATTAAGGTAAGGGAGAGTATAAACTTTGTCTTAAAATTAAAGTTTGAGATGTAAATCAAATTTTCAAATATAGATACTCCCAAAATTGTGTTAAAAAATACTCCGTACCATGTATTTTTGTATTTATTTTTCAAATTTTTTTATAATAATTAGAAAAATATTAATTATAGTTTTTAATAAAATAAAAAAGTAGATAATGATTAGAAGAAGTATAAGAAATTTTTATTTTATTTACTTTATTAAAAAATATATAAAATTTTAAAATAAAATATTTTAATTAAGAGATTGAGTATAAACTTAAAAATTGTGGTGATGGATTGTGTACTGTAATAGGTAGCAAAGCTATGAAGCATGAGGAAGACCAAAACTGGGTTTCAAACGGAGTATCAATGGTTGTTAAAGTGGGTAAGTTGTCATGCTCATTTCATTTGCGTATACTTGCATGAGTTGATAGAATTGGTGAAATGAAAAGGTTATTTTTATGGGAATACAAAGAGTAACGTTAGAACCACTATCTATAAATAACATACTCTGTCAAATAAAATTAAAATTAAAAACAGAAGGAACCTCATTTCGTATAAATCCACCTCGTAATTCAATGTTAACTAAATAATTAACTAGTACCATTCTCATGTGACGACGTGGTTTTTTAAACTAAAATATTAATAATAATATATATAATAATATTAATAAAAGTTAAAATAAAAATCTTTAAAAACTAATCATAAATGTATCTTATAATTCTCTCATAATTTTTTTTAAAAAAAATCTCATGAAAAATATATAATACATAAAAATAGATATTTTAAATCACTCGGTAATAACAATATCAATATCATTATAATTTTTTTTTAAACGTGATGTGTCATAATCAATAATTATATTCAATGTTTTGAATTAAACCCAATATTTAGTAAATAATTTGAGTTAAGCTCAATAGTTATATTAGATTGAATTAAGCCCAATAGTTAGTAAATAGGCCAAATTGTTAAACAATCCCTTTATCCGGTTTGTTTGCATGAGTAATCCAATCCAATTTTTTTTTTGCAAAAAACCGAATATTTGCTTCCAAGGTTAAGCCGGTAGTAGGTCATATGATGGGGGACAGCTGGACACATTGTTTTGGTAGCATGAAATGTTGTGGGGGACAGTTGGAGAGAGAGTTGTGAAATAGAAAAGCGAAGAAAAGAGAGAGAGAGAAATGGAGGAGGAGGGAAAAAGTACAGTCTTGCAGTCGCATAGGAGAGAGAGAGAGGTGAAAAAGAAAAGTACAGTCTAAGAGGAGAGAGAGAGATCAGTGAGAGTGTGGGGTATAAATATATACTTTCAATTAAATTTTAAGTTTCAAAGAAAAATAATTGAAGAAGCAAAGGGGTGGGAGTTTATTTGCAAGTTCACCTGTAAGCAAGGTTCTAAATATCGCGTATCGGGGTCGTATCGGTTAGGAGTAAAAATGATATATCGGATTTATCGGTTTCCCTAATTTATAACTATAAGTATTATATTTATACTTCAAAATGTAAAAATGTACATGAAAAAATAATATTTAAATTGCAAAATTACCAAATAAACTTGATAAAATAAAAACAACTTCATTCATAAAGGCTAAAGTTAACTTATCAAAGTCGGCAGTTCTAAATATCCCCGATATATCGCCGATATTAGCCCGATATATCGCCGATATTAGCCCGATATATCGGCGTTGACCCGATATATCGCCGATATTGACCCGATATATCGACGTTGACCCGATATATGGCGTTGACCGATATTTTTCACCCGATATCCCGATATCGTAGCGGATTCTAAATATCCCCGATATATCGCCGATATATCGGCCGATATATCCGATATTTAGAACACTGCCTGTAAGCAGTAAGTTTTATCTGGATACCCAAAGCAAAACCACATGCCACATATTGGATTTAACTGGACAAGATTTCTTGGAGAAATAGAGCAAAACGACATGCCACCTATTAGAATCGACTGGACAAGATTTCTGCGAGAAACAGATTCACTATAATCACATCTTTTACTATTTGTGCTCAATTATAATATTTGTCCATATTTGGATGCCATGATTTTCTTCTCTCCTATCGAAACTACTATGCTTTAATGTGACTGGTCCAAGCTTAAGAGTCATAGTGAGAGTGATAGTGAGGGGGCATAAATATACTTTTAATTAAATCTTAAGTTTCAGATTAAACCTATCGAAGAAGAAGAAGAAAGTGGGTGGGAGTTTATTTACGGGTTGACGTGTAACCGATTAGTTTTAACTGGACACCTTGATCAAAACGACATGCCACATATTGAGATCGACTGGACAAGATATCTCGGAGAAATGGATTCAATAGGATTAAAAAAATACTACACCATAGCAAATAGTTAAAAAGCAGTAGCAAATAGTAGCAAAATACCGAACAACAATAGCAAAAGGCAATAGGATCAAACCAGTACAACACATTCAAATCGAATTTTACGGTAACAAATAGCGAAAATGCGGTTGTGTGGTGAATCTGGATCTATTCCTGTCGAAGTGTGGGTGCATACTACATGCACGATAATCAGTTGTGTCCCCGGTCAGCGGGAAGTTGACCTTGAAAATTCAGTCATTCCCATAACGCACACATCAACTACTTTATATGACCAATACCCTTCGTTGACGCGACAATATATCCACGTGGTTGTCGACTACGTAGGCATCATACAAAATACGAGGCGGTAGGACCGGGATGGTTTCCTTTAGCAGCTCTCTTCTGTTGTCGTGTAGGAGGGTGACATATTCCACTTCCCAGTGGCTTGGATCCACTTTGCGTACAAGTGTCGCCTCGTAGAACGACCCGAGCATCCCAGCCTCACCGCCGACGACCTCGACTTTTTGATTTGGTTGGTAGGGGGGAACATTGGTCCTGCATAATAAGACAAAAATAAGGTAATATAATCATACACTGAAATAACAATTGGACAGGGCGGGGAGGGAGGCCAGATGAGGAGGTGTGATGCTATGATGAGGATGCCATTTCTTTGAAGGGTTGTTGGAGAGGTGGTTAAATGACAATGGGGATTTAACTTTACCGAATTGTGGGGAGTATGGATGCTGAATGGCTAGCATATATAAGTGGGGTCGTGGGGTGTATGGGAAATATCAACATTGCTCAGCATGTGACCATAAAGACAAAAAAACCAGTAGCAAAAGAGTCATTAATGTCAAATGTTTTCTTGTTGTCTACCCTTAACATGCCAGTATGTTGATATCTACATGGCAGGTGTCACTTTTGACATAACAACAATGAAGTGGCATTAATGTCGGTAGGTATATGATAATGCATATTTCATATAGGCATTATATGTGGTTCTTATTCCATTTAGATAGGAATTTTGCATATGTTTTGGTCTAGTTTCATATCTTTCTTTTGAAGTATTCGATTTTGGAATCTACGCGTTTTTAGTGTTTATTCTGCAGTTTTACATTCCGACATTGGATGGGGTCTTAGAGGAGCTTAAATGACATGTTTTGGAGCATATGAAGGCTAAGGAAGGAGCTACAAATGAGCAAGGAAGCACAACGTCGAAGCTAAGAAGGAAGGTAGTCAATGTTGGGACCGGCGCCTGCCACTTTTCCCTCGGCACCCGCCTCTACCCCGTGTTCAGCATCGCCGACTTTAAGTCTAAAGATATTATTACTATATTATATTGTTATTATATTCTTTAGGGTTTCATGGCTCTATTTAAGTTTTATTTCTTTCATATTAGCCGTATGTGGTTTGAGGGTTAGACAATGAACACAATTAGAGAGATGAGAGTAATTTCCTCTATGAGTTGCTAAACTCATAGTTTCGCCTGTGATTCGAAGACATGGTTGAATGAATTGCGAAGATTTGATTCAATTTAGTTATTTATAAGTATATTTATCATCTTGTTCTTATTGATTATATTTGTGTTCCTTTCTATGATTGATCGCCATGTTAGGAATTGCATCTATGCTATGAATTCGTTGTTGTTTTCTAGATAGCAAGCCAATCCATTGATTTAGTGATATTTCTATTTATTTGTAGTGGATGATTTCAATTGATCTATGTCGAGTAGATGATATAGGGTCGATTAGGGTTGTTCCTATTGGTTTCTATTTGCATTGAATCGATATGCCAATTGGTTTTAGAACTTGAGTGTTTAATGCTATTCTTTAGTGATATTGAATAAGAAGATTGTATCTTTGCGGATCTATCAGCTTTAGTCAAGTCGACATATGCTTAGAAATATCTATTGAATCAATCCTAGGATCTTGAACCTCAACCATTGTCGAGAATTATAGGTGAAATATCTTCTCTATATTGTTATCAATACTTCGCAATCATTGATCTCTTTACTTTACTTTGTCATCAATTTGCTAAAAACCATTGCTCTTGTCATAAGAATCATTGTTAGAAACATTTCATAGCAACCGTTCTCTCCGCGGGTTCAACTCCGGACGTCATCACTATACTAGTTTATTGGTTTATCAATCTATTGGTTTGAGCTTTGATTTAGGATATTATTACTATTTGGCAAAGGACGAAAAACCCAACGACGTTCGTCCTGCACCAAATTCTTGGCGCCGTTGCCGGAAGAAAAAAGTTTTCTTTTCTTTATTTCTATAATTGATTCCTTTTTATTTCTATTTTGTTTTAGTTCTTTGTTTTTATTTAAGTCTTTCTTGTTCTTGTATGGTTCAAACTCGCTCTTCTAATTCATCACTGTTGTCTTTTGATCCTGAGATTGAAAGATCTCTTTCTAGGTTGAAAAGGAGGCTCGATTTTGATTCACACAAGGAAATGGGAGACGAAATTGTTAATCCGCCAAGAAGGACCCTGAGAAGCTTAAAGGAGCCTAATTTGAATGTGCAACCGCTTGCCATTAGACTTCCCTATCTCCCTGAGGGTTCAAGGTTCGAATACAAATCAAATTGGTCTACTATTTTGCCTAATTTTCATAGATTGCATGAAGAGGAACCAAACAAACACCATTCAAACTCTGCTAACGTATGCAATACACTTAGACCCCAAGGCCTTAACGATTACCAACTAATGCTTAAAGTGTTCCCCTTTACCTTAAAGGATTCGGCTAGCGATTGACTATTGTTAGGAGGAAAATCAAGTATGAAATAAATGAATCTCAAATTGACTCCCTGAACCACTCAAATAAAAATTACAAGACTTTCTCCTGTTGTAGTGGAAGGGAATCAGGATCGTGTCCACGAGGAAGCATGTCAGCTGATGCAGTGCAAATCTCGATGACTCCCGGTGATATTGAGGACAACATGAAGGTTCCCTTCGATGGTCCTATCACTCGTGCAAGGCCCAAGAAGATTCAAGATGCAACTAAAGAACTGCTTGTCCGTTACCAAGGAACTATGGAGCAAGGGTTCATGCCACCCTGGATCACTTTGCTCAAGACTACACCACCAGCACAGGATTTGAGCTTCCGTCAACAGACAGAGCTCTTGAAGACTCGTCAACACCCTCCCTGAAAAGTCCACACTCGACACCAACATGGGCCACTCGAGACACACACATGTCGAGTGCCCTTAGCCGATGTCGAGTGGGCCTAGAGTCCATGACCGAGTACCTCTCTTGTGTTGGGCCGAGTTATCTATTTACTTAATTAACTCTATTATTTCATGTAACTTATGATTAATAATGTGGGATATTATATCTTCTCTAGATAAAAGTCTTGTCCACTATGTTTTGAATTTATATCTTAATTAGGTTTACTTTATCTTTAGAATTTAAATTCTTTCTTTAAGAAAACCAAACATCTACCCTTGTAAGGTAGAATTGGTTCATAGTTTTCTATTCATATATTGTAGTTCCCTTTGAATTAATCAGATTGAAATAGAATTAAGGAACCCCTTTTAGGATTAAAAGGGTTCTTCGATTATCAATCCCAAAAGCTTCAAGTGCTCTTGTGATCTAGTTACAATCGGCCATCACCATCACCAACCTTCACACAATCGGCCAAACCCTAAACCAAACACAAACCCAGATTCGTTGCATCAAGAAAGAGGAAGAATCGTCGCATCAATAGGCTCGGCGTCTTCGCGGAACAGGATCCGCGCGCGCAAGCGCGGGTGCTCGGCACCTAGCGTTTCACTCCCGTGGCTTCGCTCCCTCGCCCTCGGTGTTACGCCCTGAGGAGCCCCTTACTCCTACGCTCCCGAGTTCGCTCTCGCTCTCGCTTCCACACCTGGTGCTCGCTCCCAGCGACATTGCCTGGATGCCCTCGCCCACAGACCCCGCGCATCACCCGCGCTTCCCTCTTCTCTCTTCCTTCGCTACTTGTTATTTGATTGAATTTATTCTAAGTTTATTTCGTCACTTTAATTAGTTAATTAATTAGTTGATTAATTTGGTCAATTAGGAGATATCGAAAGATCATTGCAAGATTGGAAAAATATATGGCGTCGTTCTTGATCCTGCACCCACATGCAAATGATCGGGTATCCTAAACGTATCAAGTGGTATCAAACCACATGTATTGGGTTTTGCTTTGATAAATGAATTGTGTGCTTTTGATGGTTTCTTTAAGATTATTTATGCTCAATGTATGTCTAAAGGTGAAGTTGATTCTTATTTTCTTGATAATGGTTACTTGTTTAAGATGGGCAAGCTTTGTATCCCATCTTCTTCTATTAGACGACTTTTAACTCAAGAAATACATGAATCTAGAGGGCATGGAGGTTTGGAAAAAACTTTAGCTGGATTAAAGGAACATTACTTTTGGCCTAAAATGTCTAATTATGTGCTAAGAATTGTCAAAAGTTGTGTTACATGTGTTAAAGAAAAGTCTAAGGCAAATTCGAATGGCCTATACTAACCATTACCAATTTCGAATGCACCCTGGGAAGATGTATCTATGGATTTCATTGTTGGCTTGCCTAGAACTTCTGAGGGTTATGATTCTATATTGTGGTAGTGGATAGATTTTCCAAAATGGCTCATTTTATACCATGTCACAAAACTGATAATGTTATTCATGTTGTTATTCTTTTCTTTAAAGGTGTTGTGCGCTTACATGGGTTGCCATTATCTATTGTGTCTGATCGCGATTCTAAATTTTTAAGTTGTTTTTTGAAAACTTTATAGTCTAAGTTGGGTATAAAGCTATTATTTTCTACTTCTTGTCACCCTCAAACTGATGGCCAAACTGAGATAGAACTCTTGGGGCTCTCCTAAGAGTCATGCTGCGAACTAACCTCCGGAGGTGGGAAGAATGCCTACCATTTTTTGAGTTTGCTTATAACAGGTCTAGGCACTCAGCAACCAAGATAACTCCTTTTGAGGTGGTCTATGGCCGAAATCCACTCACCCCAGTGGATATGATGCCGCGCCCACTTAAGGAGAAGAAAAGCATGGATGCAGCTAAGCAAGTGGACTTCATCAAACGCTTGCATGAGCGAACCAAGGCTCAGCTGGAAAGGAAAAGCGCTCAGTAAAAGGCGGCGAAGGACAAGCATCGCAAGGATATGCAGTTCAGCATTGGTGATCTTGTATGGATGCATTTCAGGAAGGAAAGGTTTCCGCAGCAACGGAAATCTATGCTAGACTCCAAGGGAGATGGACCATTTCAAGTGGTTCAGAAGATGGGTCCTAATACTTACAAGATGGATCTCCCTGCTGACAAGTACGTTGTTCATTCTACCTTCAACGTCACTGATCTATCTTTGTTCGTGCCTGACGATGACTCTGGCGACGATTTGAGGACAAATTAAAATCAAGTGGAGGAGAATGATGCAGTGAAAATGTCGATGACTCCTGGTGACATTGAGGACAACATGAAGGTGCCCTTTGATGGTCCTATAACTCGTGAAAGGGCCAAGAAGATTCCAGATGCAACTAAAGCACTGCTTGCCATTACCAAGGAATGATGGAGTAAGGGATTACACCACACTGGATCACTTTGCTCAAGACTAAACCACCAGCATATGAGTTTATCTTCCATCCACAGACAGAGCTCATGAAGACTCATCAACACCCTCCATGACAAGTCCACACTCGACACCAACATGGGCCACTTGAGACACACACATGTCGAGTGCCCTTAGCCGATGTCGAGTGGGCCTAGAGTCCATGACCGAGTACCTCTCTTGTGTTGGGTCGAGTTATCTATTTACTTAATTAACTATATTATTTCATGTAACTTAGCATTAATAATGCGGGAGATTATATCTACTCTAGATAAAAGTCTTGTCCACTAATTTTTGAATTTATATCTTAATTAGGTTTACGTTATCTTTAGGATTTAAATTCTATCTTTAAGCAAACCAAACCTCTACCCTTGTAAGGTAGAATTGGTTCATAGTTTTCTATTTATATATTGTAGTTCCATTTCAATTAATCAGATTAGAATAGAATTGAGGAACCCCTTAAGGATTAAAATGGTTCTTCGATTATCAATCACAAATGCTTCAAGTGCTCTTGTGATCTAGTTACAATCGGCCATCACCATCACCAACCTTCACACAATCGGCCAAACCCTAAACCAAACACAAACCCAGATTTGTTGCAGCAAGGAAGAGGAAGAATCGTCGCATCAATAGGCTCGGCATCTTCGCGGAACCGGCTCCGTGCGCACAATCGCGGGTGCTCGGCACCAAGCGTCTCGCTCCCTCGCCCTCGATGTCGCGCCCTAAGGAGCCACTCGCTCCGGCGCTCCCGAGTTCGCTCTCGCTCTCGCTTCCGCTCCTGGTGCTTTCTCCCAGCGACATTGCCCGGATGCCCTCGCCCACAGACCCCGCGCATCACCCGCGCTTCCCTCTTCTCTCTTCCGTCGCTACTTGTTATTTGATGGAATTTATTCTAAGTTTATTTCGTCGCTTTAATTAGTTAATTAATTAGTTGATTAATGTGTTCAATTAGGAGACATAGAAAGAGCATTGCAATATCGGGCAAATATACGGTGTGGTTCTTGATCCTGTACCCACAGACAAAGGATCGGGTATCCCAAACGTATCATCAGCGCTCGCCTTCTCAGCTCCTAAATCCTCTCGAAATTGACTAGAAGGCTCCCCGATGTCGAGTAGAGTACTCGATATCGACAAGACCTGTCGACTAAATCCTGCAAAACAGACCAAAAGAGAACGAAAACAAGCAAGGTCGAATAGAAAGGTACTCGACGTCGACCAGAATCCTCGACGTCGACCAGTGTCGTCGATCTCGAGTAGTTTCGCAGAGTAAAAAAACCGTAGCTTTGTGACAAAAAATAAAACAAAAGCAACACGAAATTTGTGGGAATTCAATAATATAAAAGACTTCCAGAATCGGGGTTTCAATGCCACAACGATAACCATATAAGAATCATGCAAAAGGTATAAAAGATCATGCTTTTAATCAAATAACTGTCGTTATTAACAAATAGAAAGATAGAGGCTTTCGCATAAACCCTAATTGTTACTAACCCTTTTCACATAATTAATCCAAGTTTTATTAAGATCACATTCACTTCAATAATACTAACAAGAATCACCTTCAACTGTCACAAAAGAATCATGCTCACAGGGATAGAAGATGAAATCGCATTAAAAGTTGTATCTGTATCGCATTACCTTACATGGCTACCGTCGGGCTCACACCGACCCTAGAAGTTGGGTGACTACTCGCTCTTCATCATGAAGACAAACATCAATAATTTAAAGAAACTAAATTGCATTAAATCAAATAAAAACTTACAACCGATCGAAGCCAAATCCGCTCTTGCAAGACAAAACACCTCTCGGCTCCAAGCTCTCTCGAAAACTCCTACTCTCTATCTATTGTGTTGTGTAAATTGGAATTGAATTGGATTATCCTAAAACTCAGCCCAAGAGTCTTATTTACAGTATTCAATCCTCGCTATCTAAGGAAAGAATAATCTATCTATATCTATTTCTATCTATCTAAAGACTTAAGATAAAACTTGGAAATAAAACAAATAAATCTCTAAAGACGAAATATCTAAAGTGGATAGATCTTCTCTTCTCTTGATATATCTTCATATGTTGTTGATAGAATTCCACATGCCTTAGCTTGCAAGTAACCCACATATCTCGGACTCCACTCGATTTCGAATCGGAATGGCTCTGGGGAGTAATCGAGATCGAGTAATGTAGTCGACGTCGAGTACGTTCCCTCTTCTCCGCAAATTATGATCGAGCTCGACTAGGATTCTGGTGCTCGACGGGTACTCGACATCGAGTAATCTACTCGACGTCGAGGACTTCGTGCTCCTCGAGTGGTTTTGCTGCTCGTGTGCTCAACTTGATGATTTCGACCAATGTTACTCGATCTCGACCAGAGTGGTCGATATCAACTAGTCCTTGTCGAGTGCTTCTTTTTTTGTATTCTGCCCGATGTGTCTTAACTCAGCTTATGTTTGAATTTGGACTTCCTGTAGTTGACCTCGAGCTCTCTTATGATTTCCTTCCTTTTCCGAATTGCTGTAAAGTGCCTCGATTTATGTGAAATTAAATAGAAAATAGTGTAGACTCCATAATTTGGCAAGTAAGGATAAACTACATAGATTCTCTATAATTCTAACCCAAATGATATGATATGCATGCAGAAATCGATGTAAAAGTCAATGTAAAACATGACAAATTAGGCTCACAACAACTATATTACCTACCCCCCGAAAGCATTACTACTTGGGTTGAGTAAAAGAAAGCTTTCCTTCAAAAGTATTTTCCCGCTAATTGGCTTAGCAAACTCAAGAAGAAGTTGTCTAATATTGAGCGATCACTTACGGAGAGTCTTTATGAGTATGTTGGGCGATTCAAGAGGGTTAAGGGTAGTTGTCCACAACATGGTATAATAGAAGATGATTTAGTGTTATATCTTTATAAAGGCTTGCTTGATTGGGATAGGAGTTTTATCAATGCTACTATTGGAGAAGATGTTTTGGATAAAACACCTCAGGAAGCAATGCAGATTTTTGAAAGGTTAACTAATGCATCGCAACAATATGGGAAACACAAAGGATTAAGAGGAGTGCATAAGTTGGACAATTATGGAGAAATTCGCAAGGATGACTTAGATAGGCTTACTGAGCTCATCAACAAGATGGGTATGCAAATGAATCAACCTCAACAGCATAGACCTTGTAGTGTATGCGGAGATGCAACTCATTCGAATGATAAGTGTTCGTTGATTCAGGAGGACGTTGATGATTTGAATGCTATGGATTATTGACCTCGTCGCAACTTTGGTAACTACGATCAGGGATACAATTCGAATTATCAAAGTGGATTCAATGGTAGGGGTCAGTAGCAACAAGTTCCTTATCAAATAAGAAGTCAATATGATAATCGTCAGAGAAACACTCAATAGGAGGACAAAGATGAAATTTAAGATTGTTTTTGGATAAGATGAGTGTCCATGAGAAGTTGTTGAGTCAAATGGCTAAGGAGATCGGAGAATTGAAAGCGAAAGATTCGGGGAAGTTGTCCCCACAAGTGATAGTTAATTCGAAAGAGAATGTTAGTACCATGATCCTTAGAGCAAGCCCAACAACTCTTTTTAAAGTTCTCTAAAATAGAGATCAAAACACCAAAATCTCTAAAAAAAATTATCCTCCAACTCCAAAAGTTTCTCTATTATACAGATTTTGTCATTTATTATATATTATAATAAATGCATAATTTCATAATTTAATAAATGAATTTTTGTAAACTTTATGTCACTAATATAGTTTTCGTACCTTGTACGAGATTTATCCCATAAAATAAATAAATTTGATTTATTTAGTATTATAATTTTTTTTGTTGGAAATATGAATGTCTTAATTTTATTATTTTTCATTTACTATTACTAATCATGTATGGTTTTTAAGGAAGATAAAAAAATTATAAAATATTAAAATTTTATTTATTTATTTTTATATAATTTCATACTATATAATATTTATAATATATTTTAAATCATATAAGAAAATTATGAATCCAACAAAGCTTTTTATTTTGAATCCCGTTTTAGTTTCATGTATTATATAATATTTATAAGTTCAACTAAGCTTTATATTTTGAATCCCATTTAAATCTTATTTATTACTTAAATGGTTGGCATGGGGTTTGATGAAAACATTTAATTTTAGAGGTTTTTTCTCTTCCTCTAAATATAGAGAAATTTTTACTCTATCTCCTCATTTCTCTATTTTACAAAACAATATAGAGGAGCTGTTGGACCATAAAATCTATCTTTCTCTCAAAAATTTCCAATTTTCTCTATTTTGGAGCTTCTCTTGGGGTTGCTCTAAGAGGAGGAAAAGAAGTGAGTTTACCTACTAGAAATGTTGAAGAAAGGCCTAAGGAGGTGATTGAAGTGGGCGATGAATATGACAACAACTCAGAAAACAAAACACCATCAGATGGCGTCCACCGCCTAGAAAACTGGTGCCCACCGCCCTTGTCAGTGAGTGGTCCGAATTTTAACGTTGATCCATCCGCGAAGAAATCGTGAAAGGAGAGGTCTTTTGACGTTTCAATACCTGAACCACCCTTTCCCCATGCCTTAAGACCTGATCGTTAGTGGGAAGATGAACAAAACATTTATGACACCTTTGCTCATTGTGAGGTAAATATTCCGCTCTTGAATTTGATTAAAATTGTACCTCGCTATGCTAAGTTTTTAAAAGAATTATGCACTATGAAACGAAAGAAAAGGATGAGAAGGAAGGACAAGGTAAGTTTGAATGAGAATTTGCATGAAAATGTGTCTAATGCAAATGAACCTGCTATTCTTCCCGATGATAAATTTATTCCTAACAATATTGAGGTTTTTGCGATTTCAGGGCAACTTCGAGGAGATATTCATGCTAATAAGGAATTGATTGGTGCAATTGATGAATACATTGGAGAAATTCCTAAAGTTTCCCCTCTTTTTAAGAAAAGGACAAGTGTGGAGGATCTTGATGGGATAACTTGATCAAGAAATGCATCCTGTTGAGCCAAAGACGTGAAACAAAGACGCTTCTTGGGAGGCAACCCAAGGTAAACTAGGCAATATTGTCTCATTTTCGCATTAGTTTTTCAATTCAATGAAGTAGGACTAGTCTATTTGTTGTATATTTGAGTAGTTGTGTGTTAGAACCTTTTGGTGGGCGAAATTTCCTTGATCGAATGACGAAGTTGACATTTTACACAACCGGCGCCCACCGCCCACTGTTCACATATGTGGTTTCGGATTTCGGTAACATTGAAAGGGAGTATCTTTCTATCCATTGCAAAAGTTGCAAGAGTTGTAATTTATTTTATGATACAACATGTAGATGAAAAAGCACTCGAACCAAATAAATATAGAATCTATATTCATGTATTGTGGTTTGCTATTCGGGAAACTACATGTCATGGTGGAAACTTGGCTAACACTGTCACGTGCCATTATTAAATAAGAAAGATTAGAATTTGTCCGTACGTAGAGATGCGTTTGTGTTATGGATTTTTCATCATAAAGGAAAGGCATTGATTTCTTTGTGCGGTCATATAGATTTCAATTGATGTAATCAAAAGTTTTGTTTAAACTTGCAGACTAGATAGGTGAGATAATTCAATACCAAGTTTAATGACCATAAAGATAAAGTCAATGGGATGATGGGATTCAACACCAAGTTTAATGACCATCATAAAGGAAAGGCGTTGATTTCTTTGTAAGAAGGAGCTTCCTTTTGTAATATTTCCAGCCATATTTAATCTTGCAATTGAGTTAATGGTATTTAAGTTTGAATAGCTTGACAACTTTACCAAGTTTAATGATCATAAAGATAAAGTCAATGGGATGATGGGATTCAATACCAACATTGGTAAGTCATTGTATGTCGGAAGATATGCCTAAACATCCCTTTTCCGATTCCTTTTGGGTGAGTGGGTACGCGTTAATGTATACATGTTTCATAATCACGAGCACCTTTTTGAGGGTGGTGAACTTCTATTTCGACATGGGTAAAGACTGATAAGAAGGTTTGGGTATAATGTTTCGTAGACAACATTTAGCGTAAGAACACAAACAATAAGTTCGAGGCCAAGATCCTCAGAGTGGGTGGTGCTCGTGGTGAAATAAATCAAATTCTCATTTCTTACAAGAAGGGTCATGGGTCCTACTCAATAGTGTAGATGACATAAAGGGTAAGATTAAGGGGGAAATATATAACCTGATGGTTTGCTGGGAGCCATAGAGAGACGACAACCCCAACATCACCGACGCTGAAATACGAAGGTATCACTGAAGAACACCGGAGGAAGTCAGGGAGCCCCTGAACGGCCGGAGAAGAGCCAGCAATGTAGAGAGCAGACATCTATGGCTAGCGAACGACCGTTTCATGCCGAGGACGAGCAACAGTTGACGATAGGGACACCAAAGTTGAAGAAAGTCAGTACCTTTGCAGATTTTCATCTTCTTTTTTCAATTTTTTATATCCTCACACCTTCATTTAGACAGCCCCGAGACCGGACGCCAAGGACCAAGAAAAGGTGAGCACCTTGTTAAGAATTGAAGGCCACCGATCCCCATATTGGTGCTTGAAATCACCCATACAGAGGTGGGATCTCCAATCTTGTAGATGAATTATGGGATTTTTAAAAATTGAAGAGAGAGAGAGAGAGAGAGAGAGAGAGAGAGTCAATTGGAAGATCATAAGGGTTTGTGGAAACGATTGGTGTGAGGGGTCAAAATTGGGGGGCGCGTGAATTTTTTTTTGTAGGTGTGTTCATTTTTTAGTTTTGGGGTATTTGGTGCGGTTCAAAAGGTTTTTTCGTTTTGTTTTGTGTAGGTTTCAGCTAGCCTTCTATATGAAGTGACAATCTCATATATGAAATGACAATTAAGAGGAGTGCGCCCAAGGTCTTTTTTTTTAAATTAAGTAAGAGTTCAAAATTAGGCAAGTATGAATTTTGAGGGGCCGACGAGTCAACAAGAATATATATGAAAAAAATAAATGAAAGTTAATTGAAAAAAATTGTATAATTTGAGCATTTTTATCATCAATAGAAATGCTTAAATGATCCGTATGATCCGGTTTCCTTTTATCATACTTTTTTTTCTTATGCCTTGATATGCTCTTCTTGGTGAAGTCGATGATTTTGGTGTGCATATATTTAATTTTGGGGGAGGTTGTAGTCTCGTACGCCCTTTTGATCAAGAGGACCGTGACAGTGTTCGTGGCTTTCAAATATCTCTCATCTAGCTGAGGGAAACGTCGTTGGTCCACACTTCCCCAGGAGACGTCACTTTCTCGGGTTTCTGCTCTAATCTCTCCGGCGGCGAGACGTCTAGGAAGTCTATAAGTTTTTCTGTGTTCTCGCTATTCACATTTTCATCTCGGCGTCTCCCTCAGCTTCCTCATTTGTTTGACATTTTGTTGTTTTTTTTCGATTAGTGCTTGGATATTTATGTTTAATTAGCTTGCTTGTATCAAGACGGTTAACCCGCATGCTGTTTATTTTGGCCTCTCAGTTTACCCGACACTAGTATATCAGATACTTTGAATATTTAGATTGATAAAAAAAAAAGGGTTTCCTTTGGGTCCCCATTCCAATAGGATCCCCATGCTTCAATACATTCAATTTAACAAATAGAAGAACTTCTTTTTAGTTAAGTTGATTTTGAGAAGAAAAGTGAGCCTTTAACTTTCCATGATTCGAGATGAGAATCGCGTTTTTAGGTGTGAGGTTGAAAACAAAACCTTCGATTAGAGGTTGAAGGAGATACCCTAGTAAGAGGCGACGATATCAAATGATCGACGAACCTGGAGTGTGATTCCGAGGGTTCTTAGATCGAGTAAAACGGATCTAAGGGTGAGAGGCTTACGGGTTCGGGTTTATATATCATGCTACTAGTTCGTGTTCTAATTCCACAAAGAATACTTAAGACCATCCACCTTCCACCGCTACCCTCGATCATTCTCACCACCCCTCATCCAACCCGGAAGGCGATCGGAAGCCTCCTCGTCGATCCCGGAGCACGTCAAGTGATATCGGAGCACTGACAAGGGCTCCTCTAGCTTTCTGGATAGGAATTACTATCTTTTTTTTTGTTGCTTAATCCTTAGTGTTAAGAAAACTTGTTTGATTGGTTTAGGATGGTAGAAATGTATGAACAAATTGCAATATCTCGAGCCCAATAAAAGATAAGAGATTAGATCAACGGATCTATAAATCTGCCAGAAAGTAACATGCTCAGACACCCATCTACAAGTCGATGCTTGAGGTAATCAAGCAAAGTAGGGATAATTGAAAAAAAAACAAAGATGTGACTAATGTTGGCATAGGAGGCACGTAAGAGGTGAGTCACGATTTTGGAACTCAGACGTGGCAAATTAATTTAATATTTTTTGTAAATATGCACATAAGCCGGCTCTTTTTTTTTTTTTTTTTTTTTTGTTTATAGCCGGCCCTTTATTTGCATACTTTAGCAATTACAATTACAATCCAAATACTGCACGACGAATCCAGATTTTTTTTGGTGTGATAATAATTTTTAAAGATAATTTTTGTATAATTTCTATAAGAAATAATCTTTTAAAAAAATATATAGAGATTAACTTAAATTTATACGAAGCATTATTATTACTTATTTATAAAATACCAAATAAATCATAAGAATTTTAAAATAATAAAAAATAAATTGAGAAAAAAATGAAAATACGCGTATAGTGAGATTTGAATAGAAGTTATTGAATCTATATATATATATATATATATAATATCTAATTCTAATATATCTAATATCTAATATAATACTAAAACAGATGTGAAAGATACATGTGGCAGACTCTCCTTAAACCAGGCTTACGTGACGGTATTTCATTAAGTGTGGCCCCACCTATATAACTAACAAAATTTAATCAATTATTAATTAAAATAAATTTAATGATAATTTAACAAATTTACTAGCTAGAATATATTAATTTCTCCCAAACTTTTTTTTACCCGTTTGAATTAAAGATATTAATTTTTTTTAATTAAATTAACCAATTAATTACTTTCTATTATAAATTTAATTTAATTTTCTCATTTATTTTGTGTTAAAACTTAATATCTTTGTTATTTAGAAGATCATTGCCCAATTTGAATTGGAGGAAGCATGACGTGTTCGAGACGAAGGCACGCTTCGAAAACAAATTGCTCAAGAAACGAGGATCCAACATTGTAATCGATCACTTTTCAGACCCTGAGTTAGATTTGTTGCTGGGTGATGACAATAAGTTATCCATTGATGGAATCTTACTTCTTGATGCACATCTATTGCCGCAATGACTACTCTCGAATCTCGATGCATATGCCGATCCAGCATTGTACGTAGTCGATCATTGTAACGGCCCGGGATTATGATTCCCAGGTTAGGTTTCGAGAGATGAAACCCCTCGTTAGGATCTTGCGCCCCAAGTACAGGTTGAAGGTTTGAAATTCTACTCTGACGTTTTTAAGCGGGATTTCACTAGTACAAAATACCCATTTTATCATGGTTCATTTGATGTTTTTATCACGCTTTTGAATCGTGATAAAATGTTTTGCGATAATAGAGAAAGCGGTACAGAACCATGATAAATAATGCATTTTATCACGATTGTTAACCGTGATGAAAAGACTTGCCAATCCATGATAAAATGAGGTTGAATGCATAACCATAGTTTTACATCACGGTTACAACCGTGATATATACTCCAATAACTGTGATATATACTTCAATTTAGCATGCATACAATAGAATTGTCTATCACGGTTACACAGTATAACCGAGATATAAAACAAATATTTTTTTAAAAAGAATGGGTTCATAAAGAACCGGTTCAGAACCGGTTCTTTATGAACCCATTTTTTATATCCAATCATTTTGACAAAAATAAATGGAAGTATCAAGAGAGCATTTATGAGATCAGAAGCAAATGTAAATCAAAATTTATGGATGTACAATAAAATTTACATAACTATAATAGAGGTATATAATGACCAATCAAGTATTAGTTCAAATGAATAACTCCATTGAACAGCTAATCAACACTTATGCAGATAAGTATGAACAATATTCAGCATTACAACCCACATAACTTTTGGGACATAGGTTCTTTGTTTGCACATTCCTATCTATCAACTACCATAAACTCCTTCGCAACAACAGACATATCTCCTTCAGCGAATCCAAAATCAGTTGTCATTGTTTCTTGCTTAAAATCCTTTGATCTTCCTAGTAGCTAGTACTGGTCATATAGATGAAACCCAATTGCACAAGCTTCTTAAGAGATGAGAATAATGCCCAATTGATGGTTAAAATTTCCAAAAGAATAGAAGAGTATCTAAACTTACAACTCATCCCTACTTTTTTAAAGCTTTCAATGTGTTGAAGGTTTTCATGCATTCCTACTGTTCTGAACATGCAACTCATTCCATGCTTTCAAATTTTCATCTTTCGAGCCCGTTTTTGTCTTTCTGCTAGCCAAGTGATGATGGAGGTTCTACTAATCTTCCAGAGACAAAGGCCTAATCCCAAAATTAAACAAATGGTGGTCAAATGACTAAGAAAGTATAAACATCTTTGTATATGAAAAATTCCAACTAGAAAAGACATACTTTCATTTCTAGTCCCGTTTACTAACTCTTTCCCATGCTTCGGACTGCAAAGTAAGGAATCATGTTATTAACATATTATGCAAGATTTCAAAGACTTGCCCTAGGAAAAAAATATTAGGAAAAGGTCTGAATTATCACCGTAAAAATTTATAGACGCTAGCTGGAGTGAATAGATGATGTTATTGGTTTATATAAATAGTTTAAAATATGAATTAAATAGTTTAAAATATGAATTATCACCATAAAAATTTATAGACGTTGTTGCTTTATGTGCTCACTATGAATTAAAGTGGTAACACTAGAACAACCACCTGCGGTGCAATGAGAAAAAGAATGATACTCCTACACAGGAAAAAGGAAATACACTTAAGAATATTGATGCATCATATTGAAAACTATAATGGACAAAAGAAAATGTTAACAAGCTGCAACAAGAAAATGGCGTATCTAAACAGTCAGAAGGGAATAAGACCTCATCATAATTCTAGCATATCTACATGAGATTATGGGGACATACATATCATAAGGGAAAGTTCTCAACTGCCTAAATAATAGGAGGAATAAACAGTCAATCGGTAATAAACAGAAGACATACCTTTAGAAGAAAGGGAATCAAAAGCCCCTTGACTATTTCATAGCTGAAAGTGTAGATAGCAGGGATAAGTACTGATGTAGCAATATTGCTAGCTACTCCCCTATAAAGCCAAGTTAAGCCTAAAACAAAATCCGATTAAATTAAAAAAAAAGGAAAACTCCTCCATAAGAAAGGATGTCTATTATATTTTTTAGTGGTACTGCAAAGAGCAAGGACATGAATCATATTAAAGAGGTACCTTGGAGGCTTTTCATCAATAAGAATATAAACCATAACTGAAAAAAAAACCTACAAGTAGTGCAAAGTATAAGAATATAAGCCATAATTCACCAAAAAAAAACTTAACTCTAGGGTTGTATAGTGCAACACAAGTACAAAATCAGAAGTGTAAGGTTGATAGAGAAAGGTAAACTGGCATGTACTTGACATTTTATTTTTTCTGACCATCAAATTCTGAATAATGGACCACAAGCAAGATCAAGAGTTGCAGCAACGACATTAATAATGTTATGAAACAACTATATGAGAAGAGATAAGTAACATTCAGTTATAAACAACAGAGAAGCAAACATCGATATTAGAGAAGTGCACAATTGAGATTGGTATCCAGCAGTGAATCAACAACCCAAAAGACTATGGATTATATTCCATCTTCATATATGCAGTAGAAGTTAGGCAAATCACTGTCAATTACATGGAACCCTTAAAGAAAAAATCATCAATAATCAAAGCTTAGACATGTATGAGTAGCCTTATATTAGAGGGTAAGACAAGCAATTCTGCAACAACATCTCTAAGGCATTTCATCGAATACTTAGAGAGCATCAACAACTCACATCTAAATCTAAATTGCAAGGGTTGATAATCCACACACAATTAATACACAATCACATAGTCTGTAAATCTACAACCAGAACGTCACGGTCTTCACATTAAGGATGGGAGAGAGGTAGATATGACTTAAGTCTCAAGGTAGATGATCGAGAACTTGAAGAAAACAGGATGGAGAAAACATTGTATAACTAAGACATTATCCACTCACAAGGAAATCAAACTAAATGCAACAAGTTACTGATCCCAAACACTAAAAAAATCCAAGTAATTGAACAACTAAGGGAGGATCTGATTCAATTACCTTCTTAGCTACACTGATTTTGACCTAGACAAAATGAGCCCTAGGAACACAATGAAGGAGAATAGGCCCTAAATTTCCTAATCTCTGAAGGCCTTCCTAGAATCTTCCCAATGAATTGGAGAAATTGCCGCTTCAAATTGATTATGGTTGTTCTTTGCAGCTTTCGCCTACAAAAAGAGGTGGTTTCTGAGCAACAGATCGAATTACTAGAGTAAGGATTTAGAGTAGTGAGGGATAATACCATAGAGAGAGGCGTTGATTCACCAAGAGAGGGGCTAATGAACGATTGATGAAGATCGAGGTTGATGTGCGATGAGATAGTTGTTAGGGTTTCAGAGATCAATGCGATCAATTAGAAATTGCGAATAGAGATATAGATGGTAGGAAAGAGATAAAAGAATGCAATAAACAGGTTGGAGGAAGATATTCGGGGACCTTTAGTGGACGACCGTAGATCGGAGGAGGGTGATCCGGTGAGGAGCGGTCGAACATCTCCGTAAGGAGTGAGGGCCGTAAGGCTAATCTCAAAATGGAATTTGGATGGGTTAGAAAACGAAGCGTAGAATTGATCTGGTTTTTAGGGTATCCCCCTTTTTATCACGGTTAAATTTAAAATTGAGATATAAAAACCTTAATCTTACCTATTAAGACAAAACAGACAAAACCGTGATATTTTTTGTGTGATAAAATGGTGTTTTTGTTCTAGTGTTTCATACCCAAAATTCGAAGGGATCGTTGGAATCCCCGGGAAAGTCCCCTGTACCTGTCGTAAGTCTAAGAGTGAAAAACCCATAATCATGCATATAGCGGAATCAAGGTGTAATACAAGAGTGTGTCATGGCAAAGCCGAGTCAAAACCAAATCAATAAGCGTATTTATTGAAATCTAATAAGCAATGTTAGTGGGGTTAGACTATTTCTTTGCAATCGCCCAAGAAGGTTCCCACGTCACGGAAGCAAGAACCAATCATGCTGCAGAACAAACCTAAAAAATATGTATGTGGGGCGGTGTCAGACCGAAGCCCTACGCAATATAATCCCAAACAAGCAGACACATACACACGCTAGTCCTAATAAAGATGCTTCTAGATGCAAGACGGAATATTAACACACTAACATGATCCTAAGATCAAGTGCATAAATATAATAAGGCCTTAGCACCGAATACCAAGTGGTATATCCCTCTCCTACCTCCACCCCCTTCCGATAGAGCGGAGACTGGGCAGCTCGTGAATGCATTCCATTATAATCGGGCGGCACGCATGCCCAACCCGCTCCACAATAAAGCCCGCAGGCATCTCATAATATAAGGAAGTTTCATGACTCGATTGACTCAGGACGGGACCCGATGGGACTAGGTCGTCCTATAACCCTTGCAATGACTCTAGTTACTTCACAGATAACGACCATTCTGTTTACAAAAGCAATGAGTAAACGAATGCTCAATCATGAGTGCAATCCTAGCAGGATACTACATGACATGCTTTATTATGAATGCAAGCACCTAGTATGCACATGGCTACAAGCAGGGAGATCTCTTTTCGAATCTGAGTGAGCTCATATAGGAACTCACCTGGTGGTGCAGAACAGCAAGGCAAGCATTACGGTAGATTAAAGATCACCTAGATACATATCAGAACACGTATATAAGTCTATGTCTAATCATTCAAGCACTCAAAGCATACATCATTCAACACTACAAAAAATAATTAATTTTGCCACGCCAGCTAGCTTCGGCAAGCCTTTGCCGTGGCAATTAATACCCTTTTGCCACGGTAGTAGCCACGGTAGACATTGCATCTGGAAAAAAAACCAGGACATTAGCAACGGGGTGAATTTGCCGTGGCTATTAGGTCGATTTTGCCACCCCTAGTAGCAACGACAAGGTTTACCGTGGCCATTAAATTGGTATTTTCATGACTTAGCCACGGTAATAGAGTACCGAAGCTAACTTTGCCATAATTGTAAAAATAAAATATCCACGTGACAATATTTTATTCATATATTTTAAAAAAATTATATTTAAATATAATATTAATTGATTTTACTACTATATATTTGGCTTTATAATTTTATATATATATATATATATATATATATATATATATATATATATATATATGTATATTACATTGTATTCATTATTTTATTTATAAATTCAAGTACCAATAAATTTAAAACATAAAATTAATAAATATCTTATAATATTTTATCCATTTATTTATTTTAAATTTTAAAGATATTTATTTTAAAAAATAAAATTTCACCTTAATTTATACATTTTTAATAGATAAAAACTCTGATATTATTAAAGCAAAATATAATCTAAAAACTTAAAAGTATGAAAGTAATATATAATCTAAAAACTTAAAATTAATATATTTTATATAGTATTTTATCTATTTATTTATTAAATTAAATTATCATATTATGAATATTTAACATAAAAATAATCTGTTTTCCATATTAAGTTATATATTTTGTTAATGATATCACTAATATATGTAAAAATAAAATTTAACAAATTTTTTAAAATATATTAAAATTTAAATAAATTTACACACTTCTAAAAATAAATAACTTTATACCTCATCTACTAAGACAAACATAATAATTATATTATTATTGAAACTTTAAATAAATTCACTTCTTTTAGAATGTTTGGCAGTATTTTTTTCGCCCAAAATATAATTTGGCAGGTTTATTTGACGGAAATTCTTTCCGCCCAAATTTTGACCCAAAATTTGTAAGTCCCTCCTAAATTTAACTAGGGCGGAATTACTTTTCTCCAGACCTCATAGCTCCCCGCCTCCCCCGTTTCACTACAATTTTGAGACACCGCTCCTCTCTCCACCTCTCATGGCACCTTTTGGTTTCTCCTGTTGCTCAACATCTCTCCATGGCGCCTCCTCGAAAAAGTCTTCCCTTGGTGAGGACGACAGGCTCCCTTGCTCCCTCGCTTGCTCAGTCGCTCGCTCGAACGGCTTGAAGACGACGACGATGTTGTTGGCGAGGCGACCACTGGAACGACCGGGACCAAGAACGACGGTAAGTACTCCTCCTTACTATCTGCTGCTTCTTCATTGTTGAACAAGAGCGACAATCCTCTTTCCTCCCTGCTCCGATTTTGTCAGTGCAATTTCACGCTTTTGCTTGAAATTGATTTAGGGTTTAGCCTACATCGCCATCTTTTAAGATAAGCCAATCAAATGGAGCGAACGAGGGAGCGGGATTGTGCTCTGCACTGCATAGCAGGTGACGAATTCGAGCGAGATGAGGGGCGACAAGATCTTCCTATCGAACTCTCAACTCTCTCAAGTGAGTAACATAAATCTCTTTCAGTCATTCTCAGGTTTCCTAATTTCTAGGGTTTGAATTTGGCCCTTTACCTTATTTGCTTCTCATTTCCCTAAATGTTCATTTGTCAAACCCTAATATCTGCAATTTTATTTGGGATCTAGTAATCGGAGCAAGAAGATATTGTCGGCGCTTCAAGGTTATGCATACCTCTTTTGAGGAAGTCGAGCGACTTGAGCGGCTCACCGCCTACAAGCTCTAGATGAGTAAGTTTATCTTGATTTATAGTTTGTCCCCTTAATTACTTACAATGAATTCCTTGGTCACTAGTTACTGATTTCTCCAAATGATGTCATAAATTGCAAATTGCATTTTTTTTTTTCAGTTTCCTTGCTCTTGATTTGTAGTTTATCTGTATGTCAAGCTTGAAAATGTTTTTCTTCCCAAATCGATCTAAGATAAAGAAGGGAGATCTAGAAACTCTAGACTTACTGAACATATGAACATTTTATTTCTTATTTATTGCTCTTTCACCAGATCAGCCATGAAAATGTTGAAGGTTTCAAAGATAACATCATCTTGGATATTACTTTGTAGGGATTTAAGTTCCTTTAGAATTTTCTACATGATTCTTTTTTTTTATTGCTCTTCCTTCATTCTTATTTTGAGTGGTATATGTTTCACTGCTCCGAGAACAACTGCCTCATTTTTTAATGCTTTTAGTCTCCATCTGAAGCAGAGGCTAAGTGTGCTGAACTTTGCAAGTCAGGAAATGTAAGCGATGCCATGAAATTGTTCATTTTGTGAGATCAGATGTGTTATATATGGTTTCTTCTTGTGTTTACCAATGAACTTTAGTTTAGTTATTCTAAACCTGCAAACCTAATATCTAAGAACCTATGGTAATTGGTAAATTGCTCGAATTGGTGTTACCCAATAAGCATCTCGTGGTCTAAAATCAATCGATCATTGTGCTTCACATATAGTTACTTGATTTTATCCTTTGTTTCAGGTGTATGCTGTGGCTTTGGAAGACAGGGATTGTCTTACGTTTGGTGCTACTAGGTTTCTGCATCATTTGATGGATCCAAGCTCAAGAAAAATTCCAGTTATGGAATTCGAAGTGGCAAAGGTTAGGAGGACGAATCTTGCTTGTTTTTAAGATTTCATCCTTGGTCTGACTACGTTATTCGCTGATTTGTTTCAGATCTTGGAAGAGCCGAATCTTACTATGAATGAGTTCATTGACTTGTGCATTTTTTCTGGTTGTGACTATTGTGATAGCATTAAAGGTGTCTGTAACTGGAAGCATCCACTCTAATTAAAAATAAACAATTGTGTTATAACTTAAAAAAAAGTTAAAACTTTTTTACTTATGTACTGTAAGTTCCCTGTGAACCAATTACAACACTTATTGATGCATATTGAGAGTTTTTCTTGGCATTTTATTTCTGTTATTTTTGTATGTATTTGCTTAAATTCTTATCAATTTATCTCTTAGGTATTGGGGGGCAGACATCTTTGAAGCTTATTCAGCAACATGGCTCTATTGAGAGTATACTCGAGAATAAATAGAGAAAGGTGGGGTCTAAAAAATTGCGATTGTATTTTATTTCCTTTATTTCATTTTCCTTTATTTTAGCTTTGAAAGTCACTTGTGTCTTCTTAAAAAAACATGAACATTTTGTGATGAGCAACACGTGGGACTGGTAGAAGTGCAAATGACTTAGGAGTGAATAGTATTGATTTTTGTTTGGGTCTGGAAATAAATGGAGCTCTTTATATAGTTATAAATGTTCAACCAATCATTTTACATTTTGGTAAACTGATTTCTTGGCATTTTATTTCTGTTATTTTTGTATGTATTTGCTTAGATTCTTATCGATTTATCTCTTAGGTATTGGGGGGCAGACAACTTTGAAGCTTATTCAGCAACATGGCTCTATTGAGATTTGATAATATACTTGAGAATAAACAGAGAAAGGTGTGGGTCTAAAAAATTGCGATTGTATTTTATTTCCTTCATTTCATTTTCTTTATTTTAGCTTTAAAAGTCACTTGTGTCTTCTTAAAAAAAACATGAACATTTTGTGATGTGCAGCACGTGGGACTGGTGGAAGTGCAAATAACTTAGGAGTCAATAGTATTGATTTGTGTTTGGATCTGGAAATAAATGGAGCTCTTTATATATTTATAAATGTTCAACCAATCATTTTACATTTTGGTAAACTGATGTGTCCTTTTTCTCTGGCAGCTTCAATGACTGATGAATATTGGATGAGATAAAGCAAAGAATGTAAGAACAGGCACTGCGTTGAAGGTGTTCTTTGGCAAGGTCAGTGTTGTGATGCTTCAAACATGCATTATATATACCTAATTATCTCTATGAGTATTTTCAGCTTTCACCTTTGAATATACTTAAATTTGCAAACACGGCTCATAAAAAGATTGCTTGAAAGCCATGATGCACCTAAGAAAAGTAATATTCACTACCTATTATTTTGGCTTGAATTTTTGTTGTTTTGCCTTTCCCCATCTTCTTGATTCTATCTCTTTTATGGTTTTCTAATACACTACTTTGGAAAACTGTTGGTTGTTGCCTATTTGATCCCATTGTTACAAATTTATGATGAGTAATTGAGGCTTATACATATTGATTATAAACAGTTAGAAGGTTGCTTGGCTTATACTCAGGAGGCTCGTCAAGGGTAGCCTATGGTTTCCGGTCATTTACGAAGGGAATGGTTTTACTTTTGAGTCAAAAAGCTCTTACCCCTAAAATCCTCATGCCAATTGTTTAGCCTAGTATTTCACGTTTTACATTTATGTTGTCTTTGGTGTAGTTTTAGGCTTCCCTTTCAACATATATCATCTTTAAGTTAATTCAGGCTGGATTTTTCAGTTCAGATTTTAATAGATCTGATGCCATGGTATATATGTACATAAAATAATGTGTGGTATGAATAACTCTGCATTAGGGGATTTCTTGTTCCATAGTGCTGAAGCTAGGTTTACTCTAGTCTATTGTCCTGATCATTTGTTCTATATGTATTTGTTCCTTAAATTTTCTCATGTTCAAAACATTTGCTGAAAAAATAATTATTGGAACTCAGGTGTAAAAGCAGCTGCTGATGTGGATAGCAGATTGGTTAAGAAGAAACTACTCAGATAAGAATATTATTCTTGTAGTCATCAAATGTGAATCTCCACGTGAAGGATTAATGCAAGCTTTCGAGTTTTTCGTCATTAGGGTAATGCGTTGTCACATATTATATTTTTCTATTGGATTATAGATTGCAAAGAATGTGGTATATTATATCTTTGTATTGGATTATAGATTGTATAAATTATGTACATTTTATAATTATGTATATTTATTGTCTATATATTGTTTAGTTTTTGACATTTTATTGTGTAAAATTTGAATAATTAATAAAATTTTATTATATATGTAAATTGTGTATTATTTAATTTTTTTTTAAACAAATGTTGGACTTTTTAGCCCGGGTATGAAGATTTCGGGCTAAAAAGCATGTTTTTTTTTAATTTTCCATCCATACTTTAGCTACGACAACTTGCCGTGGCAAATGTGTCGTGCCGTTCAGCTGGGGTCGCTTCACCGTCGCTTAGCCGTCGCTAAATTAGTAGCCACGGCTAACTGCCGTTGATAGTATCAATTTGCCACCGCAGACTTGGCCACCCCTTGTTTGCCGTGGCTACATCCGTGGCTAAATATGTTTTGCCACCGCAGATTGGCTTTTTGCCACGGTAAAGTGCCGATGCTAAATTCTTTTTTTTTTTGTAGTGCAACTAGAATAACAACTATATCACAATCGTCATTCCATCAAGCTCAACCATTTACCAAAATGTCACATTCCGTAAGACCACATCATTCTCATCGTTCCACTCAGCCACATTCATATATTTGCCATAATAAATCCGCATAACCATTTATCTCAAAGTTCACCATATTCATCATATCTCATAAGACATAAGTCAACGGTACATAACTTTAAAATCTCATCATGTTATTAGTCACCTAATCATGCCATTAATCCATACAAATCATGCTATTAGTCAATCAATCATATCAACATGCTAGTTAGTCATCGATTATATAATTCCCAAGTTATTCCCGAAACCATTTCAAAATCCGAATTAACTAGTTAGAAATTCCGACCTTGGAAAATATTTGTCAAATTCCTTTGTCGATTCAAATCTGATAATGTATCTTTTTAATTCACCATAATATTACATCTTTATTCTCAAAATAATATTTTACATTTTAATCTCACATAATACTGTATAATATTTTAAATACCATTTACTTTTAAACATTTTCACAAAATATTTCTAAATCCTTTAAAAATTCCAACCATTTTTTTTATTTAATAAAATTAGTTCTTTTGAAATTACCAAAACCGCCCTTATATTTGTAAAAGTTACAACCGACCCCCTTTGTTTTATTAAAATCAAAATCGAGCTCAATTTGGGAGCAAGGCCTAAAATATATGGGTTTGGTTTGAAGGGAAAATAGGCCCAAACAATTTATTTTAGAACCACATGTTCTGGCCCAAAGGAGAATAGGTCCAATAACAACTTTAAATTCATTCTCCCTTATTTCAATTGCAATCCGGAGTTTAAAAAGAAGGAATGGGCCCCAGTGAGGTGATGTGGCAAGGGGACCCATGTCCTTTTCGTCTACCCATTTCCCTTTGAAACAAAGAACGAACAGAACTAGCCTGATAGAAGCTCTTGAACAAATAGAGAGATGAGCGACCAAGTGCGAACTCCGGCCACCGATGGGAGATCCCGGCCACCCGGGGAACCGCCTGATGGCCCGAAGTCCTGGAAAGACATGGTAATGGGGGATCCCAACGCTCGGAGGGTGGTGCTGTCACCAGAGGTGCTTGCTGAGAAAATCTCAGTTTCTTTTTCATTCGGTGAAGATGGGGATCCGGTCGTCGACATCGGACAGGAAGTCTTGGAAGTGCTGGCCTCGGCTTGGAAATCCTCGGTTATAGTGAAAACGCTTGGAGGATTTGTGCCATACAACGCTATGGAAAGGAAGTTAAAGGAGATTTGGAGACCCACCGGGAACTTCCTCTTGGCTGATTTACCAAATGGTTACTATGTGGTTCGGTTCGACAATGATTATGACTATTGCAATGCTCTCACTGGCGGCCCATGGATGATCTTCGGACACTATCTGATCACCAAAGCTTGGAGCCCCGATTTCGACCTGGAGAAGGATATCATCACCACTTCGCCAGCGTGGGTCAGGATATCGAAGCTGCCGATTGTCTTTTACGAAGAGGATGTGTTGTGGAAGATTGCCTCAGGCATCGGAATGCCCGTGGAGGTTGATACGAGAACGTTATTCTCTAGCCATGGGCGCTATGCCCGGATTTGCGTGGAGGTCGATCTGCTAAAGCCTCTGAAAGGTACTATTACTATCAACGATCGACGATATTTTTTGGAGTATGAGGGTCTACACAAGATTTGCTTCAACTGTGGGAGGTACGGGCACCTTGCGATGTAATGCCCGAAGGAGAGTCCGATTGCTCAGGCCGTTGACGTGACGAAGGAAACTGTTCCGGCGGCGAATGAGGGGTCGGAGCAGTCAGGGTCGGTAGGGGTGCTTGATAGCCAGATGGAAGAGGACAAGAGTGGGTGCTATGGACCTTGGATGGATGTCCCGCGGAGGCACCAGAATAATAAAGGCAGAACCAAGGTCGCCGGAGGTGATGTCGGGGAGGGGAGTGCCAACGGAAAGGGAAGCTATGTCGTCGGAAACGGTTACAAGGCGTTGGAAGTGGAACCCGAGATTCCCGCACCCATCATTGATAGCAGCACTTATGGAAAGAATGAGAAAGGTAAGAATATCGTCGTTACGGTTAATGAGGAGAAAATCATGGAGAATCCGGGTGGGAATAATACGGCAAAAAATATTTCAATTAATTTTACCCCAGGCACCAAGGAGGTGGGTAGTAGATTTATTAGAAAAGGTTCTTTGAAATCTAGTAATAGGAGAAATGGGCCTAAGGCTAATGGGCCGAGCTTGACCAATCCTTCTGGGCCAGTGAAGAGGATGCGACATGAGGATACTATTCAAATCTGGAAGGAAAGGAATGTGTTTGGTGGCAACCAGAAGATCGACGTCGGGGGTTCGAGCGAATAGGTGGAACCCAGAATAGGGACTATGTCTGCTCCGATTGGTACTTCGAACACTCAGGGGGACTTGAATGTTGGGAAGGACCTGAGTAGCAAAGTAAACCACCCGGCGATGTCTGCATCGCGCGATGAAGTCATCGGCATGGAGGGTATGACGGCTGAAAGTTCTGGCGGGACGGAAGGAGTCGAGGGCACCTCGACGACCAATCCTTCAGCTTCTCAATGAAGTGTATCTTGTGGAATTGTTGCGGAGCCGGTAGCGCCGGGTTCCGCAGAGCGGTCAACTATATGAGTAGACGCCATAGATGTTTTTGCAATTTTTGAGCCGAAGATTTCGGGAGATAGGGCTAAAGAAGTTTATGAGAGGGTGGGTTTCTCGGATTGGGAGATTGCTGAGGCTATCGGTTTCCGGGGGGGTTTTTGGCTCCTTTGGAAGGGGGATAGGGTATAACTTTCTATTCGACGGTCCCATGACAGGTTTATTATTGCGGACATTCGAATTGGTGCTCGTGTATTCCAATTGGTGGTGGTGTATGCCCCTCCGCAGGAGCATGATCGGCATCTGTTTTGGACGGAGATTGAGGAAGCTACGAGGGTTGGTGCTGGGCCTGCTTTTGTGGGGGGTGACTTTAATTGCGTGCTCTACAGCTGGTAACGTAGCGGGGATAATGGGGGGTTGTCGCCGGATTCGGACAGATTCAGAGATTGGGTTGAGAAAGAGGGGTTGATTGACATGGGTTTCACCGTGCCGAACTTCACGTGGGATAGAGGATGAACTCCGGCCACGTATAGAGCTAGCAGGGTTGACCGGGTGTTTGCTACCGCTCTGGGGCGCCTGGATTGGCCGGATGCAGTAGTGAGGCATCTCCCTAAGTTCAGCTCGGACCATTGCCCGCTCTTGCTGGAGCTTTGCCCTAGGAGACCTTTTCGGTTCCAAGCTGTTTGGGTCTCTCATCCCCAATTCCGAAATCTCATTCACCAGTCGTGGGATAATGGTAGCCCGGTTCCGTAGGCGTTGCGGACACTTCGTGAGTGCTTGGTGAGGTGGAATAGAGACACCTTTGGGGACATCTTCGAAAGGAAATCACGTTTGGAGTCTCGGCTCTCCGAGATTCAGGGGTTGCTTGCGGATCGAGTCATGGAGGATTTGCTCAGAAGAGAGGAAGAGGTTCAAGTGGATTTGGCTAAGACCCTGGAACAGGAGGAGCTGCTTTGGTTTCAGAAGTCTAGGGAGCAATGGTTGTGTGCCGGTGATCGCAACACTACTTTCTTTCATTTATCGACGGTCATCCGGAGGCAAAAGAATAGGATAGTGATGTTGAAAGGCGGAGGCGGGGATGAGGTGACGGATAGTAGGGCTATTGAGAGCATGGTCTGTGACTTCTATCGCCAGTTGTACACGATCCCGGAGGAGGAGGTGCTGCCTATCACCCTACAACCGGGCACATTTCCTGCGATTAGGGATGCTGATTGGGAGGCATTGGGGAAGCCGGTGCCGGACGAGGAGATCAGTCGGGCGGTTCATGAGATGGGGGCCTTCAAAGCCCCTGGGGTCGATGGCTTTCAAGCGGTCTTCTTCCAAAAATGTTGGGAGGAGGTTGGGTCGTCGGTGAGGACTTGTGTGCGGTATTTTTTCGAGACAAATACGATGCCGCCGGGCCTCAATGAGACCCTGATTGTGCTCCTGGCGAAGGTGGCCGAACCGGACTTGATTACTCAGTTCCGGCCGATTAGTCTTTGTAATGTGTTGTATAAAACCATTAAAAAATCATCGTGAACAGGATGAGACCCATTCTTAACTCTCTTATTAGCCCAATGCAAGGTAGTTTCATACCGGGATGGCTAATCACTCATAATATTGTTGTGATGCAGGAACTTGTCCATTCAATGAGGAGGAAGAGAGGTAGAAAAGGGTGGATGATCCTGAAAATTGACCTTGAGAAGGCATACGACCGACTTCGGTGGGACTTCGTGATTGTCCTCGTTGTAGAAGCATCAGTAGGACAACTTCGAGTGATCCAAGACATCTTGGATAGGTTCTGTGCTGCCTCGGGGCAATGTGTGAATAGATCCAAATCCAGACTCTTCATCTCTCCAAACGTTAGTGCTGAGGTGGTGTCTGAGATGGCTCGAGTGTGTGGTTTTGAGGTGACGAATGATCTCGGAAGTTACCTTGGGATGCCTGTTCTCCATATGCGCATCAACAAGAACGCTTTCGCTCCATTGATCGATAAGATCAGCGGCCGACTTGCGACTTGGAAGGGCAAATATCTTAGTCTAGCATGGAGAATTACGCTTACTGAGACTGTTCTATCTTCCATGCCCATTTATGCTATGGCTTCGACTGTCTTGCCAGCTAATACTTGTGATCGAATTGACAAAATTTGTAGGAACTTCATTTGGGGTGGCAGCGAGAATGGACGCCGGATGCACCTGGTGAACTGGAATGCCGTCTGTAGCCCCAAGGAACTTGGCGGCTTAGGTGTTAGGTCCATGAGGGATCTTAACTTGGCCACTACGGGCAAGCTCATGTGGAGATTTCTTACCAGCCGGGACGGGGAGGTTTGGAGTGATGTTCTTCGAGCAAAGTATACCAGGACTTTTTCTAGTGGCTTGACGGGCACCTCTCATGTGTGGTCAAGCATGTTACAAAGTTCGAATGCGGTCGTCGCCTCGGGAGTTCGGTGGATGATTGGTGATGGTAGAAGGGTGCGCTTTTGGAGTGATCGCTGGTTGGGGGAAGGGCCGTTGCAGGGGGTTGTGCGCAGCCCCTTGGACGATGTCACTTGTAGCAGATCTGTCCGATCGTATTGGAAGGATCATGAGGGCTGGGATTGGGATGCGTTATATCCGCTTCTCTCAACGGTTATTTTGTTGAAGCTCGCAGCCGTAGGTGTGGATGAATCTGATTCGGTGGAGGACCGTTTGAGCTGGTGTGGGTCGACGGATGGAAACTACTCCATCATGTCGGCGTACGAGTTGATCAGAGGGACCCGTGATGTGAGCTCTAACGATGCACATGTGTTCAGGAGGATCTGGGTGTTAAAGGTACCCGAAAGGGTCCGGTGTTTCATGTGGCTGGTTATTCGGGGAGCCATACTCACGAATGAGGAGAGGTGTCGATGTCATCTTGTGAATGAATCAACTTGGCATGCATGCCCGGACCAGCCGGAGACCCTCTGGCACCTGTTTCGGGGCTGTTGTAAGATCAATGGGCTTTGGCCTGCGCTTGGAAGGTTGTCGAGTGACCCTAGGTTCTTCCTGATCCCCTTCGCTGCTTGGATACGTGAGAACCTGCTAGCGTCACATGGCCATGCCGAGGATGTGGACTGGGCTAGTATGTTTGCGATGGCCCTTTGGTGGATTTGGAGATGGCGGAATGACCGGGTCTTCAATAGGAAGGAATGCACGGTGGAACAATCACAGTTTATTAAGTTGAAAGCGATCGAATACGCCGCCGCCTGGAAGAATGGTGTCATCCGCAAGCCCAGCGCCGAGAGGCATAGCATACAGGTCACATGGGAGAGACCACCGGTAGGCTGGGTTAAAGTTAATTCCGATGGGTCAGTGGCTAGTGATGGCGGTGCTGGCGCGGGCGGGGTCCTTCGGGACGCGGATGGTCGTTGGATATCTGGCTTTGTGCGACGTATTAGGAGTTGTACGGTGCCGTGTGCAGAACTCTGGGGGCTGCTTGATGGCCTCCGAATGGCGTGGGACCAAGGCTTTAGACATGTGGTGATTGAGGCGGATTCTATGACCGTTGTCACACTCCTTCAGAAGGGAGTGACGATGCATCATGCTCTTTCCAGCTTGGTATTGCAATGCCAAAGCTTTCTCCGCCATGACTGGGAGGTCCGGTTGACACATGTCTTTAGGGAAGTGAACTTTGTCGTAGACTCCCTTGCGGCTTTAGCCTTTTCTTTTCCTATTGGTTTTCATAGCATTTTACTTCCGCCTTTAGAGATTGGTACCCTTGTTGATGAGGATATTAGGGGAAGGGCTACTCCCCGTCTTGTGCCTGTGTAGCCCATAGTTTTTCGTTTTATGTATGAGAGTCCGTCTCTCACGCTTTCCCACTAAAAAAAAAACAACGAACAGAGCATAGGGCTCGGTCCGACAGTGGGAAAAGAAGGAGAGGGGAGGAGGAAGCTCGCCGGCGACCATCTCGGACTCCGACTCCGACCATGTGCTGACGGGACCGGCACACACAGACAAAGACAACAAGGAAGGGAAGAAGGAGAAAGAAGAGAGCTCACCGAGGGCGTCGACTCACCGAAAAAGCTCGTCGGTGACGATTGGGCTCGCCGGAGGCTCAGGGCTGCATTTCTCGGCCTAGGGCGAAAGAAAAGAGATTAAAGGTGGAGCGTTGAGACATTTTTAGGGTGAGAGGAGGAGTAAGCTAGCTCACCGATCGGAATCAAAGAAATCAAGGAAGCGGGGAGAAGAAGACCTTGGCGGCGGTCGGCTCTCCGAGAGATCTTCCGACCTCTCCTGCTCGTCGTGGGTTATGAGGATACGCTACTGTTGCTTCTATCTCGGGGAGAAGGTGAAGAAAGAGGTGATGGGCATGGAGAGGAGGTGTTACTCGCCACGGCGTCTTCGTTGGAAAAACAGGGAGGTGAGGGAGCGGCGGTGGTGGTGTGGTGCCGGAGGCTGCATGGTGGTGGTGGGCAGCTTTGAAATCAGGAGATAAAGGCTCCTTTTGAAGGGAAGAAAATAGGAGGAGAAGGGGAGAGGAAAGATGTGTTTGGTTTTGGGGCATGAAATGGAAGAAACAAGAAAGGGATGAGTTTATCTTTAAAATGAAAGCGAGGATTGAGAATGGTGTGGGTATGCAGATGTGCCGTGTGGGCATAGCACTGACAAAAGATGAGGAGAGGAGGGGTGCCTTTCTGATTTTTTAATAGGGGAAAGTGTTCTGCTGCTTCTCTTTGGTCAACACGGGTGGGTAGGAGTGTACATGTTTGTTTGTTTTCCATAGAACGGGGTCAAAGAAGGGAGGGAGTGAAATGGGAGATAGAATTTTACCCAAACAAGAGGGGATGACTTGGAATGGATAAGAATAAGAGAATATGACGGAATTGATTTTTTTAAAGTGAAAAATTGGGTCGGAATTCGCTTTAAGAATTTCAAGTTCGATTTATTAAAATTTGGAACGAGTTTTTCTTGAAATATACGATTAATTTCATTTTTAATTTCCTTTTTCCGATAATTTAGATTGTAAAATCTGAGCCTTTATAATCATTGCCCAGATTGAATTGGAGCTCTATCTTGATGTATATGTAGGAACGTTGAATTGGTGTTCTTCACATCACTGCTAATCTCCTAAACATCAATGATTGTTGAATTATGTGGGTTTTACTATTTGATTCAAACATAGCAGTTGTTAAAATCTATCTTTTTTCTATTTACAAACAAAAAACAATTGTAATCTCATTTTACCCGTTTTTGGTAAGATTTCTACTTATCTCGAAAATTTGGTGGGATTTTTTTCTACTGAATTATTTATCCAATGATTTTTTTAAATCTTTTTTTTTCTATTTACAAATAAAAAATATTGCAATCTCATTTTACCCGTATATGGTAGGATTTCTAATGCTATCTCGAAAAATTTGTTGGGATTTTTACTGCTAAATTATTTATACAATGATTGTTGAAATACAATGTTTATCTAATTACAAGCAAAAAAAATTCCAATCTCATTTTACCCGTATTTGGTATGATTTATGCTATCTTAAAATATTGGTGGCATTTTTATTGCTAAATTATTTATACAGTAATTTGTTAAATCCAATATTTACCCATTTACATATAAAAGAAGTTCATCATATATCTCTACTCGCACTTGATAGAGTTCATCTTGTCGTGAAGAATGATAGGTAAGTTCATTTTTATATGCATTGATTTGTATATTTTGTTATAAGTTATTTGTTTTACCACCTTTAATATTGAATTCTTTCATAGGAATCATATATTGAAGTGCCTGTTGGTTCGAAATTATTTAAACAACTATATATATATATACCATCAATATAGAGCTGAATAGATACATCATTGATATATTTCAATTTCTTATTGTAAAATATGTTGGACGTAAGTTTCAAATCATATTTCTTATTTAACTATATTTATTGACCTTATTTCCCAATATTACCAATAATTATAATTTCTAATGACCTTATTTCTCAATATTACCAATAATTATAATTTCTTTTATTTTACCTCGTGAGCATGCAGTCTTTACTTTTATGTTTAACTTTTTATTGTGTGTAGATGAGAGAATATTATCAACTTTAATTTAGCCGATGTGACAAAGTTGTATATAAATCCGATTTTTTTTCGAAACTAATGCATATCAAAGAAGGTAATGCCTTATTTTACTTATTTGTTGTATATGTAGCACGGAAACGGAAACGGACACAAGACACGGACACGAGAAGACACGGGGAAACGACAATTTCAAAAAACATAGGACACGGACACGGACACGGCAAAGATATATGATATATATATATATATATATCATTTTAAAGGTCTTGCAAAGATGTATACATTTATACTAATAAGAGCCACCTAGATGTTAAGACCAATGAGATATAAATAAATAATTATATAATATTTCAAATCAAAATATATACAAATAAACATTGCTAAGTCTAAAAATAAATCAAAGTATAGAGAGGAGGCGGTCCACCATCATGTCTTGTTACCCCCCTCCCGCTGTTCTGCCAACTATATCAAGTTATCAACATAATCCCAAAGTGGTCCACTCCACCTCCACGTTCTGTTTCAAAGAAACACCCTCTCTGCTACCTTCATTAGTTTGTGAGTCTGAACCATCATCAATTTCTAGATCCTACACACCTAAATCTCATATAAATTGAAATCAAACATTACTCAATCAAAGTAAACCGAAATCTGAAAATAAATCAAGGTATAGAGTGGGAGTGAGATAGGGAGAGAAGGGTTGAAGGAAGATTGACAGGAATGAAACTCGTTTGTGTTCAGAAAGCCCGGCGATCGACGATGGCTGGTGCAGATCGAAGAACGGCGGTGGCTAGTGTAGAACATTGTTCGGCGGTGGCTAGTGCAAAAGGACGCTCAAGAAGAAAAGGGCAAAGGTTGATAGCCGGGTTTGCTTTTTTCTTTTTTATTTTAATTATGAACCGGGTTTTTTTAATTCCAAACCCTGTCCATTATTTGTGAACCGTGTCCAAGGCGTTTCCATCGCGTTTCCATACGTGTCCGAAGTTTGACCGTTTCTTGACCGTGTCTTGACCGTGTCCAGGCGTTTCCGAGGTGTTTCGTGTCGTGTCCTTGTTTCCGACACGACATTGTGCCCTACATAGGCGTTTCCGTGCTACATATTGTATCTATTATTATTTAATATACCATTTTAATATGAACTATATTTATTTTACAGGTTTCTTAAACCCGATAATACCCCCAATGTAACGGCCCAAATAATTTCTAAATCCTCTTTTCCCACAGTTGCTCTCCACCTGAGTCTAGTAAGGAAAAGAAGGTAGAAAAGTATTCAGGTTACGTTTAGAGGGAGAGCTTACCCCTCTTCCCGATCTTAGCAATCCAAGTACGAGTTGTATATTGATCATGTTAAGTTATAACCCTATTAAGTCTTGAGAAATAATCTATGTAATTCAAGAAAAGTGGTATTTCAAATCCTCAAAACATTCAAGTAATTCAAATGTGATCTTATGCTTTCGCACGGGAACCTGTCCTATTTCAACTAGTCAAAACTCATAGGGAACAAAACGAGTGTAACTCAAAGTAAATACAAAACATTTCTAAATGGAAACCTTAACCAAAACGTTTGTAAATCCAAGTTGCAATAGTTGTGAAATCTTCTTGACACTCTCGTCCCATGAGAAAACCCCGTCATAGAAGCAATCAACAAGCAAAAGGGAGCGGGTACCAGAAACTATCCACGAAGTCAGGCCCGGTAATCGACTGCGGGTCCTCTGACCGCGCTGAGGCCATATAATATGCCTATACCTAAATAAAGGATGATCTAATGCGTTACAATATTTAAATCACACAAGCATGCTTATCAGGATATAAATATAATTGCGGAAAAACAGTAAAGGCGCCCAAAGAGTGCCAAGTGGCATATCCCCTGATCTGTGCCCACTCCGGGGCATATATGTCCGTACCTCGCTCTGCATCAGCCCAGGTAGGATGCTCGGTCGGTGCCGCAACCTATCTGTCCGTACCTCGCTCCGAAGCAGCCCAGGTAGGACGCTCGGTCACCGCCGCAGCCAGATCATATATATATAAGACTCGACTGGGACCGAAATGATATGAAACACGAATGCCCCAATGACCCTAGCAACGACTCTAAAGACTCAAATAACGGCCGTTCTCTTTTCAAACGCATAAAGAATGGGGATGCTCATCCATAAGTGCAAGTCCTAAGCATGATACTACATGGCATGATTTTATGCATATGCAACACCTACACACTATATGACATATCAGGCAGGAGGTCCAGGTTGCTGAGTAAGTCCCGTAGGATACTTACTTAGAGTCTTCACATCTAATTAACCAGCAAACAAGCCACTCAGATAATCATCCATCGGTCCACAAGCCACTAAGAGAATCATCCAATCACACTAGCAAGTATTAAGCAAGGAACAACTCATCAATACATATTTAATTAGCACACAACCACGCTTTCAAGTCAACACATGATTCAACAATATTTCATTCGAATAATCTAGCATTTTCATCATAACCATCATCCTCAATTAACTTTGTTCTCATCCAGTATGAAACTAAGTTCAAAGCCTTATCAAGATCATTACTCCAAACATTTTACTTCATATCAAGCTCAAAGTAGTTCATGAATTATCACATCCTCAAATAACTCAATAAGGACCTAGTTTGTCAATGCTCACAAGAGACATTAGATAAATCCTTTACAAATAAAAACGTAGCTAATCATTCAATAAGGTCACAAGGCACATCAAGCTCTTAAGACATTTTCCACATAGTTACACTAGAATTCAACCAATTAACGAACCTAAAATATTCATATTATTACTCTAGTTAACCAATTTACCTAGCTTAAATATGAGGTAGTGATCTCAATTCTCAAGTCAAACGAACCAATTTCATCAACGAACTAGTCTCAATGCAGAAGAAGATTAGTTAATAAGTTAATCAATTCAGCTTTTGTATTACTGGATAAAACATTAAGGTTGGGAGAATGCGATCCAATTAAGTTACTAAGTAACTAAACAAGTTTCCACCAACTCATAAGGCATCACAATCAATCACACATCCGAACAAGAAATCTTAAACCAAAACCCTTTACTAAAACAAATTCTTTTAGAAATCATTCAAGTTACTTAGAATTTAGAAACTCAAATCAATCATACAGCCTAAGTTTATACCATTCCAATACGAGATCCCGGGAGTTTAGCTCGGATTAGGGGGTACGACAAAGAGAGGGAAAGAGCTGTTGTTGTCGATGTTGGCTTCGACGTCTCTGCTTGACCGAGTTCAGCACCAGCCAAGGAGCGGAGATGAGGTTCGACCTCGGCGCCGGTGCTAGTTTACGGTAGCCTAGAGCTGGGTTCCAGGCGCAAATCAGCAAATGAGGGGAGTAGCACTGCTGGATGAATGCGGCGGCGGCCCCAGGTGCGAGGAGGAGCAAGGGGTGGCCATCTTCGGCCGACGTCAGGAGGGTTAGGGCGAGATTAGAACATCGATTCGAACATCCAAGGAGACAAAGGCATCACCTTGATAGAGAGAACAAGAAAGAATGCTCGAGTTCGCAGAGCTTGTGATGTCATCCTCAAGCGGAAGAAGAAGGCTCCACCTTGGGAGTCGTTGAAGAAACGACGTTAATTATTTTATTATTTATATTTCTTATTTTTTATATATATTCTATTTTTAGTAACTCCTATGTTAGTTGGAGTCTAATTATAGAATTGCTTATTTTTAGTATTTCTTAGTTAGATTAAATAAGATGGTTAGGAGAGTCTATCTTTAGGCTTTCTTAATTATCATCTTTTATTATTTCATATATTAGGATTTTAGATTAAGTTTAATGATGCGGGTCAAGCTGGCCTTCTGTGAGTCAAACAACGATCTTGATCCAGGCGACGACTCGAGGACGAGTCGATTTCAAATGGAGCAGAATGATGTCATCCTCAAGCGGAAGAAGAAGGCTCCACCTTGGGAGTCGTTGAAGAAACGACGTTAATTATTTTATTATTTATATTTCTTATTTTTTATATATATTCTATTTTTAGTAACTCCTATGTTAGTTGGAGTCTAATTATAGAATTGCTTATTTTTAGTATTTCTTAGTTAGATTAAATAAGATGGTTAGGAGAGTCTATCTTTAGGCTTTCTTAATTATCATATTTTATTATTTCATATATTAGGATTTTAGATTAAGTTTTATCTTCTAGGTTTATTTATCTTTAGGATTAAAATTCTATCTTTATAAACCTAAATTCTATCTTGCACGGTAGAATTGGTTATTAGGTTTTCTATTTAAACATTGTAGTTCTATTGAATTAAATCAGATTGGAATTATAATTGAGGAACCTTTTTAAGGATTAAAAGGTTCCCTCGATTCCCAATCCAAAAGCCTTCGCAATCAATTTAAGTTCTTGCTCATCCGATACCAAACAAGATCTAAACCCTAATCCCAAACACAAAACCAAACACAAGAAAGAAGAGAAAAGCTGAAAAACTGACGCTGGAACCCAGGCCACTGTCGCTGCAACAGAGGAACCGTCGCTGGCTGCGGCCGCTGCAAACCCACAGACGAAGGATCGGGTACCCAAACGTATCAGCTTGACTCCGAGAAACTGACGCGAAGGGAGAGCGAACCGTGTTTGGACGGCCTTCGATGGAGATTCAAGAGCTAGAGAACGAGATCCAAGGTTTTGGGGTGGGTGTTGGAGTGAGCGGCTAAATGGGGAAGCAATGGGGAGGAGATGGTTTCCTCTAATTACATCGGAGAGGGCGAACAGGGAGGCTTTTGGATCTGAGCCATGACTAGAGTCGAGCTTGCGAGGCGTGGGTTCCTCTTAGTAAAAGAGAGAGCACAAGTTATTTAGAATTTAGAAACTCAAATCAATCATACAGCCTAAGTTTATACCATTCCAATACGAGATCCCGGGAGTTTAGCTCGGATTAGGGGGTGCGACAAAGAGAGGGAAAGAGCTGTTGTTGTCGATGTTGGCTTCGACGTCTCTGCTTGACCGAGTTCAGCACCAGCCAAGGAGCGGAGATGAGGTTCGACCTCGGCGCCGGTGCTAGTTCACGGTAGCATAGAGCTGGGTTCCAGGCACAAATCAGCAAACGAGGGAAGCAGCACTGCTGGATGAATGCGGCGGCGGCCCGAGGTGCGAGGAGGAGCAAGGGGTGGCCATCTTCGGCCGACGTCAAGAGGGTTAGGGCGAGATTAGCACACCGATTCGAACATCCAAGGAGACAAAGGCATCACCTTGATAGAAAGAACAAGAAAGAATGCTCGAGTTCGCAGGGCTTGACTCCGAGAAACTGACGCGAAGGGAGAGCGAACCGTGTTTGGACGGCCTTCGATGGAGATTCAAGAGCTAGAGAAAGAGATCCAAGGTTTTGGGGTGGGTGTTGGAGTGAGCGGCTAAATGGGGAAGCAATGGGGAGGAGATGGTTTCCTCTAATTACATCGGAGAGGGCGAACAGGGAGGCTTTTGGATCTGAGCCATGACTAGAGTCGAGCTTGCGAGGCGTGGGTTCCTCTTAGTAAAAGAGAGAGCACAGGCGTGAAGAAGATGAGAAAGAGTACATGGGGGCGGCACTCATAGGAAGTAAAGGGGATATATATATCCGGTGAACTAGGGTTAAGGTAGCTTATGAAAATTTACAAATTAAATCCGCTATTCTTAAGTTATAAAAATATTACCACATTATATAACAAATTTCTCCCGTAAAAATTCTGATATAGCAAAATGGCACATAATGTTTTCAATTGAACTCAAATGTAGGCTGGAATTTATTGAATCAAATAAAAATCATTTTGATCGAGGACGGAGGTTTTCAAAATTTTCGGAATCTAATAAATTTAACATTGAATTTAAATCATAATTCATAAAATATATTTTAAAGTTTTGGGTCTTAACATTTATCCACCTTTAAAAACAAGTCTCGTCCTCGAGACTAAAAATCATTTTTAAAAGCAACAAATCATTTCAAAAACTCGAGTTAGCTACTCCTACCTTAGTCAAACAGATTTTCAAGAATTCAAGAACATTTTATCCACCTCTAAGGGCTAATCCCATATTGCTCTTCCTAAGTTCATTTCTCATTAACAGCTTCAATATCAACTCAAGTATTAACATATCCAAAACATCATCATAGTAAAATTCATCATCAGCAGATCATACAATCATAGAATGCTGCACATTGCGATCAACCAGAAAAAGAATACAATCATCATACTAACACATCACCACCAAATCGAAAGGGCACAATCAGAATCATGACGCGCACAGAACCAAACAAATGGAGCAACTATGATCACTCTAGACAACCCACTTCTAATCACACCATAGACGATTATACAAGGATGACGGAAGGCCTAAGTTTGAACCAAAAGAAAGAGACACTAAAGGATAACTCGACTAACTCTTGACACGAAGATAGATTCGAATAGTATCTGGTAAGACCGAGCACGAGAATTTCATCGATGCCCATGGGAAACCCTTAGGGTTACGATTGCATTACTTAATTAGCATGTAACACATCAAGTCATGTAACACACAACGTTGCAATCTTGCACACTAACATGGACCTATCTCAGGAGGCAATATGATTCCAGTGTGAGTGTCATAACGTGTGGTAAAATACAAGGTAAATATCCTAACATGATCAGAGCAATATCTATGCACATATAATTATCAAATCAAACCTTCACTAGCAAGGAATATCACCTATAATGACTAGAAAATGTTATTAAAGTACAACATTCATATATTCGCAAGATAGATCTAACAATCTATCACTTGCATATACTAGATAGACTCGGTACCTGCTTGAGAGAATCCTACATGCCACTAGGTGTAAGAGAACTAAACAAAACATGTACGGAATAGTGTCAATCATGTCTTAAAGTCACAAAAGAAGTATCATATAGTTTACTAGAAAAAGACAAGTGTAAGTGTGTGCTTCCTAGAATTGTGTCACCAAGGCACACTTCAACACATATTTCATACCACTATAAGCTCAACATGGTAGATAGTACAACATCAACAACCCCTAAGCAGTGGTGCGTAGACATGCAAGTGCAATTTAACCATAGGAGTGGACGTGCGAGCATACAAGGCTTAAGACTATTAATGCATAATGAGTATAGTAAGACATCATGTAGCAAGTAATGACCTATGCATGATACTATTCATATAAAATAGAGTATAATAGGGTCGAAAAGTAGCAAGATAGCTCAAATGATGATATTCAAAATGTGTAAGCAATCACAATTTCATAACATCACATAACAAGGGTAATTATACAAGATAAGTATGCTACCCAAACCCTATTACATGAGTGATCATATAGATAATGTAAATAGTACAAATATTCACATACCATATCATTGATACAAAATTTGTACGTATTATCGATACACATGACAATGGGTAAGTACATTATAATATACCTTAACAACAACAAGATGGTACACAATAAGTCAAACCACCAATATCATAAAGTTGATCATATAAATAATATGGAGGGTGCGATAAATCACATAATCATATCCCCAGATACTTAACTTCCAAATAACATTAATAACATGTGGCAATATGTAAGCATGCGAAATTATGGTCTGATAATTAACACTATGATACATAACCAGTCAAAACAACCATATAACCACACAACATTAATATATATATCTATGGAGTATAATAAAAAACGATGCGATCCTAAAACGGTGATGACTAAACATGGATATATAGAGTATTGTAATATATATATGCATACCAACTAAGATACATATAGAAATGCACGGCTGAGCTACCATAAGTCATGCAATAATAGTAAGTTGTCAATGTCATGATTGGAGCGTCAAACTAGATAATCACTTCTTCAAAACATATATCATATAAGAGATGCTAGTAGCACACAACATAAGATGAGTGCATATAAGTAGCGTATAATAACATACATGACAACAACATATAATAAGCCAAAATAATCATGCAAAAAACTAACAAGAGCATGCAGGGTGTGAAAAAGAGAATAATACAACCATTAGACAATAGTGGCTATCTATATCTACACAAAACGTCATGGTATGCATACATATGTCAACAAGGCATGAATATTACAAGTAACTAATTGTAATATCATATTAAATCATAGATGTTCAAGTGTGGTTACCATCAAAATTAGATAATAGTTTCCAAGGATGGCATACTATAAGAGAGTAACACGTATATATCTAAAGATCATCGCATAAATTTATATAGCTATCGTGGTGGGTGGGCATGCAGATGTGTTAGGTCCTTAAAGCATGACAAGCATAGAGTTATAGCACAGGTTAAGAAGAGAAGATGATGAGAGGTGCATAGCTAAGCATGATGTTAACCACATAAGACATAAGATCATAACCTAACTAAATCAATAGCATTAAACAAGTATAAGTAGACAAGGACTAAAAGATCATGTGACAAGAACATACAAGAAGGATGACAAGTCTACCACAACTCGCGATAGAACAATAAAGGCTACAGTGGGACATACAGACACAACATAACTAATTCAATTATACCTAACATTCTTAAGCATTCCAAAGGACAATCGGTAAACAAAAGAAGAATGAAGAGACTATCATGAATCTATGATTCAGAGTAATAAACAATAACATAGGTGGCGCATAAAATCAGGTAGTTCACAAGTCATTGATCTTATATGACACTAGTAACATCAATTAGGCCTATGAGTACATAAACATATGATTATACATATCAACGTAGTTCCAAATAAAACAAGTATATCATGCAATCGCACATCAAAACATGAAACACAACGAGACTACAATTATAACCAATTAGGAGTTTCTTAGGAAAGATCGACTCATCCCCACCGACTCCATAACCCATTCCGAAAAGAATCTTATTTGTTTCTTAGGGAGACAATACCCTTGGGCTGACACCGACCATAAGGAAGACATAACGAAATTTCCCGAGTGAACAATTACGTAAAAAGACACTTGGTACAAAGGATGAGATCCAACAGATTCTAAGAATCACTCATAAAGACCCTTTTTTTTGTGTTGTACTTCCTCAAGACCAACTCTCCAACTTATATATACTCGTTCGCAACAGACTAGGTCCATATGGTTTAGAGCGTAGATAACCAACATGAAAGAAAGAGATGAACGAGGGAGAATCAAAGCGACAACAAAATATAATAAGGGCATTGAATCCATGAAATGGATAGGGCAACCTTCACAAATCAAGACTCTCGCTAACAACCTAAGAATGGAATACCTGGAAATGCGACATATCGTCATTCCAAACCCTAACTATTAGGAGCAACACGAGTAAGGGACAACCAAGTTGGAATCGGTGAATAAGATGGTGAGAAAACATACATTAGAACGAAAGAAAAAAAAAATGACGCCAATCAGGCACAACAAATCAATACGATAAGGTAGGAGAACTCATCAAGTGAGACGACAACATCAATTCTTCGTTAAAGTTCAAACTAACGAATTAAGTAATCAAGATGAGATTGACATAAAGAGAGACAAAGAGTTGTCATGACCATTCAATGAGGTTCTCAAAGATTGCAAAGAAAACTTTACCAAGAATCCATGGAGGTCAAAATAATTATAATTCATCAAATAAAGCATGAAAAGAAACAAACAAATAAGTCATATGGTAACATCATGCCAAAGTATCTCAAATCGGCATATAAGCAAGACATCACAACCCAATATAAATAAAAGTTCATTTTAGAATAGAAGTGCATGATATAGTCTCACATAACCTCAAAAGGCAAAACATATCAAGGAGAACATGTGGAGCATATAAGACATATCGTCATATAGGTCGGGTTGTATAATCTCTTTCCCTAACCAAGTAAACAAGCAAGAATAACATTATCTTATCAGAATAAGGGACATGTAAGGTATCAATTGTATCAATCAGACAATTATAGGATATCGAGTAGTCATATAAGCAAAACATCATAAACAGTTATCATTGTCCATACGAACAAGGTAAAGGTGCATGTCATAACTTCACAAAATCTCATGGAGTCACAACATGTGAACGATAACACGTCAGGGATAGGAGGCATAACTTCATGTCAATCACATAGATCCTATTTTATGAATAAGCGAGTTATGTCCATTAATTGATTCACACATATTTTAGTAAAGTTGCATAAACATATCCTTTTTTTTGAACGAATTTCCCATATGAGAGCAATATCATTGAAATTCATCATGTAAAACATGTAAAGCATCAACTAAATAGATCATGGGATACTATCATATCAAAACATATCAAATAAGCACATAAGCGATGCATTTTGTGATCCCTACAAGTATTCCATAGACGTCCCCATGAAATACTTGTATAAGTATCACAAAATCATCACAATATTCTCACTAGATCTGACCAAGTACTTTACAAGCGTCCCTGTAAAATACTTGTGTCGACTCTATGAAAACATTATCATGTAAGCAAGAATCAACAGTTTATATTAAGAATTTGAATTATATAACCATTTCTTATCAACTCAACTATGAAGTCTCATAGCCATAATATCATGGTTCTCAAATCATCAATCATAATTTCTCAATCCTCAAACCATAAGCTTTTCCATCAACTAGAGTAAGGTTCTCAAGCATGAGCTCATAAGCTTTCAACTAGCCAGTACAAAACATCAACCACAACCATATAAATTCTCATAATCTCTTCTCATGTTCTCATCATACCCAGGGTTAAAAGGCACCCAACAATTGCCATCATAAGTGATACAAGTAACTGAACAAGTATGCAGGAGTCGAGCACATCAACTAACAACCATAAAATCTTAATAATCAGCGTTATAAACATTCCCATCAACTGGTGTAGAGTCTCAATCTAATTCTATAAGTTTTTCAATTAACCAGTGTGCTTCAACTCCATATATATATATTTTCATATTCTAATCTCATATCCATCTAAACCAATGACCCAAAAGGCATTAAACAATTGCTAACATTAATAATATGAAGAAGATAAGGATTGATAAGAGCATCAAAATGGAGAGTAAGACTATGAAGAGGAAATGAGAAAAGAATGCAAGTGAGTAGAATGGACATGCTCAAATAATCGCCAACATCAACAAGAAGTCACATAAATCAACATCATTTAACAGTGAATAACAAAAGAATAATGCACTAACAAGAATTGTATTTCTCATCCATATAACTAGAAAGGATCTCTCATCTACCAAATATCGCAAGAATACAATATACTCACACACGCTTCCCTTCAAGTGAAAATCTTTTAATCACTCGTACATTAATCTCAATTCTATGTTCGTAGGGAACATTCTATCGCCATGACTACCCGACCAAATCCCAATCCTTACCTCTCAAGGTGATTATCTTATTTATCCATATTAAATTCATTTTCCCCTTTGAAACATTCAAAACTCGTGAAAACCTTTAGGCTATTTTATTTCCAAAATTCAAATCACTAATTTTTTACAACTCATTTGTACTCGAATTGCACAACCTGGCTCTGATACCAACTTTGTAACGGCCCAAATAATTTCTAAATCCTCTTTTCCCACACTTACTCTCCACTTGAGTCTAGCAAGGAAAAGAAGGTAGAAAAGTATTCAGGTTACGTTTAGAGGGAGAGCTTACCCCTCTTCCCGATCTTAGCAATCCAAGTACGAGTTGTATATTGATCATGTTAAGTTATAACCCTGTTAAGTCTTGAGAAATAATCTATGTAATTCAAGAAAAGTGGTATTTCAAATCCTCAAAACATTCAAGTAATTCAAATGTGATCTTATGCTTTCGCACGGGAACCTGTCCTATTTCAACTAGTCAAAACTCATAGGGAAGAAAACGAGTGTAACTCAAAGTAAATACAAAACATTTCTAAATGGCAAACTTAACCAAAACATTTGTAAATCCAAGTTGCAATAGTTGTGAAATCTTCTTGACACTCTCGTCCCATGAGAAAACCCCGTCATAGAAGCAATCAACAAGCAAAAGGGAGCGGGTACCAGAAACTATCCACGAAGTCAGGCCCGGTAATCGACTGCGGGTCCTCTGACCGCGCTGAGGCCATATAATATGCCTATACCTAAATAAAGGATGATCTAATGCGTTACAATATTTAAATCACACAAGCATGCTTATCAGGATATAAATATAATTGCGGAAAAACAGTAAAGGCGCCCAAAGAGTGCCAAGTGGCATATCCCCTGATCTGTGCCCACTCCGGGGCATATATGTCCGTACCTCGCTCTGCATCAGCCCAGGTAGGATGCTCGGTCGGTGCCGCAACCTATCTGTCCGTACCTCGCTCCGAAGCAGCCCAGGTAGGACGCTCGGTCACCGCCGCAGCCAGATCATATATATATAAGACTCGACTGGGACCGAAACGATATGAAACACGAATGCCCCAATGACCCTAGCAACGACTCTAAAGACTCAAATAACGGCCGTTCTCTTTTCAAACGCATAAAGAATGGGGATGCTCATCCATAAGTGCAAGTCCTAAGCATGATACTACATGGCATGATTTTATGCATATGCAACACCTACACACTATATGACATATCAGGCAGGAGGTCCAGGTTGCTGAGTAAGTCCCGTAGGATACTTACTTGGAGTCTTCACATCTAATTAACCAGCAAACAAGCCACTCAGATAATCATCCATCGGTCCACAAGCCACTAAGAGAATCATCCAATCACACTAGCAAGTATTAAGCAAGGAACAACTCATCAATACATATTTAATTAGCACACAACCACGCTTTCAAGTCAACACATGATTCAACAATATTTCATTCGAATAATCTAGCATTCTCATCATAACCATCATCCTCAATTAACTTTGTTCTCATCCAGTATGAAACTAAGTTCAAAGTCTTATCAAGATCATCACTCCAAACATTTTACTTCATATCAAGCTCAAAGTAGTTCATGAATTATCACATCCTCAAATAACTCAATAAGGACCTAGTTTGTCAATGCTCACAAGAGACATTAGATAAATCCTTTACAAATAAAAGCGTAGCTAATCATTCAATAAGGTCACAAGGCACATCAAGCTCTTAAGACATTTTCCACATAGTTACACTAGAATTCAACCAATTAACGAACCTAAAATATTCCTATTATTACTCTAGTTAACCAATTTACCTAGCTTAAATATGAGGTAGTGATCTCAATTCTCAAGTCAAACGAACCAATTTCATCAACGAACTAGTCTCAATGCGGAAGAAGATTAGTTAATAAGTTAATCAATTTAGCTTTTGTATTCCTGGATAAAACATTAAGGTTGGGAGAATGCGATCCAATTAAGTTACTAAGTAACTAAACAAGTTTCCACCAACTCATAAGGCATCACAATCAATCACACATCCGAACAAGAAATCTGAAACCAAAACCCTTTACTAAAACAAATTCTTTTAGAAATCATTCAAGTTATTTAGAATTTAGAAACTCAAATCAATCATACAGCCTAAGTTTATACCATTCCAATACGAGATCCCGGGAGTTTAGCTCGGATTAGGGGGTGCGACAAAGAGAGGGAAAGAGCTGTTGTTGTCGATGTTGGCTTCGACGTCTCTGCTTGACCGAGTTCAGCACCAGCCAAGGAGCGGAGATGAGGTTCGACCTCGGCGCCGGTGCTAGTTCACGGTAGCATAGAGCTGGGTTCCAGGCACAAATCAGCAAACGAGGGAAGCAGCACTGCTGGATGAATGCGGCGGCGGCCCGAGGTGCGAGGAGGAGCAAGGGGTGGCCATCTTCGGCCGACGTCAAGAGGGTTAGGGCGAGATTAGCACACCGATTCGAACATCCAAGGAGACAAAGGCATCACCTTGATAGAAAGAACAAGAAAGAATGCTCGAGTTCGCAGGGCTTGACTCCGAGAAACTGACGCGAAGGGAGAGCGAACCGTGTTTGGACGGCCTTCGATGGAGATTCAAGAGCTAGAGAAAGAGATCCAAGGTTTTGGGGTGGGTGTTGGAGTGAGCGGCTAAATGGGGAAGCAATGGGGAGGAGATGGTTTCCTCTAATTACATCGGAGAGGGCGAACAGGGAGGCTTTTGGATCTGAGCCATGACTAGAGTCGAGCTTGCGAGGCGTGGGTTCCTCTTAGTAAAAGAGAGAGCACAGGCGTGAAGAAGATGAGAAAGAGTACATGGGGGCGGCACTCATAGGAAGTAAAGGGGATATATATATCCGGTGAACTAGGGTTAAGGTAGCTTATGAAAATTTACAAATTAAATCCGCTATTCTTAAGTTATAAAAATATTACCACATTATATAACAAATTTCTCCCGTATAAATTCTGATATAGCAAAATGGCACATAATGTTTTCAATTGAACTCAAATGTAGGCCGGAATTTATTGAATCAAATAAAAATCATTTTGATCGAGGACGGAGGTTTTCAAAATTTTCGGAATCTAATAAATTTAACATTGAATTTAAATCATAATTCATAAAATATATTTTAAAGTTCTGGGTTTTTACACCCAAAACCAAAACTGTGCAACGATGCCATGAATTCTCCAACATTGTCGATTAATGAAGTTATCGTGATCTATATAGCACCCTTTTAATTATTGATCGAAGATGTGAATCGAGTGAGCAAGACCAGTTTAGTATATTTATCATTTTGATGTTTGGATTTAATATTATTTTTCTATATCGTTTTCATATTATCATAATATTATTATTATATATATAATGTAGATAAATTATGATAATATCTTTTAGAACAACATAATATATTTTACAAATCCCGTGTGTCACGCACGGGTACTGTACTAGTATAATACTAAAACATATGTTAAAGGAGGACACATGGCGGATTATCCTTAAATGAGGCTTATGTGGCAGATTTTTATTCAATGTAGTCCCATCTTATTTTTAAAGATAAACATGAAACCAGCTAAATAATTAATTCAAATTAATCAATTATTAATTTAAATAAATCCAATTAATTATTAAATTGATTTATCATAAAATTAATTTTCGAAAAGAATAATTTTAAAATATGTCTTACGGTGTTTGAATAATTCATATGAATCAAATATAGTTTCAAGATCCCTTAACCATTCAATTGGTCCAAAATTTATACAATTTCATCTTTAATTTCATTATACAATGAATCAAATATAATAATTATGAAAACCAAATCAATTACTTGAATAATTCATATGAATTACTAAAAAGAATCTCATTGAGATCCAACGGTAAGGAATTCCATCTTGCACCTTTGTCCTCAACCGCGTATTTCAACATTGAATTAGATATCAACCCCAAAATTACATCAAATAGCCATTGTTTTGCCATAGTGATCAATTTTCATGCATATGCCGAGCCAAAGTATATGTCAAACACTTGAAATTAAATTTAGAAGTTCATAGGCTTACGTGGAAAATTCTCATGAATCATGGTCACACCTTTATAATTAATTAATTTTTACTAATTAAATTAATTAATAAATATTCACCTTTTTAATCATAATATTTATTTCTCCTTAAAATTGGGACTTTTAACTAATAATAAATAATCAGCTTTTATACTTTAATTTTAATCTAACTAATTAATAATGTAGGCAAAAATTTATCCTTATCAGTTATCACTTACAAATTCCGGGTTTTCCTCCCTTTTAATAAAAAAATTAATCATCAATTATCTCATTAAATTTTAATCAAAATCTCATCATAATTTGTTTTCCGAATTTTCTTATTAACTTCTTTTGAATTATCTTAACAAAGGCATTTCAATTTGATTATGTTTTGTTGCCTTTATTAATATATAAATCTAATTATTTAAACTCAATTTATAACTAATTAATTTGTAAATCATAAACAATTTATAAATACCCAATTTATACAAAATTAATTTAACCATAAAAACATATTTATCCTATATAAGTAAAATACAACTAAACAAATCTTACATGTGTGATAATAATTTTTATTTTGTGTTAATTAAAGCTATTTCTTTGCATTCCTTTATAACGCATGCACGTACTACACATAGACATGGCCACGGGTCCGACCCGCCGGGTCGACAACCCGGGGAGGGTGACCCTAACCCTGACCTGCAGTTCGGACGGGTCAACGGGATAGGTGACCCGGCGGGTCCGTGGCACCAAATCGAGTACCCAACGGGTTTTGCGGGTCAACCCGCCGGGTCAACCATTTTTTATTTTAAAAAAAATTGTTTTAAACCCAAAATAAAACTCAACTCAAGTCTTTCACTACACTTTCGAAATGGAAAGATTTAAGATTGACAAAACATGGTATGTGGGAAGATATATATATATATATATATATATATATATATATATATATATCTTCATTCCACTCCCATCATTTCATCACACTTTAGATGTGGGAAAGAAAAGGTTGGATTGTGGGAATGACAAGTAGGGTATGAGGATCTATATATAGAGAAAATAGAGGTATATAGCCCACTTTCGATGTGGGACAGAAATATGAGATATGAAAGAAAATGTGAAAAATTAAAGTCTTTGGATTATATGGTGGAATATAATGTAATTTAAGTATTTAGATTATATGCTGGAGAAATATTTTGAATGAAATTGACCATTGACTTAGTCCAATGCTTCTGTGGGAAATGTGGCTGGAAAGGCCAACATAAATGTGAGTTTGTCCCTTTGATATTTTATAGCAGTTGTATTAATTTTGCCTTTTGCTTATTTTTTCAAATATTGATAGATGATTTTGAAATATCCAAAATGAAATGATACTTGATTACCAATTATATGTGTGGATCACTAGACTAAGAGTCCTTGCATTTTGGTTATAGGCCATTGCAGATGTTAAGTATCCCAAAAATGTGATGAATGGAATTACTAAAGTCAAGAAAAGGGAAATAACAGAGGCTATGCTTGGTCTTGAACCTCCATGTAAGGAGGTAGGCATACATTTACATGTCAATTATTAATTTTTTAGTGTTGTAATGTTTTGTGTGACCAAGAGTTTTCCAAACAATAAGTAAGTTATTTGATTGTCCCTCACACTTTTTTTTATGTAAGATCATTACGCATCCCTAAATATGATTTTACTCTTTAGTTTTTGAAAACCAATCTTAGTATTTTTAGATTAAAAAAAATTATGCATTTTCGCCTAGATTCTTTTGGAAATTTATGCATTTTTTATTTAAAAATCAATCTTACTCTTTTTAGATTAAAAAAAAACTATGCATTTTCTCCAAAATTAAAGAAAATTAGTCTTTTTATTACAACTTTATTTATTAAAACTTTATTTATGATGCTGAAATACAAGTCTTTTGGAGCTGATTTCTCTTTTATGATGAAATTGCTTTATGAATATGTACCCTTGTGGTGAATGAGCATTTAAAGCTCATTGTTAGTCTCAGGAAACAATCAACCTACTCTTTTGTGAATTGTTGTCTATATCTCCATTGTTCACAGTATGCCTTAGTGATGTTTGAGAGTAGTGGTAGTGGTGTGGCAAAATCAAAATACTTCAGTTTATGATTTGAGTATTGTTTCTTTGTCTTGACATCATCAACAAAAGCAAAAGGGTTGCTGCAGCAGGAATAAATTGTGCAGCACCCAGATTTATAGAAAGCTTAACTTGCAAATTTAAAAAGGTAGTCCAACTTTAGATTAAGGGTAACAAAGGTACTTAATTTCTCTTTCTTATTTTCACATGGAGATTTTAATTACAATTATGTTTTTTTTTCCCCAATTGACAGATAAAGCAATAGCAGTTTATCCAAAAGAGGCGAGACATGGGATGCTAAATCCAAGGTTTGGTTGGTATGTCAATATTGTTTTCTTATCTTGAATATTCTGGATAGTATTTTCACTGCCATAACAAAATTTGAATCTTCCTCAAATTGTATGGTTATCTTTACTCCATATCTATTATTCTTTCCTAATTTAAGTAGAATTTTCTTATTTTTTTATTCTTTCCAATATACTTTCATATATACTCTTCTTCTCTTCTTTCTTAATCGGTTTGACTTCCTCTTATATCATCCCTTACATTGAATCCATCTAAATTAAATTAAGTATAATATATTTTTTTCTTTCTGTATTTTTTTTTTTCCTACACAGTCTTCTTACTTTTTATAACTGGATATCGTGATGACATGGCTAAGTACAATTATAAACCTTGCTGGAGAAATATTTTGAATGAAATTGACCATTGACTTAGTCCAATGCTTCCATGGGAAATGTGGCTGGAAGGGGGAAACATAAATGTGAGTTTGTCCCTTTGATATTTTATTGTCGTTGTATTAATTTTGCCTTTTGCTTATTTGTTCTAATATTGATAGATGATTTTCAAATATCCAAAATGAAATGACACTTGATTACCAATTATATTTTTGGATCACTACACTAAGAGTCATTGCCTTTTGGTTATAGTCATTGTTGATGATAACTGATAAGTATCCCAATGCAACAAGGCGATGAATGGATTGACTAAAGACAAGAAGAGGGAAATAACATAGGCTATTCTTGGTCTTTAACCTCCCTGTAATGAGGTAGGCATGCATGTACATGTCAATTTATTATATTTTGAGTGTGGATAATGTTTTATGTGTCCGAGAGTTTTCCAAACAATAAGCTATCTAATTATCCCTCGCATTTTTTTAGTGTGGATAATGTTTTGAATTTTCCCTTTTAATTGATGTTTTTTTAATGTCTCCATTAAATAAAATTTAACTCAATTTTTTCCTTCTTAATCTCTTCACAAAGTATATATTTTTTGGAATAGATTTTACTAATTCTATATTCCAGGTAAATGGTTTAGCCACTCAACAGTGTATTAATTTTTGTTGTGTTTATTCAATGGCAATTCAACATGCAGTAACATTGCTTAAAATCAAAAGCTAAATGAACAATACGAAATAATGATGATAATTGACATTTTGTCTAATACTTTTCTTTTTAGTTTTGTTAAGTAATTTTTTTTCCTTCTAGGCACAACGTTCTGATCTTGAGCAGAAGTTGAAGACTTATAATATTAAGGAGATGGGGGATTACGATTTATGCGAATATTAGAAAAAAGGACCGGTCATCATTTTTGAGGATGACTTGTGGCCCTTAGATATGTTACTTTGTGAGATACATTACTCATTGTAATTAAGTATTTGTGGTTATTCCTTATAATAAATATTTTATATTTTTTTTCCCTTCACAAACGCGCCATGGCGCGGGAATTGTACTAGTTCTATTTAAAATGGGATGAGCATGGGCAATGGTCCGCCCCTTTTCAAAACGACCTCTCTATGGATCGTAATTCGTAATATATTATTGACAAAATTGCAGAAAACCACCCTTTAAATAGGGTGTTTTGCGGAAAACCACATCTTAAAACTAATATTGTAGAAAACCACCCGTTAAAACTTTCTTCTTTGCTGAGTCACACCCATCACCCAATTTCCGTTAATAGAATGTTAAAGTGGGTGAAAATTCAATTATATCCCTTGTTTATATTATGATTTTACTTCATTCAATCGATATTAATTAATTTTTATATTTTGGCATGTTTTTCAAAAGTAAAAAACTATATAAAATATCTTAATATATATAATTTCACACTTATTAGTAAAAACACTCTATAAAAAGTAGATATAATTGATAATGTTTTATATATTTTAAAAAGTGTATATTAATAAAGGGATACTTGAAGAAAATAAGTTTTTCAAAAATGATATTTCATGTAGTTTTTATTATTCTAAAATATGCTCATTATTCCACACACATTTTTAGAATAAGAAAAACTATATGAAACATTATTTTTAAAATTTTTATTTTTTTTAAATAGCCCACTAGTAATGCACATTTTTTTAAACGTATAAAACATAAGTTACACATCAATTTTTATAGATTTTTTTTGTAAGTATGAAATTATTTTTTAAAAAATACTCACTCCTTTAAGAAAAACATGTCATTTTAGGAGTAAAATCTTGTTAAGAAAAACATATCATTTTATATATTTTGGTATTCACTTTCCAAAATTACCTTGTAATGATTAGAGATTTGATAGTTATAGTTTTTAATAAAGTGAAAAACAAAGTGATAGTTAGGGGTATAAGTATATTTTTGTTTGCTTTTATTTGCTTTATTAAAAATGTGCAAATGTCTAAAACGACATGTTTTAATTAACGTAGGGAGTAATACTTTTTTGGCATTTTATATAGTTTTTTACTTTTGAAAAACATGTCAAAGTTAAATATCAATTGAATGGAGTAGAATAATAATAAAAACAAGGGGTATAATTGAGTTTTTCAAATACTTCAACATTTAATTAACATAAATTGGCTGATGGGTGTGTCTTTGTAAAGAAAATGGTTTTAACCGGTGATTTGCTTCAATTTTAATTTTAGGGGTGGTTTTCCATAAAATACCATATTGAAAGGGTGGTTTGATGCAATGTTGCCTATATTATTTCATTTCCGATTCCTCCTAATATTTGATCTATTTCCGATTCCTCCTAATATTTGACATCGGAGATGCTGACATTGATGTTGATGTTGTTGACGTCAACATCTTCGATGTTGACGCTGCTGACGCTAACATCGGAGATGTAGGCTGACGTTGACATCGATGTTGCGAACACTATTGACGCCGACGTCGAAGATGCTTTTTTTGTGCCAACGCTTTTTTTTTCGTGTAAGCACTAATATTGTTGACACTGCTGACACTTTCACCATTAACATTGCGAACACCACTAACATTTTTCGTGTTAGCGCTGACGCTGATGTCGGCTGACGCTGACATCGGAGATGCTGACGCTGCTGACATTAATACTGATCAGTATAAAAGAGAGAACAGTTGTGCTACTATTATGTAGTACCTATGCAAACCTCGGATGCCGCTGACAAGTATTAGTTGAGCTCAATCTAAGGTGTTGGTTGAATGGCTTCTAATGTAAAATGCAGTGAGACGTTGTGTTAGTAGCTTGTAATGATTATGCACAACCAAAATCTGATTTTGATGTCAGAATGAATTGAATTACTGTAAAAATCTGTTACACTGTTGACGTTTGATATAATGAAGTAAAATTTGTGCCTTCGGCACAAATTTAGATTGAAATTTATGAAGTTACTACTCTTTGTATTGAAACTAAAAATAAATTAGTAGTGATCAGTATAAAAGAAAGAATAGTTGTGGCACTACTAATTAATACTTATGCAAAAATCTGGTGTTGTTGACAAGTGATAGTTGAGCTCGGTCTAATGTGTTGGTTGAATGGTTTCTAATGCTAAAATGCAGTGAGATATTGTGTTACTAGCTTGTAATGATTATGCACAACCAAAATCTGATTTTTGATTTTAGAAAGAATTGAATTAATGTAAAAATCTGTTATAGTGCTGATATTTAATGTAATTAAGTAAAATTTGTGTCTTCAGCACAAATTTAGATTGAAATTTATGAAGTTACACTCTTTGTATTGACACTAAAAAGAAATTAATAGTGATCAGTATAAAAGAAAGACCAGTTGTGGTACTATTTTGTAGTACATATGCAAACCTCGGATACTGCTGACAAGTATTAGTAGAGCTCAATCTAATGTGTTGGTTGAATGTCTTCTATTGTAAAATGCAGTGAGATGTTGTGTTAGTAGCTTGTAATGATTATGCACAACCAAAATCTGATTTTTGATTTTAGAATGATTTTAATTAATGTAAAAACCTGTTACAGTGCTGACATTTGATGTAATTAAGTCAAATTTGTGCCTTCGGCACAAATTTAGATTGAAATTTATGAAGTTACTACTCTTTGTATTGAAACTAAAAAGAAATTAATAGAGATCAGTATAAAAGAAAGAAAAGTTGTGCTACTATTATGTATTCCCTATGCAAACCTCGGATGTCGCTGACAAGTATTAGTTGAGCTCAATATAAGGTGTTGGTTGAATGGCTTCTAATGTAAAATGATTATGCACAACCAAAATCTGATTTTGATTTCAGAATGAATTGAATTACTGTAAGAATCTGTTACACTATTGACGTTTGATATAATGAATTAAAATTTGTGCCTTCGGAACAAATTTAGATTGTAATTTATGGAGTAGTGATATTGAAACTAAAAATAAATTAGAAGTGATAAGTCTAAAAGAAAGAATAGTTGTGCTACTACTAATTAATACTTATGCAAAAATCTGGTGTTGTTGACAAGTGATAGTTGAGCTCGGCCTAATGTGTTGGTTGAATGGCTTCTAATGCTAGAATACAGTGAGACATTGTGTTACTAGCTTGTAATGATTATGCACAACCAAAATCTGATTTTTGATTTTAGAGTAAATTGAATTAATGTAAAAATCTGTTAGAGTGCTGACATTTGATGTAATTAAGTAAAATTTGTGCCTTCGACACAAATTTAGATTGAAATTTATGAATTTACTACTCTTTGTATTAAAACTAAAAAGAAATTAATAGTGATCAGTGTAAAAGAAAGACCAGTTGTGCTACTATTATGTAGTACTTATGCAAACCTCGGATGTTGCTGACAAGTATTAGTTAAGCTCAATCTAATGTGTTGGTTGAATGACTTCTAATGTAAAATGCAGTGAGATGTTGTGTTAGTAGCTTGTAATGATTATGCACAACCAAAATCTGATTTTTTATTTTAGAATGAATTCAATTAATGTAAAAACCTGTTACAGTGCTGACATTTGATGTAATTAAGTCAAATTTTTGCCGAAGGCACAAATTTAGATTGAAATTTATAAAGTTACTACTCTTTGTATTGAAACTAAAAAGAAATTGATAGTGATCAGTATAAAAGAAAGAACAGTTGTGCTACTATTATGTAGTACTTATGCAAACCTCGGATGCTGTTGACAAGTATTAGTTGAGCTCAATAAAAGATGTTGGTTGAATGGCTTCTAATGTAAAATACAGTGAGAAGTTGTGTTAATATCTTGTAATGATTATGCACACCTAAACTGTGATTTTGATTTTAGAATGATTTGAATAAATGTAAAAATCCGTTACATTGGGGAAATACAAATTGATGTTGTGAAAATGTATGATTATAATATGCAAATATAAATTGATGGTGTGCAAATGTAAAAGTATGATATGCAATTATAAATTGGATGATATGCAAATATAAAATTAAAAGATAAAGCTTTTGCACATCAACGACTAAATATCAACATTTAAGCTAAATGTCAACATATAATAAAAGATAAAGTTTACAAAAAAGATCATTCCTAAAATCGATATCATATTACATGAGATGAGAATATCAAACTTCTATAATCATCTAATCAAAGAAATGGTAAAAGATAAAGATTTTGCACATCAACGGCTAAATGTCAACATTTAAGCTAAATGTCAACATATAATAAAAGATAAAGTTTACAAATAAGATCATTCCCAAAATTGATATCATATTAGATGAGATGAAAATAGCAAACTTCTATAATCATCTAATAAAAGAAATGGTAAAAGATAAAGATTTTGCACATCAACGGCTAAATGTCAACATTTAAGCTAAATGTCAACATATAATAAAAGATAAAGTTTACAAATAAGATCATTCCCAAAATTGATATAATATTGCATGATATGATAAGCTCAAACTTCTACAATCCTCTAATAAAAGAAATGATAAAAGATAAAGCTTTTGCACATCAATGGCTAAATGTCAACATTTAAGCTTAAATGTCAACATATAAGTTACTGTTATGCAAATATAACTTTATGATATGCACAAATAACAATTTGTTGTGCAAATTGTCATTGCTGACACCAAATGTCAGCAACATTGTTTGTACCTTTTAATTTGAAGCAAATAATATGACAAATCATATAAAAGAATGAACTAATCATATAAAAGCAAATGTAAAAGTATGCAAATGTAAAAGTATGATATGCAATTATAAATTGATGATATGCAAATATTAGATTAAAATATGCAAATATAAATTGATGATATGAAAATGTAAAAGTATAATATGCAAATGTAACAGTATTATATGCAACTAGAAAATTGCACTAATATATCTTATTATTGAACAATTATTAGAAAATTTTATAAATTACTAGAATTATTATAAATTTTAGCCTATGCGGGATTCGAACCCACGTATTTGCGCATAAGCACATCACTCTACCATTGAGCTAAAAGGCTTTTAATTATGTTATAACATAACATTCAAATAAACAAATAAGAGTTATGTTCACGCCACAACCAAACAAGGAGAAAAAAAAGTAGGAACTCCTAATAAACAGTACACATTTGTATACACATTTGCACAAAAAGAGGTCATTTTAGCACACAATTAGAAATAAAAAAGAACGTATACATCAACTTGAATTGCACAAAAAGAGAACATGTCAGCACACAAATAGAAATGTAAAAAAAACATACACATCAACTTGAATTGCACAAAAAGCGATCATGTCAGCACAAGTATCTTTTCTTTCTGTTTATCTATTTTCAAATCAGCATAGTTAACAAATTCTACAGTTTATGAGTAGCTTTTAGCAAGAGGAATAACATGTGAACAATAAATGTCAAATCAATATAAAACATAGCATAACTAGCAAGAGAATTCATACTTCATAGGGAGAATGAGATAAATATAGCATAACTAGCAAAACAGATCACAAAACCCTTGTTATGTTCTCACATAACCAAAAAAAGGAAAAAGAAGAAAGAGGAAGTTAATAAAAAAAAGTGAAAAATAGGAAGTTTATGTTGTGCAAGTATAAGTTACTGTTATGCAAATATAACTTTATGATATGCACATATAACAATCTGTTATGCAAATATAACTTTATGATATGCACATATAACAATCTGTTATGCAAATATAACAACCTGTTATGCAAATTGAAACTGTTGAAACCGGATGTCAACAAGATTGTTATTCCCTCTTAATTTTAAGCAAATAATGTGAAAAATCATATTCCTCCCAGTACAAAATTAGAAATAAAAAAAAGAACCTATAAATCTACTTTAATTGCACAAAAAGAGACAATGTTAACATACAATTAAAAATAAAAAAGAAACATGTCAGCACACAATTAAACTTTGTAAAACTACTAGCTAATATCTCTAGATAAGTCAGAAATCTCAAGGCACTTAAATGTAAATATACAAACACGTTATTAAATAGGAAAAGTGTAACCAAACCCTAGTAGTTAAGCGATAAAAATAAAATAACAAAATTGTTGATATTGTCGAAAAAAACATATAAACTCAATTTTAAGCCCTGAAATGATCTTCAATGGCCAAAAAAGACCATAGGTCACCGCGTGGCAGTGAGTTTGAACCGTAGCGCGATGCCCTATCAAGAAAGGTATCATAATAGAGAATCTGACACCGGATGCTTGATATCACTTCTACCGAGACCGCATACTAGGCTATGTTCCCACATAACCAAAAAATACAAAAAGTTCAGCTTTCACCTCAAATATGCTAAGACAAAAACTAATTTCCACCTCAAATACTATCCAATGGATTGCAACAGATGATTAAATTTGTCTGCTGAAATGGTCTAATTCTGCACTGACATGTCCTAATTGTTGTGCTGACATGTTCTAATTGAACAAGAAATTAACAAAACAAAACCATCAGCTAATGCAAGATAAAATACCGACTTACGATTTTAATGAATTTCTAAAGTTTCGAATGTGTTTAGTTTCCAGAATATTTTATTTCCAGAAGATTTTAATAAATTTCTAAAGTCTCCAAAAGATGTCAGCATTGAAGATGTCAACATTGAAGAGACGTGGACAACAAATAATGGTGGTGTTTTCACAAAAAACGCCCTAATTTCACACAAAAACTGGTGTACTAGATGGGCAAATTCACTCCACTAATTTTAATGAATTTCTAAAGTTTTCAAAAGATCTCAGCATTAAAGATGTCAACATTGAAGATGTCAACATTGAAGATGTCAGCATTTACAAGCTTCACTACTACAACAACTACTGCTAGATGTTTGCAACAATGAATAAGAAACAAAACAGCCATTCTAGTGTATATGTGCAAAATATTGTGCTGACATCATTCCAGATTGCAAATTTGAGGTTGTAATAATAAACAAATTAAAAGGGCTGACGTAATTCATGGCTTCACAAAACAACCATTTTTTAAAATTAGTTCTCGATGAATCTTTAGCATGATATATGGTGCTGAATCAACAAATAGTTCAAGCTTCAAATAACATGAAATATGGGAAGTATACTATTTAATTGAAGGAATTGGAGTCAAGCTTCAAGCAATAATAATTGAAGCAATTGGAGTCAATTATAAGCAATTGAATGAGCATTGAACAATAAGGATGAATGGATTTTTTGAATGAGCATTGAACAATAAAGAGTTATGTTATATTATAACATAACATTTAAATAAACAAATAAGAGTTATGTTCACGCCACAACCAAAAAAGGAGAAAAAAAAAGTAGGAACTCCTAATGAACAATACACATTTGCACAAAAATAGGTCATGTTAGCACACAATTAGAAATATAGAAAAAAACATACATATAAACTTGAATTGCATAAAAAGAGATCATGCCAGCACATGTTCTCACATAACCAAAAAAAGAAAAAAGAAAAAGAGAAAGTTAATTAAAAAAAAGTAAAAGATAAGAAGTTTATGTTGTGCAAATATAAGTTACTGTTATGCAAATATAACAATATGTTATGCAAATATAACATTCTGTTATGCAAATTGAAACTGCTAACATCCGCCAGCAAGATTGTTATTCCCTCTTAATTTTAAAATCATATATGACATTCATTACACATTTTCCATTTAATTCAGATCTAAATATGCAGATTCGAGCACAAAAAGAGAACATGTCAACATAAAAAGAGCACATGTCAGCACAATCGAACATGTCAGCACATCTCAGCACAATCGAACATATGCAAATAGCAGCAAAATTGATGTCAAAGCAATTCGAACAACATCTCGACCAATTTTTCATTGACAAATAACAAAGAATCTATACATACAAGCATGACAAAATAGATCAATTCATTCATGTGCAAAACTAGGAAAAACACAAAGATCTAACCGGATTTCAATTCAGTCAAAACCAACCTAAAAAATGAGGACTTTTAAGAAATTTGAATCTTCAAAGTTATTCAACTAATGTAATGGAAGATTATTTTGGATATAAATAAACCTAGTGTGGTGATTTTCAACTAAGCTAAGACTAAACTTTGCTGAAATAAGCATAAAAGAGGACAAATGTTCAGTTCAAGAGCTGGTTTGATGGTTGTGACCAACAAAGTTTACCTACTAGCCTCAAAATTGATCATCAAATTTCAAGCATAAGAAGAATCGTGAAAATTTGCTCAGTTTCATGATAATAAAACTTGCAAAGTTGAAAATTACAAAATAAAAATAGACTGGGAGGTGAACTAGGACGAATCTTGAAGATCCGTTGATGCAAGCATAAGATGAATCGTGAATGTGTACCTTGTAAGATTTGTCAACCGTAAGAAGCCTTCGTTTATAAGATACATGAATCGACCAGGTGTGGCTATTAACACGTCAAGGTCCTGTTCAAGACTTTCTAATTGTGTCTTCTGCCGAAACCCCCCTGTTGCAACCATAGACCGAAATGGAACAGCAAATTTTGACAAGGATCGACAATTCTTCAAAACCTGCAGAAGTTCCCCTTGGAGATTTTAACTCAAGTGAAAAGAAACTGCATAGATGCTAAGAGTTTATTCTAGCAATGACAACATAAAAACAAAAGGTTGAATCTCTGGAGATGATTTGTAGCTTTGAATTTTTGAGTTATGAAATCTTCTTCTTCCGATCTCTAATCAGTTTCCATCTCTATTCCCTTAATCCCCTAAAAAATGTATCTATTGATACAACCACAAGATCACAACAATGAGACAGTGAGACATATGATACAACTCCCAATGCATTACCATTACGATTACGAACATCTCTAATTGTAAGCATCACTCACTGTCAGTATAAGCGAAATGCAATAATGCTTGATCATTGTGAAATAAGGTCAACTGTAAGAAGCCTTTCTTTTGGTGGAAAAAAAATCAAGGAGTCATGAAAGAAATAAGTTGTAGCATATATCCAATCTATGAAGAAAAATATGATGATGCCAGCAAACCTGAGAAGCCAATTCAGCAGTTGGTACTAAAATCACAGCTCGAGGACTGCGTGATGAGGACTTGCTCAGTCCTTGAAGCTCCTCTTGCCTAAGTCGCTGAACAATTGGTGCCAAATATGCCAATGTTTTCCCTGAGCCACTTTGATCAGCTATTATGCAGCTCTTTCCTCCTAAAACACGTTCAAATGCCATAGCCTGCAGGTTGAGAGACAATCAAACACAACTCCTTTGGAAGGCTGTAGTTCATGCATTAGACGCCATTGAAAGTATTCAGGGGAATCAGAGGAATTCCATAGATAAGCTTCCACTAGAAACATCCTTATTTTTTCAAGGATAAAACTTGCATAATAGAACACCATAAATACATGCAATGTAACTTGCAGGCTTCATAAGTCAGACACGTCTAGCATCTGAAAAGTAAGGGGGTTAACCTGCACATGTGAACGGAGGACAAAATCCTGGTTCCTCAAAGACTCTAATGTAAAGGCTCGAATTTTTAAATCCTAATTTTTTTTCCAGAAAAAGAGAATTAAAAATGAAATTAAAATCGGTTTTTAAAACTCGTTTAGCGGATTCCGACCGGAAAGTAAAATTTGGCAAACAATTTCCGTCCTTGACCTCGAAAATTCAAAATAATTATCGGATAGCGATATCCTTTTCAATTTTAAAAATCTAATTGATCGAGGAAACGGGATTCGGGAAAACTAACATTCAAGAACTAATTTCGGGATTCAAAATTCGCGTATTCGAGATTTATTTCCGGGTATTGATTAACCAATTTCACACTCAACCTCTTACACCCACTCCCTCACCTCTGCACCGGCCTCACCCCTACAGCCTTCCTACTCCCCAATTAAGTTGTCAAGACATCACCTCCCTCTCCTTATCTTTCATTTCCATCACCATTTCACCATCCCAACCACCGTCACCTTCACTCTCTATTTTCACCTCACCTCCACCAACTCCCTCCTTCATCATTTCCACTCCCATCCCCCGCTGTCACACCATCACTGCAGCTCTCTTCCCATCATCCTCCTTGCTTCCTCCTCCCTCAAGAGCAACAGCCGCAGCAGCTCGACACCACCACTGATCTCCATCGCCACCTCCACCTCCACCTTCGTGTTCCTCGACGAGCAGCAGCAACAACAGGCCTAGCCACCTCTACTGGCGTTCACCACCACCCAACGCCGCCCCAGAGGCCCTAGCGCCTCCATCGAGCCACCGGAGCTCCACCACCTCGCTCGAGCGCAAACTCCGTTCGGTAAGCTTCGACCTCTCGTTCGATCCGAAATCCCATGGAAAAACCTCCGACGTCCACGAACACCTCGGTGAGCTTCGTTCGTTTCAATCCTTGCCTTCGATCCTTTGTTTAACATTCTTAGGGTTGGGCATTGTGGGTTGAAGAGGATGAGAAGGTGGCCGGAGCCCTGCCCTCGACGGCGAGCAGCGCTCCCCTCCTTTTTCTTTTCCCCCATTTTCGAGCGCGGGGAGTCAGAGGAAGTTGACGATGAACAGTAAAAATGGTTCGGTATTAGTTTTGTTTTAAAATGGGTCCGGTTCAGTGATTTAATTAATAAACCGGTTCGTTCACTTTTAAAAAGAATTGAGTTTTGAGGGCCGGTTTCGAAGTTGTTTTAAATAGAAGGCGATTTTGGTAATTATAAGGGGCTGATTTTTTATTAAATAAAAATATTTGGGGTTTTTTTGTAAGGATTGGGAAATGGTTTGTGAAAGTATTTAATAAATGGTAATAAAACAAAATTTAATAGTATTTGAGGATTTAAATGATAAAATATTATTTTTGGAGATTTTATAAAAGGTTGAAAAGTGATTTAATAAATAAATTGAAAAGGGAATTTAGCGAGTATTTTCAAGGGTCGGAACTAGGATTGTGCATAACCGGGTATCCGACACGACACGACACGACATAACAAAAACACGAAACCGATAAGGGGAAAAGTGCCGATCCGAACACAATACGATGAGTACCGGGTATCCGACACGATAACACGACATGGTTTCGTGTCGGATACCCGTATAACTGTTGTGAGCCTAATTTGCCATGTTTTACACTTACTTTTATATCGATTTCTACATACATTGCATGCATTTGGGTTAGAATAATACAGAATCTGTGTAGTTTACACTTATTTGCAATATATGGAGGTCTACACAAGTTTTGGTTATATTTGGCAGAAATCGGACGCACTTTGGAGCTTAAAGGAAACTCATGGAGAAGCTAAGAATGGTGCAGCTGGAGAAAAGGCCATTTTTCACCATTCTTCGTTCTGAATAAAGCTTTGATGTCTTCATGAGAGTTGTAGCCCACGGAAAGATCTTTCCAATGCATGGTCATATGCGTCAATCCGACGAACGAGGACTCGGGAAAGTGCGTTTTAAGAACAGAGCAGAAAGCTGAGATATTTACTCGATATCGAGTACTTTTACTCGAGATCGACCAAAATGTCCAAGGAGTGCCTGGTCGAGGAGGAGATGATCGAGAAGCCGAAGACGAAGACATGCCGGGTTACACTCTACTCGAGATCGAGTAAACCTAGTCGAGATCGAGGAACCCGGAAGCCGGCACCCGAGCCATGTCGAAGAGAGGTTGCTCGACAACCCCAGAAGACCAAGACGATGAAGCCAAGTTACTAGAGATCGAGGACCTTTCCTCGAGATCGAGTAAAGGTCCTCGATCTCGAGTAACTTGGCTTCATCGTCTTGGTCTTCTGGGGTTGTCGAGCAACCTCTCTTCGACATGGCTCGGGTGAGCCATATCCGAGCCAGTCGAGGACCAACAACCCGAGACGCCGAGCCAGCCCAGTCGACGTCACTTCTACTCGAGATCGAGTAGACTTACTCGAGATCGAGGAAGCTTCCAGAAGCCGCGTAACGCGTTTGGCAGTCCTACTCGGTGTGGGAATCCTTGGAGCCGAAGATTGCCGAGTCCTATCCGATTCTATCAAGTTACATCATGAAGGAGAAGATTTATCCACTTGAAGACTTTAGATATAATTCCCTTATTTAGATTTAATTATGTTGTTGCTTTTATTTATCATTAAGCTTTTTAGATATAGATTTAGATATAGATAGATATTTCTATCCTTGAAAAGCAAGGTTTAGAAGCCTATAAATAAAGCTCATGGGGCTGATTTCTAATCATTCAATTTCAGTAGGAGAAGTAGTAGTAGAGAGAGAAAGGGAGGCCGAGTGGAGCAAAGGAGCGAGAGCAAGTTGGCTTTGTTCGGTTTTACTTTCTACAGTTTGGTTTAATGCAATTAGTTTCTTTTCATCAATCAATGTCTGAGGTTGCGATGAAGCGCGAGTAGTCCACCCACTTCTAGGGTTGGGGCGAGCCCGACGATAGCCATATGTGTTTGAGGTAAAGATCCGACTTGTATCATGTTTTGAGCATCTACTACTTGTTTATGTGTTTATTACCCATCTAATGGAGGTCCATGCTAACAACTTGGATTGTAAACATAAAATCAGTAGAGACAATTGGGTTTCTTGAAAGAGTTGTCTAATTGTTGGAAAAGGCGAAAGCTTAGTCCTTTGATGTGAATTATATGATTATCTATTTTATTCTTGCCTTATGCATGCTTGGTTATAGTTGTTGCAAACCCTAATCTTGGAAGTCCTTTTCATACAGTTTAGTTCGAATCCCCAAAGCCTTTGCATTTACTTTATTTCGTTTTTATTCTCTGTTTTCCTCGAGATCGAATAGCACAACTCGATCTCGACTACTGATCTTCGACCCAGGTCGCTGTAGCTTCTGTGTGCAGGCAATCGACCAAACCAAGCCGACATCGACGAAGACCCTACTCGATCTCGAGTAAGGACTTGTCGAGATCGACCACCAGTGCCTGTGCTTGCTGATGCATTGTTCGACTGTCCGATCGTCTATCGAGTTGTTGTACTCGAGATCTAAGACCCTGTTGTCGACTTCTGTGAGATTTCTTCACTGCCTAGGATCCGCTGACACGCTTCCTCGTGGATCGATCCTGACTTCCCGCTGCTACATCAGGAGGAGGTCTTGTAATTATTTGCGTGGGCACGAATCCGGTTTGATTTATATTTCTATATTTTAAACTCGATTTCCTCCTACAACAAATTGGCGCCGTTGCCGGGGAAGCTATCATTCGCGCCTTAGGTAGTTAAATCTCACGTTTTCTTTGAGTTTTCTTCTACAGGTATATGCAGGACACCTTCGAGTATTTCGAAAGGGAAAGAGCGAGACAGTATGCAAAAGAATTGGAATATTTGAGATGGCTATACATCGTTGATGAGGAGGCATGGCTTGAGGGTGTACGCGCATTTAGGAAGCTCCGGGATTCGTCAAAATCACCGCCAGAAGCCCCAATCCTGCTAGAAGGAGAATCTGAACCTGAGGTCGACCTTAACCAACACCTAGTCGATGCCGACCCATCTCCAATCGATATCGATCTATCTCTAGTCGATACCCAGGTATGTCCTTCCAGTATCTCAATTCCAACTTTTCCCTCTGTATTTGAAAAACCATTTGAAGAACCTCAAGAAGAAGAAGAGTCAGAAAAGAATAAGTTGGACGACGTTGCCTATGTTGTTTCAAAGTCACTTTTGCCTTATAAAGTGAAGGCTATCCCCGACGATTTTGAGCAACCGATGTTCATATTCAAGTATGGGGTCCTCGCAAAGTGGTATGAAGCTCCGCACGATGAGGTGGAAATATCTCTTCCCACTCCACCGTTTTGCTGTGGTGGAGACGCGCAAACAAATCAACCAATGGAGCGGAAGAGGTATGATGATGAGGTATGCAAATTTCCTTTATATATTCCTTTATGCATGCCAGCTGAAGCCCAGGAAGATGGATGGGTGGAGCCATGGAGCGTCCACTCGGGGAGGTTTAACCTTCTTCACATGATGCCCCCGGATGACATCCCACGCTTCCCACCACCGGAGGAACCACCAGATCCACCTATACCTCCGGACAAAGATGAGCCAGGCTAATGCTTAATAGAGAAAGTCGGCCTAGCGACTATAAAATCTAGAGCTTGTAAATAGACATTTACTTTTTGGGACTTTTTGGACATTGTTTTGTTTGTTTTTTGGTTTTGAACATTTTTAGTTTTTCTATTGTGGGTATATGTCTTCTGCACTTTTCAGGTCCATGGATAGAAGCAAGCTATATTCATATTCATACTCGGCCAAGGCGATCCCTTCATTCGAAATTATGAAGCCATGCACACCTGTCTTTTGAGTTTCTTTCTTTACCGTTGTTTTTTATACAGTGGGGACACTGTAAATTTTAAATATGGGGTGGGGGAAGGGCTTACTATGTGCATATTTGATATATTTGACATTATGTGTGCATATTTAAGGTTTATTTCTTGAATTGCTTATACATGGCTATTTTGGAATTCATTATTGATTTATGTGCTTATATGCATGTTTTCCAAAAGTTTGAGAAAAATGACCCCCATTTAAATTTTTGATAATGTCATGGAAGTTTATATTGAACTCGATGATGCAAAATTGGATTCATTAGAGATATAGCATGAAATTGCCTAGTAAAGGGAAGTCACAATGAAGTGCATTATTTTCTTGAAAACCATGAAAGAAGGTAAAATTTGAAGTTGCTTTTGGCATGTTGCATGATAAGATGATGGAGGACTTTATATTTCTATATAATGCTCATATTGTTATATCCTAGCCTTAACTATGCTTACACATTACACAAAAGCCAAATTATGCCTTATTTCAATTATTGCTCCACATGTTCTAAATATTGCCCATTCTTTACCTTATTTCCTATCCGGGGATTATGTTGAGAATGATGTCACATTATGGAGATTATTATATGGTTGTTGTGTTGTTATCATTATTGGAGTTTGGTAGGAAATTGTTTGAAATATATGGAAAATTTAATGAGTGAAAGAAAATCCGATCACCTCAGGAGATAAAGGTAGATCGACCCTGCTTACTGAGATAATAGTTCAGTGAGATGGGACACACAGGTGAGGAGTCCAAAGCACTAAGTATCCGGGGCCATTCATGACACCCATGTTTGCGACTCGCGAGAAGGCAGTGCTGAGGTTAGAGAGGTAAAATCATTATTATTGAAAAAAGCATTATGGAAGGTGATGAATCAAAGGAAGAAGGGATATGGTTTAGAAAGTTTGGAAATAATCCATTTCCCCGGATCGTTAGCACCACATGGCAAAAAACTGCCCACCTTTAGCCTTTTACCAAATCTACTCCTTATTGAGCTTAAATTAAAGTCCTCTTGATTATTAATGCTTTGTCACTTATGAATGTTTTTTGCATAACCCTCCTTTTGTGAGTAGATGTTGCTTTTGTATAATTGCACATGCATGGATCTGTGACACTATTACCTTTTCGAGGATAGTAATTGATTGCAGGGTTATATAAGAATGAATCTAATATGTTGAGAGTTTGAAATCTTCCCCTGAATGACAATTAAAACTATTGCTTGAGGACAAGCAAGCTTAAGTATGAGGTGTTTGTTGTGAGCCTAATTTGCCATGTTTTACACTTACTTTTATATCGATTTCTGCATACATTGCATGCATTTGGGTTAGAATAATACAGAATTTGTGTATTTTACACTTATTTGCAATATATGGAGATCTACACAAGTAGTGGTTATATTTCGCAGAAATCGGACGCACTTTGGAGCTTAAAGGAAACTAATGGAGAAGCTAAGAATGGTGCAGCTGTAGAAAAGACCATTTTTCACCATTTTTCATTCTGAATCAAGCTTTGATGTCTTCATGAGAGTTGTAGCCCTCGGAAAGATATTTCTAATGCATGGTCATATGCGTCAATCCGACAAACGAGGACTCAGGAAAGTGCGTTTCAAGAACAGAGCAGAAAGCTGAGAGATTTACTCGATATCGAGTACATTTACTCGAGATCGACCAAAAATGTCCAAGGAGGGCCTGGTCGAGGAGGAGCTGATCGAGAAGCCGAAGAGGAAGACATGTCGGGTTACACTCTACTCGAGATCGAGTAAACCTACTCGAGATCGAGGAACCCGAAAGCCGGCACCCGAGACATGTAGAAGAGAGGTTGCTCGACAACCCCAGAAGACCAAGACGATGAAGCCAAGTTCCTCGAGATCGAGTACCTTTCCTCGAGATCGAGTACACTTGTGAGCCATATCCGAGCCAGTCGAGGACCAGCAACCTGAGACGCCGAGCCAGCCCAGTCGACGTCACTTCTACTCGAGATCGAGGAAGCTTCTAGAAGCCGCGTAACGCGTTTGGCAGTCCTACTCGGTGTGGGAATCCTTGGAGCCGAAGATTGCCGAGTCCTATCCGATTCTATCAAGTTACATCATGAAGGAGAAGATTTATCCACTTGAAGACTTTAGATATAATTCCCTTATTTAGATTTAATTATGTTGTTGCTTTTATTTATCATTAAGCTTTTTAGATATAGATTTAGATATAGATAGATATTTCTATCCTTGAAAAGCAAGGTTTAGAAGCCTATAAATAAAGCCCATGGGGCTGATTTCTAATCATTCAATTTCAGTAGGAGAAGTAGTAGTAGAGAGAGAAAGGGAGGCCGAGTGGAGCAAATTCGACGAAGACCCTACTCGATCTCGAGTAAGGGCTTGTCGAGATCGACCACAAGTGCTTGTGCTTGCTGCTGCGTTGTTCGACTGTCCGATCTTCTGTCGAGTTGCTGTACTCGAGATCTAGGACCCTTTTGTCGACTTCTGTGAGATTTCTTCGCTGCCTAGGATCCGCTGACACGCTTCCTCGTGGATCGATCCTGACTTCCCGCTGCTACATCAGGAGGAGGTCTTGTAATTATTTGCGTGGGCACGAATCTGGTTTGATTTATATTTCTATATTTTAAACTCGATTTCCTCCTACAACAATAACACGACACGACATTTATAAAATGTTTTTTTTTTCCTTTTTTTGAATGTAGACCCGTAGAGTGTAGACTACAGTGCCCAGCTTCTTCAATCTTCAGCAAGGCTGATTGAAGCAAGGCTGGATCTATCGATCTATAGCAAAGCCGAATGCCGAATCTGAAGCGAAGTCGAGTGCGATTGCCGGATTTGAACCGAGACTCAAGAGGCCGAGCGAGAGGACTCGAGACGAGACTGAGGAGAGGTGAGGATAGGAGAGGAGACTAGAAGGGGGCGGATCCGAATACAGTCGAGGGCGAGCGCCTGGGTTCAGACGAGACTGGGGAGAGGATAGGAGAGGAGATTAGAAGAGGACGGATCCAAATCGCAGCCGAGGGCGAGCGCCGGTTCTGAACCCAGGCTCGAGAGGGCGAGCGCCGGTTTTGAACCCAGGCTCGAGAGGGCGAGCGAGAAGTCTCGAGAGGAGCAGAGAGGTGAGGAGAGACGATACTCGATGTGAATCGTTGGTCTGCTGAGGACTTTAGGAGTAGGAGAGCTTAGTTAGATCTGGCGGCGCGTCTGGGGGAAATGAAAGAAGAAGACGCTAAAACCCTAGACAAAAAGAGAATTAATGAAAAAATAAGGTGAGCCCCGGGATTCGAAATCAAGACCACTCTCCCATACCCACACGCGTAGCAAAACACCCAACCATCTGGGCAACGTGAATTATATGATACAAAAGGACATTTATTGTATATCTATTAACACAGAATGCTAATATTTAAAAAAATAAAAAATTATCGTGTCGTGTCGGATACCCGACAAGGATAATATGTCGATCCGAACACGACACGATTATTATCGTGTTTTACCGTTTCATGTCATAACTGTGTCATATCTATATCGTTTCGTGTTTTTTCGTATCGTTTTATTGCGGTTTCGTGTCGTGTTAACCGTGTCGTATTTTTCTGCACAGCCCTAGACGGAACTCTTAACTGTTTAATTCGGATTTGAAATGGTTTTGAAGCTAACTTGGGAATAAGACGATTACTAACTAGTATGATAATATGATCGTTTGATTAAAGGTATGCTATGTGTGACAAATAGCATGATATTGTGGTGATTTTTAGAAGAGATTAAATGTTCAATATTTATGATGATATATATATATATGGGAAGTATACGTATGAAATAATAATATGCGAATTTGGCTTAGTATGATATATATAGGGAGTATATTTTTTAAACGGATGAGTTGACAAGTTATGATGAATGGTATGAGATAAGAGATGGTTGATCGTGATAAATTGAAAGTATGATTGATGCAAGCTTACTTATCTATCTGCTAATTTGAGCGAGTAATATATGTGTTCAGAAAGGCTATAGAAGTATACTTAGTATATTCTCGTTATGTGATTAGGTGATATTATTTTATCGTGACTACTGTATGCTGGATTCTTCTTTTGCTGACCTTCTAGCAAGGTAAGTACCTTCGGGGCTTACTCAGTAACCAGTACCTCCTGCCTGATGTGTCATATTTGCATAAGAGCATGTCATGTAGTATCATGCTTAGGAATTGCATTTACGAATGAGCATCCTTATTCTGTATGCGTTTGAATACCGAACGGCCGTTATCTATGAGTCCTAGAGTCCTTGCTAGGGTCATAGGGCAGCCCAGCTTCATCGGGTGTTGTCCTCCTCGAGTCATTTATACATATCACGAAATACGAGATGTGCATGAGATATGATATAATGATGAGATTTGATATGATTATAGCATCGAACTGGCTGGTCTCCACCTTGTCTGGAAGAGGGGTGGTGGTAAAAGAGGTATATACCGCTTGATATTCTTTGTTAAGGCCTTCCTCAATATTCTGCACATATGAATTAGGAGCATGATAGTGTGGATTTATTTCAGTACTGCATGAAGGCATCCTTTATTCAGAGGAAGTTGACGATGAACAGTAAAAATGGTTCGGTATTAGTTTTGTTTTAAAATGGGTCCGGTTCAGTGATTTAATTAATAAACCGGTTCGTTCACTTTTAAAAAGAATTGAGTTTTGAGGGCCGGTTTCGAAGTTGTTTTAAATAGAAGGCGATTTTGGTAATTATAAGGGGCTGATTTTTTATTAAATAAAAATATTTGGGGTTTTTTTGTAAGGATTGGGAAATGGTTTGTGAAAGTATTTAATAAATGGTAATAAAACAAAATTTAATAGTATTTGAGGATTTAAATGATAAAATATTATTTTTGGAGATTTTATAAAAGGTTGAAAAGTGATTTAATAAATAAATTGAAAAGGGAATTTAGCGAGTATTTTCAAGGGTCGGAACTAGGATTGTGCATAACCGGGTATCCGACACGACACGACACGACATAACAAAAACACGAAACCGATAAGGGGAAAAGTGCCGATCCGAACACAATACGATGAGTACCGGGTATCCGACACGATAACACGACATGGTTTCGTGTCGGATACCCGTATAACTGTTGTGAGCCTAATTTGCCATGTTTTACACTTACTTTTATATCGATTTCTACATACATTGCATGCATTTGGGTTAGAATAATACAGAATCTGTGTAGTTTACACTTATTTGCAATATATGGAGGTCTACACAAGTTTTGGTTATATTTGGCAGAAATCGGACGCACTTTGGAGCTTAAAGGAAACTCATGGAGAAGCTAAGAATGGTGCAGCTGGAGAAAAGGCCATTTTTCACCATTCTTCGTTCTGAATAAAGCTTTGATGTCTTCATGAGAGTTGTAGCCCACGGAAAGATCTTTCCAATGCATGGTCATATGCGTCAATCCGACGAACGAGGACTCGGGAAAGTGCGTTTTAAGAACAGAGCAGAAAGCTGAGATATTTACTCGATATCGAGTACTTTTACTCGAGATCGACCAAAATGTCCAAGGAGTGCCTGGTCGAGGAGGAGATGATCGAGAAGCCGAAGACGAAGACATGCCGGGTTACACTCTACTCGAGATCGAGTAAACCTAGTCGAGATCGAGGAACCCGGAAGCCGGCACCCGAGCCATGTCGAAGAGAGGTTGCTCGACAACCCCAGAAGACCAAGACGATGAAGCCAAGTTACTAGAGATCGAGGACCTTTCCTCGAGATCGAGTAAAGGTCCTCGATCTCGAGTAACTTGGCTTCATCGTCTTGGTCTTCTGGGGTTGTCGAGCAACCTCTCTTCGACATGGCTCGGGTGAGCCATATCCGAGCCAGTCGAGGACCAACAACCCGAGACGCCGAGCCAGCCCAGTCGACGTCACTTCTACTCGAGATCGAGTAGACTTACTCGAGATCGAGGAAGCTTCCAGAAGCCGCGTAACGCGTTTGGCAGTCCTACTCGGTGTGGGAATCCTTGGAGCCGAAGATTGCCGAGTCCTATCCGATTCTATCAAGTTACATCATGAAGGAGAAGATTTATCCACTTGAAGACTTTAGATATAATTCCCTTATTTAGATTTAATTATGTTGTTGCTTTTATTTATCATTAAGCTTTTTAGATATAGATTTAGATATAGATAGATATTTCTATCCTTGAAAAGCAAGGTTTAGAAGCCTATAAATAAAGCTCATGGGGCTGATTTCTAATCATTCAATTTCAGTAGGAGAAGTAGTAGTAGAGAGAGAAAGGGAGGCCGAGTGGAGCAAAGGAGCGAGAGCAAGTTGGCTTTGTTCGGTTTTACATTCTACAGTTTGGTTTAATGCAATTAGTTTCTTTTCATCAATCAATGTCTGAGGTTGCGATGAAGCGCGAGTAGTCCACCCACTTCTAGGGTTGGGGCGAGCCCGACGATAGCCATATGTGTTTGAGGTAAAGATCCGACTTGTATCATGTTTTGAGCATCTACTACTTGTTTATGTGTTTATTACCCATCTAATGGAGGTCCATGCTAACAACTTGGATTGTAAACATAAAATCAGTAGAGACAATTGGGTTTCTTGAAAGAGTTGTCTAATTGTTGGAAAAGGCGAAAGCTTAGTCCTTTGATGTGAATTATATGATTATCTATTTTATTCTTGCCTTATGCATGCTTGGTTATAGTTGTTGCAAACCCTAATCTTGGAAGTCCTTTTCATACAGTTTAGTTCGAATCCCCAAAGCCTTTGCATTTACTTTATTTCGTTTTTATTCTCTGTTTTCCTCGAGATCGAATAGCACAACTCGATCTCGACTACTGATCTTCGACCCAGGTCGCTGTAGCTTCTGTGTGCAGGCAATCGACCAAACCAAGCCGACATCGACGAAGACCCTACTCGATCTCGAGTAAGGACTTGTCGAGATCGACCACCAGTGCCTGTGCTTGCTGATGCATTGTTCGACTGTCCGATCGTCTATCGAGTTGTTGTACTCGAGATCTAAGACCCTGTTGTCGACTTCTGTGAGATTTCTTCACTGCCTAGGATCCGCTGACACGCTTCCTCGTGGATCGATCCTGACTTCCCGCTGCTACATCAGGAGGAGGTCTTGTAATTATTTGCGTGGGCACGAATCTGGTTTGATTTATATTTCTATATTTTAAACTCGATTTCCTCCTACAACAAATTGGCGCCGTTGCCGGGGAAGCTATCATTCGCGCCTTAGGTAGTTAAATCTCACGTTTTCTTTGAGTTTTCTTCTACAGGTATATGCAGGACACCTTCGAGTATTTCGAAAGGGAAAGAGCGAGACAGTATGCAAAAGAATTGGAATATTTGAGATGGCTATACATCGTTGATGAGGAGGCATGGCTTGAGGGTGTACGCGCATTTAGGAAGCTCCGGGATTCGTCAAAATCACCGCCAGAAGCCCCAATCCTGCTAGAAGGAGAATCTGAACCTGAGGTCGACCTTGACCAACACCTAGTCGATGCCGACCCATCTCCAATCGATATCGATCTATCTCTAGTCGATACCCAGGTATGTCCTTCCAGTATCTCAATTCCAACTTTTCCCTCTGTATTTGAAAAACCATTTGAAGAACCTCAAGAAGAAGAAGAGTCAGAAAAGAATAAGTTGGACGACGTTGCCTATGTTGTTTCAAAGTCACTTTTGCCTTATAAAGTGAAGGCTATCCCCGACGATTTTGAGCAACCGATGTTCATATTCAAGTATGGGGTCCTCGCAAAGTGGTATGAAGCTCCGCACGATGAGGTGGAAATATCTCTTCCCACTCCACCGTTTTGCTGTGGTGGAGACGCGCAAACAAATCAACCAATGGAGCGGAAGAGGTATGATGATGAGGTATGCAAATTTCCTTTATATATTCCTTTATGCATGCCAGCTGAAGCCCAGGAAGATGGATGGGTGGAGCCATGGAGCGTCCACTCGGGGAGGTTTAACCTTCTTCACATGATGCCCCCGGATGACATCCCACGCTTCCCACCACCGGAGGAACCACCAGATCCACCTATACCTCCGGACAAAGATGAGCCAGGCTAATGCTTAATAGAGAAAGTCGGCCTAGCGACTATAAAATCTAGAGCTTGTAAATAGACATTTACTTTTTGGGACTTTTTGGACATTGTTTTGTTTGTTTTTTGGTTTTGAACATTTTTAGTTTTTCTATTGTGGGTATATGTCTTCTGCACTTTTCAGGTCCATGGATAGAAGCAAGCTATATTCATATTCATACTCGGCCAAGGCGATCCCTTCATTCGAAATTATGAAGCCATGCACACCTGTCTTGTGAGTTTCTTTCTTTACCGTTGTTTTTTATACAGTGGGGACACTGTAAATTTTAAATATGGGGTGGGGGAAGGGCTTACTATGTGCATATTTGATATATTTGACATTATGTGTGCATATTTAAGGTTTATTTCTTGAATTGCTTATACATGGCTATTTTGGAATTCATTATTGATTTATGTGCTTATATGCATGTTTTCCAAAAGTTTGAGAAAAATGACCCCCATTTAAATTTTTGATAATGTCATGGAAGTTTATATTGAACTCGATGATGCAAAATTGGATTCATTAGAGATATAGCATGAAATTGCCTAGTAAAGGGAAGTCACAATGAAGTGCATTATTTTCTTGAAAACCATGAAAGAAGGTAAAATTTGAAGTTGCTTTTGGCATGTTGCATGATAAGATGATGGAGGACTTTATATTTCTATATAATGCTCATATTGTTATATCCTAGCCTTAACTATGCTTACACATTACACAAAAGCCAAATTATGCCTTATTTCAATTATTGCTCCACATGTTCTAAATATTGCCCATTCTTTACCTTATTTCCTATCCGGGGATTATGTTGAGAATGATGTCACATTATGGAGATTATTATATGGTTGTTGTGTTGTTATCATTATTGGAGTTTGGTAGGAAATTGTTTGAAATATATGGAAAATTTAATGAGTGAAAGAAAATCCGATCACCTCAGGAGATAAAGGTAGATCGACCCTGCTTACTGAGATAATAGTTCAGTGAGATGGGACACACAGGTGAGGAGTCCAAAGCACTAAGTATCCGGGGCCATTCATGACACCCATGTTTGCGACTCGCGAGAAGGCAGTGCTGAGGTTAGAGAGGTAAAATCATTATTATTGAAAAAAGCGTTATGGAAGGTGATGAATCAAAGGAAGAAGGGATATGGTTTAGAAAGTTTGGAAATAATCCATTTCCCCGGATCGTTAGCACCACATGGCAAAAAACTGCCCACCTTTAGCCTTTTACCAAATCTACTCCTTATTGAGCTTAAATTAAAGTCCTCTTGATTATTAATGCTTTGTCACTTATGAATGTTTTTTGCATAACCCTCCTTTTGTGAGTAGATGTTGCTTTTGTATAATTGCACATGCATGGATCTGTGACACTATTACCTTTTCGAGGATAGTAATTGATTGCAGGGTTATATAAGAATGAATCTAATATGTTGAGAGTTTGAAATCTTCCCCTGAATGACAATTAAAACTATTGCTTGAGGACAAGCAAGCTTAAGTATGAGGTGTTTGTTGTGAGCCTAATTTGCCATGTTTTACACTTACTTTTATATCGATTTCTGCATACATTGCATGCATTTGGGTTAGAATAATACAGAATTTGTGTATTTTACACTTATTTGCAATATATGGAGATCTACACAAGTAGTGGTTATATTTCGCAGAAATCGGACGCACTTTGGAGCTTAAAGGAAACTAATGGAGAAGCTAAGAATGGTGCAGCTGTAGAAAAGACCATTTTTCACCATTTTTCATTCTGAATCAAGCTTTGATGTCTTCATGAGAGTTGTAGCCCTCGGAAAGATATTTCTAATGCATGGTCATATGCGTCAATCCGACAAACGAGGACTCAGGAAAGTGCGTTTCAAGAACAGAGCAGAAAGCTGAGAGATTTACTCGATATCGAGTACATTTACTCGAGATCGACCAAAAATGTCCAAGGAGGGCCTGGTCGAGGAGGAGCTGATCAAGAAGCCGAAGAGGAAGACATGTCGGGTTACACTCTACTCGAGATCGAGTAAACCTACTCGAGATCGAGGAACCCGAAAGCCGGCACCCGAGCCATGTAGAAGAGAGGTTGCTCGACAACCCCAGAAGACCAAGACGATGAAGCCAAGTTCCTCGAGATCGAGGACCTTTCCTCGAGATCGAGTACACTTGTGAGCCATATCCGAGCCAGTCGAGGACCAGCAACCTGAGACGCCGAGCCAGCCCAGTCGACGTCACTTCTACTCGAGATCGAGGAAGCTTCTAGAAGCCGCGTAACGCGTTTGGCAATCCTACTCGGTGTGGGAATCCTTGGAGCCGAAGATTGCCGAGTCCTATCCGATTCTATCAAGTTACATCATGAAGGAGAAGATTTATCCACTTGAAGACTTTAGATATAATTCCCTTATTTAGATTTAATTATGTTGTTGCTTTTATTTATCATTAAGCTTTTTAGATATAGATTTAGATATAGATAGATATTTCTATCCTTGAAAAGCAAGGTTTAGAAGCCTATAAATAAAGCCCATGGGGCTGATTTCTAATCATTCAATTTCAGTAGGAGAAGTAGTAGTAGAGAGAGAAAGGGAGGCCGAGTGGAGCAAATTCGACGAAGACCCTACTCGATCTCGAGTAAGGGCTTGTCGAGATCGACCACAAGTGCTTGTGCTTGCTGCTGCGTTGTTCGACTGTCCGATCTTCTGTCGAGTTGCTGTACTCGAGATCTAGGACCCTTTTGTCGACTTCTGTGAGATTTCTTCGCTGCCTAGGATCCGCTGACACGCTTCCTCGTGGATCGATCCTGACTTCCCGCTGCTACATATGGAGGAGGTCTTGTAATTATTTGCGTGGGCACGAATCTGGTTTGATTTATATTTCTATATTTTAAACTCGATTTCCTCCTACAACAATAACACGACACGACATTTATAAAATGTTTTTTTTTTCCTTTTTTTGAATGTAGACCCGTAGAGTGTAGACTACAGTGCCCAGCTTCTTCAATCTTCAGCAAGGCTGATTGAAGCAAGGCTGGATCTATCGATCTATAGCAAAGCCGAATGCCGAATCTGAAGCGAAGTCGAGTGCGATTGCCGGATTTGAACCGAGACTCAAGAGGCCGAGCGAGAGGACTCGAGACGAGACTGAGGAGAGGTGAGGATAGGAGAGGAGACTAGAAGGGGGCGGATCCGAATACGGTCGAGGGCGAGCGCCTGGGTTCAGACGAGACTGGGGAGAGGATAGGAGAGGAGATTAGAAGAGGACGGATCCAAATCGCAGCCGAGGGCGAGCGCCGGTTCTGAACCCAGGCTCGAGAGGGCGAGCGCCGGTTTTGAACCCAGGCTCGAGAGGGCGAGCGAGAAGTCTCGAGAGGAGCAGAGAGGTGAGGAGAGACGATACTCGATGTGAATCGTTGGTCTGCTGAGGACTTTAGGAGTAGGAGAGCTTAGTTAGATCTGGCGGCGCGTCTGGGGGAAATGAAAGAAGAAGACGCTAAAACCCTAGACAAAAAGAGAATTAATGAAAAAATAAGGTGATCCCCGGGATTCGAAATCAAGACCACTCTCCCATACCCACACGCGTAGCAAAACACCCAACCATCTGGGCAACGTGAATTATATGATACAAAAGGACATTTATTGTATATCTATTAACACAGAATGCTAATATTTAAAAAAATAAAAAATTATCGTGTCGTGTCGGATACCCGACAAGGATAATATGTCGATCCGAACACGACACGATTATTATCGTGTTTTACCGTTTCATGTCATAACTGTGTCATATCTATATCGTTTCGTGTTTTTTCGTATCGTTTTATTGCGGTTTCGTGTCGTGTTAACCGTGTCGTATTTTTCTGCACAGCCCTAGACGGAACTCTTAACTGTTTAATTCGGATTTGAAATGGTTTTGAAGCTAACTTGGGAATAAGACGATTACTAACTAGTATGATAATATGATCGTTTGATTAAAGGTATGCTATGTGTGACAAATAGCATGATATTGTGGTGATTTTTAGAAGAGATTAAATGTTCAATATTTATGATGATATATATATATATATATGGGAAGTATACGTATGAAATAATAATATGCGAATTTGGCTTAGTATGATATATATAGGGAGTATATTTTTTAAACGGATGAGTTGACAAGTTATGATGAATGGTATGAGATAAGAGATGGTTGATCGTGATAAATTGAAAGTATGATTGATGCAAGCTTACTTATCTATCTGCTAATTTGAGCGAGTAATATATGTGTTCAGAAAGGCTATAGAAGTATACTTAGTATATTCTCGTTATGTGATTAGGTGATATTATTTTATCGTGACTACTGTATGCTGGGTTCTTCTTTTGCTGACCTTCTAGCAAGGTAAGTACCTTCGGGGCTTACTCAGTAACCAGTACCTCCTGCCTGATGTGTCATATTTGCATAAGAGCATGTCATGTAGTATCATGCTTAGGAATTGCATTTACGAATGAGCATCCTTATTCTGTATGCGTTTGAATACCGAACGGTCGTTATCTATGAGTCCTAGAGTCCTTGCTAGGGTCATAGGGCAGCCCAGCTTCATCGGGTGTTGTCCTCCTCGAGTCATTTATACATATCACGAAATACGAGATGTGCATGAGATATGATATAATGATGAGATTTGATATGATTATAGCATCGAACTGGCTGGTCTCCACCTTGTCTGGAAGAGGGGTGGTGGTAAAAGAGGTATATACCGCTTGATATTCTTTGTTAAGGCCTTCCTCAATATTCTGCACATATGAATTAGGAGCATGATAGTGTGGATTTATTTCAGTACTGCATGAAGGCATCCTTTATTCTAGGTATAGGCGTATTATATGTCCTCAGCGCGGTCAGAGGACCCGCGGGCGGACTCTTCTCCTGACTTGGTGGTATAGTTTCAAGTACCCGATCTACTACTTGATTTTGTGCTGATATGATAGGGTCCATTCATATGGCGAAGAGTGAGTGTATGAACCATGACTTCAACAAACTCATGCCTTTTGGATTTCTTCCTATTATACTCCGTTTTGACCCGGCTCTGCCGTGGCACTAGTTGTATCGTTTTCAGAACTTTCTTCCTTTGCATGATAATGGTTTTTGCGCGTTGTAGACTTAGGACAGGTACAGGGGTTTACCCCGGGGTCTCCAACGGACCTTCCTGGTTTGGGTGCGAAATCCCACTTTAAACTGCGCATCTTCGATTTCAAACCTTCAACCTGTACTCGGGGCGCAAGATCCCAACGAGGGGTTTCATCCCTCGAAACGTAACTCGGGAATCATAATCCCGGGCTGTTATAAAGGTGGTATCAGAGCTGAGGTTTTGCAATCCGAGTACAACAGGTTGAAGATGGTTTTGAAAATCGCCCAATGTTTTCAAATGGGTTTGAAAAATGCTTTCAAAAGGGCAAAAAGAATTTAATTGGAATTAAAACGTAAAATGAATAAAGGGGAAACAATCTCGTGGGTAGAGACCAAAGCGATAGACCTCCCTTATGGATGTAGAACTCGGGGAGCGGTAGAAAAAATACTAGCTTTGATTTACAGCTGGGCCTAAATAACTCCAAGGAACACCACAGAGGTTGGAGTGTCGAGTTAGGTGACCATGAGGTTTTTCCCCTCCAGTCAGTCATCCCTCGAAGGACGGCATAGATCGTCTTTATGCTTAATTAATATATATATATACAATTGGGCCCGAGGGCGATCCTCCTTGAAGGGGATCATATTAATCGTCGAGTGCTTCTGTGCTGAGTGTTTAAATAAATCGTTCATGTAGCCATCATGGTCGATACTAGACGCGGTTCTGTTGGGCGTGGGGGTAGGGCACGTTGTGGTCGGGGATGCCCCCGTCGGATTGCTGTTGAGAGCGTCGAGGAGCGCGCTGCTGACGATCACGTTGAGGAGTAAGTTTCGCCTCCGCCGCCTGACGACCAGATTCCGATTCCCACAGAGACTAGACTCGACAACTAGAGGCGGCACTTCACGACATTCTGAGTGAGTTACGAGGAGGAGCCCGATCTACAGCACCGACGCCCGAGGTTCCTGTTCAGCCAGCTGAGCCCGTAGCCGATGCACGCCCTGAGAAGCGCGTCGACTGGGTCAAGACGTTAGCTGAGTGCTGTCCTCTGACTTTTAGTGGAGAGGTTCGGGGGATATTGAGAGATGGTTCCGTGAGATGGATGGGTTGTTCGACCATGTTGCTGTCCCCGCTTCCGAGAGACAGAGACTTGCCGCATGCCGTCTACAGGGAGACGCTTCTGGCCGCTGGTCTTTATTTAAGATAGATCAGGCTGAGTGGACCTACGAGGAGTTTAGGGATCTGATGCTGAGAGAGTACCGCCCTCCTGGGATTGAGATAGCCCGACAGGTATCCTTTATGTGAGGCTACTACGACCGATCAGCTCATGTCGCTACCATCGTTCGTCAGTTCAAGAAGGAACTGGTCTACTGTGCTCTCTTGTGCCCTTCCGATGAGAACCGGATTCGTATGTTATCGATGAGACTGCCGCCTCCAGTACTTCTGCATGCCTCCAGCTTTGATCGGTTCCTGGAGACGACAGAGAGCGAGACCAGCGGATGGTCGTGGAGACAAAAGATCCATGAGAGAAGGCTATTGAGGAGGTTTTAGAGGGGGATATCACGGAGTTACACCGAGGGCACCCCAGCCGCCCGGTCCAGCGGTTTATGGAGGAGATGCACGAGTGAGGAGTGTCACTTGCCATGGATGCTTCGAGAGAGGTCATTATGTTGCTTCCTGCCCAGATCGTTCGATTGTCTGCTTCACTTGTGGCACCATGGGGCACAAAGCTGCCCGTTGTCCCAGGGCGGTAGAGCCCCGTCGACTGCACAACTACCGAGACTTCCTGTGGCTCCTCAGCCGCCACTGCTGACTTATCCCCACGGCCAAGGGCGAGGAGATGCTTCTAGTAGAGGTAGGGGAAGAGGTGGAGGTTACGATCGTGGAGGCAGAGGGCCGTCAGGGCCCGGTCAGGGTAGAGGTTCGTCATCTGCATGACCATCTGGGTCCGGGTATGATCGTGGCCAGAGTTCCGGAGGCCGAGGACCAACATTACCCCCACTGCCCCGCGTGTTCCAGACGAGAGTTGTTGACCGTACTGCCCCTACTTCCGCAGGTACTATACATTTCCATGATGCGTGCTTGTCTATATTGTTTGACACTGGTGGTACTCACTCCTTCATAGCAGAGGCGTGCGTTGCTAGGCTGAGCCTAAGCTGCACGAGTGGTTTACCCCTTACTATTGGGCTAGCGGATGGGGCAAAGGTTAGGACGAGTCGGGAGATTTTAGGTGGCCCCATCCATATAGGTGAGCGTGAGTGGCCAACCGACCTTATTGTCATGCCATTGAGGATGGATGATCTCATTCTGGGTATGGATTTCATGGACCACTATGGAGCGATTATCGACTTGAGGACGAGGACGATGTCCATCTCGGCAGATGACACGACTGAGCACCAGGTTTGGGGGAGCGACCCTAAGGGGAACGGGGCGCTCATTAGCGCAGTCAGAGCCGCCATGCTTCTAGATCAGGGATGCATCGGGTATTGGTGTTACGCTTTAGAGGTGAATCGCACACATCCCAACTTGTCAGATGTTCCTGTTGTCAGAGCCTTCGCAGATGTGTTTCCAGAGGATCTACCGGGACTTCCCCCGCCGAGAGAGGTTGACTTTGGGATCGAGCTAGACCCAGGCACCAGACCTATTTCACGAGTTCCTTACCGCATGGCACCGACGGAGATGGCAGAGCTGAAGGCTCAGTTGGAGGAGCTAGCCGAGAAGGGTTACATCAGGCCTAGTATATCACCTTGGGGAGCACCAATGTTGTTCGTTAAGAAGAAGGACGGGTCATTGAGGCTATGCATCGATTATAGGGAGCTGAACCGTGCGACGGTGAAGAACCGTTATCCCCTTCCCAGGATTGACGACCTGTTGGATCAGCTGTAGGGCGTCGTTGTCTTCTCGAAGATTGATTTGAGGTCCGGCTATCACCAGCTGAGAGTGAAGCCAGAGGATGTCCAGAAGACCGCTTTTAGGACCCGCTATAGTCACTACGAGTTCGTGGTCATGCCGTTTGGGCTGACCAATGCACCAGCTGCTTTCATGGAGCTCATGAACCGCGTGTTCATTGACTACCTGGACAGATTCGTTCTCGTGTTCATAGATGGCATTTTAGTCTACTCGAGGAGTAGAAAGGAGCACAAGGAGCATTTGAGGATTGTCCTCGAGACGCTGAGGAAGCATCAGTTGTATGGGAAATACAGCAAGTGCGAGTTCTGGCTCACAGCGGTGGCTTTCTTAGGCCATGTGATTTCAGCTGAGGGAGTCGTCGTGGATCCGGCGAAGATTGATGCTATCGTTTCTTGGGAGGTGCCCAAGAATGTCAAGGACATCCGCTCGTTTCTAGGATTGGTCAGTTACTACAGGAGATTCGTCCATGGTTTCTCGAGCATTGCTAGGCCAATGACGCAACTGCTGAAGAAGGATGTTCCTTTTTAGTGGAGTGTGGAATGTCAGGCCAGCTTCGAGCTTCTGAAGGAGAAGCTGACGACCGCCCCAGTGCTAGCGTTGCCAGAAAGAACTCTTAACTGTTTAATTCGGATTTGAAATGGTTTTGAAGCTAACTTGGGAATAAGACGATTACTAACTAGCATGATAATATGATCGTTTGATTAAAGGTATGCTATGTGTGACTAATAACATGATATTGTGGTGAATTTTAGAAGAGATTAAATGTTCAATATTTATGATGATATATATATATATATGGGAAGTATACGTATGAAATAATAATATGCGAATTTGGCTAAGTATGATATATATAGGGAGTATATTTTTTAAACTGATGAGTTGACAAGTTATGATGAATGATATGAGATAAGAGATGGTTGATCGTGATAAATTGAAAGTATGATTGATGCAAGCTTACTTATCTATCTGCTAATTTAAGCGAGTAATATATGTGTTCAGAAAGGCTATAGAAGTACACTTAGTATATTCTCGTTATGTGATTAGGTGATATTCTGTGATCGTGACTATTGTGTGATGGGTTCTTCTTTTGCTGACCTTCTAGCAAGGTAAGTACCTCTGGGGCTTACTCAGTAACCAGTACCTCCTGCCTGATGTGTCATATAGTACGTAGGTGTTGCATATGCATAGGAGCATGTCATGTAGTATCATGCTTAGGAATTGCATTTACGAATGAGCATCCTTACTCTGTAAGCGTTTGAATACAGAACGGCCGTTATCTGTGAGTCCTAGAGTCCTTGCTAGGGTCATAGGGCAGCCCAGCTTCATCGGGCATTTTCCTCCTCGAGTCATTTATATATATCACGAGATAAGAGATGTGCATGAGATATGACATGATGATGAGATTTGATATGATTATAGCATCAAACTGGCTAGTCTCCACCTTGTCTGGAATAGGGGTGGTGGTAAAAGAGGGATGTACCGCTTGGTATTCTTTGTTAAGGCCTTCCTCAATATTCTGCACATATGAATTAGGAGCATGATAGTGTGGTTTTATTTCAGTACTGCATGAAGGCATCCTTTATTCTACGTATAGGCGTATTATATGTCCTCAGCGCGGTCAGAGGACCCGCGGGCGGACTCTTGGCCTGACTTGGTGGTATAGTTTCAGGTACCCGATCTACTACTTGATTTTGTGCTGATATGACGGGGTCCATTCATATGGCGGAGGGTGAGTGTATGAACCCTGACTTCACCAGACTCATGCCTTTTGGATTTCTTCCTATTATACTCCGTTTTGACCCGTCTCTGCCGTGGCACTGGTTGTATCATTTTCAGAACTTTCGTCCTTTGCATGATAAAGGTTTTCGCGCGTTGTAGACTTAGTACAGGTACAGGGGTTTACCCCGGGTCTCTAACAGACCTTCCTGGTTTGGGTGCGAAATCCCACTTTAAACTGCGCATCTTCGATTTTAAATCTTCAACCTGTACTCGAGGCGAAAGATCCCAACGAGGGGTTTCATCCCTCGAAACGTAACTCGGGAATCATAATCCCGGGCCGTTACATCTAACAAATCAAGACTACATCCCAATTCCTTGAATGATTTTCGACTAAAAAACTCATTGTAGCTAGATTGTTTCCACCTATCTATAGGGTCCCTTGAATTATGCCGGGTACCATATGTGGGTTCTCCATCACCCCATCCTGTGGAGCGGACAGCAGAAAGACTTCTGTCCTGCTTAACAGTTAATGCAGTTTTGGATGAGTCTCTATCTGGCTTAAAAGACTTCTTAGATTCGTTCTGGCGTTGATGGAGCTGATCAAAGCCCTGCTTATCAGTTGTCTGCTCCTTTCTCTCCATAAATTCATCTTCCGAATCTGACAAAAGATAATGATCATCGTACCAATCACCGCTGGCAGTTATCACTTCTCCTAGTTCTTCTTCCCCTTCAGATCACCGCTGGCAGTTATCATCTCTCCTAGCAACGAAATCAGAAATTCGAAAGCAATGAAAGCCAACGAAACATCACTCGACAACAAGAAACAAAAAGAGCATTGGCTACAAATGCTTTTGTAAATATTATGACATTCATTACACATTTTCCATTTAATTCAGATCTAAATATGCAGATTAGAGCAAAAAAAAGAGAACATGTCAGCATAAAAAGAGCACATGTCGGCACAATCGAACATATGCAAATAGCAGCAAAATTGATTTCAAAGCAATTCGAACAACATCTCGACCAATTTTTCATTGACAAATAACGAAGAACCTATACATACAAGCATGACAAAACAGATCAATTCATTCATGTGCAAAACTGGGAAAAACATAAAGATCTAACCGGATTTCAATTCAGTCAAAACCAACCCAAAAAATGAGGACTTTTAAGAAATTCCGAATCTTCAAAGTTATTCAACTAATGTAATGGAAGATTATTTCGGATATAAATAAACCTAGTGTGGTGATTTTCAACTAAGCTAAGACTAAACTTTGCTGAAATAAGCTTAAAAGAGGACAGATGTTCAGTTCAAGAGCTGGTTTGATGGTTGTGACCAACAAAGTTTACTTACTACCCTCAAAATTGATCATCAAATGTCAATAGATCCATTCAATATCTAACTCAAGATGGGACTATAAGCATGTCTTGCAGCATAAACATCCTTAATGTAATCTAATCCTAATAGGCTATCAACGAAAGTTTAAACTAACATGAACTGAACACAATAAAAAAAAAAGGAGAAAAAAGGAGCATGATCCAAAACAGTAACCATATAAGCAAAAATGGAGAAAAAAGGAACTGAACTAACATGAACTGAATAACATGTCAGCAGTATCCAAAACAGAAACCATAACAACAAACATGTCAACACATAAACTCAAAATTTTCTCAAAAGATATGAAAGCCATTTGAGACTAATTTCTCAAAAGATTGAAACAAACAACTACACTGAATTGCTCTGGAGGAATTTCTCAATGGACGCCTGAGCAATACTAAGCATAATTGATCTCCAATTCTAGATAAAGCTTAAAATCAGGGGCATAGAGGAGCAGAGGACAATTAGACTAACCAAGCACAATTTGCAGTCAATTTGTCAATTTATGCACAAGAGATTTTCGGATGTCATCAAGCATAAACCAATCAAACGATGTATTAGTCAATTTGTGCACAAGAGATTTTCGGAGTTGCAATTCCTTGCTGAAGAAGCCGAAGTACCTTGGATTGGAGTTGCAATACCTTGGATCGATGAACCATTTGATGTCATCGGAAGGGAGATCTCGACAGCAAGAACCCGAAGTCCTCCAAATAACTCGAGCGAAAGATAGTGGAGTTGGAGACGGAGCAGATCTCGACAGAGAGTGGTGATGGTGGTGAGGGAGGCGGCTGGTGACGGTGGTGAGGGAGGCGTCCGATGATGGTGGTGAGGGAGGCGTCCGGTGATGGTGGCGAGGGAGGCGGCGGTGGCGACGGCTTCTGCGTTTGAGCACGAACAGATAAGGGGGTCGGCGGTGGTGATGAGGGAGGCGGTGACGGAGGTGAGAGCCGGGCGGCAGAGCGGTGGTGGAGGTGGTGGTCAGGGAGGCGGTGATGAAGGTTAGACGGGGGATCTGAGATCTAATATCTCAAGATGAACCGATGGACATGAGCTCTCTGTGAACGAAATTTGCCCTAGGGTTGAACAACGGTAAAAGAAGGGGAAGGGCAATATCGTCAAATAACCATCCAAAATTATAAAAGTGGACATTCCACTAATTTTTACAAAAGCTAGGACAAACCTTAAATTATGATGAAAATTTGTGCCGAAGGCACAAATTTTCTCATTGTTTAATTGATAAGGTAAAGCCAATTCATTCATTCAAATTGGTCTTCTTAACCTACTTTAACTATTATAACTAGTAGTCAAAAAGATCAATTGATAAAAGAATGGACTTTGATATGTGAAATTGAGAAGGAATTGCTTGGTCATGGTATCAATGGCAAGAGGTGTTGCACGGAACCAAGTGATATTTGAAGGTTGAAGCTCAAGTAATAGAAGTAGATGAGTTTATTTTTGTGTGTGCATATAAGTAAGATGCAAGAAGTGGAATGATAGTAATAATGCATAAAAGAAAACACGGCATAGGATGAAAGTAAAGGAGATGTGAAAGGAGAATCAGTACTTCTTTTTTGGTGTTGTGTGATATGTGTTGCTGCAGAGAACATGGTGAACATAAAGAAGAGCGAAAGGAGAATATCTACTAGTCATTTGGTTAAATTAACTAGTCTTAGTTTGGTTTGTATAGATATATCTTGTTATGAACTTGATAGGTTTAGAGCTCTGAAAGCTCTTGATTAGGAAGGAGAGTGAGATTAAGATAGACAGAGAGTTTTGAGAAGGGTAAAGACGAGGAAAAGGGGGATTTAGAGAGGAGAGAGATAGAGTAGAAAGAATTGTCCTCAAAGCTTATATATCAAAAGTAAAGTGAAGTTTTTTCCTTCAAATGTTTAGCCTATTAGCTCAATTGGTATAGCAATATGTCTAGGCATAAGATGTGGGTTCGAATTCTATATGGGCTATGTACATATTAACAACAATTCTTGAAGTCCATCTTGCTGCATATAACGCTAAGATAGCCTATATTTATTGAGAGGTTGTAAATTAGGTTATTTGCAATGGATAAAAAGGAAAGAGAGAGGTAATGTTTTACTATGATCCATAAGCCAACTGATGTAATTGTTCAAACTCATCAAGTCATGGTTACAACATTCGCTTAATATCCAGATAGTGCAAACCTTCCCATTTTCATAGTTTTGTCCTCACTCATTGTCTTGTTTTTTTTTCACACACGTCATCTTAAATAGCTACAAGTAAACTAGCTAGCTATATCCACTCCCTTGGACTGCCAGCACTTTTATCATAGTTATACAATTCCATGAGTGCAGAGTGCAGACCAAATTCTACCCGATTAACAGCACAAACAGCAGGGACTGTAATGTGTACAGTGAGTATTCATTAAGCCACCACAATTTCTTCAACTATTCTTTGCAAACACTCAATTTTCATTTACAATGATGAGAATCACAACTACATGTCAACCAGAGAAGCCATTTTCTTGAAATCAAATGCAACCAGATTCACAAGGAAAATCAAATCGCATCAGTTCAGCAATATCTGTTGCACGCTAAACCGATCAATTCTTCCGCGATTGAGCCCTAAATTCAATATACAGTTGAAGTTGAGCCCTAATCCAAGGCCGACCAATTCCTCCACGATTGCGCGGCTGTGAACTCAAATTCCCTTCAAAGTAAGAGGGATCATGCCGTGGAGAGACCACCTGTGGCGTTATCCGGCAGTGGAGATTGCAACAAAGCATCTAATTGATTGAATCCGAAAGGGTAGATTACTTGACAGACAAATGGGAGGGAAATTGGTTTTTGGAAAGGGCAGAGGATCAGGAAGAGGCATTGAGAAGAACGTAGAACGAGTGAGCACCACCAACATTATCTCGGATGTAGGCCGTCAACTTCACCACCGCAAAAACAACCGATATCGCTTCCCGCCGTCAAGGACAGAGCCGCCGGCTTCGTCCAGAGCCGCCGCTGTTCCCTCTCGCCACCGGAGTCGCACCATCTTCTTCTTCGCCTCTTCGCATATTCGCCCTTCAATTCGCTCCTCTAATGCGTAGTCAGCTAATTACAAGGAATCGTGGCTTATTTCTTAAAAAAGTCCACAAAATTTGTCAATATTACATAATATAGCCCAACGGAACTTCAAACTCACATTTTCAACCAAAACACAAGTTTTGGACGCAAGATAAAAAGTTTCAAAACTGCAGGGTTACCCGACGAAAAACTTGAAACCTTCATTTACCACCCGAATTAAGCTAAACCACACGATTACCTCAGCTCGTGAAAATCCGAAAATAAAATCATAAAAAAAACAATGGGCTGTATTGCTTTCTTTCACCAAGTAAACAAAAAAAGAATGAAAGAATGACATACCCACTTTAAGGCTTCAAACGTACATGCAAAAGCATGTTTGAATTTTTTTTTTAATTACGAAATTGATACACAAAAATATAGAAATAACGATTGATACAAATTGAAAATTGGCTATAATAAAATCATAAAATTAAACTCATGAAATTTTTATTGCCGATTTATTTCAGTGGGTTGATTTTCTGTTGGCTTCTAAACAAAAACGGAGTCAAAATCTTAAACCGAAATTTTCCGAATTTCAATCGGTTTAAAAAGAACTACATAGGATTTGAATCCGCTTTGTCCGATATGTAGGAAACCCGATATAAAGCTAAAGCTCGTCAGGTTCAATCATCAATCCACAAAATCAAATTGCTTCTTAAAAAAGAACTACGTAAAGACTTGATACTCTTTTATGAGTTACGTAGGAAATCCGGTATAAAATTCAATATATATGGAATTCAGTCGTCCACGTCAAACTAAATCAAATTTGTCCTTTGAAAAGAACTACGGGTGATTTGATCCCGTTCAAATGGGTACGTAGGTAGCTCGACATAAAGCTTAAGCTCGTCGGGTACAATCGTCGATCAAACCAATCAAGTTGGTTTTCCATACAGAACTACATAAAGACTTGACGCTGTAAAAACGGCTACGTAGGTAACCCGATATTAAATCTCAAAAATATGTCGGGTACCTTCGTTAACCTCTAAATTCACTTTAAAAATGAAAATGAGATTAAAATTAAATTTAAATTAAATATACATGATTTTCCGTGTAAATGATAGCCGTCGAATTGGGAAACCTTTCCGAGAAGGTGTGTCCAATTCATTCGGGTGATACACGAGAGAATCTCATGCATATGATAGTGTGATTCATGTTAGGGCTACCCTTCCGAGAAGGTGGGTCCTAATACAATCCAACGATGCAGGAAAATCGTTAAAACGATAAAAAAAAAACTCAACCACTCTGAACTACGTAAGGCTTGATTCTCTTCCAAGAGAGACGTAGGCAACCCGCTAAAATACGGGTGCAGTCCAAATCACCAAAACCACTCAAATCTTGGTATCGATACGACTTCGAATCAAGAGACTAACCAAAAAGGGTCGAACTCAAATATTAAAAAATCAAATAAACTGTGTTGTACAATTATTTGCGTATTTTTTTCAACAATTATTATTTTATTCAATTTATAAAAATGGGAAAAAACTCGTCCTCGAGCACAATTTCGATTTTAAAATCCATCTCCCTGTTACATGTAGTTGCTAGAAGAACGTTAATCCACCTTCTCTCTCCCGTTTCCATTTCTTGAATCCGACCATTGTGAAGCCACCATAATCCCTCTTCTAATTCCTTTTGTTTTGATTGTTGAGCCACCAAACTTTTTCGACGTTAATCAGCCCTACAACTAGGCGCTAGCAACCCCACCAGATCGTCATCGTCATCCCACCCCTGGGAGCCATAACCGCGAACTCCTTCGTGTTCCTCTCCCCTGCCTCTTCCACGAGCAACCAAGCCCACTAAAGCTCCGTTTCTCCTTCTTCTTTTGCAAGTAGCGCCCAACAATTCCTCCTCCCTCAGGCATCATTAGAAGAAGCAGGCGGAGCCCTGACGGAGCCAAGGCCGAGCCGCTTTTCCCTCCCCTTTCCCTGCTTTCTGAAATTCATACGTAAGCTCTCTGACGGAGGAAAAACTTGTCGTTGATCAGCCAAAGAACACTCAACCTATAGCAAGTATAGTAATAAGCAAGAGGTCGATCCACATGAAAAGTTATAACTCAAGTGTAATTTAGATGTCAATCAAAGTAACCAATTTGGGGGGTTTTTATGTGTGAAAGTTCCGTCTTTTATCAAAGCGAAGTAAAGAAAGCAAAGTAAATGAATTTGTTTTAGACAATTAGGAGAAGCAATTCTACCTATAATTTTCCACTTATTGGATTGAAGCGATCCTTGTAACTTCTTCTCGTCCTATTACGTTTCCTATGAATGCCTTTGTCCCGGCCTAATATAGTTACTAGTCCAACCAGTCCTAGCAACCCTTATGAATCGAACAATCCCTAAAGAAGGATTTAACCCAATTGATAGCTTTAAGTTCAGAGATTAGCCAAGGTGTTTGCAGTCCCTAAAGAGGGATTTAACAACACATTCAACTTCCTACTCATTCAGATAGTTCAACCAGCCCTAAAGAAACAAGTTTGCCACTTAGGTTAAGGTTCACAACCAGGAATCTACAAAACCTTAGCAATTGAATTGATTCTAACTAGTTGCGCGGGCTAGATAGAATAAAACAATAGACAATCAAGCACAAAGAAGTTGAAGTATTCAAATATAGGAAACAAAGAACGAGAATTAGAAACTCACAATCAATCCAAATAAAGCTTCAAATTCCAGACAGAATAGATGAGTTTAGTTCCTCATGGAAGAAATCGCTCAAAATCTCTAAAGTTTAGTTCCTCATGGAAGACATCGCTCCAAAACACTACGCACCAGCGCTGAAGACCAATGATGCATCCTTATGCTTACTGCAGCAGCCTCTGCTGCGGCAGCGACAAGCATGCTGCGGCCGCGACATGTTATTTGCCAGTTATTCTTGTTTTTCTTCGCGGGTATCTCCACTTGTCTTGCATCTCTTCCTTCCTTGCTTCCTTCCAATGTTTCTTGTGTTCCTCTTCGAGATATTGCATCTCCCAAATGGGTTCCGATTCAATCTGTAAGATAAGCACAAATTTGCGCAGAATCCGAACTCTTCTAAAATAATCACAAGATGCAATTTAGCAACAAAGTATGAAAGAAATGCAACCTATCTACACTAAAAATGACTATAATGCCTATATAAGATATGCATTATCAAATTCCCCCACACTTAAATTTTGCTTGTCCTCAAGCAATGATAGAATGAACATGAATCAATGTATCCCACAGGAAATCCCTTCAAGTTTCAACCTCATCAAAAAGCAACATCATAACAAGTGAAAACATAAACAAAGCAAACAAACGTCATAGCATGTATTTTGGTGATCAAAGCTTAGAAGTAGACATTATCCAACCTCACTAGAAATATGTGTTTCACTCATGTGTTTAGGCTTTAAGATCCATCTCTCAACTCAAACCAATCATGCACTAAGCTCATGGACATTGACCACCATATCACCAATTCTCTACCGAAATGTCATTACTTGCGGGACACAATGGAGACAATAAAATGTGACACTTTTTTTTCTTTTCTTTTGTTTTCTTTTCTTCTTTTTTTTCTTTTCTTTTTTTTCTTATTTTGGTGCTTTCCTTACGCGAGACGCAAACATGGGTGTCATGAATGGCCCCGGTCTATTAACACCTCAACCTACTAATATGAAGTCCACTTGAACATCTTTTGACGCAAGTTGCAAACATGAGTGTCATGAATGAACCTGGTTACTCAATGATCAAACTTTCTTTCCTAGTGGATTGTTTTCAACACATTTTTGCGCGAATAATACCCATGGGTGTCATGCATAGATCCGGTTACTAAGTGCATCAACCATTGCCACCTTATTCACTAAATATGTACACATTCAAACAAAAAGACTCAAAATATAACATAAACTCCGCAAGAAATCAAACATGTGCATCGGTCTTTAAAAATAGATACTGCAGTCAATGATATGAGGTAGCAACACAAGGAGAGTAATTCACACAAATGAGCAAAAGAATTCAAATAAGGCCAAACATTCTCACAGGGTCATGTTTTGAGGACTTTAATCATACTTTAGCTCAATCATACATGCTCAATTATATTTTCTAGCTCATGTTCCACAAAAATCAAATACAGACAAAATCAAAACATCCAGAACTCCATGGGATTTTTATGAATCATGCTTGAAATTTAAAATAGAGGACAAACTAAGCAAGATGGGTATTTGAATAACACATATGTATGCAATGCATGCTTTATTTTTGGATTTTCGATTTTTTTTTCTTAATTCCGAAAATGCAGAAAAATTAATAATTTAAATTAGACAAAATTAAATAAACTAAACAGAAATTAAATAAACTAAATATTAAAGAAACTTAAATATGTTATGCAGAAATTTAAACATGGTCTAAGAAATGACATAATATACATATAATCTCTCTCCCCCACACTTAAAGTTTTCAGTGTCCTCACTGAAACAGAGACAACCAAAATAAAACATAAAAAATCAGGGTGAAGGAGATAGAACTAACCACTCACTGAGGCGGCGGCTGGTATGGTGGCGACTGGTACGGCGGGATATGTGGGTACTGCTGGCGGAGGTGGTAGGCCTGCTCTCCGCAACTCCTCCATGTGATAGTTTGTCTCTCGCACATTGCGGTCGATGTCGTGGAGAGTGAACTCGAAGGAGTCCTGGCGCAAGGACATACGGTGGAACTCGGTCAACATTTGGTCCCGCCATGGGTCATCCTCAGCAGAATAAAAGCGAGGCCCCGCAGAGGATCCAGTAGCGTGCTGTGCATCCCCCATATGATAGTCTGTCTGCGCATAGGCATCCTCCTCAGCCTCGTCATCATCATCCTCAACCTGGACCTGATCACCTGCGATGTAGAGGGTGTTGTTGGAAGGGCCATAAGGTAAGGCCCTAGGAAGGCTCAGTCAGTGCTCTCCACGCTTCCCCGACTTCCAAATCCAGCCCGATCCATCAGAGCCCTCAATCACGAAAGCCCTCCGAAGCTGCTCTATTGTATAGGTGTACCCACCAGTCACGGGTGCACCGCATTGTTCAGGCTCCAGATATTGGTAGGCTATGATGCTAATCATGCCTCCCAAACCAAATCTCCCTGACTTCTTCCCTTGAATCTTTAGGCAGCTGTCCACAAAGATATCAACCCAGTCCGGCGTACCACGGGACTAGGGAGCAAGGCTCCACAAACAGGATAGATCACTAGCAGGCACTTTGTTCACGTCGCCTTGGCCGCTGAAAGACATGGCCAAGACCTTGTGAACAAGACGGCAGCATGGGTGGACGAAATTGTAGTTGTAGTCTCCCTTGTGTCCGTCAAATATGGTTCTAGTCGCCGCGTACCAGACATCATGTCGTTGGTGCTCTGTCGCCATGAAATACCAATCTGGGGTGGGTGCTCGAGAGATCCCAAAAAGTTGTCTCAGCTAGTCAAATGAGCAAGTGTGAGGCTGATCCAACAAGTTGAACCTAATCCTCGAGTTATCCACTCGCTGCAATGTGGCCAGAAACTCCCATGCCAGCTCAGGGTACGTGGGGGCACCGCAATCTATAAATCCCCCCAAACCGCCATGACTAAGCACCCGCCGTGTAACATCCAACATGCCCAATGTCTATAAGGCAAGGATATCAAAAAACTTCGTCTGGATAAATCGCTTCACATCAAAGCTCTTAAATGTCTCCCTTTGTTCGTGAAATGCGTTCCTCAATCGGCGCACCATTCTTATCGGATTTCAACAGTAGATCAACGATCCCAAACAGATCTAAAATTCTACCTCAAGCTCACCAAACCTCAAGCACTCCAACAAAACCAAATCAACTTACCAACACAAAAATATCTCAAACAAACCACCAAAAACAAATCCTTCAAACAAATCCCAAATTCACAATAACCAAACAATTATCAAACAATCACACCCTAAATCTTTCAAATCACCAATGTTCAAACCAAATTCCAACATAAATCCTCAACTTGACACATTTATAATTAAAACAAACCACAAACCTCAACTCCATAGTGGACAGAGGCGGGCGCAGCCGAAGCAACGGGCGCAGCAAGCAGCGGCGGGCGCAACGGCTGGGTCGAAACTTCAGATCCGTGAGCACGAGTTCTGATGCCGTGCAATTATCGATGACTCCTGGTGACATTGAGGACAACATGAAGGTTCCATTCGATGGTCCTGTCACTCGTGCAAGGGCCAAGAAGATTCAAAATGCAATTAAAGCCTTTCTTGTCCGTCACCGTGGAACTTTAGAGCAAGGGTTCAGGCCACCCTGGATCACTTGGCTCAAGGTTACACCACCATCACAGGAAGTGAGCTTGCGTCCACACACGGAGCTCATGAAGACTCGTCTGCACCCACCATGAGGCAACCATACTCGACATGTCCTTGGGTCACTCGGCCGAGTGGGCCAGAAGCCTTGTCGAGAGAGTGGGCCGAGTTTCTTAGTTAATAATTATGTTATTATTTTATGCATATTAGATTAATAAGGTGGAATTATTTATATCTCTTCTAGATATAATTCTTGGCCACCAAGTTATTAAATATCTATCTTATTAGGATTTATTTATCTTATATTTATTTTATTTATCTTAGATAGAATTAATCTATCCAAACCCCTTTCCTTTGCAAGGAAGGATTGGTTAGATCTCTCATAAGTATTCTACATATTCATGTTATGCAACTTTGAATTAATCAGATTGAAATAGAATTGAGAACCCCTTTATGGATTAAAGGGTTCTCGATCATCAATCCCAAAAAGCTCTTGTGTTCTTTGAGATTTTCGGCAACCACAAATCATCACCATCACTTTTATTTCCATCGGAAACCCTAAACCAAACACATCCCTCAAACATAGTTTCTGTCGCAAAAGGAGGAGCCCAGTCCTTGGCGTTGTCCGCGAGCAACCCGCTCCCAGCGACCGCAGACGCTTTCCTGGCGCCTTCGCTCCTGCTCCCGCACTCCCAGGCGCCTACTCCCGTGCGCCGCGCTCCTCGCTCTCGCTCGCCATCATCTTCGCTCCCAGCGAGAGGACTTCCGCGTTCATCCACCCACGCACACCCTGAGGACCCGCGTCCTGTGTGCCGAGACCCAGCGCCAGCACTCCCGACCTCCTCGCGCACCCAGTCCCTTGCTCCTCTCTTTCTGTCGCTATTTCTTAGTTAGAATTTGCTGGAATTTACTAAGTGTGAAAACTGTCGCTATTCAAAAATTTAATTACTTGTTTTTATTTGTTCCAATCAAGAGATATCAAAGAGCATTGCAAGATCTAAGTAAATATACGGCGTGGTTCTTGATCTTGAGCCCACGGGCGAAGGATCGGGTATCCCAAACGTATCAAGTGGTATCGGATTTCAGGTTAATACAAGTTCTTTACTCTCTTGATTCTTTAATTGAGTGATTTATTTTTCGTGCCTTATTTTTCACCATAGTCGCTGCATAAAAGTTAAATCTTTATTGTTCACCCATCAAAATTGGCACTTTATTTTTGTTATTCTTTGTTTGGATCTTTAATTTCGAAGATATTTTATTTCGAAGATATTTTATTCCTACAAGGAAGAGTTCTTGACTGCAAGTTGTGATCTTTTATTCCTAGTTGCTACATATCATGCCTATGACTGTGATTCTTGGATTAAAAGCATTATATGAGCTTGCACCACTAAAGAACACAAATTTCTCCAATTTCTAGCCTATTTTCCTACTTTTCTTTATTTTTGCTTACTTTTAGATCATCGTAGCTTGTTAATTTTAATTTTTTTTCTTGCTCTTAATTTTTCGGTTGCTGCCTTCCTATTAGAACAGCCAGTTCATAGTTAAAAAAAAAAAAAAACAGAATAAGCCGAGCATAATTCAAAAAAAAAAAGAGCATTCTTTCATTTACATTGTTGAGTTAGTAACTCTTCCTTGTTAGTTCTTTGATTGCTACATGTTAGATGATCTAATCGGTTTTAAGCATTACAAAAGAACCCTACTTGTGTGATTTTGTGATGTGCCGACACTGGAGCCTTGGTCACACCCCTCTTTCTCTAAACCGTGTTGCAACCGTCAGATAATAGTTGACGGAGTGTGTGCACTTGATTGCCCTTGTGATTGCTATTGTCAATTATTACACTTTCTTATTATTCAAGCATCACATTGTAGATCTTATTCTTCCACAATAAGCCGCTTGTTTATACCTGCTATCCTTGATATCCGACTTGTGGTTGATTTAATTTGCAATTTTGATTATTACTTGCTGTCTTCAATATTGTAAAATTCTGTGTCCAGGGGAATTGCTTGAATATTGTGCCTTGAATCACTCTTAGGAATCACTAGAGCTTGCATTACTTGGTTTCTGGTCTTTGCTTCGTTTACTTGTTGCTCTTCTGATATTGTAGGAACATGTCAAACAATAGCGACCCCAACCCTTCCCCCTACCCCACCTGCTGGCATTTCTACTTCTGATATGCAGTTCATTATTAACTCTGCTGTCCAAGAATCTACTCTGGTTGTGCGTAAGGAACTGGCAGAGGCTGAAAATCGTCAAGCTATCGAACGTAAAGAGGACCGCGTATGATTCTCTGACCTCATCAAACAGGCAGTCGCGCGGCAGTTGGAGGAGGCAAAACAGGCGGAGGCTACTGGATCTACACCTCCCTCTGGAGGTAGGCCGCCTCCACCACCCCCAGATACTACACCTCCTTCAGGTAATGTCCCACCTACAGGTAACCCCTCTTATTCGGCTAAACCTCCCCCTTCTGGTCAATTACATTATCAGCTTAAGTCTGCTACTCCTAACCGTTTCACTGGAGAGTATGACAACGATCATCTAGTGGGCTTCAATGGACACCAGGAACGTCGTGAGCACACCCCACCACGACATCAGCAAGGGAGGCCCATTCAGCGTCAGCAGCAGCCGTTTCATACTCGTGCTAACTGGGATGACAGCCGCAGCAATAATGATCTGAATGAGACGCCACATTTGGAGGATGCTTACCATGAGGTAAATCCTAACTTTGATGATTTACCCCCTCCTAATTTTGGTCACCCTAGATTTGATAATGCTCAAGCCATACAGAGACGAGATGTTAAGCTTAAATTAGAAACCTTTGATGGTAATACTGATCCTAAATCTTATCTTGTTTGGGAAAATCATACTGACTATCTGCTTGAACATTTACGCTATGAGGAAACGGAGAAGTTGGAAGTTGTTATATTGCATTTAGTAGGTAAAGCTCGCACCTGGTGGTTCCGCACTCGTGAGATGCGCCGTCGTCAGGACAAGCAACCTGTTGAAACTTGGCCACAACTTCGCTATCTCCTGAAAAAGAGACATGTGCCTGAGGAATACACGGAGTCCATGAGGATACAGCTCGCGTCCTGCCGCCAAGGAACTCGCTCTATAGGGATGAGCTTGAACGACTCTCCCATCAGGCTAATGTTTATCTTACTGAACGTGCTTTGTGTACTCAATTTCTTGTTGTTCTTAATATTTCTATTAAAAATCCTTTAGCTATCCATTCCATTAGAGATATTAACACTTTGACTCATAAAGCACAACTTCTATATGAACAACAACAGCAGCAGCAGCTTCGGCAACAGAGGACTAGACTCGACCAGACCTCTCAAGGTCGCAGGTTTGGACCCTTTAACCCTTCTAGTCAATCTAAGCCTTCTACTTCTAACCCTTCTATGCAGCAAAAGGGAGTTTCCAACTCACCTCAACAGGGTTATCAGGTTGAAACTAGAAGAGTTGCTGCACCTTCTACAGATCGCAACAAAGATATCCGCTGCTTCACTTGTGGTGATTCTAGGCATTTCTCTCGCAATTGCCCTCAAAAAAGGAAGGTTCTTCTCAATGATTTGGGAGACCATTACTATGAGGAGGAGACTGTTGAGGACCATGTAATTTCGAGTGAAGTGGAGGAGGACCAGCCGTCTGAGCCTATTGAGGAGATCGATAGTTTAGAGTATGACAACTTGCTTTGCATTATCAACCGGCGGGTCCTACACATTCAGGAATCTCCCATGGCTGATCAAAGGGAGAACATATTCCACGCTAGGTGTCTAGTTCGCGAAGCTACCTTAAGCCTTATCATCGATGGTGGGAGTTGCTGCAATCTCATCAGTGAAAAGGTAGTGGATTTCCTCCATTTAACTACTACTCCTAGAGCTACTCACTATGGATTCAATGGCATTACTGATGATGGTTCTGATATAATGGTCACCAAACAATGTTTAGTTTCCCTTTCTATTGGAACATATCGTGATCAAATATTATGTGATGTTGCTCGAATGGATTGTAGTCATATATTATTAGGACGTCCTTGGTTATATGATCGTTCTGTTCTTCATGATGGTCGTACAAATACATATGCTTTTACCTATGACGGGAGGAGAGTTACTCTCCTACCCCTTTCGCCACACACTATTCTGAAGGACCAGGTTCGCAAGAAGCAATAACAGGACGCCCAGAGAGAAGCTGAAAGGATGGAGAAGCTCAAAGGGAGCTCGGCACAACAGGCCGACCCCGCGGCCTAGCCTGCCGCGCCCGCGGCCCCACCAGCAGCGCCCACGGCCACTCCAGCCGCACCTGCAGCCCCCTTGGCGCCTCCTCCTCCCCACTCGACGTCGACTCAGCCCTCTTCTGCATTACTTAAGGGCTCTGTAGAATGTCGATCATTGGTCTCTCAACCTCAGAAAGGGACCGTCACCTGGAATGCTCATCGACCTCATATTCTTCTAGTAATGAAACAGGTATTACTAAATGTTGAATTGAGTCATATTCCTGCACCTATTGCTGCACTTCTACAGGATTATCTAGATGTGCTTCCAACTGAACTACCCCAAGGCTTGCCTCCTATTAGAGGTATTGAGCACCAGATTGACTTTGTGCCTGGGGCAGCCTTGCCTAATCGCGCCGCTTATAGAGCTAGTCCTGAGGAAACAAAGGAGCTGCAACGCCAAGTCACAGAATTGATGGATAAATGCTTTGTTCGAGAGAGCCCGTCTCCCTATGCCGTGCCTGTCATTTTGGTTCCAAAGAAGGATGGCTCCTAGCGCATGTGTGTTGATTGTCGCGCAATCAACCAAATAACGGTTAAGTATCGCCACCCTATTCCTCGTTTAGATGATATGCTTGATGAACTTCATGGTGCTGCTATTTTTTCTAAAATTGACCTTAGAAGTGGATATCATCAAATTAGGATGAAACAGGGAGATGAATGGAAAACGGCTTTTAAAACTAAGTATGGCTTATATGAATGGTTAGTAATGCCTTTTGGATTAACAAATGCACCTTCTACTTTTATGAGGCTTTTGAACCATGTGCTTCGAAGACACTTAGGTAAATTTGTCGTTGTCTATTTTGACGATATCTTAATCTATAGTAAGAATATGCATGATCACTTAAGTCACTTAAAATTGGTTTTTGATTGTCTTAGGAAAGAAAAATTATATGCCAATTTAAAGAAGTGTTCTTTTGCATCTGAGTCTACCATTTTTCTTGGTTTTGTAGTGACTGCATCTGGATTGAAGGTGCATGAGGAGAAGATTCGTGCTATTCAGGAGTGGGCCAGGCCAAATACACCCACTCATGTCCGCTCATTTTTGGGCCTTGCTGGTTTCTATCGACGTTTTGTCAAGGACTTCAGCCTGATTGCCGCCCCCTACATGAGCTGATGAAGAAAGATGTGATATTTCGCTGGACTGACTCACATCAGAAGACTTTCGACGCCCTCAAGGATCGCCTGACACATGCCCCAGTGCTGCAGTTACCTGACTTTGCTCAACCTTTTGAGCTCGAGTGTGATGCCTCTGGAACTGGCATTGGAGGGGTCCTGCTGCAGAACAAGCGTCCCATCGCCTACTTCAGTGAAAAGTTGGGCTCCGCTGAGCTCAACTATTCTACCCACGATAAGGAGCTATTTGCACTGGTTCGCTGCTTACAGACCTGACAACATTATCTCTGGCCTAAGGAGTTTGTGATTCATTTGGATCATGAAGCTCTAAAGTACCTCAACGGACAAGCAGTGCTCAGCAGGCGACTTGCTCGATGGGTGGAGTTTATAGAGACCTTTTCCTATGTGGTTCACCACAAGAAGGGAAAGGATAATGTGGTAGCTGACGCGCTATCACGAAGGTATGTCCTCCTAAACCACATGGATGCACATGTTTTGGGTTTTGCTTTGATAAAGGAACTGTATGCTTCTGATGGTTTCTTTAAAACTATATATGCTCAATGTGTGTCCAAAGGTGAAGTTGATTCATCTTCTTCTATTCGCCGATTGTTAACTCAAGAAATTCATGAATCTAGTGGGCATGGTGGTTTCGAAAAAACCTTAGCTGGACTTAAGGAACATTACTTTTGGCCTAAAATGTCTAATTATGTGCTGAGATTTGTCAAAAGTTGTGTTACATGTGCTAAAGCCAAATCGAAATCTAATGCTAATGGTCTATACCAACCTTTGCCTATTGCTAATACACCCTAGGAAGATGTTTCTATGGATTTTATTGTAGGATTGCCTAGAACTTCTAAGGGTCATGATTCCATATTTGTTGTTGTAGACAGATTTTCCAAAATGTCTCATTTTATTCCATGTCATAAAACTGATGATGTTATTCATGTTGCTCATTTATTCTTCAAAGGGCCGTGATCCTAAATTTTTAAGTTCTTTTTGGAAAACTCTATGGTCTAAATTGGGTACAAAATTGCTATTTTCTACTTCTTGTCACCCACAAACTGATGGCCAAAATGAGGTCACAAATAGAACTCTTGGGGCTCTCCTTAGAGTCATGCTGCGAACTAACCTCCGGAGGTGGGAAGAATGCCTACAATTTGTAGAATTTGCATATAACAGGTCTAGGCACTCTGCAACAAAACTTACCCCCTTCAAAATGGTATATGGCCGAAATCCTTTAACTCCTATGGACATGATGCCTCGGCCATATAAGGACAAGGAGAGCGTGGATGCAGCTAAGTAAGTGGACTTCATCAAAAGCTTGCATGAGCATACCAAGGCGCAACTAGAGAGGAAGATTGCGCAATACAAGGCCGCGAAGGACAAGCATTGCAAGGATGTGCAGTTCAACGTTGGTGATCTAGTCTGGCTGCATCTCAGGAAGGAAAGGTTTCCGCAACAACGGAAATCTAAGCTGGATCCCAGGGGAGATGGACCATTCAGAGTGGTTCAGAAGATGGGTCCTAATGCTTACAAGCTGGATCTCCCTGCCGATAAGTACATCGTCCATTCTACATTCAACGTCGCCGATCTATCCTTGTTCGTGCCTGACGATGACTCTGACGACGATTTTAGGACAAATCGAAGTCAAGTGGAGGAGAATGATGCCGTGCAAGTATCGATGACTCCTGGTGACATTGAGGACAACATGAAGGTTCCATTCGATGGTCCTGTCACTCGTGCAAGGGCTAAGAAGATTCAAAATGCAACTAAAGCCTTTCTTGTCCGTCACCATGGAACTTTAGAGCAAGGGTTCAGGCCACCCTGAATCACTTGGCTCAAGGTTACACCACCAGCACAGGAAGTGAGCTTGCGTCCACACACGGAGCTCATGAAGACTCATCTGCACCCACCATGAGGCAACCATACTCGACATGTCCTTGGGTCACTCGGACGAGTGGGCCAGAAGCCTGGTCGAGAGAGTGGGCCGAGTTGTCCTATGCATGGGCCGAGTTTCTTAGTTAATAATTATGTTATTATTTTATGCATATTAGATTAATAAGGTGGAATTATTTATATCTCTTCTAGATATAATTCTTGGCCACCAAGTTATTAAATATCTATGTTATTAGGATTTATTTATCTTAGATTTATTTTATTTATCTTAGATAGAATTAATCTATCCAAACCCTTTTCCTTTGCAAGGAAGGATTGGTTAGATCTCTCATAAGTTTTCTATATATTCATGTTATGCAACCTTGAATTAATCAGATTGAAATAGAATTGAGAACCCCTTTATGGATTAAAGGGTTCTTGATTATCAATCCCAAAAAGCTCTTGTGTTCTTTGAGATTTTCGGCAACCACAAATCATCACAATCACTTTGATTTCCATCGGAAACCCTAAACCAAACACATCCCTCAAACACAGTTTCTGTCGCAAAAGGAGGAGCTCAGTCCTTGGCGTCGTCCGCGAGCAACACGCTCCCAGCGAGCGCAGACACTTCCCTAGCGCCTTCGCTCCTGCTCCCGCACTCCCAGGCGCCTGCTCCCGCGCGCCGCGCTCCTCGCTCTCGCTCGCCATCATCTTCGCTCCCAGCGAGAGGACTTCCGCGCTCATCCACCCGCACACACCCTGAGGACCTACGTCCTATGTGCCGAGACCCAGCGCCAACGCTCCCGACCTCCTCGCGCACCCAATCCCTTGCTCCTCTCTTTCTGTCGCTATTTCTTAGTTAGAATTTGCTGGAATTTACCAAGTGTGAAAACTGTCGCTATTCAGAAATTTAATTACTTGTTTTTATTTATTCCAATTAGGAGATATCAAAGGGATTGCATGATCTAAGCAAATATACGACGTGTTTCTTGATCTTGAGCCCACATGCGAAGGATCGGGTATCCCAAACGTATCAAGTTCTGTGGTGCTGAGCGCGGATCCGGCGATAGGTGCTCGGTGGAAAGTCGGAACCGGTGAGTGGGAGGTAGGGGAGTGGCTAAGAAGGAAAGGAAAGAGAAAGCTTGGGGCTGGCTATGGTGATTTGGAAGGTCGAAGAAGAAGGCAACAATGGAGGTCTGAGGGTTCTCTGATGGTGGCGGCAAGAGGGGAAGAAGAGTGAGGTAGGGTTTGAAAGAAATATGTCCCGTGACCTATCATGTATGTAATTATCTTTTATTTCTTTTTTTTATACCGTCACGGACCTGAGAGGCGGTGGTCGTAGCATGGATGCTTCGGCCGCTGCAGTGGGGTGTGCTGGGGGTTTGATCTGCGGCGGTCGCCGCCAGTGAGGTGGCTTCTATGCTTCGTGTTTTTTTTTATGTTTATTTCCACTACCTATGTCAACTAATCCTAAAGTAATTAGCTAATGAAAACTACCTAAGAAATAATAAAGATGGCAATGAAAGAAGAACTTACATCGAGTTGCCTCCCGAGAAGCGCCTTTGTTTTAAGTCGTTGGCTCGATGTGATGGTCCTTGTGTGGCGTAATGGGTTGGTTTAGCAAGCACCAACTCCTCTTATTCGTTATGCGGAATGTTCTCAAAGTATGGCTTAACTCTATGACCATTGACTTTAAAGAGCTCATTAGACTTAGGATCATAGAGTTCAATTGCTCCGTGAGAGAAAATCCTTGAGATGGTGTAGGGTCCTTCCCACCTTGATCTAAGCTTTCCAGGGAAGAGTTTCATGCGTGATTTGTATAGAAGGACCTTGTCTTCTATTGTTAACTCTTCCCGCAGGATGTGTTTGTCATGCCAAGCCTTGGCCTTCTCCTTGTAGATCACTGCATTATCATAGGCATCCAGACGCAATTCCTCCAGCTCTTGCAATTGAAGCTTTCTGAACTTACCTACTTCATCCAGCCTCATATTGCAATTCTTTACAACCCAATATGCTCTATGCTCAAGACCAATCATGACAGTTTCTATAGTGGATCCTCATTATCCTCATTTGATTGCTGCTGACCTCCCTGTCGAGGTTCATATTGTTGTTGAGGCCTTGCCTGTTTCCCCCCTTGCTGATTGAAAGAGGCTTGGTAGTTCCCATAGCCTTGCTGATAACCTCTGTTGTAATTGTTGTTGTTGAAATACCCAGAATTTCCATAATTGCCTTGCCTAGGCCTTTGTTGAGCGAAATTCCCAATGGCATTCAAATCAAAATTAGGATATTGTAGAAGCAGGCACATATCCATAGGATGAGTGAATTGATTGCAAAGACCACATGCCTTCAGTTGTTGAGGAGTTCTGTCAATAACCAATTGTTTCATCATCTCCATACCTCTGCCATATTAGTTTGAAGGGTAGCCACAGAAGCATCAACAGAGAGTACACCCCTAGCACGAGGGCTCTTGTTGAACTGTCTACAACCCTCATATAGCTCCTTAAACACATCCCAAGCTGCGGCAGACGTCTTGTTCAGCATGTTTCCTCCACAAGAAGAATTCACTGTTTTGCGCTCTATATCAGTCAACCCATTGAAGAGAAAAAGAACCAGATCCTTTTGAGAGTACCCATGGTATGGGCAGCTGTCGCAGAGCTTCTTGAAGCACTCAAAGTACTCATGTATCGACTCCGTCGCGTACTTCTCAATGCTGCTGATTGACCTTTTCAAAGCATTGAGCTTTATTGTAGGGAAATACATCTCTAGGAAGAGTCTCTTCATCTCAGCCCAAGATAGATCCAGGTGGTAGATAGAAGAACCACTCATTCGCCTCATCCTTCAAAGAGAAGGGAAAAGCTCTCAGCTTGATTTGATCTTCAATTACGTTCTCTGGTTTCATCCCAACAACCACCGTATGGAACTCAGACAAATGCTTGTGGGGGTCCTCCCCACTCAACCCATGGAATTTGGGTAGAAGATGAACTACCCCTGACTTCGGCTCGAAGTTGACTCCTTTTGCTAGCGCAGAGAATTGGATTGCCAGGGGTTGTTGTGCCAGATCAGGAGTAGAAAGCTCCTTAAGAGTCCGGTTCGCGTCGTTATCCATCTCTGTTGTAGGTTCTTCTTGATTAAAAGGGAGTTCGCGAAAGCGATCACGAGTTTCTCGCCTTAGAGCGGCAAGGGTCCTTTCAATCTCTGAATCAAACGGCAACAAAGAAGAATTAGTAGCACGGGCCATATGATCGGGCTTGTGAATTTGAGGTATGGCAGTCTGCTATGCAAGAGGAATTCAAGGCACTTGATGCAAACAAGATTGGGATATTGTTGAGCTTCCTAAAGGCAAGCAAGCAATAGGGTGCAAATGGGTTCATAAGGTCAAAAGGAAGGCAGACAGATCAATTGAAAGATATAAATCTCGGTTAGTTGTTAAAGGCTTTACACAAAAGAAGGGCATTGACTACAATGAGACTTTTTCCTAGTCATAAAAATGACAACTGTGAGAGCCTTGGTTACAGTTGGCTTTCAAAGGGACTGGGTGGTGATGTAAATGGACGTGAACAATGCCTTTTTGCACGACCATTTGGACGAGGAGGTATACATGAGATTGCTCACCGAAAAGGACTTGTGGGTAGTACCCATAGGTCCCCGGTTCGAACCCCGGAATGGCCGCTCTTTATTTACCTATTCAAGGTATACATGAGATTGCCTCCGGACTGGTTGTTGATGGATCCAACATAGTTTGTCGTCTGAGAAAGTCCCTTTACGGGGTGAAGCGGGCCTCTCGATAATGGTATGCTAGGTTATCCGCTGCTTTGGGAAGACGAGGTTACCCTCAATCTCCTAGTGACTACTCTTTATTCTTTCGAAAGAATCGTGGCAAGGTTTGCTTTGAGGTAGTTTATGTTGACGACATATTAGTCACTAGTAGTGATTCGTAAGAGATGCTAAGCCTCAAGGCGTTTCTAGATGCCCAGTTTCGTACCAAATATTTGGGTGATCTCAATTTCTTTCTTGGAATTGATTTCATTAAGGTGCCTGAAGGTATGTTAATGAGTCAGCAACGGTTTATTCATGAACTCCTAGACGAATTCTCTTGCCTAGGTTCATCTGCTGTGAGCCCTCTAGAGCCTCATCTTCAACTCACCCCTGCAGATGGTGAATTGTTGGAAGATCTCACTGTTTATTGTCGATTGGTGGGAAAACTTAATTTTCTTGTCCGTACACGCCCGGATTTGGCCTTTATAGTACAGTTTCTTAGCCAATTTCTTCAGGCTCTAAGGTCTGCTCATATGGCAGCTGCTATTCATGTTCATCGATGTTTGAAGGGGTCTGCTGCCAAGGGACTTCTTCTCACAAAGAGCTCCAATCTCACACTCCGAGCTTATAGTGACGCAAACTAGGCTAGCTGCCCCTTCTCTAGACGATCAATTAGTGGATTTAAGATTTTCCTCGGCTCGTGCTTGTTGTCATGGAAGTCGAAAAAGCAACAGAGAGTCTCTTTGTCCTTGGTTGAGGCCGAGTATAGGTCTCTCCGGCGCGTTTGCACTGAAATTGCGTGGCTTACGAGGCTTCTGAGTGAACTTGATATCCCCAGAATCACTCTTGTGTCTGTTAGATGCGACAATCAGGTTGTGATTTATATTGCGAAGAATCCAGTTTACCATGAACGAACTGAACACATTGAGCTTTATTTCCATTACGCCCGGGAGAAGCTCATGGAAAGTTTGATTTCCTTACATCACGTTGCCTCTCGTGATCAGCTTGCCGATTTTCTAACGAAAAATGTCCATGGATGCCATCTTATCATGGGTAAATTACATTAGTTTGGGCTTAAGTGTTGGGCCACAATATAAAAGCCTTTTCTCACATTGTAATCGAATTCAGAAGTTCAATTGATGGATTCATTTTCCCTCCAACTCACCTCTCATCTTCTACCTTGAGCTTTGTTCAATTCACAAAACTAGATCTCGATCCAAATTCAAATCCAACAAGGGTGAGACAACGAGTTGGGAGAAAGAAGATGTTTGGAGAGGGTGAGACGGAGGGAGACATCGGACTGAGACTGAGAGGGGGAGCCATGGGAGGGTTTGGTCATATCTGAGGAGAGATCTAAAAAAGAGAGCTCAAAAAGAGGGAGGATTGAGAATGGAGAGGGAGAAGACGAATAATCCAAAGAGAAGAGAGATTGAAAATGTCAAGAGAGCTGAAATTTTTGTAAGCCCTCCAATTTTTCCAAGTGTTGGAAATTCCCAACATTTGAAAACCCCCCAATTTTTTCCATTTTTACTTAATTGAATCCCGCTCATTTAACTTAGAAAATTTAAATCCGCGCACGTTTGAATTTTTTAAGAATGAACAATTTTATATCTATCAAAAAATTAGGCTGATCTCTAAATGTTTTTCAACATCACAAATTTAATAATTGACGTAAAAAAATAATTTAACATTGGGCATTTTCTTGACAGACTTAAAAGATGTGATGTCTAATTGTATAATTCTAATAGTGCGACCTGGTTCAAAAAGATGAACTCACTTTCCCATCTGCCTTTTGCAGAGCGATACACGAAGCACCTCTTCCCAAAAGATAGAAGGATGTATCAATCGCAAAGTACAAAGGAGACTCCGACGCCACTAATCATTTGAACCAATTCACGACAGCAATGGGGATGAATGAGGACAATGATACTATGTTATGTCGATCGTTCTCGTCTATATTAAGTGGATTAGCCTTAACATGGTTTACCAACCTGACCCGATCATCCATCAGCAACTTCGCACAACTCTTAGGCATTTTTGTCGCTCATTTTGGTAGCGCCCGCACGCGAAAGAGAGCCATGCTAGACCTCAAGTCCATCAAACAAGGGTCATCCGAATCTTTAGGAAATTTCTTCAACAGATTTACCAACATGGTAGTACAGATCCCGAAGTTTAACCAACAGTCCGCGAGCACTATACCGATAGGTAATCTAACCGAATGTGACTTCAAGATCTATCTGTTCCGAAGGGAGCCTAAAAACTATGACGAGCTACGAGAGCTCATTACTATATAGATCCATGCTATGGAGGTTGCTAGCTCAAGTTCGCGACCTAGTAAGGCAAAACCCTCCTTTTTCCATAAAACCCCCCAGTAGATTCCATTGGAAGGGAGGACTGGATAATCGACCGCGTAACCACCTCAATTGGTTGTACCTCGTCACTCCACCACAGGGTCCCCAACAGGAAGTACAATACAACCAACGAACTGGCTCGAGCCCACATGACTCCCCAACAAATGTAATGATGGTGCACCCAAACAAGATCTCTCCCCTGTTTATGGAGTTCCACCGGCTCTTCCTCAAAAAGACGTGCCCTTGCAAATCTGCGCCCCCCAGTGATTCCCAATCAATCCATCGCGCCATCGCGACAGTACAACCCTCCTACCGCTCTACCTCGACAGTACAATTCCCCATACGCGGCTAGGGGGGAAAGGAAGGGGATCATACCCGCGAGGCCGAGGAAGGCGAAATGGAAACAAAGGAGGAGGGTACCGGCCCCCGTGAAGAGACACACAAAATGCTCCCAAAGCAAGATCCTCATCGAATTGGCCCGAACATTCTAACAGGGACAACCGGAACCCACCACCCCCTGATGGGTGTATCAACACCATCGTGGGGGGACCAGCCTCCTCCGGCACCAGTAATCAGAAAAGGAAAAACTACGACAGGGAGGCCAGGAAGCCCCTATCCGAAGCCAGCATCATACAAGCATCTGCTGAACACGCGGTATTGAATTTTTCTGTTTTTGACGCTCATGGCCTCGGGATGCCACATTCGGATCCCGTGGTCATTCATGTGCAACTATGAACCAAAAAAGTCAAGCGAGTGATGATAGACCCTGGATCATTGGTGGACGTCCTATATTGCAGCGCGTTCGAACAACTAGGGATCGCGGAAAGTGCCCTAGTAATGTGTGCCTATTTAACCATGTTTTATACTATCTTTTATGTCGATTTGTGTCCATATTTAATACTTCTATATTGGGAAAGCATGAGATTTATTTATTTTATGTTTATTTGCAATATATGGAGGTCTAAACAAGTTTCTGTTTAATTTCGCAGAAATCGGACGCACTTTGGAGCCTAAAGAAAAGTCATGAAAACATTGGAGAAGATAAGGAAGAGCACAAGATTGCGCAACTGGAGAAAACGCCACTTTTCTCCATTCATCATTCTGAATTAAGTTCTGATGTCTTCAAGAGAGTTGTATCCCTCTAAAAGAGCTTTCCAACGCATACTCATATGCGTCAATCGGACAAATGAGGACTCAAGAAAGTGAGTTTCAAGACGGAGTAGAATGCTGAAAGCGCACAGATCGAACTAGTCAACGTCGACCAAACTGGTCGACATCGAGTACTTTTTGGTCAACTTGCATCCCATAGGTCGAGATCGAGCACCAGACGAGCACTGGAAAATTCGAGGACACAATGTTTACTCGATGTCAAGTACTTCCTAGTGACGAGTCCGAGTCAAGATCGAGTGGAGATTCGGATAGAGATGTTGCTTACCTACCAAGGCACGAAGATTTATCAAGATGAAGAGATATTTATCCACTTTAGTAATTCCCATATTTACATTAGGGGAATTTATTCGTTTTATTTCCTTTATTTATCAAAATTATATCTTAGGAAAGAGATAGATAGATTTAGGATATAGATAGGATTGTTCTTTCCTTGATTAGCAAGGATTGGACACTATAAATAAAGTCCTAGGGGGTGATTTTCATTCATTCAAGCCAAGTTGTCTTCGGGCGTGAGGAGAGAGAGAGAGGGAGAGGGAGAGAGAGAGAGAGTGAGAGAGAGACAGAGAGAGAGTGAGAGGGAAATGGAGAGGGAGAGAGAGGATGCGCAAACAAGCCTCTACGGAGAATAAATTTAGCAATCGCATGGCATTCAAACACGGATGTGCGAACAAGCCTCTACGGAGAATAAATTTAGCAATCGCGTGTCTTTCGAACACAGATGTGCAAACAAGCCTCTACGGAGGATAAATTTAGCATTCGCGTGCCTTTCGAACACTGAATTGCATACAAGCCTCTACAGAAAATAAATTCAGCAATCGTGTGTTTTTTGTTTGCATACAAGTTTTTTATTGCATACAACCTCTACGTACAATATATTTGTCAACTGCACAATACAGTATGCAAAGTCTAAATTCAACCAAGATACAAAACATTCAATATGGATACTCAGACAACGACAACCAAATACGGAACGAACAAACGAAAGGAAAACCGATGGTTAGAACCAAGCAAGCAACAGAGCAAACAAATGTCCATCAAGATTACTGCTAAAATTACAAAGAACAAACCTATTCGCTCGCTTCTAAGACAATAATACTAAAACGGTGCCCCCATTCATACTTGAAGATTATCAGGGAGCCACCAGCGCGTCGCTCGCTGTCTTCCGCAAAAGCACGCCAACCTTCAATCAATATATAGAAATCATGACTGTCCCGTGATACCCTCACACGAAACTCCCGCTCGGTGGGAGAAATTAGACAAACATAGTCCGATAACACACGACCATACATACTGCTAAAGGGATCCAGAAGTAGCTGCCAAAAATCAAAGCAAACCTTTACTGAAAAAACTCAAAATTTTAAAAGAAACATTCTTTAAGGGTTGAAGAGACTGCCAAATATTGAATTTTTTCCTCATAATCAATGGACCTGATAAAATCTTTGTACCTTAGGTCAGGAAAATCCATTTTTCCTCACACCAGATCAGAAAAGGACAAAGGCAAGCAGAGATAATATAACAACACACACCCCACACTCTCATATATATCTAATAAAAACCATTGTCACTTAGCATTTATTGCGTACACTGTACAAAAAGATCGCCCCAATCCAAATTTTCCCAAGATCAGGACAACACCCTACCACCCTGACCACCTACGTCAAGTCAAGGAACAATCGTTTTCAACACAAGCAATTAGTAAAAGGTGCAACCATGTCGTGCGCGAATCCCAAAAGTTTATTTCAAAGCGATCATATTGCAAAAAGATTAGAGCAAAACACCCCGCGGTTGATGCAAGAAAACAACATCAATTTAGAGAGTCAGATAAGCAAGTACAGAATAAACAAGTCATCTGCTTTATTACAAACCCATAACTACCGCCTTGCAATCCAATCACATTACTCCTCATCTTCAAGAGCGAGAACCTTGAAGCGATGCCCCCTACGTTTTTTAAAAACACCATTGTAGCTCCAGCGCGAATGCCGTTGTTGATCGTGAAATTATTCCAGCCTTCAATCACCCACCAACGATTTAAACTATCTTTGAAAACTCGAATGTGTAATTCCTTCCCACTCGAAGATACCAAGCAAAGGCGATCTGACACCACATGACCATACATTCTTTCAAAAAAAAACAAGGAAGAGGCTGCAACAAAGCATCACTAGATAAGGATTATCACTGCATGCCAGCAAAGAATACTAAAAAGGGTCGGCATCTCACCAAGCGACGAAGCCTCTCTTGCACGTCAACAGAACGATAAAACTCTCGCATCCCATAATCTGACGAGGCCATCTCTTCCTCTACCAAGATAAGAAACAAAACAAAACCAGTGGTGGAATGAATTATAACATCAATTCCACACCTTTATATATTACAAACATAACAGTACATACCATATCTTCTGCAGCAACATTTATTAAGTACAATGAACGAGAAAGGCAGCCTGAATCGGACCAACGTCCATTAAGTGCACTGAAGGAGGAAGGGAGCCTGAATTGGGAGTTCCCAAGGCACTCTGCATGATCTACACATGGAAAGAATATGTTCAGAATCCTGCCAATCCATCTGCACATTTCAAATCAATGAACAATCCCTTGAGTCACGGAAAAGTTTAACCTATCCTAGCAAAACATTATAAATAGCAATAAGTAACCCCTCCGTCGCTGCCATAAAAGGACTAAACAACTCTCGTCCAACCATCACCCATACTAAACAAATGACAAACCAGGACTCAAACACTCCTTTCTCTTTCGAAATATATTTAGACAGCGAGGAGCAATATCTGCGCATGATGTCGCCCTACATTTTTGGCTAGAAATTTTAAACTCAAGTACCAGAACAAATTTTGTTATCAACTTGCACATTACAAGATTATGTCCACATTGCAGACGGTCACTACCATTCACTATGGGTAACACAAGTTGGAGAGACTTCATTGAATCCCAACGGGCTCGACTTGGGTACAACCATATTATTCACTCATCAAGGAGAAACAAAGTTCGAGGTCCACTTGCTAGACAAAGAGGGATATGACGTCGAAGAAGAAATAGAAGCCGCTCAGTATGAGGGTCCATTACGCAATGGTTTCTAAACTCTTTTATTATGCTAAATACCCTCGTTGCATTTTATTTCGAAAAAATCTTCGTCGCGTATGAGACGCTGGAGATTACCTTTTATAATTATCAATCAATCTCTTTGGCGTTTCTAACACTGAAGATTGCATTTGATTTTGAAAAAATCTCCGTTGCGTATGAGACGCTGAAGATTACTTTTTATAATTATCAATCAATCTCTTTGGTGTTTCTAACGCTGGAGATTGCATTTGATTTCGAAAAAATCTCCGTCGCATATGAGACGCTGGAGATTTCCATTTATAATTATCAATCAATATCTTTGGCATTTCTAACGCTAAAGACTGCATTTGATTTTGAAAAAATCTCCGTCGCATATGAGACCCTGGAGATTATCTTTTATAATTATCAATCAATCTCTTTGGCGTTTGTAACGCTGGAGATTGCATTTGATTTTGAAAAAATCTTCGTTGCGTATGAGATGCTAGAGATTTCCATTTATAATTATTAATCAATCTCTTTGGCATTTGTAACGCTAGAGATTGCATTTGATTTGAAAAAAATCTCCATCGCGTATGAGATGCTGGAGATTACCTTTTATAATTATCAATCAATCTCTTTGGCGTTTCTAACGCTAGAGATTGCATTTGATTTTAAAAAAATCTCTGTCACGTATGAGACGCTGGAGATTTCCATTTATAATTATCAATCAATCTCTTGGGCGTTTCTAACGCTGGAGATTGCATTTGATTTTGAAAAAATCTCCGTCGCGTATGAGACGCTGGAGATTTCCATTTATAATTATCAATCAATCTCTTTGGCGTTTCTAATGCTGGAGATTGCATTTGATTTTGGAAAAAATCTCTATCGCGTATGAGACGCTGGAGATTACCTTTTATAATTATCTATCAATCTCTTTGGCGTTTCTAACACTGAAGATTGCATTTGATTTTGAAAAAATCTCAACCGCATATGAGACGCTGGAGATAACCTTTTATAATTATCAATCAATCTCTTTGGCGTTTCTAACACTGGAGATTGCATTTGATTATGGAAAAAACCTCCGTCACGTATGAGATGCTGAAGATTACCTTTTATAATTATCAATCAATCTCTTTGGTGTTTCTAACGCGGGAGATTGCATTTTATTTTGAAAAATTCCCCGTCATGTATTAGACGTTGGAGATTACTGTTATAAATTTTATTAATTTCCTTCACATTTATGATATTGGCGGTTGTTTTCAATTTATTTTTAAAACCCATCGCATAAAATACGCTGGACATCGTATTCAAATCACGAAAAATCCCTGTTATATACAAGGTAATGGATATTATTCCTAAAAGTCGCTTGATGTGAACCTTTTTTTATCAAGAACAGGATCAATAGCAACAACATCGAAACAAGAGTGCCCTTCGTACTAAAAATCAAGCGAGTACTAATACGAAGTTCATTAGCAAACATAAACGCAGGCCACCCCGTTGTGAACCAGCAACAGTTAGGGCCTAATGGCTCCACCCTCGCTATAAATTCCTCATCAGCTCGCTCGCACAAATGAACATAGCCAAGGGCTTCGTAACCATAGTCGCTATATACATAGGGCAGAGGCTGCAACAGGAACAAACAAAGCTCAAATTAAAACAACGCATAAATTAAAATCGCAAACAAATACAAAAGACTTAAAAGCTTGTATAAGTGTCCTTCCACTACTATATCCCGGGTAAACCCTTTGATGAGAGGAATAAATACACCTGGAATATCAACCGGTACTGTGGACGTCATTGCTAAAATAAACTACACCAAGAAGCATTGAAAAACTTCACCTTTTATAAGAGGCAATAAAACGCATGCAACAAACGGCACCGCGGGCCACTAATTTAGACCATGAGGTCATCAAAATCAACACTCTCAGAAAAAAACCGCTAGATAAACCCAGCTGCCTTCCAAGCGGTAACAACCTTACAAACAATACCAAGCCAGCTGGCAACCCGCAAAACCGGCATTCGACACGCATCTACTAGCTCGGAAAGAATCCAAGTCAATCCAAAAAGTAACGCTTATCACTACAAGCAAAACCCTAGTAAAACAAAATGCCTAGTTTCCAGATGGCTTCAGGGGAAATCTCCCCACCCACCTTTATCACAAATACCATGACCTTCCCAAACCCCAGGTTCATTAGAATGATCCTTAGGGAAAGTCATCTATTCAGGCCTTCATTACCTTACATCTTTGTAGAATTTAGAGAGGAAGTTTTGGACCAAATTTTCTTGTGCTCTCCTCTAAACAAACAATTCCTAATGTTAGTCGAAAGAGACAAAGCAAATTGGTTTTCTCTATCAGAAGGGTGGAGGGAATTTACGACAGTAAATAACCTTGTCCAGCTCTTATGTAAATTACTAGTCCTACGAGTCCTAGCAACCCTTATCTCTAGATAACCCTAACACGGTTAAGATTTAACCTAGAGATAGCATTAAGAATATGAATTAACCAAGGTACGAGCAATATCAAGCTACGAGTCAATATTTAACATATATTCAACTTCCTACACATCCAATTAGTCCTACGAGTCCTGAAGGGATATGATTTCCACTTGGGTTAAGGTTCGCTACGAGGAATATGCAAAACCCTAGCAATTGAATGAATCTACTCTAACTAGTCGGCCAGGCCAGAGAGAATAAAACACATTCAAGCAATTAAGCACAAAGAAGTCAAAACATTGCAATAGGAATAAGAACTAGATTAAGAAACTCACAATCACTATAATAGAGCATATTTAGTAGTGCATAATAGATTGCATTTAGCATTATTTACGTGTGAATATTGCATCTATTTAGTTGAATTTGCATTATCACTTGTTGACTTAGAAGAGGCGGAATCTACATTATTTTATGGTTTATTTCGGGTAAAGTAGATTGGAGGTGAAATGGATTTCAAAAGAGCAAAAATAAGCTAAGGAGAATACTTAGGAGCTGCTGGAAACAAAGAAGGAGTAGCTCGGAAGAATCGCAGGCCGCCCCGCGGCATTGTTGGCCGCCCCGCGGCTCGAAGGAAGAAATAGAGAAGTTCGCTGATCGTCGGCCGCCCCGCGGCCCATGCAGAGACTGATCTTCAATTACGGATTTTACTTAGGGTTTTGTCTAAGTTATTTTGGGCCGACTTTCTCTAGACTATTTAAGGCTTTTCTAGTTATTCTTCCATTCACCTTATGCACTTTATTCAATTGTTGAGAGCGTCGTTGAGCATGAGCAACTAAACTCTCAAGGTTTCGCCTACCGTTTGGATCTTTGATTGTTGAATTGTGAGTTTCTTAATCTAGTTCTTATTCCTATTGCAATGTTTTGACTTCCTTGTGCTTAATTGCTTGAATGTGTTTTATTCTCTCTGGCCTGGCCGACTAGTTAGAGTAGATTCATTCAATTGCTAGGGTTTTGTAGATTCCTCGTAGCGAACCTTAACCCAAGTGGCAATCATATCCCTTTAGGACTCGTAGGACTAATTGGATGTGTAGGAAGTTGAATACATGTTGAATATCGACTCGTAGCTTGATATTATATGTACCTTGGTTAATTCATAATCTTAATGCTATCTCTAGGTTGAATCTTAACCGTGTTAGGGTTATCTAGAGATAAGGGTTGCTAGGACTCGTAGGACTAGTAATTTACATAAGATCTGGACAAGGACATTGATAGGAAAAGATAAGAACTAGAGGCTGAAACAAGGATCGAATTCATCAATTGAAGTGATAAATTGTAGATGAACATATTCCTCTCCACTGAATTCTAAAACCTATTTACTTTGTTTGCTTGCTTCCGCTTTGATAAAAGGCGGATCTTTTCACAATAAAAACCCCCCCTTTTCGCTCTTAGCAATTAGAATTAGACTTGAATTTAATAGATTTCCCTGTGGATCGATCTCTTGCTTACGCGCTATACTAGTTAGTGGGTTTGAGTATTCTTTGGCAAGAACAACGACAGGTTTTCCTCTTTTCAAATTCGCCTATCCACAGTTTCCGCCATATCCGCCGCCTCCACCACCTCGGCAGTGAGCATGTCAGTTGTATCTTTTCTTTTCCCTTTTATTTTTATTTTGCTATTTTTGTTCTCTTTTCTGCATTGAGGACAATGTCAGAACTAAGGGTGGGGGAGAAGACTTGCAAAAGCTCTGTATTTTGGTTCTAATTTGCATTGCATTTTAAGTTTTAAGGTTGCATGTTTATTTATATTGGTTGTATGCATATTTAGTTTCTATAATTGTTATTTCTATTCTGGAAAAAAAAAAGTTTTAGTTCTTGCATTATTAGGAATAGGTCTTATTTCCCCATGTGGATGTCGTTTGTCCTCTATATTTTCTATTGAAATATATGCCCAATGATGTGCTTGGATTGTTGAAGCCTTTGATATATGTTTTCTACACTATTTGGTGGGCATGATTGATTAATGATTGAGCGCATAAAATCTTGAATTTTTGGGTGATATTGAAGTTCTAGACATGACCTGGTGAGCTTATTTTGGCCTATTCAGGACTACACTTTATTTAGTCCTCTTGCTTGTTGTGTGTACTCTCTTCGATTACTTCCTTTTTGACTTGCATTGAGATATCTTGTTCAAGGCTGCATATTATGATTTCTGCACATGACTTAAACATGATTGAGGCACCTTTATTATCCCTATTTGACTCTATTCCCACCTTACATATTATCCTCTGCTTGAAGCCAGTTTGAGCCTGATTACCTATTCTTTTATAGCTCCACAAGAATTTTCCATAGCCAATGATAGCCTGACCCTATCCGGGAATTTAGGACTAGTTGGTGAATATCTATAGTGTGGATGATGGTTTATAGTGGTGGATGGTATGATTGGAGGTGTATTTATGAGATGTTTGATTCTTGCTAGCATATTTATTACTTGGGACCTAAGGAGGATAAAATTCACTTAGGGGTAAAAGTCAAGGAAAATCATTTGATATAGCATGAATGATTGGAAAAAAAAAGGAAAAAAAAAAGAAAGAATAAAAGAAAAAAAAAAGAATAAAGGAATGAGTTAAGTATGGTTTCTAAAGTTTTATGCTTGAGATTGGTGTTGTTTGGCATTATAGAGATTTGGTATGAGAAGTTATGAGTGATTTGATGATTTGGTAGCTTCCTTAGTTCCCGGATTATGAGCACCACATGACCAAAATTGTTCCATACCTTATATGTTCTACCTTGGCCCCATTACAACCCAATTGAAAGACCTCAAGATTTTTGTTGTGTGTAGAGTCACCAGCGGTGGAGATTTAGAACACTGGTGCAAGTCTCTTGTAGCTAAGTTTTTTTTGAAGATTGAGTTTTGAGCGTAAACATTTAAACCCAAACACTTGAGCGAGAGTGAAACACATCTCTTTTGTGAGGTCTAGAATGGATATGGTTGCCTGATTTCATTGATTATTCCAATTATGTGCTATGATGTTATTAATCTTTTGTGTTTGCTAGTTTTCATGCACTTAAAGAATATTGAGGTGTGGATACATGAATTGCTATTCTATGGGGCTGCAGAGTTGAGTTTTCTATTGCTTGAGGACAAGCAAAGGTTCAAGTGTGGGGGAATTTGATAGAGCATATTTAGTAGTGCATAATAGATTGCATTTAGCATTATTTAGGTGTGAATATTGCATCTATTCAGTTGAATTTGCATTATCACTTGTTGAGTTAGAAGAGGCGGAATCTACATGATTTTATGGATTTGAAAAGAGCAAAAATAAGCTAAGGAGAATACTTAGGAGCTGCTGGAAACAAAGAAGGAGCAGCTCGAAAGAATCGCAGGCCACCCCGCGACATTGCTGGCCACCCCGGGGCTCGAAGGAAGAAACGGAGAAGTTCGCTGATCGCCGGCCGCCCCGCGGCCCGTGCAGAGACTGATCTTCAATTACGGATTTTACTTAGGGTTTTGTCTAAGTTATTTTGGGCCGACTTTTCTAGACTATTTAAGGCTTTTCTAGTTATTCTTCCATTCACCTTATGCACTTTATTCAATTGTTGAGAGCGACGTTGAGCATGAGCAACTAAACTCTCAAGGTTTCGCCTACCGTTTGGATCTTTGATTGTTGAATTGTGAGTTTCTTAATCTAGTTCTTACTTCTATTGCAATGTTTTGACTTCCTTGTACTTAATTGCTTGAATGTGTTTTATTCTCTCTGGCCTGGCCGACTAGTTAGAGTAGATTCATTCAATTGCTAGGGTTTTGTAGATTCCTCGTAGCGAACCTTAACCCAAGTGGCAATCATATCCCTTTAGGACTTGTAGGACTAATTGGATGTGTAGGAAGTTGAATACATGTTGAATATCGACTCGTAGTTTGATATTATATGTACCTTTGTTAATTCATAATCTTAATGCTATCTCTAGGTTGAATCTTAACCGTGTTAGGGTTATCTAGAGATAAGGGTTGCTAGGACTCGTAGGACTAGTAATTTACATAAGATCTGGACAAGGGCATTGATAGGAAAAGACAAGAACTAGAGGCTGAAACAAGGATCGAATTCATCAATCGAAGTGATAAATTGTAGGTGAACCTATTCCTCTCCACTGAATTCTAAAACCTATTTACTTTGTTTGCTTGCTTCCGCTTTGATAAAAGGCGGATCTTTTCACACTAAAAACTCCCCCTTTTCGCTCTTAGCAATTAGAATTAGACTTGAATTTAATAGATTTCCATGTGGATCGATCTCTTGCTTGCACGCTATACTAGTTAGTGAGTTTGAGTATTCTTTGGCAAGAACAACGACAGGTTTTCCTCTTGTCACACTACTAGAATTGTGTCCATAGACATCGGGTATAAACCGATTTTAATCAAAAAAAAATTCGACGTGTTAGTGGGTGGTTTTAAAGATCCCAACTTTACCACATCGGTTTATAACCGATGTCTTTTATAATTTATAACATCGTTTTTATTTTTAATGACGACTTAAATACATGGATATAATGACTTTTTGATTGATTTATCTAATGTTAAACCATTATTCTTTTTCATTTCTAGCCATTTGGAGATAGGTAGGGTAATACAAAATTTCAAATTAACATCTCTATTTTTTATAAACCTGATGTCTTATATAGCTACACACATCGATTTATATATTTTTAACGATGTAAGTGCTACATATACACATCTGTTTTTGATATAATTTTCATACATGCTAGGTTTAGAAATCGATTTGTATTTTAATGGTTGACATATTTACAAATGTAGACATCGCTTTTCGATCACATGTTCGATGTGTTTCATCAGATAAACCTACTAATCTATATTGTGACATTGTTTTGGCAAACAGAAAATTAAACAATGCAAAAGACCATAACCAATACATTAAATAATGACAATAGAATCGAATACTCTTTGACAACAGGGCTAAATACGAAACAAAATACATCAATAGTTTGATTCTAAGCTTGACATAATATCAATTGAAAATAATGACAATAGAGTCTAGATGCAAGATGCACAATTTGAGGCCAAGATGCAATGATCTTCCTCTTGGTCATTCGTTGTTTCTTCCTCTCGTTCAGACCTTGTGTTGCCACTTCTCTTCCCTGAATCTTGTTCAAGTTAACATGTAAAGCAGTAAAATAAGAGAAGAAATATATTAAACAAGTAAGAAAGCAGTTCATGGTCTGAAGGTGTAATTGTTTCAGCATAAAAAAATTTAAGTCAGAGGCATTTGGTTACCTGGTACATCAGCTCACTTAAAGCAATCAACTGGTCATCCGAAATTGAAGATGTCAAAAGGGCCTTGAAAGCCTGCATGTTAATGGACAGATTAAAATAAAGTGTTCGTGCAGATTACAAAATACATTATCATGCGGATGCCCCTAAGCCTACAAGTGCTGACCTTTACTCGAAAATTCTCATATATTGGATGTCTGGTAGCTGCTTTCACATCATATGAACGCTTTGGATCGATTGCAGTCACAGGATCACCATGATCAATGTACTTCGATACAAAAGCCTCGCCCAACATGCTATGTGAAAGCATTTTACCACAGACAGCCTCATATCTGTTACAGGAGACGATAATTTTTTTTTTTGTAAGAACTTAAAAAATTACAATTACATGTCGCACGATAAAGTATATGATGGTTACATGATGGTGAATCAACAAAATGTGCATCATTTTATCATAATATCATCATTAAAATTGATACTTTCTGAGGAAAGACAAACAGCAAAAATGATTTTTTCATTGGTCAGAGTGAGGAGAGCTGACTACAAATTCAGACAGAAAATCTCTAATATTTAATCAATGTGTGATGATCAACTAAAATTCCGACATCTTAAAATCAAGCAAATCTAATGAAAGAATGTCAACTATGAAATGCATGTTTCTTGAATGTGGGTATATTTTCAGCAAAATTCTAATCCTATACATCAAATATCTGTGTTTCTTTCAGCATAAATGCATTCCTCACAACAAATATCAGTGTGCAGAGTCATATGTTATTCGTACCTATGAGGTGCCATGTTGTAAAGGTAATCTAAATTAGCTTCAGCTTCAAGTAATTCATAATTATTCTCCTCATCGCTCGTGATAGTTTGATCAACACTTGGAGACAAGCTGTCAGATGCTTGACACTTTATCATTTTGCGTCCCATAAAAGCACCAACTCTCACAGAACCATAATTCGCACCTCCGACACTGCATAAAAAAGGATAACTTAAAATTCAAATGCAAAAGAAAAAGGAACTCAGCAATGATACATAAGCTTTTGAAAGCCTATTTCCCATCTGATATAAAATATAGAGGCATTCACGAACAGGTAATTTCCTTGTATAACTGAACTAGGCACTTCACTGGTATGTTCATAAATAATCGTCTTACAGGCTCAAAACCAGCAAGTTTGTCTAAAGCTGAAGTAAATTTATTTGTTTCTCAGCGATTGTTTACTGTTTTTGAGTCTCAGATAGATTTAATATTATTCATCCAAGTCAATTCATTAATAAGTTAAATCAGATTTTAAATTTCGATCAGGCTGGGTAAGATCAGTTTTCTACGATTGAGTCAAATTTCCCCAAGTCCAACCAGAACATGTTACCTGTGTCGAATTCCAGAATCCATGCCCCAGAAACGAACGTGACCAGGTATTTCAAGTCCTAACACTTCTGCAGGCTGCATTTATGAAACACATAATGAAACTAAGACCCTATAACCCCAGAACCTATAAAGACGCTAATCCCTTGATTCCAACTACATGCCTGGCAGACCATTGCAAGAAGTTTATTAGCTTCACCACATGCTGCAATCATCTGATCCATCACACCACAAGGAGCTCCAACAACATGATTCTCAACCTTCAAAAAAAATTCAGTAGACGTGAAAGGAAACCAATTGCATTATTTGTTATATCTCTACTTGTAACATGGAAGTTATAAATTGGTTAGCGGAAGCATTTTCCAGAATTAACTCAAGGCTAGAAATCAAACCTTTTGCATAGAAGTGCTAGATCTCTTAGTATTTTAATATCCCCTCTTAAACCAGCTAGCTGGACCCATTCTATACATTGTCACTCATCAAAATGGGTACATGCAGCAACAAACATTTCAACTTTTAACCAATGCAAATTCAACATGAAAAAATGGAAACTATGTTCATAGGATTGAAGAGTATCAATATTCATCAAGATTAAAAATCAACTCATTAAAAAAAGAACAGATTAATTTCAAATGAAAAAAAAAACAAAAACAGAAACAAAAGGCCCACTATTCATCTATTCACTACCATTTTGAAATTGCTTGAAGAGGATAATAAAATCACATGTAAAGATACCAAAAGAGAGAGGTTTTACTGATTCCATCACCACCTGCTTAACAATAACGAGGAAAACATGATCCGAGTTAGCTTAGTTTCGTGTCCCAAGGATATTGCGTCTACCAAATGAAGACGTTGTAAAAAGCCTAGAGAATAATGAATGATCTTGTCCATACTCACCCTTCCAGCATAGGATAATGATGCAAAAATCCAAGGCTCCCGAGAGCTCCAAGCAAGACCTGATGCATGAGTTTGAATTTAAGATCATTAACAAGTAAATAAAAATGAAATAGGAAAAGGGAAATAAATAGCAAGGATGGAAATACTACCATAAACACTCTCTTCATAGTAACTATATGAACAGATCAGTGGATCTGTGAGCCTGGTTGGAGACTCAACCGGATTGACAAAGAATAACAATCATGGAATAAAACAAAGCACATCGTAAACAAATATGTTTTGTAGAAACAATCAACAAGAAAACTACCCCTCGTTTGTTGCATCTTTGCTATTCTCAGGAGCTAACCACAAGTTTACAGCTGAGTCTGTTCCAAAACTCTGCACAAAGACATAGAGTTATCAGCCAAATACAAGTGATAGTAATTAAAAAGGATTGCCTTCAGAAAAGGCAGGTCCTTCAACATTAAGTACTATGTATTGATGGAACGAAAGCAGAAGTAAGCCAACTCGTACTCGACCTCTTTACTAGATTTGAGAGAAATCTAAAAGAAATTATACTGATAAATCTTATTATTATTAGAAAATGTTCGTAGGATTGAAGAAGCCAACTCGTACTCAGCCTCTTTACTAGATTGGAGAGAAATCTAAGCCCCTATTTGGTATTGATATCAAGATATGGATATCAGATATGAGTATCAGATATCGATATCAGGGATATGGATATCAAATCTGATATCCGATATCTAATATCCGTGTTTGGTATTATAAGATATGGGTATCAAACTATCAAACCCTAGCCCCTCTCATGACAACCTTAAATATCTGAACGGCATCGAATGTCGATCTCCCAGCTCCGGCTATGCCCCGTCGAATGGGCATATCCTGTCCGTTAAGTGGCAAGTTGAAGAACAACAACCACGAAGATGGGGTCGGGAACTGCCCTCTGCCGCCACTCTTCATATCCCCTTCGCCTCTTGATGCCACAGTTCAAATCTGCAACCCCACCGCCTCCTCCTCCCCGGCGAAAATCATACGATTCCGACTCCGGCATACCGATGAAGAAGGGTGAAGATGAAGAAGAAGGGCGATTGGAGAAGAGATGAAGAAGAAGAAGGCGAAGAAGACGATGGAAGAAGAAACCCCTGTTAGAAGATCTCCATATCCCAATTTTTTGGGGTATATGAGATTGGGTAAAATTATAAAGGAATGGGTATATGGGTATATCAACTTGATACCCATATGCTTGTATACCAAACAAGGGTATAGATATGAGTGATATCCATACCCATATCCCATATCTTCATATCAATACCAAACAAGGGCTAAAAGAAATTACACTTATAAATCTGTGCCCATAAGTGGTGGTAATTGGTTCAAAGCATAGCTTAAGGCAAAAGTACTGAACATAAATAAGAGCACAAATACTATATGAAATTGGTGTCTTCCTTGAACCTAGATAAATAAATAAAACACTACCAATTCATCCTTTTTCTCTTTCTTCAAATCATTCTCTTTCTTCTTATCGTCTAATTATCAAAAGATCATAAAAAATTAGAACAATCTTCAAGATTTCTCTTCGTCTATGTGGAGAGAGAGTGAGAGAAGATGAAAACTCTAACCTTTATTATTGACGACATCTTCATTGTCAAGATTAGAGCTGGCAAAATCTGACCCGATCCGAGAAACCCGACCGACCCGAACCGAAACCCGACCAAACCCGAAAATTTAGCGCAATACATAACCCGAACCCGAAACCGAGCTCGACCGACTTTTACCCGAAACCCAAAGTGACCCGAATACAGACAAACCCGACTCAACCTGGATCCGACTCAAATAAGACCCGACCCGAATTCCAACCCGACCCGACGCCCAACCCGACCCGACTCCCAACTGACCCGAGTCCCAACCCGACTCGACTCCCAACTGACCCGATCAACTAGGGAATCAAGTATGATTTTGAAAACAATATATTGCCAAATTTCAATGAAATTAATGATAAATAGAATGAGCTTACCAATGTTATTAAAATTGGGATTCTAAATTGGATCGGTAAAAGGTATAAGGATCGGATCATATAATCGAATCGTAGGATCGTAAAATCCCACCTTATGGTTGAATTTTCTTTTAAATGAAGTTACTATGTTTAATATTAGATAAATATTATGTTAAATCATAAAAAATACCCATATAGATGTAAAATTTCAAAAACAAACTAAATATAATATAGATTAACTAAATATATTACAAATTTCTTAAATATAAAGGGTAAATATTAGAAATTTCTTATAATAGACATTTTATAGATCGTTATAATCGCAATAAAGGACCGAGATCATTTTTTCCATTTTTAGATCGTAGGATCGAATCGAGAGTTTAACAACATTGAGTTTACGAACCAATGAGTAGATTATTTATTGAATCATATTTAATTTTACTAAAATGCTTTTTAAAATCCATAAATAACATGAATTACATATTCAATTTAATAAAATTGATTACCCAAAAGCAAGGTTCTAACTTCTAAATATCGCTTATCGGGGTCGTATTATATTTATACTTCAAATTTTAAAAATAAACATGAAAAATTAATATTGAAATTGTAAAATTACCCATAAACTTGATAAAATAAAAGGTTTACATTCAAATTGATATACGTTTAAATTTTGATCCGATAAACCTATATGATATATGGCTATATGGTAAATTGGTAACGGATTCTAAATATCTCCGACATATCGACCGATATATCGGGGACCGACCCGAGTACCTTACCCGAAACCCGAACGAGACCGACCCGATTCTGACCGAAAACCCGAATGGGTCCGACCCGATTCTGACCGAAACCCGACCAATCTGAATTTTATTTTGACCGAATCCGACCTGACCCGACCCAACCAAGCCCGACACAGAAATTTTGACCGAGTTGACCCGACTCATCAGTGACCCGACCCGAATGCGATCGACCCGAACCCGACCGGATGACCCAAATTGCCAGCTCTAGTCAAGATGCCTTCATTAGGAGTGTCCTCATTGTCAAGATTGATGATTGTAGATTGAATCAAAATGGGTTTGCACCTCTCTAACCGTCGGTTCCTGAAAAATTAGGGTTAATCTCAATCGAAATCGAAATTGGTTAAATTTCTGACATAACAGATCTATACCTTCTTGAAGTCGTAGAAGGGGTGATGAATTGCAGTTATGACTGATTCTTCTACTTGGATCCTTTATCCGGAGAGTCCTCGACGACGAGGCTAGCTAGCGAGAAGAAGAGCTTCTTCGTCTCAACCGGCAATGGCGGCAACAGATCTATGTGGCCTTTGAGGTATACAGATGATCTGAGAAACATATCGGGATTCGGAGAGGGTGGCAGATGACAGGCGGTGACGTTGACGACTGTGGGGTTGCAGTTGTCTCCGGCAAGAGACACCGTCTCAGTCAGATCTGGAGAGTGGGAGGGGAGGGAGAGGCAGGGGATTTGGGGGAGCGTGGGTAGATCCCAACGATGGAGAAGGAGGAGGAGGAAGTGCTCTGGCATGGTGGCGAGGGCTCGAAGAGAGGGAGGGTTAGAGACGAGAAGGGATGCGTTTTCTTGAGAGAGGGGGGCTTTATGTTTCCCAAAAAGTATTTCAATACACTGGCGGGTTTTCAAATTTTTTCTAAGTGTTCGGAAATTTGAGATGAGCGGAATTTGACTTAGTTCAGATTTCAACCCGTGCCTTATATTTTTATTTCAAAAATCACTTCTCACATTGGTCAACAAAATAGGACGGTGTCTGTTTTGTTTTCAACATCAAAAATTTACAAACCGATGTTAAAAATCTATTTAACATCATGCGTTTTTTTTACTGATGTTAATCACCCGATGTCTATGAACACAATTCTAGTAGTGAATTCAACAATCAAAGATCCAAATCGTAGGCGAAACCTCGAGAGTTTAGTTGCTCATGCTCAACGACGCTCTCAACAATGGAATAATGTGCATAAGGTGAATGAAAGAATAACTAGAAAAGCCTTAAATAGTCTAGAGAAAGTCGCCCCAAAATAACTTAACAAAACCCTAAGTAAAATCCGATATCGAAGTTCAGCTACTGCATGGGCCGCGGGGCGGCCTGCGATTCTGCGAACTCCTCCGTTTCTCCTTCGAGCCGCGGGGCGGCCAGAGATCCTGCGGGGCGGTCTGCGGTTCTTCTGAAATCCTTCTTCCGTTACTCCAGCGGCTCCTTTGTATTTCTTTAACTCGTTTTTTCTCTTTTCAAATCCATTTCACCTCCAATCTACTTTACCTGAAATAAACCATAAAATCATGTAGATTCCGCCTCTTCTAACTCAACAAGTGATAATGCAAATTCAACTAAATAAATGCAATATTCACACCTAAATTATGCTAAATGGAATCTATTGTGCACTACTAAATATGCTCTATCAAATTCCCCCACACTTGAACCTTTGCTTGTCCTCAAGCAATAGAAAACTTAACTCTGCAGCCCCACAGAATAGCAATTCATGTATCCACACCTCAACATTCTTTAAGTGCATGAAAACTAGCAAACACAAAAGATTAATAACATCATAGCACATAATTGGAATAATCAATGAAATCAGGCAACCATATCCATTCTAGACCTCACAACAGAGATGTGTTTCACTCTCGCTCAAGTGTTTGGGTTTAAATGTTTACGCTCAAAACTCAATCTTCAAAAACTTAGCTACAAAAGTCTTGCACCAGTGTTCTAAATCTCCACCGCTGCTGACTCTACACACAACAAAAATCATGAGGTCTTTCAATTGGGTTGTAATGGGGTCAAGGTAGAACATATAAGGTATGGAACAATTTTGGTCATGTGGTGCTCATAATCCGGGAACTAAGGAAGCTACCAAATCATAAAACCACTCATAACTTCTCATACCAAACCTCTATAATGCCAAAAAACACCAATCTCAAGCATAAAACTTTAGAAACCATACTCGACTCATTCGTTTATTCTTTTTTTTTTCTTCTCTTCTTTCCTTTTTTTTCTTTTTTTTTTCTCAATCATTCATGTTATATCAAATGATTTTCCTTGACTTTTACCCCTAAGTGAATTTTATCCTCCTTAGGTCCCAAGTAATAAATATGCTAGCAAGAATCAAACATCTCATAAATACACCTCCAACATACAATCCACCACTACAAACCATCATCCACACTATAGATATTCACCAACTAGTCTTAAATTCCCAGATGGGGTCAGGTTATAACTGGCTATTGAATCATCTTGTGGAGCTATAAAAGAATAGGCAATTAGGCTCAAACTGGCTTCAAGCAGAGGAAAATATGTAAGGTGGGAATAGAGTCAAATAGGGCTAATAAAGGTGCCTCAATCATGTTTAAGTCATGTGCAGAAATCATAATATGCAGCCTTGAACAAGATATCTCAATTGTAATTGAAGAGAGTACACACAACAAGCAAGAGGACTAAATAAAGTGTAGTCCTGAATAGGCCAAAATAAGCTCACCAGGTCATGTCTAGAACTTCAAGATCACCCAAAAATTCATGATTTTATATGCTCAATTATTAATCAATCATGCCCACCAAATAGTATAGAAAACATATATCAAAGGCTTCAACAATCCAAGCACATCATGGGGCATAAATCTCAATAGAAAATATAGAGGACAAACGGCATCCACATGGGGAAATAAGACCTATTCCTAACAATGCAAGAACTAAAACTAATTTTTTTTTTCAATTTTTCATTCATTTTTTTTTCTGAATAAGAAATAATGGTAGAAACTAAATATGCATACAACCAATAGAAATAAACATGCAACCTTAAAACTTAAAATGCAGTGCAAATTAGAACCAAAATACATAGAGTTTGCAAGTCTTCTCCCCCACACTTAGTTCTGACATTGTCCTCAATGTAGAAAAGAGAACAAAAAACATCAAAATAAACATAAAAAGGGAAAAGAAAAGAAACAACTAACATGCTCACTATTGAGGTGGTGGAGGCTGCGGATATGGTGGGAACTGTGGATAGGCGAATCGATAGAAGTCCTCTTGCCTCTGCCATATCTGCTCTTGCATCCGTCGATCGCCGCCTGGCTCTCAGAGACCTCCTCGAGGTGGGAAGTCAAGCCACGTACATCTCGACGAATGTCGCCGACCTCCACGTATAGCTGCTGGTTGTGGTCCCACATCGCGTCCTGGCGCTGGTGCATCCGCTGCTGGTTCTCCCACATTGCGTCTTGACGACACGACATCATCTGCTGATGCTCCCACATAGTGTTCTGTTGGAGACACATATCAGCCATCTGGTGTGACAGCGAGTAGTTATCTGTACCAGCACCTCTAGCTGTGCTAGAAGGTCCAGCTCCTCCAAAATCCGTCTGAACTCTGGGAACATCCTCAGCATCTTCCTGCTCAGCATCAGGAACCTGCTCCTCCTCCTCATCATCATCCTCATCCATCTCATCCCCCATATAGAAATCAGCTGTTGTAGGGCCAAAAGGGAGATGACGGGGCAATCTCAACTGGATCCTCCCCTGATGGCCTGCCCTCCAGATCTACATCGGTGCTCTACTCTCCAGGTGGCCAGTTTTCCTCAATTGGGCTTCATCATAAAGAAATCTCATGGACAACGCTCATATCGATGCATGCGCGAGCTATGAGGGTGATAAGACCCCCAAAGCTAATGGTTGCCTTGCTGCGCTTGTCCAGGATATCCTTGCAGTTCATTAGAAACAGATCTACCCAACCTGGAACCATAGGGCTCTCTGGAGTCAGACACCACAGAAATGACATGTCCTTCAGCGAGATCTTGTTGACCTCAGCCTGTACGAAGAAGGTGTTCGCCAGAATATTGTGAATCAGTCGTAAGGCAGGATGGCAAATGATGGAGTTGTACTGGCCCTTTTTGGCCTCAAAAGGCACCCTAGTAGATGCCATCCAGAAAGCCACAAGGCCCTCTCCCTTGCAGACATCAAGCCAACCAGCAGTCGGCGCAGCAGTAACACCCAAAATCTGTGCCAATCTCTCCTTTGACATCTCATGACCCCTCCCCAATAATCGAAACTCAATGGATGTACGTCCCACACTCAAAGTGGCTAGAAAATCTTTACATAAACTCGAGTAAGTAGGAGCATTCTTCTCTAAAAACCCTCCTAGGCCCCCATGCTCTAATAGCCGCCTAGTGCAGGCATCCATCTGTAATAATCTCAAGGTAGGCTCATGAAAGAATTTCGTTACAAAGAAGTTTCTAGTGTTCAACGCAATTCATCTCTCTTTCTGATTTCTATTCATTCCATGTGGCCTCGACATAGTGAATCGGAGCTAAGAAATATTACCTAAAAGAATTGAAATCAAAGAAGAACTCACAAAAAACGGCCTCTGCAGTGGCCGCGGGGCAGCCGAAGGTGGCGACGGGGCGGCCGGCGACGAGGATGGCCGCGGGGCGGCTTCACAGGTGATGGGGCGGCCGGAGATTTGCTGGATCTGTGTTCCCCGACGTCGAATTTGCTCTCCGACGTCCCAAACCTTCCTTCTCCGGTGTGGATCCGAAAGAAAAACTCTAGAAAAACCTGGGAGGGGCAGTTTTTTATAGATCTAGGAGAATGAGGTTGTGGGGTGGAGTTTTTGTAGAAGGGGGATGGAAATAATGGGAAAGAGGGCGATTTTGGTGAAAGAAGGAAGCTTGGAGGAGGAATTTTAATGGAGTTTCTAAGAGGGAGCTTGAAGGAGGAAGAAGATAGAGGGTTTGTGAGAGGGTGGCGGCTGATAGAGATAGAGAAGAAAGGGATGGATAGGGTTTTAATTTTGGTAGAAAGTGGGGGCCCACACGGGCCCCTAAAAAATTTCCTATCCGGCTTAGGCCGCGGGGCGGCAAGGGGGGCGACGGGGCGGCCGGCGATTGCCGCGAAGTTACTTCGCTGTGATCTAGCCGCGGGCCGGCCTGGTTGGCGACGGGGCGGCCAGCAGCTCCTTCATCCTTTTCCTTTGTTCTTTCTCCCTGCAGTGTTAGTATACCCAAACAAACCAAAAAAAAAACTAAAAAAAAATGTAATGCAAAAAGAAAATAGTACCTAACTGTTACCTTGGGTTGCCTCCCAAGCAGCGCCTTTGGTTACCGTCGTTGGCTCGACGTTATGACCTAATGCTCCTCAACAATTGGTTCAGTGAGAACCAACTCATCACCGTCTTGTTCGACAAAATTCTCATAATAGGGTTTAACTCTATGACCATTTACCTTGAAGATGTCTCCATTCCTCTTGTTTAGTAGTTCTACTACACCATGAGAAAAGACATTAGTAATCACATATGGTCCTGTCCATCTAGAACGAAGCTTACCTAGGAAAAGTTGTACGCGCGATTGAAATAGAAGGACCTTTTCCTCAACTTTGAGGTCCTTTCGCAAGATATGTTTATCGTGCCATGCCTTTGTCTTCTCCTTGTAGGTGACGGAGTTATAATAAGCATCCAATCTCAACTCTTCCAACTCCTGCAGCTGTAGTTTCCTGAATTCCCCAACTTCATCAATTTGCATGTTGCACTGCTTCACCGCCCAATATGCTTTATGTTCAAGCTCGATAGGAAGATGGCAAGCCTTTCCATAGACTAATCTAAACGGAGACATCCCAATGGGAGTCTTGTAAGTCGTTCGATAAGCCCATAGAGCATCATCAAGTCTGACACTCCAATCCTTCCTGTTTGGGGCAACAGTCTTCTCCAAGATGGTCTTTATCTCGCGATTAGACACCTCAGCTTGCCCATTGGTCTGGGGGTGGTATGCAGTAGACACCCTCTAAGTCACATGATATTTCTTTAAGAGCGCACTCACAGTCTTGTTGCAGAAATGGGTCCCTTTATCACTGATTAGTGCTTTTGGGACTCCAAATCTAGAGAATAGCTCCTTAAGGAAACCTGCCACTACCTTTGAATCATCAGTTCTGGTGGCCTTCGCCTCTACCCACTTGGAGACGTAGTCCACCGCAAGCAAAATGTATAGGTTTCCAAAGGAGTTAGGGAATGGTCCCATGAAGTCAATGCCCCAAACATAAAAAATCTCACAAAATATCATGCGAGTTTGTGGCATCTCATTCCTCTTAGAAAGATTCCCAACTCTCTGACAGCGATCGCAGGATTTGCAAAAAGCATAAGAATCACGAAATATATGTGGCCAAAAGAATCCTGCATCAAGTACCTTCCTAGCTGTCTTTTGTGGTCCAAAGTGTCCACCACATTCATGGGAATGACAAAAATTTAGGACAGATTGTACCTCATCGTCGGGAAGACACCGACGTATTACTTGATCTGCGCAATGCTTCCATAGGTAGGGGTCATCCCAAACATAGAAGCGAGCATCGTGGCGTATCTTGTCCTTCTGAACCTTTGAAAAATTGGGTGGAAACTCTTCCGACACTAAAAAGTTGACCAAGTTAGCAAACCAAGGGCGTGGAAGAGCACTCACCTTGAGGAGAGATTCGAGCTCAGATTCTACAGGGGCCACGGGGCGGCCAGGGGTGGCGACGGGGCGGCCAGCAGTTGCGAGGGAAACTTTCTCCGAGGATTCGGCCGCGGGGCGGCCTGGGGTGGCTACGGGGTGGCCGGCGATTGCGGAGAAATCCACCTCTGATGACTCGGCCGCGGGGCGGCCTGGGTTGGCGACGGGGCGGTTGGCGATGGCGAAGACTTGTAGAAGCTCTTCGTCAGGAAAGCTCCCCAATATGTCTTCTTGTCCATTCTCCTCCTGCACAATACGACTTAGATGGTCAGCAACTAGGTTCTCAGCACCCTTTTTGTCCCTGATTTCAATGTCAAACTCGCTTAGAACAAAGATCCATCTAATCAGTCTTGGTTTAGCCTCTTTCTTCGTCAAAAGGTAACGAAGTGCTGCATGATCAGTGTAAACAATAACTTTTGTACCAAGCAAATAAGATCTAAATTTCTCAAGTGCAAAAACTATAGCAAAGAGTTCCTTTTCTGTGGTTGAGTAATTCCTTTGAGCTCCATTCAGGGTCATAGATGCATAGTATATGACATGAGAGCTTCTCTCTTCTTTTTGTCCAAGCACGGCTCCCACAGCATAGTCACTAGCGTCACACATTAATTCGAACGGCTGAGACCAATTTGGTGCTTGTATGATTGGTGCACTAGTAAGACAAGTCTTTAACTCATCAAATGCCGTCCTGCACTTCTCATCAAAGGCAAATGTAACCTCCTTCTTCAGCAGCTCGCACAAGGGTGAGGTGATCTTTGAGAAGTCCTTAATGAACCTGGGGTAGAATCCTGCATGGCCTAAAAAGGAACGCACTTCACGCACATTAGTAGGATAAGGCAATGATTGAATGATGTCAATCTTTGCCTTATCAACCTCAATCCCTTTATGGGAGACAATGTGACCCAAAACAATGCCTTCCTCAACCATAAAGTGACACTTTTCTGAGTTGAGCACTAAGTTAGTGTCAACACATCTTCTAAGCACAAGCGCCAAATGGTTGAGGCAAGCATCAAAACTATCACCATGGACTGTAAAATCATCCATAAAAACCTCAATGAATTGCTCTATATATTCAGAAAAGATACTTACCATACCCCGTTGGAATGTTCCAGGAGCGTTGCACAAGCCAAAAGGCATTCTGCGATATGCAAAAGTTTCAAACGGACAAGTGAATGTTGTCTTCTCTTGATCCTCTGGTTCAATAGCTATCTGAAAGTACCCTGAATATCCGTCTAAAAAGTAGTAATATGGACGACCAGCAAGTCTTTCAAGCATTTGATCAATGAAAGATAAGGGAAAGTGATCTTTTCGAGTTACCGCATTCAGCTTACGATAATCGATGCAAACTCTCCAGCCTGATTGGACTCTGGTAGGGACTAACTCACCTTCTTGATTCTCAACCACTGTAATGCCTCATTTCTTTGGTACTACCTACGTTGGACTAACCCATTGACTATCAGAGATGGGATAGATCATACCTACCTGAAGAAGTTTGAGCACCTCCTTCTTCACTACATCCATCATAGGTGGTTTGAGTCTCCGTTGAGGTTGCCTTGCAGGTTTGGCTCCCTCTTCTAATAGGATCTTGTGCATGCAAGTAGCTGGGCTGATTCCCTTGATGTCCACTATGGTCCATCCCAGAGCTGTCTTATGCTCTTTGAGCACTCCTACCAACCTATCTTCCTGTTCTTTGGTAAGCTTGTTAGAGATGATGACATGCAAGGTGTCACCCTCTCCCACAAATGCATATTTCAGATGCTCAGGAAGAGGCTTGAGCTCAACTTCAGGTGCCTGGACGATAGAAGGTAAGAGCTTTTCATTGGGAACGGTCAATGCTATAAAGGTATCTGCCTGTGAGTATATAGGTAGGGAGGACAAGTCTCTCATGGTCCCCTGCAGGTTAGTGGATAAAGCATAATTCAATGAGAACTCCTCAATAGGAGTTTCTAAAGCTACCTGTAGGTCATCTACACACCTCATGTTAAAGGTATCCTGCATACAAGTATCAATGGCATCCATAAAGCATAAGGAATGATCATCAGAAGGGAATTTGATTTCATCATATATATTGTATTCAACCTTCTCACCATCAAATTCCATAGTCAAAGAACCAGAATACACATCAATTTTTGTTCTATCAGTCTTTAAAAATGGCCTTCCTAGCATAATAGGGGCCTCTTGGTTACCATGCTCCATGTCCAAGACAAAGAAATCAGCAGGAAAGATCAAATTGTCAACCATAACTAAAACATCCTCAACTATGCCTCTAGGAAAAGCATTTGATCGACCCGCTAGTTGGATCACCACTCTAGTCTCATGCAAAGGTCCTAAACCCAATGATTCGTACAGAGAATAAGGTAAAACATTAATAGATGCACCCAAGTCTAACAAAGCTTTATCAAACTTAGTTTCACCTATCACACATGGAATTGTAATTAAACATGCCAAGGTCGCTACATTTCTTAGGCAGACGCTTTTGAAACACAGCAGACACATGTTCGCTTACCTTAATTTTCTGCATCCCCTTCAACTTTTGATTCCTCTTTATTGTGCAAAGTTCCTTGAGAAATTTGGCATAACGAGGAATACTTTTAATCAGATTGAGTAAAGGGATGTTTACCTCGCACTTACTAAACGTCTCAAAGATCTCTTTATCATTGTCTGGTCTTTTTGTGTCTCTGAGTGCTTCAGGAAAGGGAGGAACAGGTTTAAAAGAATTTAGAGGGGGGAAATCAGGTCAAACATACCTGTCAGAGGCGTCACTGGAGAGGCCGCGGGGCGGCCGGCGATTTTCCGCGTCTTCCGAATCGCCTTGGCCGCGGGGCGGCTCAGGGGTGCCGCGGGGCGGCTGGCGATTTCGAACCTCTTCTTCTTCCTCGTTCGCACCTGTTTCAAAATTATCTATGTTAGTATCATTATGGGGAGTGGTAATCAGTTCCTTACCACTTCTTAGCGTCACAACGCTGACGTTCTCCTTGGGATTCACCGCCGTTTGAGATGGTAGTTGTCCTGAGTCCTTCGCCAGCAGTTCGCTCGTCGATTTAGCCAATTGGCTAAGTTGCTTCTCCATATTCTTTTGGTGCTCATCTTGTCTCTTTTGGTGCTCAGCTGGACCCAGGATGATGCTGTCTATATATAAGTTGATTTGATAACCTTGTAAATGCAAGTGTTAGGTTCATATGGTTAGAAAATGATTTTGTCAAGTTGCATGATTGGTTGAATTTGTAATTGAACTGAACTCAATTCCAACCGCTATGCTTGTGATAAAAAATGTTAGGCTGCTTTGGAGCCTAGAGATACAAAACTCTTAGCAATTACTTGATATTGGCATGGTCGGGTTTCTTCTTTTCATCTTTCAGTGTATTCTATAGACCCTCAAGTTGTGCACTTATTTATCACTAAGTGTTTTGATCTCTGTCTGCCTATGTGTTTGGAAAAAGTGTAATCCACAATCCGTTCAAGTGTTGTTTAATGATATTAACGCTTGAAGAGAAGCCTGATTAAGGCTCTCAGTACACGTTTTTTCATCTCCCTTACATTGCATCTATGAAAATTTCTTTTGACTTTTTAGATGTAGGTTGGATTTTTTATTTAGCATTTTAATTCAATGCTGAAAAATCCATTAACATTTTAGATTTAGCTTTGATTATTTATGGTGAAAAGTCCATTACCATCGTTGAGGACAGCTTATGGACAGAGCCTTGATCTGTACAACCTGTGGTAACGGAGGACAGCTTATGCTATGTTTTAGATGCCCAAGGGCTTTTCTTGCAGGTACATATTTTTATTGGAATTTCTTTCCTTTCTCTTCCATTTGTGCTTACTGCAAAGAATTTGATCAAAGGCATGTGAATAATTGGTCCTTGCTGCAAAGAATTAACTGTTTTGATGTCTATATCGAAACAAAAAGTCATACTCAATACTCCTGAGTATGAGAGGGTAGTCTGTTACTAGCCTTAGTGATATATATACTCTCATGGTGTCGTCATCTCTTTTTATTTTTAAGATAAAAGAAATGTATTATTACTCCTTTTGTTTGTGATCAACAATAGTGGGAAAAAAAACCATGCCTTAGATTCTAAATGAGTATATGAATCATGCTAGTGGCAATTTATTGCCTGGGAGGCCTGGACCTTCTAAATTGACAAGAAAACCAGGAATGGAGAGGTCAGGAAATTAAATGCATAGTATGAGATGATTAAAGTGATCGATAGAATCTACAAAAATTAACTTTAAGACCTGAAACAAAATGATTAGCTAGTTTGGCTTTGATTATTTATACGAGAACTATTTTGATATAAATATGAAGTGATAGTGATGCAAGTTGAGTACTTGAATTATTAGTGTAATTGAGATTTTGTTTACAGTACAGAATAATTAGGCCTCACCTTTGAATTTTGAAATTTTCATTTTTGGACAGAACTTGACTGTCGTTCTTTTAAAACGGACTTAACATCCTGATTGATATTAGCATTTGCTTAAATAATCACAATTACACACTGACTTAATGTTAAATCTGTACTCAGATTGAAGCTACTTCCATGCCAGTTGAAAATATCATTACAAGGTATGTTCTTCGCCTTTTCTGCCTCTTGACCTGGACTATTTTACCTTGTCTGTTTGTCTGATGAAAATGGATGTGACATAAGGCAAATGGGTTAACCTGATATGTCATCATCCATGATCTGCGTTAATTCTAAGGATTGACATATTGTAATAATGGAGAATGATTTAGCAGGTGAATATCCTCATGCCAAGTTATTAAAAATATATATAAATTCTTTAAAGTTGTTTTTTTTTTTATAGCTAGCTAGAAAGCTAATTATTCAAATGCAATTGTTGTACGTGGAATCTAGGACTTCTAATTGGTTTCCTTAGTCTTTAGTTTGATTTTGTGTTAAGAGTTCTCCATTAATGGATTACATGATGGAATTACAGGATTATTATGTCTAATTGAAGTATGAACACTACTACATATAAGAGCTTTAGCAGCGGTCAAAAACCGCCACCTAATATAGAATAACCGCTTCCTAAACTCTAAGGCGGCGGTTTGCACCCGCCGCTTCTGCTGCCGTCGCTATAGCTCTATGGTGGCGGTTTTAACCACTTAAGGCAGCGGTTTCAGCAGAAAGTGGATAACCGCTCCCAAAGGATAAGAAACCGATGCCTTACTATCATACTATGGCAGCGGTTTTGATTTGCTATGGATTTGGCTAAATATTTCTCTGACAGCTTTATTCAATTCTATGACAGCTGTATTTAATCATATTTATTATTAATATCAATAATTTAATTATAAATAATTATTTTTGACATATTACAAATTCAAATTTTCTCTAGAAAACAATAAAAAAGACCATAATTTCATTGAATAATAAAGAGGCATTCTTTACATTCATTATTATAGCCAATTTACAAAAGGAATAAAAGTTCTAATTTACAAGTCTATACAAAAAATGGAATCAAGAACAACATTTACCAAATATACATAAAAGCTAGCCTAGTAATACTCTAGCAGCCTATAGCCCATCTGGAAGTATCAACTGCAAGGACAGGAGCAACTCTCTCGGTCAAAATGTGACCTCGATCATATTCTTCATCAACCAAATGGACAGTCGCTCCAAAATATCTGATATTGGACAATTATAAAGATGCAATATACATCTTAGAATCTATCTCAATAGAAAATTATATGGATGCATGATGAAAGAGTATGTATATTTTCTCTCAAAGACAGAGATCATGACAAATACTTACCCAAAATTCAAGTAGGTATCCCTATAAACTTTGGGGCATCTCAGCAAATCTTTTTAACAATATCCCCATCTTGATCGAATATCAAGTCCTGGAAGGTATATAGCATTGTGGAAGAGTTTTGTAGAGCTACAACACAAAAAGTCACAATGAGAATCATTAACATAATTTGAGCTATCAGTGGGAGTTCCTATCTGCAAATTGAGGCATAAAAACTAATAATGATGAAACATGGTATTTTAAAGAGGATCATCACTAAAAACTATATTTTCATGACATAAACACACCTACACAAGGTTTCAAAGCTCATTACAAACATAATCTAGTAGTGTCTAAATGAATATGGGCTCAACTGTCATATTTAACAAACTGACCATTATTCACAACATGAATCCAAGAAAGTTAATCTCCTTTGGCCAATAATACTACCAATATATCATAATTTAATTGGACTTAGCTTGGCCTTGTACAGAGCGCTAAAAATGCATGCTAAAAATGAAGAAAAGATAAAACTCAACTCTCTTTCAAGCAATTCAATTCATTATAGCGCTCTTGTCTAATGTGTCTGCCATTCAGCAAATCAGCCCATTCCTCAAATAAACATAAAAAGTGAATGGCCATCATCAGGTAAGAAATCATGAATGGTGGGAAATAACAAATAAATTAAACACCAATACCTCGTATAAAGGAGTTGTACTTAATCCGATCAAATTTTACTATTGCTCTCTTCCGATCTTGATTTTTCAACATTCTTAAAATAGCCCAAGAGAAGGTGGAATATCCTCAATTAATATTCAACACAACTATTATAGTCATCAACAGGTCCATATTGTCTTATTATAGTCCCAGCCTATAGACTTTGCATTAAATATTAAATATAGTCCATTTGTTAAAAAAAAACTTGTTAATGCACAATTAATTTAGTGACTTTGGATGAAACCATAACCTCTTCTTAGTTATATTAAATAATTATTTTAACACATTCCTTACCAGAAATAAATAAATAAATAAGGGTCAAAATAGAAAGGAAAAACAAACAAAAGAAAGGCAACTTTCTTGAAAAAAATATGATGATCACACCTTGGTTCCTATTTTCACTTCTACCTAATTTCAAATCAAAATGGTATAGGTGAATGAGTGCACATGATTTTCACAACAGAGAACGGAGGTATCTGAACATTGGGTATAAATTAGATATTGCAAGTTAAAGGGTAAATAACTAACCTATAGGATATGGTTTCACCCCAAGCTTACTTCTTGTTCTCTTCCTTTCTTGTCAACTTAAAATGTCAAGACAGCAAATATTAATGACATCCTTTTTCTTAAATAAGTCCCCCATGATCAATATAAGAATAAAAAGTAGAAAGTCAGCTATGAATCGTGAAGAGAGGACAAACCTAAATCCAAATCAAATATTAAGGAGAAAGCTATAAACAATATATGTAAGTGAAGGGCCGAATTCTTAACAACACCTTGATTTCAATTTTTTTCTATATTAATGACGCAGATTGGGTGTAGGTTTTGATAAGATTAAAATCAAGAAGCTAAATTTACATATCTAGCGAAACCCTAGATTGAAAATGCTTTACCAAAATCGAAAACCCTAGATCTGAATCAAAGAAACCTAACCCTAGATCTAAATCACCAAGGAGGAGGAATCGATACCCTAGATCTGAAGCACCAAGGAGGAGGAATCGAAACCCTAGATTGAAAATTCATAATTATTTTGAAGTTGCTTCAAATTAGTAAAGTTTTCGAATAAATGAATGTTTAGAAATTAACTAACCGGAGCCCTTTGAATGAGTTACACCCACAATCTCTTGGGGCTTTGAAAAATCAAACTCATGCGTTGTTCCTTCCCCTTGAATCACTTGAAGGAGGCGCCTCGGCTTTAATCTGGTGGAACTCCGGTGCTGAGAAGTAGTAGATGAAGGGTGTTGCAGTGGTGTCGGGGTTGGGAGGAGAAGCGTCGGCCTTTATCTTCGATTTGGGGTCAAGAGTCAAGGAAAGGGATCTGAGAGAGAGATGCAGAGAACGAGGACGGAGGGAGGCATTAGACTGAGATCTGGTGAGGTACCGTTGATGGGTGAGCCATGGGGAGGGTTGAATATCTCAGATCTGAGGGAGAAAGAGCGCAGGAAGAGAGACAGAGGTCGGGCCTCAATTTCTACCCCAAATTCATCCGCCCTTGTGTTTTTATTTTAGCAAACTTTTGGAAGCGCTTCTTAGGTTAATTTATTTATGAACCGCTGCTAAAGAGTAGCTAAACCGCCCCAATAGTCTTGAGATTTGAAAACCGCTGCCAAAACCGCTTCCATAGAGTAAATTCCTGACATTTTCCTAAACCGCAGCCCTGAACCTCTTCCTTAGCTAAACCGCCGCTATGAACCGCTTTCTTTGCTCTTAATTGTAGTAGTGGAAAGCACCAATGAAAGTAGAATAAAGGCTTTATTAGACTGCACCCTAAAATAGGGTGCATTCTACGGATTTTTTTTTCAATGTTGGACTTTTTATCTCGGGCCTACATAACCGGATTAAAAACCCCTGATTTTGTTTGTAATTTTTTTTTTTTTGGTAAATAAAAAACCGCCACATTAGAGGAAAAAATTGTTACATTAAATATCTAAACCGCCGCAATTTGTAATGAAACTGCCACAGTAGTTCATAAAAAAACCGCTTCACTAGGTACTTATTGTGGCAGTTTTTTAAACTATTGTGGTAGTTTTTGGTGGCAATAATGAACCGCTACAATAGGCCTAATGCAACGCGATCTAATGATGCGGGTAAAATCCACCACAATAGGCTTTAGGTAGTGGTTTTCATGTCTATTGTGGCGGTTTTCATGTCTATTGTGGCGGTTTTCAATCACAGTAATTAGGCATGGTTATTGGCTTTATTTTTTATAATCATTGTTCTTTTTTGTTGCCCAATTTATTTCCATCGTTCGCAATAATTCGTACACGACCTATTTTTATTTTATATTTGAATCGTCACTATGCTACCTCAAACCCTGTAGAAGAGAAAGGCATTCAGTTGGACGACGAGTGAAACATCACTAAGCACGAGAATCGGATATTTCATGATTACACAACAGATTTCACCTTATTACAGACGTGGGTAGATCGCGATGCAATGATTAAGCACTTCCATGACATCGCTTTGAACCTTAATATAATGCTAACAATTAAGCGTTCATGAGGAAGCACTTCCACTAGACATGGTAGTGTGTTACTTGCTTGTGATAATGATAAGCATGGGACGTACACGCCAAGGGAGAGGGCGAGAGTTGCTAGGGATGGTCAACGTCACTAAAATCACAAATCGATATCACAGCTTGAAGAGGGTCCATTCGCCTTGTCTGGTGTAGAATTCAAAAGAGGAGAATGGGAGATGGGCATCCTTCACAGAACCCAACATTGTTGGAAGTGCACTCATTCGTGGGTTGGCTAGATCAAGAGCAGGTGGAAACGACATTAGCTCTCACCATTGTAGGAACTCTACCAAAGCCTATTTTGGCTTGCTGACAACAAACAACTCAAAAAAAAATTTGTTTGTGATGTCCAGACGACAACTTTATAATGTAAGGGCGGTGATGAAGAATGAAGCTCGAGGGTACAGAACGGTCATACGGGAAGCACTACAATTGTTGAGATGGAAAGGATACTTTTACGTTGCAAGAAGATATGTGTGTGTGTAGGGGGGGGGGGGATAACCTTGTGTGAGTTTATTGGATTCACTTGTACTAGGAAGAATTTCAATATAGCATTTTACTTCATGTCACCCGAGAACACTGATACTTACAGGCATTACAACAACTATTGTACATACTCCGCGAAAAGCTGCCAAATGCCATCGGATCGAGAGTTTGGGCTCATCACAGCTCTAAGGGTGGTTCTCCCGAATGTCAGACATATGTTATGCAAAGTTCATGTGCTGAGAAATATGATGAAGTTACGTTCAAGAAGTCGAAGAATCTAGATGTGGTGAGAAGGTTTCAAAGTGCATGCTATGGCCTCTTCAAATCTTGAATAGCTAATACATTCAACGCTCGATGGAGGGGTATGCACGTTGAGTGAGGCCAAATAAAAGGATTGATGTCATATTTGGAGGCAACTTGGTTGCGAGATTATATTGAGAACATTGTTCGTGCATGGACTGACTCAACATAATGCATCTTGGTACACGGACTACTAGTATGTATAAGGGTGACGTATTTCCCAATACACTTTTCAGTTTAAAATATAATTATCACATATTCTTCCTATAATTTTTCATAGGGATGAGTCTTCACATTCAGTGTTGAAGAAGATGTTGCACTCTTCGATCGGTGACTTCACACACGTATTGAAAGCGATCAATCGCATGATGGAAGATCAAATGAATGAAGTGAATATTACAACGGGTAGAGTGTACAACATCTGGCCTATAGTCGACCCCCATGGTTTATGGATATTCGACCGGGTAAGGGATATCGTATTGAAAGAATATTTCAACCAGTTGTTCGAAATGCAAGCATGTCTGGATGCAAAATTGAAATGCAAGCATGTCGCGATGTGTAGACAATGATAAGGCCATAAGAGATTCACGTATTTTGGAAGCAGTCACATTGGTTCCACTAGACCCAGACGGATCTGCCCAGATTAGAAGACTAAGGACTAGACATTCTTGTCAAACCAACCCGTTGTTATGGGGAAAGAAGCATGCTTAGGCAAAACACGGGCATATGGGGAGAGGAACAATGACACAAGGTGAGGCCACAAAAAAGGGCAGGGTCGTTCATCATAAAAGGATGACGTACTAGCTATAGGGTGTGAAGAGGGCACTGGTTCGAATGCGAAGTAGCTCAAGCACGCGGAAGTCAGTGAGGAAATTTAGGATGTTGGAAGGGGGCGTGGTAGGAGATGTGTTAGGGGACGAGGCCGATCTAGGTCAAAAACTAAGGCAAGGGTAGAACATCGCGCTACTGTGGGAGATATGGGAGAGAATGATCGCATGCCTGCCACACCGAGTATAAATCTAGGGCAGACATCATCCACCTCGGTTTCAATTGGGCAATAAACAACATAAACGAATTCATGATAGGATTCATCCCCATAGACTCGCCCAAAACCTCCTAGACTCGCCCAGCCCCCTAGAAACCCGTCAAAGTAGCTCTCCGGCAAGCCAAGCCCTCCGCGCTCCTTGACTCATAGGTCACGTGCCTCCCAGCATCTAGGCGGCTGCACATGCCGCTTTTTGGAACAATGGTCACAAGTTTGACGACAATTGCAGAAGGAGCTACTGTTGCATGCAGATCTCTATCATTTTTTTTTGGTAAGATCGCTATTATTATTATCTAGCATTAGAGAAACTTATAATGAGGGTGAACTACAACGGCGCGTGTCATGATGCGATTTATTGGATGGAGATTCCGATCACAGGTGAAGTATTTGCGACGGTTCATCAACGTCTATTAGTTATACTATTCCAAAGAATGCCGATGTTGTGTCTCTCCCTATTTTCCACCAGTGACCCATCATTGCCAAAAGGTAGATGGGATCGCTTTAGACGGCCATAACAACCATCACTACAAAAAAAAAACAATTTAGCATCGGCAATTTACCATGGCGAAAAGCTGATCTGGGGTGGCAAAACCTATTTAGCCACGGACGTAGCCACGGGAAACTAGGGGTGGCCAAGTCTGCGGTGGAAAAATGATTGTAGCTACGGAAGCTTGCCGTAGCAAAGAATCTAGCCACGGCTATGCAACCCCGGTAAAGGACACACCACATTTGCCACGACAAGCTGCCGTAGCTAAAGTGTGGATGGAAAATAAAAAAAAAATCCTGCTTTTTAGCCCGGATTTTACATACCCGGGCTAAAAAGTCCAATATTTTTTAAAAAAATAAATAAAATAATACACACAATTTAAATATATAATAAAAATTCATTAATTATACAAAATTTACAAATATAATAAAATTCCATTAATTATACAAAATTTACACATAATAAAATGTCACAAACTACATAATTTATATACAATAAATATACATAATTATAAAATTTACATAAATATAATTATACCAACCTTTAAGAAAATAATAATGATAGTAATAAATAAATAAAAAGCTCACTTGCAATTAATATAAGCATTTCATTCTTTTTTGTAGAAGTTGTCCATCTGCCTTTGGTGTGCTGGACTGTAGTGGGATTACACTCGTACACCTAATCAATTTCATGGTTGTTTGCCCATCTCTTTTGTGGGTTCATCATGACAGTAAACTTTTTCTCTAAGAAGTTACTGCTTTTGCAATCCCATCCTGCAAATTACAAGCCAAAATACATCTATCAGGAGAGCATTCGGAATTTGGATTATACCTAACATCAGCTAGCTATAGTACAAAGCACATACTGGAGTTTGATAGCAGGCTAGGAAGGTGAAAATGAAATACAAGTCATCATAGGCAGCAAATACTAATATCCAATTTTTAGAGTATAAACCTATAAGACAAAGCACATACTTTATGCAAACAGACCAAAGCATGACAAACTTACATATGACAACATATAAACTTCTAATGTTACTCTGGGATAGGAAACTGATTAGCCTATGAACTAACTATCATCACTGAAGTATACATAGACATTTCACTTTCACAATAAATTATTGTCAATAAATAGACTTTCTATTGTAGCTAGTAGTAAGAAGCTCCGACCCAAAAAAAAAGTATCTAGTGAGAAACTGATAGATCGGAATAATGCATGAAAATCAAAGATGACACAACCTGAAACAACACCATTAGATTCTACATGTAGAAGACGCATCTCCCAAATTTGCTGGCAAATTTGGGAATGTTGTTCAGAATAATGCAATATTTTGCTGGCAGGCAATGCTGTTCAGATACAGCTCCATCAGATACTGCATTAGTATCTCATCTACTCTTCCCTATTCTTTTTCTTTTAACTGTTAATATACACCACCTAAGCGTTCAGATACTACATTTGTGCACATTCTGAGTTGTCAAAAAATTGGAGACCATGCGAGTTGTTACATGCGAGTCAGAGAATGGTTATACAATCATCAAAGAAAGGTTATACAATTATAAATAATTATAAATAAAAAGCAAGAGGACATCATGAAGGTAAGGTATCAAAACCAAATAAATAGAAAATTGTTACATGCGAGTCAGAGAATGGTTATACAATCATCAAAGAACGATTCATAGATAATAGAGGTAAACATAAGAGAGATGCTGCTTTATTTATATAGAAAATGGTATCCATATAGAAATTGGAGTCAAATCTGATAAAAATAAGACCTCTTCGTAGAATGCTGCTTCCAACTCTTTAATAGGCTAACCACGAGCCATGCTTCCATACACAGAACTTCTTCAGAACAAGATGGGAGAGAAAGCCTCTGATTAGGAGGCAAAGAAGCAAGAGCACGGGCTGCAGCCCTGGTAAGGACCTAAAAATATTCAAATAGTGAGTGATGACATAAAGAAACTTTTCTTACATAAAAATGAGCTAGAAATCAAGATGTGAAAACATAGTTAACATATATACTATAATACCATTTATATATAATAAGATAGAAAGAAATTTCTTTAGAATTTTTCTGAAGCATATGTATTAACATATATACTATAATACTATTTACAAAGTGAATCAACTAAAAAAGGCATGAGCAGTAAAGAATGACAGTAATTCCAGGGAGGTATATGCCTAACAATGGACAACAAACCCAACTGCTAAGCCATAGCCAACAGAAACTGAATCAAAGCAGAAACAACAGGCAACAAGAAAGGAAGAAAACAAGGACTACTACAGCAACTCAATTCAGAAGGGAAAGGATTTGGCATTCATTAATGCATTGATAGGATCGAACAAAATCATAGAGGCTTCATACTCATAAGCTACAAGGTTTTTGTAACAGAGTTTCAAAACTTGACAGTTCACAGTTTGATGTGTAATTTTGTTTTCTAATGTCTATCAATCAATATCTTTGGTTTGACACTAGAACAAACATTATAACAAACATCTCAGCAAATTAAAACAGCTAGAGCATTAGCTATATAAATAGGGTAATAACAACATGCAAGCATGGTAGCAGGCAGTCATGGTAGCAATTTTCATTGTGGTTTTAAAAATAAAGGTTATGTTTGGTATACACACTTATTGTTCCTATAGTAAGTGATAAGGCCTAAAAAGGTAAATTGAGTGATAATGTGCTGATACAGATATCTTATGGGTACATGAATGCTTTGCCAAACAACCCCAACATCTAATGGGAGTATATGTATAGTCAAAATAGCTAAATGTGAATGTGTTAGGTAACGATTAATTTTAATTGTAATCAAAACATCTGGCAGATTCTGGATACACCTCCTTCCCCTCACAAAGGCTAGTGACAATTAGGTTTGAGTTCAATTTTGGTGCCTCTGTATTTTTAAGACAATAAGGTGCCTCTATAAAGAAGATAGGAAGATGTACAGTTTGAGTTCATTTTTGGTTCTTTCAAAAATGATTATTTGAATGCACATTCACAAAATCAAATATAGACAAGCCTATAAATGCAATTACAGCTGAAAGTGTAATTGAACGCCATTTACAATTGTCAGTTGGCAATATGCAAACAAGTGACTATGAAACGAAATTACATACATATTCTCTGCCCCTGGCTAAATAAATCAAATATAACTTGAATACAAAGATAACTTGAATAAAAATATAACTTCAATGATTAAACACTCACTCCCACTCTTACCTACAATTCCAACATTATTTGACCTCATGATACTAAATGAATATAAATATAACTTGAATTAGCTCACAAAGAAAATCATGCTGAGAGCTAGGAGATAGACAGGGATGGAGCAGAGCTATATAATTACGTGAATGGTGGAATAGAAAATAGAAAATAAATAAATAAATCAACAAAAGAAGTGCAACTTGGGGAGGGGCAAGCATACGCAAGTTTGTTCTCTTAAAAAAATGCCATTAGCAGTTTAGCACACACTTGCTTAGGAGATTTAGGCAGGGTTAAAACAAGTTTAACATAAAACCCTAGCTAGAAATCTGTGTGGAAGGAGATTATGGGAGGAAGATGGCTTACCAACGTCAATTGCGGTAAGAGACGAGGGAGAGTCGGCGGCCGGAAGAAGAAGACGTGCTCAGATGTAGGCCGACTTCAGACCGGAAGAACAAACGACGGCACTAGAGGCGGGAGGGAACAAATTGGGCTTCGGATGTAGGCCGACTTCAGACCAAGATGAACTACCGACTGGCGATTTCACTTCGGGCGACTTTAGACATAGAACACCAAACTAAGAACAATTTTCCCTTCAACACCCATCCATTTTCGAAGCTATCTACATCTGGAGAGAGGAGTTTGTGTTTCGTGCCTCAGATTTGAGCGATTTAGGGTTGAATGTGGGGAGATTTGAGGTTGAATGTGGGAGATTTGGGATTTGGGATTAGGGTTTGAACGTGGAGAGAGAAGAAGACGGAAAGTGGAGAGAGAAGAAGAAAGAAAGTGAAAAGGGGTTTAGATTAATTTTTCGGTATAGGGTTAGGGTAGATTGGACTCGCCATCCCAATTTTTTTTGCCACGGCTGAGTCTTGCCGTCACACCCATGCTTGTCGAATGAAGTAAAGCTAGCGAAGCTAGCCACGGGATAGATGTTGCCGTGGAAAATTTCAGCTACGGCTCCTCATCCGTTGGTAGACGACAACCAAAATCTACCTACTAGCTACGGTAAACCCTTGTCGTTGCTACCGTGCTCCTCATCCGTAGCTCCACCGTGGCCAAAATCACCCTACTAGCTACGGCAGACCCTTGCCGTTGCTACCGTGCGTGGCAGAATTCTTTTTTTTTTTGTAGTGCATTTTGTACCGGTATATTCACTCATATTTATATTTTTCTTGATAACAATACTATTTTCACTTTAATTTCCAACTAAAATTTCCTTCTCGAATTTGGGTATTGCTTGGATCGCCATTGTCACCTATACATACGACATGGACGATGTAGCACCACCTAAGTGTCAATGGCTGGGATGAACAATGCGCATCCAGGACTGTACAATACAGAGTATATTAAAGTAGGGATGGTGGACCTCCGCTCGCGTACTGGGATTGCATGATTAACTTGTTTTCTTTTCTGTATATTTTCTACGGTTATATTCGATCTTGGATTTTTCTACTTTTTTCTGATGTATGAATTGTTTTGGGTATCTAACTTCAAAGTCTTTCACAATATGCGGGGTTTTTAATTCTATCAGGTATACATCAATTTTATGGATATGAACCAGACTGAAACATATGTTTCACCATTGGTTGCATACCACTGCATCATCTTGCACGATGTTGTACATTTTCCACCCCTAATACATCGCATCATACGACAGTGGATTAGTAACATAAGACCCACTTGCTGCTTTATAAGACTATAAGACGGTGGGATTACTTGGTGAGTACTTTACCCACATCAGAGTCAAATGATAGTTAGTTATGAATCTAATAAAAATTAGCAACGAAAATATCGACCCCACTCTCAACACATAAAAAGAGTCCCTTATTACCATTCTGTATCAAACAACCCAATTATATATCCGACCAATGTAACATTTTTCTTTAGAAATTTAGTAAGACAACTTAATAAACAAAACTAAAATGTTCAATTACTGGTGAATTGAATCAACAATAAACTCTTTATCAGCTAATATAATTTGATAATACATATAAATGGAGCATAATAATAATAATAATAATATTGTTATTATGTACAACGACGTCGTTTCCATTTGCAATCCTATATGCGTCCCGCTAAATTCTCTATTATCAAAACTCCCCAAAATTAAATCTCAGGGGAAATTTAATTTCTAAAAAAGAAAAAGGAAAAAAAAAGGGGCAGATTATTTGGGGAAAAATAACCGTAACGACCCAATTCCGAATTCCGGCACATCGGAGATCGGAGAGGCGATCAAGAAACGGAAACGCCGTTGGACCCATGGCGGAGGGAGAAGCGGGATGGCCGAGGCTTGAAATCGCGGCGGCGGTGGAAGTCGTGGCTGGACGGCTTGATGATCTGAAGGAGGAAAGCCTTGACGGAATTGGCTTTGGCGGCGGGCGACATGCTCTCCCACTGGCTTTGTATCTGGGAGGCGGAGGCTTTGGCAGGCCGCCTAGATGCGGCGGAGAAGGGGGGGCGGTGGAGGTGGCAGCGGAAGGAGCCGGGGTGGCTGGTCGGAGAACACAGGCACTTGCGGACGGGCTTAGCGGGGGGTGCGGCGGCAGAGGAGTAGCGCCGGGGATTGGTGGAAATGTAATTGGATGCCATGGCCGAATGAATTTGACGAAGACAATTTGGGAATTGAGATCGGATTGTAAAATAGATTTCAGTTTGGGAATGGGGGATTGTGGTGATTCGAATTTGTTGCGGCAAAGCACTTGCGCAGGTCCCGGCTTTGGTTTCGTTTTATTATTTTTCTTCTTCTTTTTTTTTAGAACACCTTTGATTTCTTTTGGTTCGACGGACCCCTAAAAACAAATGTTACCCCTTTATATAGGTTTTCCCAACGTTAATAGAGTGGGGTCAAGACAAATTTTCAAATTTTAATTATTTTTAAAAATAATTTTCAAATTTCAATCATTTGTAAGAATAACTACTCTATCCGTTTCATAATAAGTGTCGTTTATTTTTAGCGCACGTTTTATAAGAAGATAAAAAAACTCTATAAAATATTACTTTTTTAATCGATTTTTTTCAATAATTTCATACTTACTAGCAGCAAGTATTAATTTATTAAAAAAAAATATATTTTATAGAGTTTTTACTTCTTAAGAAACATGTACAATAGTCAAACAACAATTATTTTGAAGCGGAAGGAGTAGTTGAGAACTCGTACTTTGTAGGGATATATAATAATACATAATCATGAGAAACTTTATTCTAGAGTCAATTTAAAGGTCCTAATTAAATGTCCATGAAACCATTTCATTTAGGGTGTGTTTGGATTTCAAATGTATTATGTTTATAATGCAAAATTATAAGGCGGTGTTTGGTTAACAAAATTTTTAAGGTGTTTAACTTCTGATGTTTTTGGATTCCACGATATATTAATTAAAATATAATTATTTTATCTCGATTTAATTGATTATTTGGTTAAATTATGATTTTACCTCGGTTTTTACTTTTACAACCAAACGGACACATAAAACGAGGTAAAATAATTGCATTATAATGAAAATGCAATGAAATACAAACACACCCTTAATTAAAATCTCACCTCTATATCCCCCTTGTCTGAACTAGCAATCACAATCTGAATTCGTTAAGCCCCGCCATTTCGGAGGAGTAAGCATCTCCACCCAGATTTAGTGTTGTTAAGGAGTGTGATCATCACCATTGTGGAGGAATGAAGCTTCTCCAAGATCTAGTGTCACCGAGGATGGTTGACGTCGATCGCCAACAGTAACACCGTGGTAAAGTGTCTTGTCCGCGGTGTCGCGAACGACACGGCTGAGGGATGAGATCCTGGACGCCGGAGAGGAGGTCCGGCGGACGTGGCGGATCGCTTCGAGGAGTTTCGATGAGTAGATCATTGATTTCATCGGTCGGCGATCTCTGATTTCCACCAAAATAGCCATGATGAAATGCACATTTTAGCTCCTTATTTTATACACTTTGCATATTTCGGGTTGGGAATATGTTGAATTTATGTAATATATGATTATTTGCAAGAAATAGAGGTCTACATAAGTTTTGATTTAAAATTACAGAATTTGGAGCCATTCCGGGACAAAACCAAGAAGCAAAGACGGAAGCTAAGCCTTACTCGATATCGAGTACTTTTACTCGATATCGGCCAAAGAAGTCCGAGCAAAGCCTGGTCGAGGAGGAGCTGATTGAGGAACTGAAGACAAAGCCAACCCGAGTCCAGAGCCTTACTCGATATCGAGTAATTTTGGTCGATATCGACAAGACCTAAAGCCATACTTGGAGTCGAGGAGGCAACACCTGATCGAGAAGCCAAAGACCTAGACATACCGAGTAGCACTTCCTCGATATCGAGTAAAATACTCGATATCGACAAGACCAGAAGCACTTATCCGAGCCAAGTCGAGAAGCAGTTACTCGAGCAAGCCAGCAATCCAAAGTCGACGACACATTTCCTCGATATCGAGGAAATTACTCGATATCGAGTAAAACCTTCCTGGGCCGCGTTACGCTGTTGGGCTGTCTGAGTCGAGTTGGGCTTACTTGGGAGCGAAGGAGTCCGAGATCTATCAAGTCTATCAAGGTTTATCCATGGAGAGATGATTTATCCACACATGAAGATATTTAGATATTTTAGATATATTTTCTTTTAAGATAAATGTTCCTTGATTAGCAAGGATTGGAAGCCTTAAAATAAAGCCAATGGGGCTGGATTTTATTCATTCAATTTTTAGAAGGAGAGAAGCAGGAGAGAGAGAGAGAGAGAGAGAGAGAGAGAGAGAGAGAGAGAGAGAGAGAGAGAGAGGAGGCCAAGAGGAGTTTGTGAAGCGAGAGCGGAATTGACTTCCTTTGGTTGTAAGCTCTGTTTGGTTTAAGTTAGTGCAAGTTATTTCTTTTACATCAATGTCTGCGATTGCGATGAGGCGCGAGTAGTCCACCTACTTCTAGGGTTGGGGTGAGCCCGACGATAGCCCTGCGTGTTTAAGGTAAAGATCCGACCTTTATCATGTTTTGAGCATCTACTACCTTTTATGTGTTTATTACCCATTAAATTGAGATCCATGCTAACAAATTGGATTGTAAACCTAAAATCGGTAGATATAATTAAGGTTTCTTGAAAGAGTTGTCAAATTGTTGGAAAAGGCGAAAACTTGATCCTTCGATGCAATTTGCATGATTATTGTTATCTTGCCTTATGCATGCTTGGTTATTGTTGTTGCAAACCCCGATCTTGGAAGTTTTCTTTCATATGGTTTATTTCGAATCCCGCAAGCTTTGTTCTTTATTTTATTTCGTTTTAAGTTTATGTCTCCTCGATATCGACTAATCTTGGTCGATATCGACTACTGACCTTCGATCATCATGATTGTCGTAGCCTCTGGTGTGCAAGTACCCAACGTCGACAAAACACTTACTCGATATCGAGTAAAGTCTCCTCGATATCGACTAACTGCCGGGAGCTGCTTCTGCTTGCTTCGACTTGTTCGATCTTCTGTCGACTAACCCTAGTCGAGATCGAGCATCTGTAGTCAACTTCTGCCGTGAGATTCATCCGCTGCCTAGGATCTGCTGACACGCTTCCTTGTGGATCGATCCTGACTTCCCATTGCTGCATTCTCGATTTTCTCCTTACAACAAATTGGCGCCGTTGCCAGGGAAGTAATCATCCGCGCCTTAGGTAGTTAAATCTCACGTTTGCCTTGAGTTACTTCGCAGGTGTATGCGCCGTTCTGGTCAACCACTTGAGTTTGACGGCTTAGACGAACCGAAAGGCCTCTTACACGTCCACGCTAAACTAAAAAGAGCCATGGCGGCCACAGAAACACAAGAACAGCTGATTGAGAGGCTTCGGAGGGAACTAGCCGCCAACAATACTGCTCTCGCCACTGAGAGAGCAGGAAGGGAACAGGAAGCTGAGCGAATGAGGCAAGCAGAAGTTGAGCTTGCCCAATACCCTACCACTGCAGAGGATTACATGCACCCGACTCTCATCGTGCCTGAATCGGCTATTCTAATCCCTGAGAATACTTTTGAAATTCGCACTCACTTCCTTATTGAACTTTAAAATAATGCTTTTCATGGAAGATTTAATGAATGCCCTCTTGAACATATTACAAATTTTTCTGACATGTGTCGTACTCTTGCTGAAGGTACTACTCTGGAATATGTCAAGATGAAGGCCTTTCGTTGTTCTCTCGCTGGTCCTGTATTGAAGTGGCTTGAAGGGCTGAAACCACGATCCCTCACGACATGGGCTCAAGTAGAGCAGGAATTTCTCAACGAATTCTTTCCTCCTGCCAAGACAGCACTCCTCCTCCAAAAGATTACAGCTTTCAAACAGAAGCCTGGAGAGCTGCTGGCAAAAGCATGGGAATTGACCCTCTATGAGCCTTCCAAGGAGATTGACCCAGATGTCAGGGAGCAGTACTACAGAGACTAGAATCGCAAGCTCCTCAAGCAAGTCAAGTATCTCTCTGTCAACCAACCTTGCATCGAATGCGGATCACAGCGGCACACCACTACTGAGTGCCCACACACAGAGAAAGTCAGGATGGCAGAGACCCACGAAGAGGTAGCTTATGTAGGGGGTCCAAATCGCTAAATGGGGGACCAAAGGTTTCAGCAACCACAATGGAACCAAGGTGCCCTTAGGAACCCCCCCACCATACAGAGCTCCAGGACATCCAGAGAGAGATCAACGGAAGGATGATCTACGGATGATCCTTGATGAGATGCGCCGAAATCATGCACAACAGCAGCAGTCTACAGTCGCCATCAATAATTAGCTCCAGAATTTCAACACAAGATTTGGAGAGCTGGGTATCTGGAAAAGGAGCACAGAGACCCAGATGGGTCAATTCGCGGCCCAAATTCCATGACAGACCAGGCAACTCCCTGGGCAAACAAAACTAAATCCTAAGGGAAAGACAGGGCACGTCGTAGTTGTAAAGCTCAGGAGCAGGCAACAATTACGCGAGTCAGAGGTCGGAAAGCACCAGGACAAAGCAGAGCAGCAACTCGATAATGAGCAGCAGCAACTCGATGTCGACCAAAGTTTGGTCGATATGGACAAAAATCTACTCGACATGGAGGAGAAACCAAGCTCGGACTCGTCTGCACAACTCAGCAACCCAAAGTCGACAACTTTCGTCGATGTCGACCAAACCTTTGTCGATATCGAGGAAAAAGTGGTCGATGTCGAGGACTCTGCAACACCTCCGACATCTGTTCTGGATCTGAAGCAAAAAACACACTACCTTTCCCTTTCAAGGCGCTAAAAGATCCCAATGCAGGCAAGTTTAAACGTTTTGTTAATATGCTTCGAGAACTGAATGTCTCTATTTCTTTTACAGAAGCTCTACAAGAGATGTCTGCTTATGTCAAATTCCTCAAGGAGATCCTGAGCAATAAGCGATCCATCTCAAAAATCGCCAGCGAATGCAAAGTGCTCCACTTCCCTGAGAAGAAACCTGACCCTGGTAAGTTTTCTGTTACTGTGGGATTTGGACAATATAAATATGAGTCCTTGTGTGATTTAGGAGCAAGTGTCAGCATCATGCCCTTATCAATCTGGTGGAAGGTGAAGATAGGGTCTATAGAGCCTGTGGATGCCAAGCTATACATGGCAAACAATAAAATGGTCATCCCTACAGGTATGGTTGAGAATGTCCCTGTCCAGGTTTGTAAGTTCTTTATCCCCACTGATTTCCTTATTATAGACTGTGCTGAAGATCCTACTAGCCCTATTATTCTTGGTAGACCATTCTTAGCTATTGCAGATGCCGAGATCGAGCATCTGTAGTCGACTTCTGCCGTGAGATTCATCCGCTGCCTAGGATCCGCTGACACGCTTCCTCGTGGATCGATCCTGACTTCCCATTGCTACATCGGGAGGAAGTCTTGTAATCATTTGCAAGGGACGTAATCTGGTTTGCTTTTCTTTAGTCGTATTTTATATTTGCATTCTTGATTTTCTCCTTACAACAATCTCCATCTTAATCTAGTCGCTTCTAGATGGATCTTCGAAGCTAACTGATTCCATCCTTCTCCATTTGGTTGGAGTTAATGAATATAGAAGGTGGTTTTAAAGGGTAGGAGGATGTCCTTTCCATAGTTCATAAGGGGTTTTGTCTAACTTCTTATGGGGTACGTTGTTAAGAATTTAGTTTGCAGAAAGAAAAGCTTCACCCCATAAAGAGTCGGGTGACCCGGAACTCACAAGCATAGAAAGCATCATGTTTTTTAAAGTTATGTTCTTTCTTTCTGCTACTCCATTCGATTAAGGGCTATAGGGTGCAGTAAGTTCATGAAGTATGCCATTATTCTTACATAATTCTTTCAAAAACGTTGTCCCATATTTCCCACCTATATCCGATCTAGCTGATTTTAGGAACTCTGAGAGCAGAGGTGGTAAAAGGTATTATATCACATTTGTAGATGATTATTCTAGATACACCAAGTTGTATTTGCTGAGATCTAAAGATGAGGTAGAGAAAATGTTCTTAATCTACAAAGCTGAGATAGAAAACCAACTTGACAGAAAAATTAAAAGACTTAGATCTAATAGGTGGGGAATATGGGACAACGTTTTTGAAAGAATTCTATGAGAATAATGGCATAATTCATGAACGTATTGCACCCTATAGCCCTCAATCAAATGGAGTAGCAAAAAGAAAGAACAGAACTTTAAAAAACATGATGCTTCCTATGCTTGTGAGTTCTGGGTCACCCGACTCTTTGTGGGGTGAAGCTGTTCTTTCTGCAAACTACATTCTTAACAAGGTACCCCATTAGAAGTTAGGCAAACCCCCTTATGAACTATGGAAATGACATCCTCCTAACCTAGGCTTGATGAGAGTGTGGGGGTGTTTAGCTAAAGTTTGGGATTCCTACATTTAATTAAGAGAGATAACCTTGGATTTAAGACTGTTGATGCCATGTTTGTTGATTATGCTGAGAACATTGCTGCTGGTGGGATGAAATGCCTTGTGTTTCACCTCGCCAAAGAAATAAACAAAACAAATAAACTAAACTAGCAACCTAGTATTGCGGATAAGTAAGGGGTCGAACCCAAAGAGAAACAAGTACTTCAATGCAATATGTGTTTTGTTGTGAGCTGAATCTGTCATGTTTTACAGCAACTTTTATATCGTTTTCTGCATACATTGCATATATTTGGGTAAAATAATACAGAATCTGTGTAAATTATGTTTATTTGCAATATATGGAGGTCTACACAAGTTTTTGTTATATTTGGCAGAAATCGGACGCACTTTGGAGCTTAAAGGAAACTCATGGAGAAGCTAAGAATGGTGCAGCTGGAGAAAATGCCATTTTTCACCATTCTTCGTTCTGAATCAAGCTTTGATATCTTCATGAGAGTTGTAGCCCTCGGAAAGAGCTTTCCAACGCATGGTCATATGCGTCAATCCGACGAACGAGGACTCGGGAAAGTACGTTTTAAGAACAGAGCAGAAAGCTGAGAAATCTTTACTCGAGATCGAGTACACTCTACTCGAGATCGAGGAGAGCCTGGTCGAGAAAGAGCTGATCGAGAAGCCAAGGACGAAGACGCAGACCACCTCTACTCGACATCGAGGAGGCTTAGTCGAGATCGAGGAGCACGGAGGCAAGGTCCGAGCATGTCGAGTAGATCCACCCGACCAAGCCAGCCAGACGACGAATCCTACTCGATACAGAGTAGGGCTACTCGATGTCGACCAGACCTCCGAGCCATGTCCGAGCCTTGTCGAGCAGAGTCACCCGAGAACACCAGTCGACGAAGAAGCCTCGTCGATGTCGACAAGCCCTTGTCGATGTCGAGTAGACCAAGTTCTAGAAACGCGTCGCCGTGAGCAGTCCGAGTAGAGTTGGGAATCCTTGGGGCCGAAGAAATCCGAGATAGCCGAGATCTATCAAATTCTATCCATGGAAGGGAGATCTATCAACATGAAGAGACTTACCTAGTTTAGATTTATTATTTTCCATTTTAGATTTAATTCCATTATTGCTTTTATTTATCATTAAAGTTTTAGATATAATTTTAGATAGAGATAGAAGATTCTATCCTTGATTAGCAAGGGTTAGAAGGCTATAAATAAAGCCCTAGGGGCTGGTTTTTCATTCCAACACAATTCAAATTTCAGAGAGAAGTAAGTAGGAGTAGAGAGAGAAGTAGTTCCACAGAGAAGTTTTAGGAGTTCTAAAGTTTTTAGGGTTTTGGCATTCAGCAAAAGTTGGATTGTCGGGATTGTAAAGGCTTTTGAATATAGTTTAATGCCAGTTTCTTTTTATACATCAATGTCTGCTATTGCGATGAGGCGTGAGTAGTCCACCCACTTCTGGGGTTGGGATGAGCCCGACGGTGGCCATGTGAGATGATGCAGTAAAGGTCAGATCTTTTTATGCAATTCGTTTTCTATCCCTATGAGCATGATTCTTTTGCGAGAGTTGAAGGTGATCCTTGTTTGTGTTATTGAAGCAAAAGTGATCTTAATGCAACTTGGGTTAATTATGTGAAAAAGGTTAGTAACAATTAGGGTTTATGCGAAAACCTCTATATGCCTATTTGTTAGTAACGAAAGTTATTTTGATGGAAAGCATGATCTTTTATGCCTTTATGTGTTACTTTGCATGGTTATCGTTGTGGTGTTGATACCCTGGCCTTGGAAGTCTTTTCATATATTGATTTATTTCTGTCGAAAATCTGAGTTTTGGTTCGAAATTTGCAATTTAAAGTTTCTGTCTTTCTTGTCGATACAGAGGAGAGTCTCGTCGATATCGAGTAGGACCCTAGTCGATATCGAGTACAACTAGTCTAGGCCGAGTTGAGTTTTCTTCTGTTGTCGTCGATTTTCAGTTTCTGTTTTCGATTTTTGACTTACTGTTGTCGATCTCGAGTAGCAGCTTGTCGAGATCGAGTTATTTTCTGTCTTTGCTTTTATTTCTTTATTTCTGTGTTTCTATTGCTTGTCTGTGAGAATCTGTTGCTACCTAAGAACTGCTGACGTGCTTCCTCGTGGATTCGATCCTGACAACCTTCTACTAAAACGGGAGGAAGTCTTGTATTTATTTGCTGAGACAGGGAAGTCAGTCTGATCTTTACGTTATATTTATTTCATACTTGACCATCCTCCTGCAACATGTTTATCAATTATGACACTACCAAAGGACTAGGAACACGAATGAAGAAAGACAACAAAAATAAACTAAGACAAAGATATGGATGGGAACAAAGAGAGGACAAAAGATAAGAGTGTGGTTTGCCTAAAGATAGATTGTGCCGCGTATCGCAAATCCGGGAACTGACGAGGCGGCGGGCGCCGTGGAAATGGCGGCGGTCGCCGTCCCTACAGTGCTGACAACTTCGACAGACTGAACTTGTAACGCAGTTTTTGGAGTCATCCTTTGTTCAATTGATGCATATGAATATGCGTTGAAAATCTCTTTCTAAGCACTACGATTCTCATGAAGACATCAGAAGTTAATTCCAACTTCTCAGAACCTTAAAGATGGGATTTCTCCATGTTCTCCATTTCCGCTCTTGTTCCTTAGCTCTTCTTTGTCCATTTTGCTCCATTCTTTCTCCACTTTTCGATGCCGGATCTTATAACCTAAAAATAAACACTAGAAACCATAGATTCCGAACTTCGAATACCAAATGACCAAGAATAAGAATACGCTTATTAAACATGCAATATGACCACCTATAAATGACCATATAAAATATGCATTATCAAACTCCCTCACACTTAAGCTTCACTAGTCCTCTAGCGATGTAGATTATAGCATAGAGATGGAGACTTCTTCATGTCTAAACAAAAAATTTTATTCCATAACAAGTGCAAATTAAACATGAAAGAAGCGAACAAATTGTCATAACTCCAACTACCCCGCACTTAAGTCTTTGCTTGTCTTCAAGCAATGAAGAACATAGCAATAACCAACCATCCCAAAAACATATTCATCATGCATTCGCCTCGTCAAAAGCAACATCTCAAATGTGTGCAAACATGAACAAGGTAGACAAACATCATAGCATGTATATAAATGACCAAGTAGCCCGCATGCCTATCCATCCAACCTCACAGGGATAAATGTGATTCACTCATGCTCTCATGTGTTTAGGATCTAAAGAACCAACTCATTCATAATACAAAAAGCTACATAAGCATTGAGATTTATATCACAAATTCTCCAACAAATACGTCAAAGCAAATAAGCAACATCAAGAGGACTTTCACTCAATGGAAACCTTCATAGAAGACTCCATTCGCGGGGTTGTAATACGGATTTTGGTAGGAACATAAGGCATGGGTGTAACGGCCCAGAATTATGATGTTCGGGTTGCGTTTCAATGGATAAAACCCCTTGTTCGGATCTTGCAATCCAGGTACGGGTCGAGGTTTCAAACTCATTTTAAGATTAGTATAAAGAGGGATTTCAAACCCTAAAAACCTCGAAGGGTCGTTGGGTACCCTTAACCTGTCCTAAGACTATGTTGCGGAATCCATTTCAAATGGAAGTAAAGCGGAAGCAAGGTAAGATACAAGTGCCACGGCAGAGCCGGGTCAAAACCAAATCATGAGTGGGTAATTACCATTTTACTAATTAAGTTAGGATATTAGCCAGATTCCTTGATTTTCCAAAAGGGAACCCCGTCATATAAACATCGAGCACTCAAAATCTGCATAAAATGCCTTTAAAAGAAGAACGGGGAAAGTAGTCAGATCGAGCCACGCATGCGGGACCGACAGTCCTCGCTGAGGCCACATAATATGTGCTATACCAAATAAATATGCTCTAATGCAGTATGGAAGTTAAACACGCCAAAAGGGAACCTCGTCATATAATCTGCAGAAAATGGCTTTAAAAGAAGAACGGGGAAAGGAGTCAGATCGAGCCACGCATGCGGGACGGGTAGTCCTCGCTGAGGCCACATAGTATGTGCTATACCTAATAAAGATGCTCTAATGCAGTACAAAAGTTAAACACACTAGCATGCTCCTAGTTATAATAATGTGCAGAAATACTGTAAAGGGCCCAAGACAATACCAAATGGCATATCCCTCTCCTACTCCGCCCCCTTTCCATGAGCGGAACTGGCCAGCACGGTACCCATTTCCTCATGGTGGTGCACGGACCACGGAATATACATCAACATAAAGTAACCAAGCTTGGCCAATGGTGTTGGGCTATAGTAACATGCTCATATTGACTCGATTGACTCAGGGCACCCGATGAGGCTGGGCTACCCTATAACCCTAGCAAACACAGTTCAATACAATCCTAGCATGATACTACATGGCATGCTTTTATGCATATGCAACACCTAACATAAAATGCAACAACAGCCATGAATGTCCAACTTGAGTAAGCCCCCTAGGGAACTTACCTGAAGATGCAGAACAACAAGATAACACAAGCAAGGGCCCAAATGCAAGTCCAAAGCAATCCAAAAGCAATACACACCTATCATCAAGCCATTTCCATTAGCTACCGGACCAACATTCATACACATGAAATCCAAGTCCTCAACATACTCAAAACCAACCGATAGTAAAACCGTTTTCCGAAACCTTTCCGATACGATCAATAATCAACCAAAATCATTTACTTCCATTCAAACCCATTGATAAAATGGTACCAACCATATTTCCAAATTTTCTTTTCAAAACCAACATCATCAAACCAAGCAAAGAATCCCGACATTAAACATTTAAACCTTAAAACCAATTTCTCAAAATCATATTATAGAAATAGTTCCGGCATTTTATTTCAAAACCTTAATCCTTTAAGAACATTTTCAGAAAACTTGAGAACTCCTTATAAATAATTCAAACAACGTTTTATCCAACATAACACCAATTAAATCCATCCTTGTAAATCATATCTATAAGTCAAAACCAACAATGTTTAAATAAAACACAACACCAAACTCGATCCATTTTAACAATTGTACCAACATAGAGCAATAATACTAAATTGCTTAATCATTTTTAAAACATCTGTTAGAACACCACTTAATATCATATAGGTCAAATAATCTTACTTTTAACACTTTCATAATATATGCTCATTTGCATAAAATATATAATCATAAGGTCATAATATATAATGATGATAACAATAATAATACATCTACTATATTTGATTTAACCCAATCATATGAAATAACAACAAAAGACTCTACAACCTAAGATGAAACCCGAAATGAGATTTGGATCCGGCCCAGCTCAAAGACACAACTCCATCCCAATGTGAAAGAAAAGAAGGCGTCGACTTCAACCTCCAGACAGAACACATACGGCGGAGGCATTGAAACGGAGGGAATAAGGGAATAGGTCCCTGCTGGCGGCCGTTCAAGCCAACACCGTCCCCATTCTGACCGACGATCAATTCCGACCAAAACCCAAGCAAACACAACAAAGCGCGAGCAAGGAGGAAGGAGGAGAGAAAGATTACCGAACATGAAGGGCTTCGCCGGAGAAGGATCCGAGGCACGATTCCGACTCCGAGGAAAGCTCCGGCTGCAATGGCGGTTTTCGACTGAAATTGACGGTGAGGAAATGTGGCTCGAGCCTAAGAAGAGGAGAGAGATGGATAAGCGACACTTTGGTGAGGAGTGGAATCGAAAACGGGTAGAATCGCGACAAACCTCAAAATCAGATAATCAGGGACAGGAGCGGCTAGAAGGGGTCCGACGAGGGCTTGCTCGGGCGTTGGCTTCTCCTCCGACTTCCCGAAGACCGAAGAAGATGCTGAAGTGGTCGTTGATGGCTTCGAATTCAACGGATAGGGCTTCCCTTCCCTGATTTTTTCTTACGGCAACAGAGCAGGGTCGCTTCCTCGGCGACGACGGGGACGAATCGGAGGAACCTGCTGGCAGCTGCGAGAATATGTGGGAGAGGAGCTGAGCAACGATGGCGGTGGTGGAATAATTTCTGGGCTCTACAGAGCAAAATGGGAGAAATAGGACAACTTTCCTTTGGGTTTTTTCTGATGGGGAGTGGGAGGGAGTGGTCTCTTTTGTGGGTTTTGCAAGTGAATGGTGTTTTTGGCAATTGCAGACAATAGGGAGAGGGAAGAGCGTGGATTGTATAGTGAATTGGCACAAAACAACAAATCTTGCAGGCTGTGAATTGTACATTTGCAAGGCATGGGATCAGCTCCCAGCGATTTTCTGTCTGAGAGAGAGAGATAGTGAGAGAGAGAGCTGAGAAAGAGAGAGAAAGAGAGGGAGAGAGAGAATAAAAGAAAAGTGAAAAGAAATAGAATAGAAAATGTTCCCCAAAAGATATTTGAATACCCAAACAAAATATCTCGAAACCCGCTCTCTAGACATTATCCGACCCAACTCAAAAGGATTTTCAAATTTCCAATTCCGAATTTAATAAAGAACTCCAAATATTATTTTAAATTTTCGCATGTGGAAGCGGGATAAAACATTTTTAATTGTTCAACTAAATAATGCCGGAACGCGTTTCGATAGCGGAATGATTATAAATCACTATTTTAATAATTTAATATTATAAAATTTTCCGGTCTTTACATCATCCACCTCTAAAAACAAGTCTCGTCCCCGAGACTAAAATCATTCTAAAACAATGGGATGAAATTTGAAATTGGTGAGTCCAGGGATCATGTCATTGGCCCCGTAAGCACCTCATAAGGGCCCGTATGAGGTCCTCACAGTACCCTCAACGTGATCCTAATATTCCCAATTGGTCGTAGCAAGTGTGCGATATGGGCCCCTATCACACCCTTATCCCGACCTTTCGGTCGTATCATAACTCGAAAGCAACTATAGCGCCCCTACTAGGTCTTAGCAAGCATTCTATATGCGCCCCTATAACATGCTTGTATCCACTTCGTGAGGCGTTATAATATAAGCCCGGGTGTGAAAATTCTAAAAAATGGATTCCGTAATTGGAAAAGATTGGCCTCAAAATCGTTGAAATTCTCAGTAACATTTATTCTTTAAAATTTCAAGTAATTCATTTTCAAACCGCTCAAAATCTTCAAATAAGACGTTTAACCAAGCAACTTTACACCAAGACAAGTAAAATCCTTTCGATCAAAATTTCGTCAAAATCCTCCAAAACCAAATCAATTTTCCGCATAAAAATCAATCAAATTCAGAAGCTCGGAGGTGGAATCATCCACCTCTTAGGGTTAATCCCACATTCCTTCCTAGGTTCCAGATCATTTTATCATCATTCTCAACTCAATATACCCAAAGTAAATCAACTCATCAACTCATAACATCACCAGCCACCTCTCATATGGAAGATCTCAACATCAATCATGATAATCTCAACTAATCGACATCTCAACCTCATAACATGTTTTCCCATCACATAAATCATACCATTCTTTCAAAACACGTCAAAAGTAATAACAAAATCTCAACATCATATCACAAGTCATAAAGTATATCTATATCATACTGAAGGCGCGCATCACAAATGCATAATCAAATTCTCATAACTTATCACGCAAGCACACATGTCAAGAGATCAATGCACTAGGTGTCACGGGGTTAGTATGTTAGTACACTTCAAATTTCACGATCGCATATCATCGCAATACAAGTAGATCCAATCATAGCAGATTTACCATGCCAACATATCAACACAACAAGGTCATGCTATTAGGGTTTGAAAAGGAAATGTCTAACGATATGTCAATCATCAAAAGGTAGGCATATTCAATAAGCATCACCTTAACTTGTCACAAAACCATATAATGATCATTCATCATTATCTCATACACACTAATCATTTTCATACTCTAAGTCATATTCATCTATTATCATATTAATAATCATGCTTATCAACCATATAATACAACATCATGTTTACCACCACATAATATAACATCATGCTTTCACATAATAACACATTATCACCTCATATATCATATCACAACACATCCTAACATGCTTTTAAAACAACATAACAAGATATCAAAACATGAATATATCATGATAACACTTGTCACTACCAACTAGATTTCATTATTGCATATCAACATGTAATATCATTCGGTATCATATTCATCATGGTTGCTATCTAACATCATGCCAACACATATTAATAATTCACGTAAGCAAGATAATCTTCACATTATTACCAGTCCAAATAAACACAGTCCCCGCTCACTCGTCTCCCACTCTCAAGCCAAGATCAAGCTTCATCTAGACTTACTAACATCACTCAAACAACATCCTCTAAAAGAACTCCCAATCCATTTCGGTACTCCAATCTCGCACCTCCGTCCACCAAGCACTCCTACACACCATCCACCCCTAAGACTCCAACTCCTATCTCTAACTTCACACCCGAGTACCCTCTCTTACTATATCATCAATACTCTTAAAAGCCCTTTCTTACACTTCTCACACTTCCCAAGTTCACCTAGAAGCTCATCCGAACCCACCAAACATGGCCTCTTCTAAATCCCAAAACACACTCGGTCTTTCTTAAGCCAACATCTCTTCGTGCAAGTCAACCTTATATCACCATCAATGATCCCAACGACTCAAATTCTTTCACCACCCTCCAACCACTCCACAAAAGTATCTCACCCACAAGTTCAAAAAGAAGCAATCATGGACATTATTACACAATAGGACTACATCATATCAACTAACACTTATATCAATAGCATCATTAGTTCATCATTAAGCATTGTAACTATATCAATAAATCTCAAATTGCCGTCATGCTCAATAATCATTGCAAAACATCATATACGCACATAATCAAGTCAATCTAGCAAGTTACATCATGAGTGATGCGGGACCATCCAAGACATCATCCAAGACACTTTTGGACACCTCTATACTTGGGGATGGACCTATGATTCAAGCTCATGAGAACGATGTCATCCTCAAAAGGAAAAAGAAGGCTCCACCATGGGAGAAGATCCAAAGGTACAAATGACGTTTTAGACTCTCGTTCAGAATTTTGACAGCTTTTCGACGTCTCAGTAAAATAAGTCGTGCAGAGTCAATATTTATCGAATTGGAGTGTGCCATACCTTGTCGGAACGAGGACGAAGAGATCTACAACTTTTCTGTTAAAGTTGTTTCCATATTCGACCAAGAGTTTGGCTGAAATCCACATTCTTTGAGCTGTCGCTGGTTTTGACGGGATTTTATTAAGTCTTGAACATTATAGTATTTCCTATTTTAGCAACTTTCTTACTTAAGTTATTTTAGAAAACTTTAGAGGTTATTTTTATTAATTTCTTTAAGTTGTTTTTATTAAGTTATGTCGTCCCAAATCAGCCCTTGTAAGGCTATATAAACCGAGTTCTTCCATTGTAGAACACACATAATTCATTATTAAGAAAAGTCTCTTTTTATGTTGAAACACATGAGTGAAAGTCAATCGATTCGAAGCATGGCTCATCGATTGCAACTATTGGTATTGTTTTAGCTTGGTTTGCTCTGTGTTCATCAACTTCGCAAGACTTGGTGAACCTAGTATCCACGAGCCCCCTCCTTGTGCCTCCAAGTTGTCCGCTTGGTTGTGTAGGGTTGTAGAGGCGGGTTATATAGTCATTGGTATTGGTTACTACCCTCTTAGGAGGCCTGGAGTCTTTATCTTGTTCTATATAGATCGACTCAGTCCTTATCGGTCTTTGGTCTCTATCAATTTCGAGTCTTTATTGCATCTTGATCAAGTCTTGTTCTTTCTTTTAGTCGATATCGAGTCAGTCCCTTTTTTTTGTCGAGTCTTGTTTATTTTCTTGGTCAATCTTGAAGTTCTTGATCGATTCTTGAGAGTCTTGCTGCGTCTCTTTGCTTTCTTTGTTAATCTTGCTTCCGTTCTTGTTATTCTTGTTTGATTGTCGAAGATCGGGCCATCTCACGGCTAACCCCGTATCAAATTGGCATCAGAGTTTTTGTTTCCGACATCAAGATTGAGTCTTTTTCTTTTCCTAAACACAAAAATACAAAAATAGAGTCATTTCTTTATTTGGTCTTTTACTTCTTGTTCTTGAATTGATTATTGCACTAATCTTGAGTTTGTGATTGTTTGTGGTTGCATAGCCTAAACATAAAGCCTAGCCGAGACCGTTGAGTTGACCAAAGTGGTGCGCAATTCCCTTGTGTAGCACCTTAGCTGACGGCAGCCCTTGTCCCCATAGTCTTGCTTGGTCGACATTCACATACCACAAGAGAAAACCCTAGTTTGTTACTTTTCTATCTTTGGAATTTTGATTTATCTTTTATCTAATTCGATTTATCTATTGCCTATCAAAAATCAGATTTTAGTTGTTAGATTTAATTCCATTATATCTAGAAATTATCAAAAAAAGGCTAAAGATAGATCTTGTTACCATATTTATCCAAAGGTTATCTATATATTTGTGTTTAGGGCTATAATTTTTATCTTTTCACCATTACTTTCAGATTTTCGAGTCCTTCTTCTATCTTAATGTCTTTCTTGGATTAGTTTATAAAAAAAAAATCAGTGTCAAAAAAAAAAAAAGAGATTGAACTTGGATCTAGAAGGATAAAATCCACTAGGGGCAAAAGTAAGTCAAAAAAAAAAGAGTTTGTTTATCTACCTAGTGCAAGAAAGCTCCAAAGGACCACTTTTGGTGAATTCTACCTAGCCCTAGTCGACAACCCTTCTATCAAACACATACCTCCAACAAAACACAAAATTGAAACCCTACCTTGCAACTACAACATCCTAACTTAAGGTTTTCAATCAAAAGAGGTAAATTTCCATACTTTCCTTTATTTTCTTTTATTTATCTTTCTTGTGTCGAGTACTACAGCTCTTGTCGAGTACTCTTTGTCGATTTCTCCTTGTGTCGAGTCATCTTGACCCTCGTCGAGTTCTCTCCTTGCTACTGTCGAGTACTCACCTTGCTTATATCGAGTACCTTGTGTGATTCTTGCTTTGGTCGAGTGATCTCTTTGCTTGAATCGAGTTCTTTGTGCAGTATCTCCCAGTTCTGGTCGAGTGCCGCTCGAGTGCTGCCCGAGTGCCAGTTCTGTCGAGGCATTTTGGTCGATTTTGACCTTTTTGTCCAGCAGCCTTTTGTCAAGTACTCTTGAGTCGTGTCTCATTCATTCTCTCATATACCTTGATTGTTAAGTTCTTTGCTTGATTGTTGTTTCACCCAAAGTGGATTGCCCCAACAAGCGTGACATACCAATTAGAGAGAGGGTGTGAGCGAAACACATTGTGAGGTTATTTATATTTTTACTAATCTTTACATAGTTCTTTGTTTCTTTTATTTGCTATGTCTAATTAGGTTAACAACGAGAATAATCCCAACAATGGGACTAATTCTAGCACCACCGTGACTCCCGAGCAATTTAACACCTTGATGATCACCATGAACGACATGACTGAGATGTTGGTAAAGTTCAATAATGAAATGGTTAAGGTGGATAAAAGCTTTACGACAATAGAGCTTCAGCGTTTTGGCTCTAACACGGTGTTCCACTACTAGAATTTTATTATTTAACATCATTTCATTAAAATCAGCCAGAAAAACCTGCCATGTTAAACAATTTTTTAACATCGGTTTCTAAATTTGCGATGTAAATAAAAATATAGACAGATGTTAAATATGTGTTTTAAAAAAAATCGAAGGTGCGGAACTAAACCCCAATTCATTTAAACACCCGCTCAAACAAATATGTGAACTATTTTTGAGGCGCTTCTTTCTTCTTTCTCTATTCTTCATTTGCTCGGTGGGAGGAGCACTTTCAGCGCTAGCACCACAGTGGGAGGAGCCACCACCATCGCCTTGCTGTTCCACGCTAGCACCACAGGGCTTTTTCGTTGCCATCTCCCTCTCCCATTCCAAGTTCTGCCTTTGTTTTTCTCTCCCAACTCGTGCTTACCCGTTACCTTTCACAGATCTAGGGTTTCGCTTGATGACCTAATCGGAATTCAGCCGCCTATCTCTGTTGCTGAATTTCTTCTTGTAAGTCCCTTCCCTACTCCCTCTTTTCAATTTCAGAAACATACAGGAACCCTAACCCCCTTATTTGAACTTTCCCCTCTTTTTGAGTTTAAACTCCCACAGGTGGATTGGGTGGCTCGCGAGCATCCCTCTCTCTCTCTGCAAGGTAATTTCGTCTTCTGTGTTAGATCTGACTTGTTTGAATTTAGAATGGATTCGTTTGGATCCGAATTTACTATTAGAAATCGTAACTAGATCTGTTAGCGTTACTCACTTTATGATTGTCTATTTTCTTGAACTTCTTTACCGGATCTGAAAATTTAGAAGGAATTTTAAAATTTTCATTATCATCATTAAATTTCTGAAGTTGTGGATTTGTTGTGCTAATGTACACTATTATTGTGTTATTGTAGCATGTTGGTCGTTCCTTGTACACCGCGCACTGTGCTCGCCCCGACTCAATCTCCATTGTCATCAACAGTTAAAAAAAAAAATTCAACCTTTCAAAGCACTAGGTTGAAATTGTGTGTTTATTTGTGAATAACTCCAAATTCGTGAGTAATTGGATGGTGTAATTGATGTTTCAGTGTGGTGTTTCAGATTCAGATTTTTGGTTAAGCTATTTGAGTTTTATTTGTGAAATGTGAATAACTCTAGAGGAATTTGAGTTTTATTTCTGAATAACTCCAAATTTGAGAGGAATTTGAGTTTTATTTGTTATTTTTGGTTAAACTGTTTGAGTTTTATTTGTGAATAACTCTAGAGGAATTTGAGTTTTATTTGTGAATAACTCTAGAGGAATTTGAGTTTTATTTGTGAATAACTCCAAATTTGTGAGGAATTTGAGTTTTATTTGTGAATACTCTTATTCATATGTGTAGTCATATGCTAATAACTTAATTCTTAAGTTCTTAAACTAGTAAGCGACAAAGTTTTGACTCTTAATTCCGAGTCTAATGAACTGGAATATTGTTGTTTGGTTTTAAAATTTGTAGTTTCACTTGAATTCGAGTGTACTCCAATGAATTCGAGTTGTTTTAGTCTTAAATTTAGGTCTTAAAATGCCAAAAAAAAAACTCAACCTTTTGCTGTCTAAAATCTCAAATTCGACGTACGAGTGTTAAACTTTTAGCTATATCTTACGGAGCTTTACTTTTCTTGTAAAAGCCATCAAAAGCCTATGAGCTGTTGAAAAAGGATCCTGGTAGTTTCTATACATCTATAGCTCTTTATTACAAGTAAAAATTCCCTGGTAAGGAGAACTTCATTCTCATACATAAAATTACCCTGGTAAGGGGTGGTGTTCTGTTCAACACTCTTAATATGCCACGGTCATCAGTATTTCTACGTCTCTTTCAGTGGTGGTGGTGGATCTCATATGAGGAGCTTTGTTCAAAAAAAGGTGGGTGTGGCTGGTGAGGTGCTATGCCTGTCTACCATGCTATATATAAGATATTTTAGGATTTTCCATAAAAAAATGTTTGCTAGGTGCCTGGGGAAATCAAAAGTATTTCTTTTCTAGAATTTTTACCTATAACTATACGCATTTTATGTTTGGGTATTGTAGGTTAAAATGGCATATGATAAAAAATCAAAAGCCGAGAGGTTATGCTTTCATAGAGTTTGCTCATACTTGGGATATGAAAGGTTTGTTTGCTTTATGCCCAAACTGTGAACCTCTTACTTGCTCTTCTCTAACCTGATTGATTTTCATCTTGAAACTTACTATGTTATTTCATTCAAACAGTTGCATATAAGCATGCTGATGGAAGGAAGATTGATGGGAGGAGGGTTCTTGTGGATGTGGAACGTGGACGAACTTTTCCAAATTGGCGACTCCGCAGACTGGATGGTGGATTAGGAATCACCCGGGCAAGAGGTGAAGATGCTAATCAGAAGCCTACAATAAGGTAATTTCGGAGGTGCCATCGGTAACGCAGTTTTGATTTTATGCTTAGCGGTTTGGATCAGTATGACCTATGAGGGCATGAAGCTGGAATACCAAATTTTGCCTTGTCTTTATATGATCCATGAATTGGCTAACTTTATTCTTTCTTTTGTGATTTTTTTATCCAACTTTCTATGCTAGTGTGAGAATTTACATGATGAATTTCCCCTCATTCATGATTTTCTGGTTTCTTTTTTCCTGTTTTATTCATGCTAAACAAAAATTAGTTGATTTAGGTTATCTTTGCATGTTCTTTAGGGGTAATGGTTATATAACCTATGAGGTCCGAGCGTTTCATTACCATGATACCATCTAGGAATTGATTACAATTATTTTACTATAAAATATCTCCTCACTGCTAGTGATGTCTCCAAAATAGCCATGTCTTTATGCATATTTTAGTTCCATATTCTTTACATTTTACATATTTCGGGTTGGGAATATGTCGGAATTATGTATTATATGCTTATTTGTCCGAAATGGAGATCTACATAAGTTTATGTTTAATATTGCTGAATATGGAAACATTTCGGGAGAAAATCGAGAAGCAAGAACCGGAGCACAAAGCTACTCGACATCGACTAACCCTAGTCAATCTCGACAAGACATGCCTAGGTGCCAGCATCGAGGAGCCTATGTCGAGAAACTGAAGACGAAGAACCCGACTCCACACCCAACTTGATATCGAGTACGGGTACTCGAGGTCGACAAAGACATGGAGCCAGGACCGAGCACATCGAGAAGACTTGCCCGACCAGCCAAGCCAAACCTAGTCGACGAACCTCTCTACTCGATGTCGACGAGGGGTCTTCGAGATTGACGAAGCAGCTGAAGACCACACCCGAGCATGTCGAGGACCAGCTAGCCGAGACGCACCAGTCGACCGACAATCCTACTCGAGATCGAGTAGACCTTCGTCGAGATCGAGGAGACTTCCAGAGACGCGTTACGTGGTTTGATCAATTCTACTTGGTGTGGGATTGCTTGGGCTCGAAGTTTGCCGAATTCTATCCGTTCGATCAAGATACATCATGGAAGGAGAAGATCTATCCACTTTAAGACTTTTAGATATATTTCCCTATTTTGGATTTAATTCCTTTGTTACTTTTAGAGAGAAGTAAGTAGGAGAAGTAGAAAGAGAGAGAGTGAGCGGCCGATTAGAGTTGTGAAGCGAGAGCGGAATTGGCTTCAAGCGGTTGTAAACTTTGGTTTATTTTAATGCAATTAGTTTTCTTTCAATCGATGATGTCTGAGTTTGCGATGAAGCGCGAGTAGTCCACCCACTTCTAGGGTTGGGGCGAGCCCGACGATAGCCATGCGTGTTTGAGGTAAAGACCCGACTTTTATCGTGTTTTGAGCATCTAATACTTGTTTATGTGTTTATTACCCGTCTAATGGAGATCCATGCTAACAACTTGGATTGTAAACATAAAATTAGTAGAGACAATTAGGGTTTCTTGAAAGAGTTGTCTAATTGCTGGAGAAGGCGAAAGCTTGTCCTTTGATGCAATTTACATGATTATCTGTTTATCTCTGCCTTATGCATGCTTGGTTATCGTTGTTGCAAACCCCAATCTTGGAAGTCTTTTACATTAAGTTTAGTTCGAAATCCCAAAGCACTTGTCTTTATTTTCTTTCGTTTCGTTTTAAGTTTTCTGCCCTTACTCGATCTCGACCAAGACTGGTCGACCTTGAGTTACTGATCTTCGATCTAGCATCGTTGTAGCTTCTGTGTGCAGGTACTCGACGAAGCCTACTCGATATCGAGTACCCTCTGGTCGATATCGATGAGCCCCTGTGCTTGCTGCTGCGCTATGTTCGACTGTCCGATCTTCTGTCGACTAACCTAGTCGAGATCGAGGACCTTGTTGTCGACTTCTGTGAGATTTTTCCGCTGCCTAGGATCCGCTGACACGCTTTCTCGTGGATCGATCCTGACTTCCCGCTGCTGCATCAAGAGGACGGAATCTGGTTTGCTGTGATTTATTTCTATTTTATTATTGCAAGTCTCGATTTCCTCTCCTACAACAAATTGGCGCCGTTGCCGGGGAGGCTATCATTCGCGCCTTAGGTAGTTAAATCTCACATTTGCTTTGAGTTACTATACAGGTGTATGCGCCGTTCTGGTCTACCACCTGAGTTTGACAGCTTAGACGAACCAGACCGTTACTTACACATCCACTCTAAACTCAAAAGGATCATGGCGGCCGCTGAAACAAAAGAACAGCTGATTGCAAGGCTTACAAGGGAGCTAGCCGCAAAAGATACCACTATCGCCAATGAAAGGGTGGCGAGGGAACAAGAAGCTGAGCATGCAAGGCAAGCAGAAGCTGAGCTTGCCCAATATCAAACTACTGCTGAGGATTATATGCATCCAACTCTCGTCGTGCCTGAATCGGCGATTCTAATCCCTGATAACTCTTTTGAAATTCGCACTCAATTTCTTATAGAGCTTAAAAATAATGCTTTTTATGGCAAATTTAATGAGTGTCCTCTTGAACATATTACCAATTTTTTTGACATGTGTCGTACTCTTGCTGAAGGTACAACGCTGGAATATGTCAAGATGAAAGCTTTTCGCTGGTCTCTCGCTGGGCCTACACTGAAGTGGCTTGAAGGGCTGAAACCAAGATCACTTACAACATGGGCCCAAGTAGAGCAAGAATTTCTGAATAAATTCTTCCCACCCGCCAAAACAGCACTTCTCCGCCAGAAAATCATCGCCTTCAAACATAAGTCTGGGGAACCGCTAGCAAAGGCATGGGAATGCTACAAAGAACTACTGTGATCTTGCCCTACTCATGGACAGTCACCCTACGTCATTCAAGAGATCTTCTTCAACTCTCTTGATCAAGTCACTAAGGACAGAATCAACCATTATACTCGCTACGAGTATCTGACGATGCCGCCAATTGACGCTTGGGGTGTGCTGGACAAGCTCACCAATTATGACCACAAATATGGGTCTACTGCAAACTATGAGGAGAACTCCTACGCCAGGCCAACACCATCTATGCCACTCTATGAGCCAGCAAAGGAGATTGACCCAGATGTCAGAGAGCAGTTCTACAGAGATCAGAATCGCAAGCTACTCAAGCAAGTCAAATATCTATCTATCAATCAGCCTTGCATCGAATGCGGATCACTGAGGCACACCACTACTGAGTGCCCACACACGGAGCAAGTCAGAATGGCAGAGACACATGAAGAGGCAGCTTACGCGGGGGGTCCCAATCGCTATATGGGAGATCAAAGGTTTTATCAACCACAGTGGAACCAAGGCCCTCCTAGGAATCCCCCACCCTACAGAGCTCCAAGACATCCAGAAAGGGATCAAAAGAAGGATGATCTGCAGCTGATCCTTGAGGAGATGCGTCGGAATCAGGGCACCATCAACAACTAGTTCCAGAACATCACTACAAAATTTAGAGAACTGGACATCTGGAAAAGAGGAATAGAGACGCAGATGGGTCAAATCGCTGCACAGATCCCTCGACCATCTAGACAGCTCCCTGGGCAAACAGAACCAAATCCTAAAGGGAAGACCGGACACGTCGCAGCTATCAAACTCAGGAGTGGGCAACAATTACACGAGCCAGAGGTCGGGAAACAGCAAAGCAAGGCAGAGCAGCAACTCGAAACAGAGCAAAACCAACTCGATCTCGAGGAGGGTGTACTCGATATCGACAAGCCGCTACTCGACACAGACCAGAAGCTGAGCTCGGACTCCCCTGTGCAGACCATCAACTCCAGGTCGACCACCCTACTCGATGTCGAAGATCCCGTGGTCGAGATCGAGGAGCAGCATCTGGCCGACGTCGACGACTCTACAACACCTCCAACAGCTGATATGGCTCCAAAATAGAAAAAGCCACTGCCTTTCCCTTCAAAAGCACAGAAAGATCCCACTGCAGGTAGGTTTACCAGATTTGTTAATATGCTGCAAGAACTGAATGTTTCTATCCTTTTTACAGAAGCCCTGCAAGAGATGCCTGGATATGTCAAATTTCTAAAGGAAATCATGAGCAAGAAGCGATCTATCTCAGAGATCGCAGGCGAATGCAAAGTACTCCATTTCCCTGAAAAGAGACGTGACCCTGGTAAGTTTTCTGTTACTGTGGGTTTTGGACAATATAAATATGATTCTCTGTGCCATTTAGGAGCAAGTGTGAGCATCATGCCTTTATCAGTCTGGCGGAAGGTAAAGATAGGATGCATAGAACCTGTGGATGCCAAACTATACATGGCAAACAACACAGTAGTCATCCCTACAGGTATAGTTGAGAACGTCCCTGTCCAGGTTGGTAAATTCTTTGTTCCAGCAGATTTCCTTATCATTGACTATGCTGAAGATCCTACTAGCCCTATTATTCTTGGTAGACCATTCTTAGCTACTGCAGATGCCAAAATAAGTGTCAAGAATAGATCGCTCACCTTCACCATAGGCGATGAGGTTTTGGATTTCTCTTTTGGCCCTGCAAAAGAGGAAATTTCATGGTTGGAGGTGAAAAGCATCAGCAATCACGGGATCAAGCAAACAGCGGAGGTAAGCGCCAGCACTGTCCTCGAGATCGACATGAGCTACTCGATCTCGACAAAGGTGCTACTCGACCTCGACCAAGACTTGTCGATGTCGACTACCTCTGCTAAGCCACTGACTTGCCAATAGCCTAAGTATGGGGTCCCTTTACTCGAGATCGACAAGCAGTATTCGATCTCGACTAGCCCCAAGCCCAAATATTTCTGTTTTGGGTCCGAAAAGGTAAGTTCAAGTATGAATCCTACTCCCCCTCAGTCCATAAAGAAAATTATCAATGATTTAAGGGGAGATAAGACACCATGGAGAGAGAATCTGCGAAAACTAAGAGCTGGAAGGAAGAAGAAGAAAGAGAAAGGAGATGATGCAAGCAACCACCTGTCAGCTGAGCTTGCATACTACCATCAGGACCTAGATGATCCAGGAGAAGGGCCAAGCATGAGCGGGCCCCACAATAATGGTCCTTGAGCGCAAACGGAGAAGTCGGCCCAGCGACTCTAAAATCTAGAGCATGTATATAGAACTTTATGAATTTTGGGACTTTTTGAACTTGTTGGTTTTTGTTTTTGGTCTGTTAGAATATTTCATGTGGATAGTCTTGTTTCTTGTGCAATCTAACACTTTTAGGTCGGCAAGCATATAAGGATTGCGAAAAGTGGAATAAAGAAGTCCCTGAAAACAGTCAGAATCGACAAAGGCCAAGTCGATTACAACAAGGAGGAGAAGCCCAGAAGTTACTCGACCTCGAGTAGACGTACTCGACATCGACCAAGCCAAGACACTCCTCGACTTCATAATCCACTGGATGCAGAAAAGCTACTCGAGATCGAGTACACTGTACTCGAGATCGACAAGGATGTCTACTCGACTTACACTGATTCGCCCTCCTCGATGTGTTATCTTGTGAGTTCCTTCCTTTACTCTTGTTTTTTTTTTTTTACAGTGAGGACACTGTATATTTTAAGTATGGAGTGGGGGAAGGGCTCATCATCATTATCATATGTGTTAGTCTTGCTTTTGGTTTTACATGGTGAAATTTTAATTTTTTATGTTATACATTCATGTTTAAATTTTATGCCTTTTAAATCTTTTGTCACACTTTAGTCTTGATTTTTGCATAGTAAGAAAAAAAAATTGTCGAAAAAATAAAAAAATATGCATGTTTAAATTTTTGCATTGCTTTAGTTTTTATACCCTAACTTAGATGTCCTATGATGATAAATAATAATTGACTTGATAATGTAAATCCTATGGCATGTTTGGAAGGTTTAGCCTAAGTCCTCGAAAATGATTTTTATGTGGATTGTGAACTTGTGATGAAATTGAGCACATATGATCCTAAGCTAAAGGTTAAAATCCAACAAAAATTGTCCCAGTGAGAATTTTGGCCTTATAGGGAGAACATTAAAAATCCCTTTGCTTTCTTGAGTGTATTTACTCTTCCTGTGCATCTCTAAATGTTGTGATAGTTATTCAAGGCCAATGCATTTATATGTTTATGTTGATGAGAATTAAATTATGGAGGCACCTTTTAAGCCAATTTTATCCTCTCTTTACCTACCCTGGATTATCCTTGCTTGAAGCCAGAACATTAGCATGAGACTTTTATTGTAAACTCCACAAAATTTTCCTTAGCCGAATTGAGCCTGACCCCCATTTGGGAATTAAGACTTAGAGTTGGTTTAAAGAATGGTTTGTGGAAAGAATGAGCTTATGTTGCATTTCAAGAAGGAAGGATTGTTGAAATTATTGAGATATGGGATGGTTTTAAATTTTTATCTTGCTATGCATATTATGTAAAAGGATTTTTGGCTCACAGTATAAATGCACTAGTATTATTTTATTTATTTTCGTTTAAAAAAAAAAAGGGAAAAAAAGGGAAAAAAAGAAGAAGAAAAAGTATATATATTTATGAATAAAGTGCATGAGCCAAATTTACCTTATTTCTTTCATTATTTACAAGATACACACTTTGGAGAGGTTGAGAAAGTTTGAAAGGTTACATACTTCATTGGAGAGTTTGGTTGATGCATATGATTGAGAAGTTATGGTCTGGTTGTGTTGGAGATTTAGGAGTCTTGATTCCCAAAATTTTATTAAGCACCACATGGTCAAATAAATCCATTCCTTATTATTTCTTACCAAGCCCCATTACAACCCCGCCGAATGGAATCTTCTTTGAAGACTTCTATTGAGCGAAGTCCTCCTGATAATTCTTGTTGCATTTTCATAATTGGTTGCGAAGTGGATACATGTTTAAATTGCAATGTTTATGAGATTGTGTATGGAATTGAGTTGAGAGTTGATCTACATAGCCTAAACACATTGAGAGCTGAGTGTAAACACATTATCCCTGTGAGGTTGGATTTATATTGCCTAAGCCTATGGATCGCTCATATATGTGTGATGACGTTAAATTCACTTGTCTTACATTGCTAATACTTGAGATGGTGCTTTTTACAAAGGCGAAGACTTGAAGGATGTGATGTAGGTCTTGGTTATTGTTTGGTTATTGCTTGAGGACAAGCAAGTCTAAGTATGTGGTGATTTGATGTCTCCAAAATAGCTATATCTTTATGCATATTTTAGTTCCATATTTTTTACATTTTACATATTTCGGGTTGGGAATATGTCGGAATTATGTAGTATATGCTTATTTGTCAAAAATGGAGATCTACATAAGTTTCTGTTTAATATTGCAGAATATGGAAACATTTCGGGAGAAAATCGAGAAGCAAGAACCGGAGCACAATGCTACTCGACATCGACTAACCCTAGTCGATCTTGACAAGACATGCCTAGGTGCCAACATCGAGGAGCCTATGTCGAGAAACTGAAGACGAAGAACCCGACTCCACACCCAACTCGATATCGAGTACGGGTACTCGAAGTCGACAAAGACGTGGAGCCAGGACCGAGCACATCGAGAAGACTTGCCCGACCAGCCAAGCCAAACCTAGTCGACGAACCTCTCTACTCGATGTCGATGAGGGGTCTTCGAGATCGACGAAGCAGCTGAAGACCACACCCGAGCATGTCGAGGACCAGCTAGCCGAGACACACCAGTCGACCGACAATCCTACTCGAGATCGAGTAGACCTTCGTCGAGATCGAGAAGACTTCCATAGACGCGTTACGCTGTTTGATCAATTCTACTCAGTGTGGGATTGCTTGGGCTCGAAGTTTGCCGAATTCTATCCGATCTATCAAGATACATCATGGAAGGAGAAGATCTATCCACTTTAAGACTTTTAGATATATTTCCCTATTTTGGATTTAATTCCTTTGTTGCTTTTATTTATCATTATGCTTTTAGATATAGTTTTAGATATAGATAAAGATTTCTATCCTTGAGTATCAAGGTTTAGAAGCCTATAAATAAAGCCCATGGGGCTGATTTTAGATAGATTCAATTTCAGAGAGAAGTAAGTAGGAGAAGTAGAGAGAGAGAGTGGCCGATTGGAGTTGTGAAGCGAGAGCGGAATTGGCTTCAAGCGGTTGTAAACGCGAGTAGTCCACCCAATGATGTCTGAGTTTGCGATTAAGCACGAGTAGTCCACCCACTTCTAGGGTTGGGGCGAGCCCGACGATAGCCATGCGTGTTTGAGGTAAAGACCCGACTTTTATCGTGTTTTGAGCATCTACTACTTGTTTATGTGTTTATTACCTGTCTAATGGAGATCCATGCTAACAACTTGGATTGTAAACATAAAATTAGTAGAGAAAATTAGGGTTTCTTGAAAGAGTTGTCTAATTGTTGGAGAAGGCGAAAGCTTGTCCTTTGTTGCAATTTACATGATTATCTGTTTATCTCTGCCTTATGCATGCTTGGTTATCATTGTTGCAAACCCCAATCTTGGAAGTCTTTTACATTAAGTTTAGTTCGAAATCCCAAAGCACTTGTCTTTATTTTCTTTCGTTTCGTTTTAAGTTTTCTACCCTTACTCGATCTCGACCAAGCCTGGTCGACCTCGAGTTACTGATCTTCGATCTAGCATCGCTGTAGCTTCTGTGTGCAGGTACTCGACGAAGCCTACTCGATATCGAGTACCCTCTGGTCGATATCGACGAGCCCCTGTGCTTGCTGCTGCGCTATGTTCGACTGTCCGATCTTCTGTCGACTAACCTAGTCGAGATCGAGGACCTTGTTGTCGACTTCTGTGAGATTTTTCCGCTGCCTAGGATCCGCTGACACGCTTCCTCGTGGATCGATCCTGACTTCCCGCTGCTGCATCAGGAGGAGGTCTTGTAATTATTTGCAAGGGACGGAATCTGGTTTGCTTTGATTTATTTCTATTTTATTATTGCAAGTCTCGATTTCCTCCTATCAACAGCTAGTTTTTGAATCTATCATGATTTGGACGTTGTCTCCTTATTTGGATTGGGGCCTCTTTTTTGCCTTTTTTTTATATAATGTATATATACTACATATACCACTCTTATTTGGATCATTTATTGTACTCTATATAAACTTGGGAATGCAAAAGGTCCAAAGTCATACCTTGTTTATTCTTGTTTGTAGAAGAGAAAGGGATAATGTGATCGAATTGTATCCTATTTTATGTAGGAAATAGATAGTCTGAAAGCTTTAATGAGTGAATGCCCTGAAGATAGAGATATGCTATGGCCTCTAAAGAATTGGGTCCAGCTTTAGAGAAAGAGTGAAAATTAAGCAAATTGCTTGTGGTGACAACCATTGCTTAGCAATTACCACAGGACAGGTTACCAAGTTGGTAGCTCATTCATCCCTTATTAACTATATGTGCTTTTAAAACTGAGAATATTATCGTCTATGTACTTCCCTGTACTACTTCATAATACTATGAGGATTAATGGGTGCTTGTAACTGTGGTCATTTAGATCAGCTATCTAAACAATGTCTATAAATAAAAGTCAAAATTTACTTTTGATGTGGTCAATCAATTACCTTCTCTGTGTTTGTAATCTATTTAAGATGGGGGCGGAGTCAAAATGGTCAGCTTGGCCTTGGCACAACTGAAGACTGCCCTGTACCTAAAAAAAATTGATGCATTCCTTTCAGTAATCTCCACATAACAGCTTTGAATGTGAACTCATCTATTCAATTCTCAGTCCTTTCTTTAGTGTTTAATTAATCTATTTTTCTCCTCCAGTTTAGTCTGAAATAAATTGTACAAATTGTACCATCCCAGACCTTTTGAGCTTTACATACAACTTTTCTTTGTTAGGGAATATCTACTAGGGAATATCTATCAAAATGGTTGCAACTGGCACTGAGCAGCATAGTGCTGCTGTTACAGAAGATGGCAACCTGAATGTGAACTCACCAATCACCATTGACATATCTATTAGACTGAATTAAGTTTGTCCAGAATAAATGTATGGCTTTTTTTTAACTGATGTTTTCAGTACTTGTTATATCGAATGACTTTGTTGTCTGCAGATAAGGCAAAATGATATTTGACTCTACTCTAAAGGTTTAATAAATGTCATTCATAAGTTTAACATGCTCTTTCTGCTATTATGTAAGAACATTCTATCTAATTTAAAGCCTATTAGCTCAAATGGTAGAGCATTGTGTTCAAACACAAAGACGCGGGTTCAAATCCCGCATAGGCTACGATAATAAAAAAAAAACAGCAAATATGTCATTTCACATCGGGTAATAGCCGACGTCTTTCAAAAAAAAATCGATGTTTATGTGGGGGATGTAAAGAGTAAAAACCTTTTAACATCGGGTAGTAGCCGATGTCTTTGTATGTTATAACATCGGTTATATTTTATAATCGGTGTTATAGGACAACAAAGACATCGACTTTAAAAATATAAACTATGTTATAACATACAAAGACATCGGGTTCTTGCCGATGTGAAAAACTTTTGACTTTTTACATCCCCTACAGACATCGAATTTTTTTTTTTAAAGACATCGGCTATTGTCCGATGTTAAATAACAAATTTCTAGTAGTGTTCGTACAAGGAGTCCCACCTAGAGATGAAGTGCCACCAATTGAAAGGGAAGAAACTCATCATATTTCTACTCAACTTAATGTTTCTTCTAGCATAGATAATTCGTTGATTAATGGTCATGTAAATCATGTTGATAGTAATGATCAAGATCTTAATTTACTTGCCTATGATCATGATGATTGCATTGAATATAAGCATGATGATTCTTTGATTGATTTAAATGTTCAACCTATGTCTTGTGATGATAACCAAAGAGAAGATTTATGTCATACTAATTGCTTAGAAAATGGCAATGTTTCTAATATGATCATTGATGAAAATTCTTCTAATAGTGCTAGCCTTGAAATGATTGAATATCCAGCCTTGAAAAAGGATGAAAACTTGCTAGCATTGGATGAAAACTTAGGGATCAATGAACAAGCTAAAGTGCATATTAAGTTAGAACATCATGAAGTTGATATGAAACCTGAATTATGCACTAATAAAGTTTCTTTTCTTGATTTTGTAGTGAGCTCTATTGGCCTACAAGTTGACGAAGCTGAGACAGTAACCAACAAGGAGTGGTCAATCCCTACATCATTCGGTCTTGAGACGAGTTTCCATGGGCATGAGGTTTTCGATCCAGGAACTCGTGTGGATGCATTTGAGGAATCTTATGCAACCTTGGATTCGAGGACGAATCCTTTTCAAGAAAGGGAGATTGATGCGGGACCATCTAAGACACCATCCAAGACACTTTTGGACATATCTATACTTGGGGATGGACCTATGATTCAAGCTCATGAGAACAATTTCATCCTCAAAAGGAAGAAGAAGGTTCCACCATGGGAGAAGATCCAAAGGTGCAAATGACGTTTTAGACTCTCGTTCAGAATTTTGACAGCTTTTCGACGTCTCAGTAAAATGAGTCGTACGGAGTCAATATTAATCGGATTGGAGCGTGCCATACCTTGTCGGAACGAGGACAAAGAGATCTAAAACTTTTATTTTGAAGGATGTTTCCAGATTCGACCTAGAGCTTGGCCGAAATCCACATTCTTTGAGCTGTCGCTGGTTTTGACGGGATTTTATTAAGTCTTGAACATTATATTATTTCCTATTTTAACAACTTTCTTACTTAAGTTATTTTAGAAACTTTAGAGGTTATTTTTATTAATTTCTTTAAGTTTTTTTATTAAGTTATGTTGGCCCAAATCAGCCCTTGTAAGTCTATATAAGCCGAGTTCTTCCATTGTAGAACACACGGAATTCATTATTAAGAAAAGTCTCTTTTTGTGTTGAAACACATGAGTGAAAGTCAATCGATTCGAAGCATGACTCATCGATTGAAACTATTGGTATTGTTTTAGCTTGGTTTGTTTTGTGTTCATCAACTTCGCAAGACTTGGTGATCCTAGTATCCACGAGACCCCTCCTTGTGCCTCCAAGTTGTCCGCTTGGTTGTGTAGGGTTGTAAAGGCGGATTATATAGTCATTGGTATTGGTTCCTACCCTCTTAGAAGGCCTGGAGTATTTATCTTGTTCTATATAGATCGACTCAATCCTTATCGGTCTTTGGTCTCTATCAATTTCGAGTCTTTATTGCATCTTGATCGAGTCTTGTTCTTTCTTTTAGTCGATATCGAGTCAGTCCCTTTGTTTTGCCGAGTCTTGTTTATTTTCTTGGTCGATCTTGAAGTTCTTGATCGATTCTTGAGAGTCTTGCTGCGTCTCTTTGCTTTCTTGGTTAATCTTGCTTCCGTTCTTGTTATTCTTGTTTGATTGTCGAAGATCGGGTCATCTCACGGCTAACCCCGTATCAAATTGGCACCAGAGCTTTGGTTTCCGACATCAAGATTGAGTCTTTTTCTTTTCCTAAACACAAAAACACAAAAATAGAGTCTTTTCTTTATTTGGTCTTTTACTTCTTGTTCTGGAATTGATTATTGCACTAATCTTGAATTGAGTTTGTGATTGTTTGTGGTTGCATAGGGTAAACACAAAGCCTAGCCGAGACCGTGGAGTCGACCAAAGTGGTGCGCAATTCCCTTGTGTAGCACCTTAGCCGACGGCAGCCCTTGTCCCCATAGTCTTGCTTGGTTGACATTCACATACCACAAGAGAAAACCCTAGTTTTCGTCGTTTGCTTCAATGTCGTCATCCAGCAGCTCAAGTACCAATTTTGTTTCTTTTTGCGAACTGTATCGTGCTAGGGTTTTGGATTAAGTTTGTTTATGTTGATTTTATTGTTTTTGTATTATAATTTTGACAATCTATGATTTTATTGTTTTTGTATTATAAGTTTGTTCATGTTTATGGTGGCTGACACTGTCTGTTTTTATATATTATTGTGTTAGTTTATTGTAGTTCCACCAATGTGTGTCTTTGGATTTGGTATTTTGTATTTTGTGTTGTGTTTGTGATGTTTATGTTCCTTTACTATGTCTTGGTGACATTTTATTGTTATTGTTTATGGTTGTTTATGTCATCACAGATTCTGTTATTGTATATTTACATTGTTCTGTATGTTGTTTCTTACAGGAGCTCAATCTTCTGATTCATACACCTCTTATACTGGTTCTGATGTAAGTTATTTTAGTTTTCCATTTGGAATTTTTTTTTTGATGAGCAAGTTGTAATTTTTTCTTAATCTGATGTTTGTTTTTGTGCTTAATTGTTTGTGATTGATCAGGGTTTGTAATATTGTATTCCTGTTTCTGAGCGATTTCGTTGTAGATCCAACATTTATTGATATCCTTCTGTCTGTAATCTGATTAAGGATCATTTGTGTCCTTCTCACTACAATATTCTGGAAGAAAGTTGCCTTGGATGGGAGCTGACGCAAGGCACCAAAATGGTTACCAATTTTTAACTTATGCATCAAATGGTGCTCCGTCAAGTACAAACACAAAAAGAGAATGAATTGTGGTTTAGAGTTGGTGGACATCTCGCACGTTTTTCAATTGCTGAGTTTTATGTTATTACAGGCCTTCCTTGTGAACACCATGTTTGTAATATGCCACAGAAAGTGTCAATATTTGAATTTTTTGGGTAGAAGAAAATGACTCATGATGAGTTACTTGAACGTTTCATCTCTGAGAAAAAGAAGTCTAAGAAGAAGTTGATTATGGAAAAGTTGTTGCTGATTGAGAGGTTAATTGTTTATAGGAGGTCAGCAGTTGTAAGTGCACAATTCTTATCTCTTGCGTGCAATGAGAAGGAGTTTGAACTATATCCTTGGGGTAGAGAGTCATATACCCGGTTGTTGAAGTCATTGAATAGTTCTTCTGTTGTAGATCAGAATGGGGTTAGGGGTTCTTATCAAATGTATGGGTATTGTCTTGCATTCCAGGTATAGTGCTTTAGTGTTTGCATGTCTTATGTCATCAATTTTTTGTCTGTCTCAGCACAACTTTATTGTTTATGTGAGCATTATTTAAATATTGTTTTGTAGTGTCATAACGAGTTTTCTTTTGTAACAGCCTTGGATATTAGAAGCTTTCCCAGCTATCTCCGTTAATTTTGACTGTAATTTTAAGATGCCTAATAGAGATCCATACTCGTTGCACTGGAATGTGATTATAGACATGTGTACGCTGAGGCTGAAAAGTTCTTTCATGGCGATTTGGTAATAATTTTATATTTTCCCTCTTTAAGAAAATTTTTATTTGACGCATCTTTGGGTTTTTATTCTGATACATGCATTTTATCAAGACTTCGTTGTTCCCTATTCATGGGGATTTTGCACGCACCGAAGGGATTGGGTTTGCTGATGAAAAAGCTGATGTTGTAGTTGATGCAGTACTTGATGCATCAGTTGAAGAAATAGCTTTTGGACCTGTTGATGAGACTTTGTATGAGAATCGTCGTGTTCGTAGAAGGGCATATGAAGCTAAGTTTTCAAACATGGCTGCACAGGTTGAGGATGAAGAAGCTAATGTCTTGCAGAAATATGCTGAAGGAGAGACCTCAAAGAAGAAGACACATGTGAAGAGAGGCAAGGCTGCTAGAAAGAAATAGGATGGGAAGTCCTTTGAAACTGCCTTTGAAGTTTTGCCTGAGGGGGATAAAGAAGATGTAGGGACCTCAAACAAGAGGAAATCTTCCACTGGATTGATGGGTGGTAAAAAGAAACAGAAAGTGGTGCCCAACGATACCTCTGAGGAACGGGTTCCCCTGAGGAGGGGTCATTCTTCAAGTCATGTTCTATTCAATCCATACATTGCTTTAGACCGTAAAAAATCTGTCAACAGTGAAGTAAAGAAGCTGAGACAGAAGGCTTCAGAAGTGAGGAAATGTAGTAGAGTTCTTCCTTCTAAGAAGGTGAAGAGAGTAAATGCTGACACAGATCTGGATAAGGAGGTTGATTTGGTTGCTTCACCTTCCAAGAGATGTCGGTTGGGTACTGATTCATGTGATCTATTAGACGATGATGTCCCGCTGAATATTATCTTTCAGCGGAGGTATAAGATGAAGAAGAATAGTGGTGTAGGTAGTGGGAGGCCGTTATATGATAGTATTGCTGACAGGTCTTCTGTTCTTCCTTCAGTTCCTGTTGCTGATAATGAGGGTGCCCATGGAGTGGAGACCGTAGATATTCATGTTGCAGTCTCTACATATGATGGTGAAGTCAGTGTCGGTGATGACAAGGTTGATGATTTTACTGCTGACACCCATTCTTACAAATCTTGTGGTGAAGTCCGTGTTTGCGATGGCAAGGTTGATGTTTTTACCGCTGACACCCATTCGCCTAAATCTGATAAATTGGATTCTCGTCATACTGCGAGGCTTTATGTTTTGGTCGATCTTGTAGATGTGATTGATTGTGGTGACACTGTTGAAGGAGTTGAGACACCTTCTAGTGACAGCGATGGAGAGGGTGATGTAGCGACGCCTTCTGTGCAGAGGTCACCCTTGGGGAGTGTTGAAGCACATGATTTTGTTGATGTGGGGTCTGTGTTTGGGCAAACGTCTCCTGCTTGTGAAAATGAAGAAATTCATGTTTCAAGTGTTGAAGCCGGCAAAATAGCAACGTCCGCAGAGAAATGCTGTCAAGCCTGAAGATGTTAGGGTTGCTAATTATGAGGCTTTGGTTGAGAGGTTGCAGGCAAATGCTGTCAAGCCTGAAGATGATAAGCACATTGCTGGTAAGTCCGAGGGCACTCCTTTGAACGTCGATGATGAACATGTCAGTGGTGGTAAGCCCCAGGGCACACCTGTGAAGGATGATGAAAAAGATCTGAACAAAATTGTGAATGATGTTGTGTCTGATCTTCAGTAGTCTTTCCCTGACGAGGAGTTAGTGTTGAAATCATCTCCTCCTTCTCTTAACATTGTGCACGTGTCTTTGCCATCAATAACTTCTGAGGTTCCAGGAGTGGATAAGGAGTTTCCATCTGTTGTCTCTGACACTGAATTTAAGGTTGTAGGTGCGGAAGTGAAATGCGTGCAGGATTTGAAAACTGATATTTCATTAATGAAGCATGAAGTTGATGATGCCAAAATGGTTGGAGATAAGGTTGGAATTCCATCAACTTCTGCTGAAGCCCCTCAATCCACAAAGTCTGGAGGCGAAGGTGCTGATGGTAAAGTTGTTGGAGTTAGAGTTGACCCATCCTTGTAAAAGTACATCACTCTGTCTGATAACGATGATGATAAGGGTGTAGGTGTTGATTGAGATTCGGTCGCCAATGATTCTGCAACTAAAATTCAAGTTGAACAATCAAAGGCTTCTAATCTTATCCCATCATCCAGTACATTCCTATATGGCCCAGTTGAGCAGGAGAAGAAAGTGAGGATGCCGAAGCATGCCCCTAAGAAGTCATTGATTAGCTCGGAAGATCATGAATTTATTTATGGACTTGTAAAGAAAAAAGGTATGGTTTATTTTTATGTTCAATATTTGTTATGGAATGTTGTTGTCTTTGTATTAGTTACAGCATCTCATGTTAGATATATTTTTATGCATTTTGTGTAATTTTGGGTAGGAATTTTTCTGTTGCTGGTCCAATTTCAAGATTTGACAAAAGGTTTTCCCAGCACATTCTAGTGAAGAATCTGTGGCTTGATTGTCAGGTTATAACTGATTGTTTTTTGGAGTAGATATATATGTGTGGATTGGATTTTATTGTATTAGTTGATTGTTGAATTCACTTTTTTACTACTTTATTTAGCATCTAGAAGCAGGTTTGATTCACATTAGGAGGGGCATTTCTGAGGACCCTGTCAAATATCGAGATGTTCTTGTTCTGGATTGGCTATTTTACCTAAAGTACCTGCCGGAATATGCTTCAAGTTATAGAGAAGACATACCTCTTGAAGTCCACACTGAGGATTATTTTGTCGGTACGTGCCCTTCTGAGCATGGGAAGCCATGGGCATCTATAAAAAAAATCTACACAATTTTCAACGTGATAAACAAGCACTGGGTGGCGTTGGAGATTAAAATTGAGGAGAGGGTAATCAGCGTATACGATTGCAATATCTATGTTGTTAGGGATGGTGTTCTTGAACAACAATTGCAACCATTTGCTATTTGGCTCCCAATTCATTTGGCAAAGGCTGGGCTATATGAAAACTTTGATTCCTCTTCTTTCCAGCTAAACATAGTTCCTGGGTTAATGCATGATTCTACCGGGCATGTATTTTTTATCTTATTTTGTTTGTTGGTTACCTTATGATACTTGTTACTTATGTGCCGACATTACATTCTTCTTTTTTGTGTTGACAGGGCTTCATGTGGTGTATTTACATTAAAAGCGATTGAAGCGTATGTATTTGGGGGAGATGTTAAACGGTTCAACTACGAGAAGATCTTTCGATTCAGAGAACTAATTTGCTCAGATCTGATCAAGGAAACCTGGAGTTTTAAATTTTAAAACCAGTGTTTAGATAGGGTGTTGTTGTGTATATGGCGAAGTTTGGATGTAATCTGACAAATTTAGTGCTCAAATAGATAAGTAGTTGTTACACTGAGATGAATTCATGGTGATAATATCCTTGTATTTTTATTTTATTTTTGTCGTGTCTGTGGTGACGTTTTATGTTAGTGAACATTATGTGCTGACACCAGGTGTCTAAGTCTCAAAATAGTGGTGACACTGATATTCTTTTCAAGTAGTGGTGATACTGTCATTGTAATTGGTGATTTTGAAGTGTATGTGGTCGCATGAGGTGGTTATAGCAGTTAGAAGTATAGGTGACACTACAATTGTGCTTGCACATCAAATGAGTCTTGCGAATTTGTGCGGTTGGTGAAAATTTGCTCAACATGATCTTATTTTTTATCAATAATATTTTATATTTGCACAACAATTGATCCTTGTGAATTTGTGCCCAATATGATCTTATTTTTCCTCAATATAATTTTTTAATTTTTAAATATATATTTTCTCACGATGTTGTCGTATTTTTTGTCATTATCAGAATTAAATTGCACACCATGGTCGATTGGTGAAAATTTGCTCAACATGATCTTATTTTTGCTGAACATTAGGTTAAATTTTGCACACCAATTGATCCTTGTGAATTTGTACCCAATATGATCTTATTTTTCCTCAATATCATTTTTTAATTTTTAAAAATATTTTTTTCACGATGTTTACTTATTTTTGGTCATCATTAGAATTAAATTGCACACCATGGTCGATTGGTGAAAATTTGCTCAACATGATCTTATTTTTGCTGAATATTAGGTTAAATTTTGCACAGCAATTGATCCTTGTGAATTTGCGCCCAATATGATCTTATTTTTCCTCAATATAATTTTTTTATTTTTAAATATTTTTTTTTCAAGATGTTGTCTTATTTTTGTTCATCATTAGAATTAAATTGCACACCATGGTCGATTGGTGACAATTTGCTCAACATGGTCTTATTTTTGCTGAACAATAGGTTAAATTTTGCACAACAATAGGAATGGACAAAATTGGTGTTGGGTTTAGTTTAAACTTAATGATAGGAGACTGTGACCCATTTTCCCAATCAAAGGAGTTGGCCCATTTCAGTTAATTTATATAGGGGTTGTACTTCAGTCCAAGACTCCAACGTCATTTAAACTCTTTCCACTCTCTTCCTCATTACCGTCTCTCTAAGTCTTTTCATCTTCCTCCACACGCTCTTCCCTTTTCCCGATTTTTCTTCACAAGGTGCGTTCTTGCCTTTCTTATGTAGTTCTCTCCCTTTCGTTATTCTGTATATTTTATATAAGCGGTTAGGGTTTTTACATTTTACCAACAAGTTTTATGTTGTTTTTTCCTGATTTTAGATTACTTTTTCATTATCTTTCAATCGGTTAGGGTTTCATTTCAGCAAGTTATATGAGCGTATATTTATTTTGTTTGTGTATCTTTTCTATCCTTAGATGGAACTTTCAACTGTAACCCAAATGGGGTACCATTACACTGTCGGCTCATTTAAAGTTGTTATCACACCAAGGGAGACGCCTGTATATGGACCCAGCCAACTGCACGTGTCTATTCATTCTGATTCTCTTCCCGAGGTGTTCCTGGATCATTTCTCTTATTGGGATGGGTTGCCAATGACCGTTGCACAATGTGATCATGTGTTAAATGAAGCAGGGGTCACTAGTGTGGTGCGAACTCAACTCGCCAACTTGATGTTAATGGATTATACTCGCAGTTGGTTTGCGGGTGACGCTGAGTTCATTGAATATGGTCTCTGCCCAGACCTGATTATGGATGTACATTTCATTGATGATTCTGATTCAAGCTCTGAATCTGATACGAGCTCCGACTATGAGATGGGTGTGGATCCCCTAGCTCCTCCAGCAAATGCAGAACAAAATGGAAATTTACAACAGGATTGGGATCAATGCACAATATGTCTTGATCAGATGTTGCCATCGATGCATATCATTCAGACACTGTGTGACCATTCCTTCCACCAAGGGTGTCTTCTAGAGTGGGTGTCAATTCAACCCATTTGTCCATTTTTTCGATCACTTTTTTAGCCATATGTCTAATGTATATCTGTTGGGAAAAGACATTGTAGTTGCACCTATTTTATGGTAGTTAATTTAAGGAAATGTATGGTATGAATGAAATTTTGTGTCTGGCAATATTTTGTATCTGATTTCCATTCAAATCATACCAATGTATTTAGTAACTATTTGCGGTACCCGGTGTATGTAAATGCATAATATTAATGAAATTTGTGTACTATTATATTTGTTTGTGATTTCCATTATATCATATTTTTCCAGATGTGTGAGTATGATATTGTGTTTTATTTGACGAAGAAAGACCATCTGAACTTTGATGAATTTGCTCATACATCCTGTGTGGATTTGAAATACATATAAAACTTATGATTTTGAAGTTACAACTATTGGTGATACCAGTCTTGTATTCTATGATTTTGAAGTTTATGTTGTGACATTTATATTTGCTCAACAATAGGTTATTTTTGCATCACACTTGAGACTTGTGAAATTTTTCCCAATATGATTCTATTTTCTTTCTCAATATAATTTTATAGTTTCTCAGTAGAGTATTACACAACATGGTCCTATTTTTCTCATTGATATAATAAAGTTGCACAACATGTGGGGGGATTTGTGTAATCTTGCTCAACATCACATTATTTTTGCTCAATAGTAGTTTTTAGTTGCACAACAATCGATCCTTTTGAAATGTTCTCATCATGATTATATTTTTTTTCAATATAATTTTATACTTTTCCAATAATTTTGTTTGCCCATCATGGTATTATTTTTGCTCATCATTAGATTAAAATTTCACAACACCAGCGATTGGTGGAGATTTGCTAAACATGATCTTATTTTTGTTTATCAATAGATTATTTTTGCACAAATGTTTAGATTTTTGAAATTGCCTTCAACATAGCTATTGGGCTTAGTTTAGAGAGGCCCAACCCATTGCTCGTTTATTTATACGTTGCTTGAACGTTATTCAGATTGTCTGCAAGTCTTTTCATCTCCCTCCAGTTGTTCATCTTTATCCACTCTCGTTCCCATTAAGATTTTCTCTTCTCAAGGTGCGATTCCATTTCCAGTATGTATGCCTTTCTGTTTCCTTCCTCTGAAAAAAAACGTAATCTGTTGTTTTGATGTACTGTTTTAGCAAATTTTTTATTGTTGTATTTTCCGATTTTCGTTTATCTTTCCCTTACTTTTCAGTCTTTTAAAACCTATATATTATTGTTTGTCTTGCTTAGTTCGTATTGCATTATTTTATGTGGGTGTTGTTTGTTTCTTACTGTAAATAAAAGTTATCAGTTAGGGTTGATCCAGTTTTTCAGATATTTTATCTTTCTTTGTGTTTCTGAAATGTTTATTTCCTATTAATATCACTGTAATGTTTTATTTTTAAGTGATTGTCTAATATATGAATGTATCTTGATTTTGTATGTGTAGGTTTTCTCTCTTCCAATGGCATTTCCAACTTACACTGAAGTGGAATATGACTACAGTGTTGGTACTTATGAAGTTGAAATATCAGCAACTGAGTCATACTGGTATGGACGGAGTCAACTTGTCGTGTCCATCCATTCTGACAGCGTTCCTTTAACATTTTATCATGGTTCGGCTTGGAATGGCATGCAAATGAGTTTAGCCCGCTGCAACAAAGTGTTACATGCTGCGGGAGTCACTGGTGTGGTTAGAAGTCAAGTAGCCAATCGGCTTCTAATGGAATACACTAGAAGTTGGTTTCCGGCCGACGCTGACTTTGTTGAGTATGGCATGTGCCCGAACATCACTGTCAATGTAAATTTCTTTGCTGACTCTTCATCTGATTCAAGCTCTGAATCCGACATAAACGATGACATTCATATGGAGGTTGACCAACCAGATCATCCAGCACCTCCAGAGCATATGGAGGTTGACGGATTAAGGGAGATATATCACCTTGATCTTGATGGAGACGAATGTACGATATATCTGCTTCCGATGTTGGCGTCAAATCCCGTTCTTGAAATGCCATGCCAACATTTCTTCCATCCATGTTGTTTGCGATCTTGGCTAAGAGTTCAAAGCAATTGTCCTCTTTGTCGATTAGAAATCTAGCTGTAGGTCTATTGCAAAATCTAAGTATTTATTATTTAGTACATTTTTGTATCTGATTTTCATTGTATGATATCAATGTAGGTTGACACTTTTTGTGGTACTGAATGTAACCTAATATATATTTTATGAATGAAGTTTGTTCTTGATCATATTTGTTTATGATTTCAATTCAAATCATAGTAATCTTTGATGTTTAAGTAGGACATTTGTTGTGACACTATGTGATCATATTGGTGGTTTCTGGTATTGAAGTGTATGTATGGGTTGACATTTTCTGTTATTGAAGCTTATCTGTTGACACTAGTTGGGTAAGTCTCAAAGTAGCGCTGACACTGATATTTGGTACAATTACTTGCGACACTAGGCTTTTATTTTTTGTTATTTTGAAGTGTATGTTGTTGCACGAGGTGGCAATGGCCCAAAGTCTTTTGTTACATTGTTGGTTAGAGTAGTTGGAAGTATTGGTGACACTATCCTTATATTTTTGTCTGATTTCTGTTTTTGAAGTTTTTTGTGGTGACACTAGGTGGATAAGGCCGAAAGTAGTGCTGACACGAGTTGGTTAATGTCCAACAAGGATAACTGTAACTCAAAAAACTGTAATCCGTTTTCAGTTTATAATTTTACAGTTTTTTTATAGGTACTCTGTAATGAACCGACCCAAATAATGTTACAAGAATGAAAACTGTCTAATTATTTCCTATATATATCCATAAACAATTCTTTGTTGTTCATTGGTTTCTGAAAATTGATTTTAACAGAAATCAGTATACCAGAACTTTTAATCACACTGCTAACACATCCCTCTCAAAAAAGATGAACTATGGAAACACTGTTGGGTTTTGCACAAGTTTCCATCAATTGATGAACGTGCTTGATTGTGTTGTTTACCGCGGGTATCACATGAATCTAGTTGATGAGGCAGGAAACAGAAAGAGTCTCGCAGGGTTGAGTTGGTGGAAGCCGTTGTGGTTCATTACACATTATACGAGGAATTACAAAGATCAATAATAGCAACTGAACATCACATTCGGATTGCATCCAAAGATGAAGACGGTGAAGCACTATCAAAGGTGATATTTGAAGTTTTATCCGTAATTTTTTTTCCATACTGTATTGAGTCTTGTAATTTATCTTTTATGTAGATGGAAGGAGAACCGGGCAAACAAAGACAGATGTTTGAAGAGGCAAAGGACAATCTCATAGAGTGCGTTAAAGAAGTTTTAGATGTAGAAATGGAAAGGAGGAAGAAGATTGATGACTTCTTAGGGCTCTAGTTCTACTATATTAATAATTGATAATATTGGAACTTATTTATATGTTTAATGTATTTTTTTTTTGTTTTTTTAGTTTCTATGTGTTCTATGCTAATGATATGATGCAACATATTAATATCATAATAATCATATAATTATTTTGTAATTTTCCACCCCATATTTTACATTATAAAGTGTTACTAAACTTTTACGTCTATCTCTTGTGATACTGCAGACACATTCATTAGTTTGTGGATTGTTTTGGTAAAAGTAGTGCTGACACTATTTAACTAAGGTTTTATGTTATTGGTAATCTGCTCAACATCATCTTAGTTTTGCTGAACAATAGTTTATATTTGCACAACAAACAAATGGGTGTCAGCAAATCAACTGTATGAATAAAATAGACCAGTTATAAACACAAATCACATATTTGATTACCGAGGGTAGAGAATTGTGCTGACATAGAGAAAAGAACACACAACTGTTCAGAAGCAGTTATTGTTGTATGCATCTTGGCAAATACTATCCACCTTAAAACCACAGGGAAAACAACTGTCTTAATGTTTAAGAGAAAACTGTTCAGAAGCAGAGTACACAACTGTCTACACCCAAATACATTCCAAAGTTTGCAAAAAAAAAAACATGAAATTGCCTTGTAGTTGTTCAACCAAGATTTAGTTTCTGGCCCTGAATCCCCTTTGAAGTCATTTTTGCATGGGATTTCGCTGCCTTCACAACTTTTGTGTTCACTTCATTCACCTTTGAGCACACAATATCTGTTAGGTACTTCACCCGTAGCTTTGAGATATTCTTGAAATTGCGCTTTTCCAATCCACACTTGTACGCTCTCTCTGTCCCAAAGAAGGTCTCCATGTGACGCATGAGGCATACCCTAGAATGCACGACTTTCTCTTCTCCGGCCCATGGGATGGGGACATTTGATGTTGGTGCAGCTGACACTATTTCTGCCTTTGCTCTAAGCCCCTTGTCTGTTAGATAAGCAATCAGCATATCCCCCCTGCATGGATTGAATTATAAAGCATGTAATTTTAATTGTAATATGAGGTGATATTTAAATGAAATTAATACAAGTAAAGTCATAGCAGATATCATTAATAAAACTTACCAAACATTCGAAGGGTAATGCAAAGATACAAGTTGCATCAGTGCAAGATGGGGTGATATCAACGATCTGGACAAATTTGTTTTTAAAGTTGAAGACAACCATGACATAAAACACTTCTCGTTGAACCCCAAATTCAATCTAATCAACATAATATAAAACAGATAGACATTAGTGATTGAGCTTGTTAACTTTGATTTCGGATTCAGTATTTTGAGAACTTTATTAAGGTGATTGCGAGGGACTATTATGTCTACATCTCTCAACGAAATGTGTGGTGACAAAGACAATATAGTATCAAGGTGGAGGTTAAACCTCTTAAACTGTTCGTCACAAGATCCTGATTATACACTCTCCACATTAAACTGGATCAAGAATAGAAATTAGTAAAAAAAAAAAAACAGACCCATCGTAGTAATGACAAAACAATGGAGTGTAATTGAAGGATGAACTTGTAAAGATATTACAGATTTGTTGATATTGACAAATAGCCTTGTTGGTGATTGAGCACTTTTATACTGTTCCTTGTGGTTGAGGACAACTGTCCATGCATCAATAATGACACTACACAAGTGGGTTTCATCTTCAAGTGTACCCATGTCTGTCCTTACAATTTCAACAGAGTTGTGTTTAAATAAAAATTCCCTGCAATGCGAATCATTTATGAAGGTGGATTAAGTAAAAATAATCTTTTACCTGTAACTGAACATACACTAAGTGAATTAAGATTAAAATGAACTTACGTGCTTTGAGTTGTTTTCATTGCTAAATAGGCTGAAACAGTGAGCTCAATTTCAGAGATAGGATCGTTAATATCAACAACCCGTGAATAATAAGAGCTTCTCAAAGTTGCAGAAGGTTTATGTGCTGTCCTTGCAGCTTCTTCTCTCTTTGTGTCATTCAGTTGTTGTGCAACATTCACATCAGCTGCGTTGACACGTGGGGATCTCCGTGGTGGCAATGTAGCAGGAGACTTGCGTTTTCTCTTACCTTCCAAATGGGTCCCTGGTGGAATATCAGTTTTAAATTGAGTGGGTAGGGGATTTGGAGTTGTACATAATGTGTGGAGTTTTAGCTTGAACATCCTGGTGTATTGGCGGATGACCATGGCAACTGGGAGGAGCTTGGTTTGGTTCATTCGTAACGTTGTTTGCATCCCCAGTGTTCTCCGATGTCCCATTATCTTTCTTAAAAGCAGGATCATTTAGAAATAAATCAAAGGAAAATTCCACATCTACTTTGATGTTTGATTTCAATTTTTGCTTATTCTGATACGCCATCTCAATCTGCGTAACGCAATTTAAGAAAGCAGGGTGTGACCAGAATTTTTCTTGGGAGTCGGTAAAATGTGTGTTTGGAGAGTCATTCATATAAGACATGTCAGCAACATCTGTAGCAGGCTCAAGGGTTACATCTTCCATCCCTAGAAGCTGGTTTGCCCCTTGTAGAAGTCTTTTCACCTTGTCATCATGTTATAGTTCAGGCGGTACATTTGTAGACCACTCAACAAAATCAGATATAGCAGATGAAAGCACATAAGTTTTTTGAGCAAAAAACTTTATCCAACTCTAGAAGATAACAACACAAAAAAAAAACAAGAATAAAAAATAACCACTAAATATCAGAACATGCTAAATTGCACCAATATTATATTGAATTATTTTAAAGAATTAATATAAACCTCTAATGGGGGTGGATGTTTTCCAGGATCAGCAGGGTGACTGGTGCCTTCATCGTTTTGTGCAGTAGTTGTCAGACAAGATGTAGACGGTATGCCTTGATGGGAAAGAACAATTTGGCGAGCCTAGACTAAGCCAAGACCAAAGCCTCCGGTACTAATATCATCAGTTTCTCGTTTGCGTAAAATTTATAATTCATGCCAACAAATACTGGGAAACAACGACTCATTCTTCTGAGTGCGGTGCTTGTGAATAGTTTCACCCTATCCATATAAAACAACTGCAACACTAAGGTGATAAACATATATCAGTATAATGATGGAGTGGAGGAATGTTGAGATGAAGAATACTTTACGTACATTGTAAAGAAATTAAGGTAACATAAGAGGAAAGGTTTAAAAAAAACACTTACAACCAAGAATAACAGAGGCCCTCTGAAATGACCATTCTTGTTCCTTTTCCAGCTTTTCTTTGCATCAACCAAATTTTCCAACACCAGACCAAACCAATTTAGGTCTTTCATGTCTCCCAATTCAGGAACTGCTCTTATTAAACACTGGTTTGCATGCCCATTTCCCAGAGTATCAACCAATATAGAGTCTAATATAATAATAAAGTTCACAAGGAATTGATCACTACAGTCAGTGTCAGCTATCAATTTATCCATCCCCATATGAGGCCCTATCGATTAGTATTACACAGAAGAAATCAATTATAGACACTAATACAATTCGATTCGAGTGAAGTGACTGAACGAGCCATGTTCCTAAAAGGAGTGGCCATCTTTGTTGTTGTTGTTGTTATATTATCCTGGACCTCAAATGTGCTTCTCCAATCTTGCACAAGACTGAAATTCTCTTTAGCTGTTTTCCTTCCAACTAAAATATTTCCCATGGGGAACCAAATTGTGATATGCACATCTATTTCTATAGTTTCAAGTTCTCCTCCATTAGCCAGAACCAAGCAACACTTGTTAACATCAAACTGATCCACTAACCAATACAAAACATGCAGTGGTAGGGTAACAATATCCAAGTTGAACAAAAATCCAAACCCAATATCTTGAATGAATGCCTTCTACTTATCATTCATTTTTTTCAACGATGACACCAGCAAGCGGGGGCTTGAACGTGCCTTCAAACCGGGCAGATTTTTTTGTCTGTTGTTCCTCTCGGGCCTCACAATTATCTGCCTGTTTTCTGTGTTAGGTTGCATGTCTGTAGGATCCGTTTACTCATCAGATGTGATGATATGCACAATTGGGTTTACATGTTGAACACCAGTCTCATTAGGTGAATGGGTATCCAACCTTGCAATTTTAATGGTTTCCAAACCAACAGTGCTAACAGGAAGAGCAGTAACAAGGTGAACTTCTTTCTTACTGTTTTTTCGAACAAGTGGTTGAGAATCTTTTGATTCAAGAGACTGACAACCGTCCCGTGCTTCAAAGGCTTTACCAGCCTCATTATCATCAAGCAGTTCATCTTTGAAGGGAGGTGAATCTCTAGATAAATCAACTACTGGAGGTTTAACTCCAGATCTTTTTTATCTCTTAGAAGTTCGATTTGGACTTTGTAGAACAGGTGAATCACTTAAACTCTGGGGACGTTTACCTATACAATGAACACTTACAATCAATTTTTACAAATATCCGGACTAATGACATTGTAAAAGAAGGCAGTTCATACCCTATAAAATTCAAAATTGAAAGATAAATCCATCACATTAATTTCTAATTATAATGTTCAAGTAATTGAAGTAGCAATGGTAGCTCCTCGAAGTCTAAATAACTGCTTGATTATAAACGTTAAAGCGTCTTGAATGAGCGTCATTTCCTAATTTTCGTGAAAACTAAACCCTAAAACAAAATTCGCTCTAATTTAAACTATAACATACAGAATAGACGAAATCAAACCTTTCGGATCTGATGACATGTTGATGTATATGATAGATTTCTTATCCACAAGCCTACAATCAAGCGTGAAGAAATCTCGCAGAGAAAGAGTGAGAGTAGATTTAGCTGGAGGATGAAAACCAAATGAAGGTGATTGAGAACTTCTAGAACGAGAAAAGCGTTTTAGACATTTACATTGGTTGCTTTTTATATTTTTTTAGGAAAACCGTTTTGTTTTGTTTTTTTTTGTATAAAATCGGAAATTGTGTAATACTATATTTATTTCTTATTATTTAACTTATAATTCCATACCTTAAATTTATTTTTTCATAATATGATTCTTTACTTTTCAATAGAATATGATTGCACAACATTGTTTATTGGTAGATATTTGCTCAAAAACATATTATATTTGCTCAACAATAGTTTATATTTCCACAACAACCCAGAGGTGTGAAATTATTGGTAACATGATCTTATTTTCTCTTTGTATGTTTACATACTTTCACAATAGATTATTGCACAACATCGTAATATTTTTTCTCATTAATCGTATAAAATTGCACAACATTGAAGTCCGGTAGGGGAAACATTTGCTCAAAAACATATTATTGCTCAACACTTGTGAATTTGTTAGCAACATAATCATACTTTCTTTATTGATGTTTTCATATTTGCTCAATATATTATTGCTCAACATCCTCTTATTTTTTCTCATCAATAGGATAAAATTGCACAATAGCGTATCATTGATGAAAGCTTGCTTAACATCATCTTATTTTTGCTCAACGATAGTTTATATTTGCACAACAACAACACTTTGTTGCCAACATGATCATACCTCCTCTATTTATGTTTTCATAGTTTCTCAATAGATTATTGCTCAACATTGTCTTATTTTTGCTCATCAATACGATAAAATTGCACAACAGCGTATCATTGATGAAAACTTGCTCAACATCATCTTATTTTTGCTCAACGATTGTTTATATTTGCACAACAGCAACACTTTGATAGCAACATGATCATACTTTCTTTCTTGATGTTTTCATAGTTGCTCAATAGATTATTGCTCAACATTGTCTTATTTTTGCTCATCAATAGTATAAAATTGCACAACAGCGTATCATTGATGAAAACTTGCTCAACATCATCTTATTTTTGCTCAACGATAGTTTATATTTGCACAACAGCAACACTTTGTTGGCAACATGATCTTATTTCCTCTATTTATGTTGTCATAGTTGCTCAATTGATTATTGCTGAACATGGTCTTATTTCTGCTCATCAATAGAATAAAATTGCACAACAGCGTATAATTGATGAAAACTTGCTCAACATCATCTTATTTTTGCTCAACAATAGTTTATATTTGCACAACAACAACATTTTCACTACTAGAATTTTGTCATTTAACATCGGCTAATCACCGATATCTTTCAAAAAAAAAATCGATGTCTATGTGGGTGATGTTAAAAGTCAAAACTTTTTAACATCGGGTAATAGCCGATGTCTTTGTTTATTATAACATCGGTCATATATTTAAATCCGATGTCTTTGATATGGTATAACATCGATTAAAAAATACATCCGATGTTATAACATACAAAGACATCGGCTATTACCCGATGTTAAAAAGTTTAAACTTTTTACATCACCCACATATACATTAATTTTTTATTTTGATTAACATCGGTTTTTAGCCGATTTGTTAAATGAAATATTTGTTTTTTTTGTCGTTGTAGCCTATACGGGATTTGAACCCGCACCTTTATGCTTGAACACATCGCTCTACCAATTTGAGCTAATAGGCTTTAACTTAGATATAATAAAACAAATTACTACCATAAATTGTTGCATTTAGACTAAAGTCACATATAAATGACAAAACAATGTGTAAAGAATATTTATTTGATTACCATTTAATATTTATGTATACATCTTGGATTGGAGCTTTAAATAAGCACTCTTGATCTATTGCTAAGTTGTATATAACTGATTCTTGAAATATTAAAAACAATGCTGCTAGAAACTGATCGGTTCATAGAGATAGGAAAGCTTTGTTGAAATGCATAAACCAGCCTGCATCGTCCGTAGCACATTGCACCTTTTGATAGGAATATCCAAGTCAGCAATGTAGTGTAGAGTAAAATTGATGAACTCCTGTAAATTAAACATGAATGACTGTTGATGCCTTCTTAATATATGATCAAAACAAAGGGCAAAAGGCCTGAAGGTGGAAACTATGACTGATTTACAAAATGGAGAAATGAGATTACCTTTAGCCTTTCATCTCCAATAAATGACTTTAAGATCTGCAGAAGAGAATCAAACAACACTTAATTAGGGACCAAGTAAACATAGATTGAGGAAACTAAATCAGCCTCAAAACCTCAAGGCTTGTGCAAGCTTCCAACAATGGATATTACCTGTATGCCAATCAGTTTCCCATCTTTGTGAGCCACAAGACCATTCTCAGAGAACACATAGTCATAATCGTCAATAACTGCCCAATAAAAGGCAAGAGTAAACCCTCAAGGCATGACAACAGGGATATAGCCTTAGATAATTTAGTTAGAAATAAGAGCAAGGAAAGGCCGAAAGTCCAGGATCCCTTTTCTCACGAACTGCAATACCATAACCATGTCAGCTAATGCAGCTTGAACGGTCCTGTTTAAATTCCCAAACAATTTACAATTCTGTAAAAGAGCCCAAGTAGCAAACCAGAATTTTTGAGATGTTCAGAAATCTTCACAAGGTCAGATCCTCCTACGACACCAACTGTAACAACCTATAGTCAAATGCAAACTACTAAATCACTATACCAGGAGAAAATTAAGATATTCAGAATAACATTCCAATACCAGGACATGAATTTTCAGTGTTCACTGCATTAGAGTTCATACCTAGCACCCAATTGACACAAGCTACAACTCTTGCTTTGACTATGCTCTTGGCCAACTTCTTTCCTGCAAAAAACATCTACATCACCTTTCATTTACTCAGATAAAAATTCAGCCAAAGAATCACCTACGTCACCTTTATATCCAATTATCTCTACCTTTCATCACAAATGAGGTCATTCCTTGCACATATAAATGAACAAATACCTTAATGTCATTTACTTCAGCAGATATATCAGCATCAAAACCACGGAGAACTTGCAATGAAGTCTCAAGGAACTACTACAAAAAAGAATAAAGGAATAACAAAATTAGAGTCTACATTATACTCTGGCAATGATGAACATCAATGTTTGCAATTAAGTTGTAATGTCAATCAAGACATTGCGATCACTCATCGAATGAGACTTACCTAGAACTGCAAGTACTCTCCATTCGATGAAAAGTCCTAGTAAATAAGCTAGCATTATGCCTATGGTTACAGAAAGCTAACAAACAAGCCATAAGAATTTCATTATTAGTATATGCGGAAATGTGTCAATACTCGTAATGCTAGAATTCTCACAAGGAAAATAAATTGGAGCTTGAATTTGAATCTTAAGTTGTAGAAAACCCTAAACAACCCTAACTCCACCCCTAATCTCAACCATCCCAAATCAACAACTACCAAATCCGATTCCACCCTCAAAACCCTAAAAACTAGATGATTAAACATATCAATTTGTAGTTATCCATTGAGTATGTGGATTCCTCCCCCAACAGTAAACACAAAAACCCCAAAAGAGAAGAAAAAAGAGAGAGACAGGATGGAATAACAAGAGTCAAGACATATATGTTGGTCAATGCAACAAGCTATGGTGCCCAACCTGTCCTCAATTTCGGTGATAGAGTCCCATTAAACGAACAAGCACTTGATACTCATCAACAGAGAAGTCTAGGGCAACAGACAAGAGGCGGTGTTGTGCGGTGGTCGCCGATGAGGTTTTCGCCGATGTAGTCGTCATCGATGATGGTGAAGGACGACGATCATGGCCGATGCCGCCTTTCATGAAGGAGACGAGGAAACGGTGGTGGATAATGTCCCACTTGGCGGATTCGCGCAACCAGCCGCTGCTATGGTAGGCGTAGGCGGGAGAGGAGGCAGCGCGGTGCTCGAGTGAGAAGAGGACGGAGAGGGGGATGGCGGAGAGCGGGAGGAGGAGGATGGATTTGGGGGAGCAATTGGAAGCATCGAAAATGGAACCAGCGGAAATGAAAGAGGTTGGAGGTGAACAGAGATTTGGGAGGGATGAAAATGGAACCAGCGGAAGAAAGAAATAGAAGGGTATAGGGTTATCTTGAATTTTTTTGGTCGGATTTATTAGGCGGGTTTTTAAATTGACTCAATATTTCAATTTCGCGCTTTGTGAATTTTTTAAAAAAACGTTTTTAACATTGGTCGAAAAAATGTGGTGATGTTTTTATTTATTTTAGACATCTCAATTTTAAGAGCTGATGTTAAAAATCTATTTAACATCACCTGTTTTTCTGGATGATGTTAATCCACTGATGTTAAATAACAGAATTCTAGTAGTGTTTGTTAACTTTGTATCGTTTTTTGAGTGAACAACAATGATATAAATTTGAGATTTCATGAGCACTGATGGAAAAAATGTGCTGACATAAATGGAAAAGAGTCCTTAAACTTGTATTATTACATGATAAAATCTAAAATTTTATTCTATAATATTGAATTAATATTTATTTTGAAACATAAATGTCATTAACAATGTCTAAACTATAATATTTCCTAACATTACTTTTATGAAATACTGATGATAGAAATTGTGCTGACAGCCTTATTTCAAATGCTTTAATCTCCTCTTGAACTCTCCCATTGAAAGCTTTCTATTTGAAGGTGGTCTTCCTGCTCTCTTTCTTACTACTAGGGGTAACATTTGATAGATTTTATCACATCAGGGATGTTCCCTTCATCTTCTACCAACACTGGATATATTGTTTCTACATATGCCATACGCCAAGCATCATTGATGTAAACTTTTGCAATAAAATCAGACACATTTGCCTTTATGTGTGTAATAGCTGCTAGAGCATGTACACACGGTATTTTCTCAACATCAAATACTCTGCACGTACATGTCCTCGCTGGTAGATCAACTATAGCTATAGCTCCGTGACCTTTGATCTCAAATTGTGATGCATTCATCCTTTCTACTCTGCATAATCCAACTTGCTCTTGTGATTTCTGTATCACCTTAAGGATTTCAGGAGTTATTCTGTCTTGGTTTCCAAGTGCTTTCTCTCTTCTTTCCTGGAACCATGATGTGTGTTTTTCTCTACCAAACTCCATAAGTGCCACAATGGGATAATCCTCTTTCCCTTTGAAAACGGAGTTCAAGCTTTCAACATTATTGGATGTCATCATGTTGTATCTATTACACTTTGCATGTGCTCTGGCCCATCTATCAAAACCTGCTGACACCAAATATTCTGACAGTTTTGGACAGCTTGCTTCTATTTGTGCAAGATAGTTGTTGAACTCTTGGATAGTGTAACTCGCTGCTTCTTTTTTGGACATTTTCCCCAATTCTTTTTTCCTGAATGTCGCTTTGATGTTCTGTTTCAAGTGCCACATACATATGCAGTGTGTAGCTATTGGGTAAACTAAAGATACAACCCTTGAAATGCTAGCATGTCTATCAGAGACAAACACTAAGTCATTTGATGGAGGCACAACCTGCAGCAGCCGATACATAAACCATTCCCAAGAGTTGTTGTTTTCGGAGTCAACAATACCAAAGGCAAGCGGAAAAATATGTCTATTTGCATCTTGTGCAACTGCTCCAAGCAACGTGCCTCTGTATTGCCCAGTTAGGAAAGTGTCATCAATAACAACAACCTGGGATATACAGAAATGAAATTACTAATGTTATTTAATTTAAGGAAATCAATTATAAACAGAATTTATGCTGAACCTGATCAAGACATACCTTCTTTAAGAGTGGGAATGCTCTGATGCACTGTCCAAAGGAGAGGAACAAGTATTGAAACCTGTCTTCTTTGTCTGTTGAAAATAATGCTATAGTGCCATTGTTTCTCTCCATGAGCATATGGAAAAATGATGATAAATCTGCATAATTTGATTCTGGTGTCCCCTTAACAATTTCGTGAGCAATCTTTGATGACTTCCATGCTCTCCAGTAGGTAATTGGCATCTTTTTTTCTATTCTCATCTTATCCATTATCTGTGCTGGTTTGTATCCAGCGTCAACACTATGTAATTATATTCACATTAGAATAAATAATACTACCTCCGTCCAAAAATACATGCTCTCCAGTAGGTTATTGAGTCTTTTTCTTTTCCTAAACACAAAAACACAAAAATAGAGTCTTTTCTTTATTTGGTCTTTTACTTCTTGTTCTTGAATTGATTATTGCACTAATCTTGAATTGAGTTTGTGATTGTTTGTGGTTGCATAGCCTAAACACAAAGCCTAGCCGAGACCGTGGAGTCGACCAAAGTGGTGCGTCATTCCCTTGTGTAGCACCTTAACCGACGACAGCCCTTGTCCCCATAGTCTTGCTTGGTCGACATTCACATACCACACGAGAAAACCCTAGTTTGTTACTTTTCTATCTTTGGAATTTTGATTTATCTTTTATCTAATTCCATTTATCTATGAAATTTGTTGCAAAATAGGCACTTTATTTGGACGAATTTGCAAAATGGTCACGTTTTTTGACAATTTAACAAAATGTCCACTATATATACTTATTTTCGCTTTGTACGGACATTTTTTCCTGTTTCTCAGAAATCTGAATCCCTCCTCTTCCGAACTCTCTCTTTGCTCAAAGTTTTTTGTCGTGCGTTTTCCTGCTTCGTTCGTCTTGCATCCTTCAATATTTGCTAAAGTAGTGAGTTTTCGGTCGATTTTTCTTCCTTGCTTCGCTAAAGTTGGGAGTTTTTGTCGTTTGGTTCAATGTCGTCATCCAGCAGCTCAGGTACCAATTTTGCTTCTTTTTGCGAACTGTATCGTGCTAGGGTTTTGGATTAAGTTTGTTTATGTTGATTTTATTGTTTTTGTATTATAATTTTGACAATCTATGGTTAAATCAATGCTTGATATGCATACCTATGTGCGTTTTTAGTAGTTTCCGTCGTTTATGCAAGTTGTATATGTAAATGCGTTGATTTCAACTGTTTCTTTTCGTCAATGTTGTGGTGTGGCACTTTGTAAGTGCTTTTTTATTGTTCTTTGTGTATGTCAATCTATTTTCCATGCTTTGGATTATTTGTGTTGATTAGAGTGTACTTATCTGCTGTTATTTTCATGTTTATGGTGGCTGACACTGTCTGTTTTTATATATTATTGTGTTAGTTTATTGTAGTTCCACCAATGTGTGTCTTTGGATTTGGTATTTTGTGTTGTGTTTGTGATGTTTATGTTCCTTTACTATGTCTTGGTGACATTTTATTGTTATTGTTTATGGTTGTTTGCGTCATCACAGATTCTGTTATTGTATATTTACATTGTTCTGTATGTTGTTTCTTACAGGAGCTCAATCTTCTGATTCATCCATCTCTTATACTGGTTCTGATGTAAGTTATTTTAGTTTTCCATTTGGATTTTTTTTTTATGATCAAGTTGTAATTTTTTCTTAATCTGATGTTTGTTTTTGTGCTTAATTGTTTGTGATTGATCAGGGTTTGTAATATTGCATTCCTGTTTTTGAGCGATTTCATTGTAGATTCAACATTTATTCATATCCTTCTGTCTGTAATCTGATTAAGGAGCATTTGTGTCCTTCTCACTACAATATTCTGGAAGAAAGTTGCCTTGGATGGGTGCTGACGCAAGGCACCAAAATGGTTACCAATTTTTAACTTATGCATCAAATGGTGCTCCGTCAAGTACAAACACAAAAAGAGAATGAGTTGTGGTTTAGAGTTGGTGGACATCTCGCACGTTTTTCAATTGCTGAGTTTTATGTTATTACAGGCCTTCCTTGTGAACACCATGTTTGTAATATCCCAAAGAAAGTGTCAATATTTGAATATTTTGGGCAGAAGAAAATGACTCATGATGAGTTACTTGATCGTTTCATATCTGAGAAAAAGAAGTCTAAGAAGAAGTTGATTATGGCAAAGTTGTTGCTGATTGAGAGGTTAATGGTTTATAGGAGGTCAGCAGTTGTAAGTGCATAATTCTTATCTCTTGCGTGCAATGAGAAGGAGTTTGAACTATATCCTTGGGGTAGAGAGTCATACACCCGGTTGTTGAAGTCATTGAAGAGTTCTTCTGTTGTAGAACGGAATGGGGTTAGGGGTTCTTATCAAATGTATGGGTATTGTCTTGCATTCCAAGTATTGTGCTTTAGTGTTTGCATGTCTTATGTCATCAATTTTTTGTCTGTGTAAGCACAACTTTATTGTTTATGTAAGCATTATTTAAATATTGTTTTGTAGTGTCATAACGAGTTTTCTTTTATAACAGCCTTGGATATTAGAAGCTTTCCCAACTATCTCCGTTAATTTTGACTGTAATTTTAAGATGCCTAATAGAGATCCATACTCATTGCACTGGGAATGTGATTATAGACATGTGTATGCTGAGGCTGAGAAGTTCTTTCATGGCGATTTGGTAATAATTTTATATTTTCCCTCTTTAAGAAAATTTTTATTTGATGCATCTTTGGGTTTTTATTCTGATACATGCATTTTGTCCAGACTTCGTTGTTCCCTATTCATGGGGATTTTGCACGCACCGAAGGGATGGGGTTTGCTGATGAAAAAGCTAATGTTGTAGTTGATGCAGTAGTTGATGCATCAGTTGACGAAATAACTTTTGGACCTGTTGATGAGACTTTGTATGAGAATCGTCGTGTTCGTAGAAGGACATATGAAGTTAAGTTTTCAAACAGGGCTACACAGGTTGAGGATGAAGAAGCAAATGTCTTGCAGAAATATGCTGAAGGAGGGACCTCAAAGAAGAAGACACATGTGAAGAGAGGCAAGGCTGCTAGAAAGAAATAGGATGGGATGTCCTTTGAAACTGCCTTTGAAGTTTTCCCTGAGGGAGATAAAGAAGATGTAGGGACCTCAAAGAAGAGGAAATCTTCCACTGGATTGATGGGTGGGAAAAAGAAACAGAAAGTGGCGCCCAATGATACCTCTGAGGAACGGGTTCCCCTGAGGAGGGGTCAGCAGTGAGGAAAGGTAGTAGAGTTCTTCCTTCTAAGAAGGTGAAGAGAGTAAATGATGACACAGATCTGGATAAGGAGGTTGATTTGGTTGCTTCACCTTCCAAGAGATGTCGGTTGGGTACTGATTCATGTGATCTATTAGACAATGATGTCCCGCTGAATATTATCTTTCAGCGGAGGTATAAGATGAAGAAGAATAGTGGTGTAGGTAGTGGGAGGCCGTTATATGATAGTATTGCTGACAAGTCTTCTGTTCTTCCTTCAGTTCCTGTTGTTGATAATGAGGGTGCCCATGGAGGGGAGACCGTAGATATTCATGTTGCAGTCTCTACATATGATGGTGAAGTCAGTGTCGGTGATGACAAGGTTGATGATTTTACTGCTGACACCCATTCTTACAAATCTTGTGGTGAAGTCCGTGTTTGCGATGGCAAGGTTGATGTTTTTACCGCTGACACCCATTCGCCTAAATCTGATAAATTGGATTCTCGTCATACTGCGAGGCTTTATGTTTTGGTCGATCTTGCAGATGTGATTGATTGTGGTGACACTGTTGAAGGAGTTAAGACACCTTCTAGTGACAGGGATGGAGAGGGTGATGTAGCGACGCCTTCTGTGCAGAGGTCACCCTTGGGGAGTGTTGAAGCACATGATTTTGTTGATGGGGGGGTCTGTGTTTGGGAAAACGTCTCCTGCTTGTGAAAATGAAGAAATTCGTGTTTCAAGTGTTGAAGCTGGCAAAATAGCAATGTCCGCAGAGAAATTGGAAGGTACTGAAGATGTATCTCCTCAAATGGAGGCCAACAATGATTCAACGGGTGAGTTGCCTCCAAAAACACATGTTGATGCTTTTGCTTCTTCTCTCCCAACTCATCCTGATTGGGTGAAGGAGATTTTTAGGAGGATTGAGAAGCTTGAGGAGGTCCCTAAATCTATGCATCTGTTGTCTGCGAGGGTTGATGCAATTGAAACAAAGATTGTGGAGTTGACTGTGATTCTTCAAGTGTTTGGTGAGATGTCGAAGAGGTACGATGAGCTTGAGGTTAGGGTTGCTAATTATGAGGCTTTGGTTGAGAGGTTGCAGGCAAATGCTGTCAAGCCTGGAGATGATAAGCACAAAGTCTGGAGGCGAAGGTGCTGATGGTAAAGTTGTTGGAGTTAGAGTTGACCCATCCTTGTAAAAGTACATCACTCTGTCTGATAACGATGATGATAAGGGTGTAGGTGTTGATTGGGATTCGGTCGCCAATGATTCTGCAACTAAAATTCATGTTGAACAATCAAAGGCTTCGAATCTTATCCCATCAACCAGTACATTCCTATATGGCCCAGTTGAGCAGGAGAAGAAAGTGAGGATGCCGAAGCATGCCCCTAAGAAGTCATTGATCAGCTCGGAAGATCATGAATTTATTTATGGACTTGTAAAGAAACAAAGGTATGGTTTATTTTTATGTACAATATTTGTTATGGAATGTTGTTGTCTTTGTATTAGTTACAGCATCTCATGTTAGATATATTTTTATGCATTTTGTGTAATTTTGGGTAGGAATTTTTCTGTTGCTGGTCCAATTTCAAGATTTGACAAAAAGTTTTTCCAGCACATTCTAGTGAAGAATATGTGGCTTGATTGTCAGGTTATAACTGATTGTTTTTTGGAGTAGATATATATGTGTGGATTGGATTTTATTGTATTAGTTGATTGTTGAATTCACTTTTTTACTACTTTATTTAGCATCTAGAAGCAGGTTTGATTCACATTAGGAGGAGCATTTCTGAGGACCCTGTCAAATATCGAGATGTTCTTGTTCTGGATTGTCTATTTTACCTAAAGTACCTGCCGGAATATGCTTCAAGTTATAGAGAAGACATACCTCTTGAAGTCCACACTGAGGATTGTTTTGTCGGTACATGCCCTTCAGAGCATGGGAAGCCATGAGCATCTGTAAAAAAAATCTACACAATTTTCAACGTGATAAACAAGCACTGGGTAGCGTTGGAGATTAAAATTGAGGAGAGGGTAATCAGCGTATACGATTGCAATATCTATGCTGTTAGGGATGGTGTTCTTGAACAACAATTGCAACCATTTGCTATTTGGCTCCCAATTCATTTGGAAAAGGCTGGGCTATATGAAAACTTTGATTCCTCTCCTTTCCAGCTAAACATGGTTCCTGGGTTAATGCATGATTCTACCGGGCATGTATTTTTTATCTTGTTTTGTTTGTTGGTTACCTTATGATACTTGTTACTTATGTGCCGACATTACATTCTTCTTTTTTGTGTTGACAGGGCTTCATGTGGTGTATTTACATTAAAAGCGATTGAAGCGTCTGTATTTGGGGGAGATGTTAAACGGTTCAACAACGAGAAGATCTTTCGATTCAGAGAACTAATGTGCTCAGATCTGATCAAGGAAACCTGGAGTTTTAAATTTTAAAACCAGTGTTTAGATAGGGTGTTGTTGTGTATATGGCGAAGTTTGGATGTAATCTAACAAATTTAGTGCTCAAATAGATAAGTAGTTGTTACACTTAGATGAATTAATGGTGATAATATCCTTGTATTTTTTTTATTTTTGCCGTGTCTGTGGTGACGTTTTATGTTAGTGAACATTATGTGCTGACACGAGGTGTCTAAGTCCCAAAATAGTGGTGACACTGATATTCTTTTCAAGTAGTGGTGATACTATCATTGTAATTGGTGATTTTGAAGTGTATGTGGTCGTATGAGGTGGTTATAGCAGTTAGAAGTATAGGTGACACTACAATTGTGCTTGCACATCAAATGAGTCTTGCGAATTTGTGCGGTTGGTGAAAATTTGCTCAACATGATCTTATTTTTTATCAATAATATTTTATATTTGCACAACAATTGATCCTTGTGAATTTGTGCCCAATATGATCTTATTTTTCCTGAATATAGTTTTTTTATTTTTAAATATATATTTTCTCACGATGTTGTCGTATTTTTTGTCATTATCAGAATTAAATAGCACACCATGGTCGATTGGTGAAAATTTGCTCAACATGATCTTATTTTTGCTGAACGTTAGGTTAAATTTTGCACAGCAATTGATCCTTGTGAATTTGCACCCAATATGATCTTATTTTTCCTCAATATAATTTTTAAATTTTTAAATATATTTTTCTCACGATGTTGACGTATTTTTGGTCATCATCAGAATTAAATTGCACACCATGGTCGATTGGTGAAAATTTTCTCAACATGATCTTATTTTTGCTGAACATTAGGTTAAATTTTGCACAACAATTGATCCTTGTGAATTTGCGCCCAATATGATCTTATTTTTCCTCAATATCATTTTTTAATTTTTAAAAATATTTTTTTCACGATGTTTACTTATTTTTGGTCATCATTAGAATTAAATTGCACACCATGGTCGATTAGTGAAAATTTGCTCAACATGGTCTTATTTTTGCTGAACAATAGGTTAAATTTTGCACAACAATAGGAATGGACAAAATTGGTGTTGGGTTTAGTTTAAACTTCATGATAGGAGACTGTGGCCCATTTTCCCAATCAAAGGAGTTGGCCCATTTCAGTTAATTTATATAGGGGTTGTACTTCAGTTCAAGACTCCAACGTCATTTCAACTATTTCCACTCTCTTCCTCATTACCGTCTCTCTAAGTCTTTTCATCTTCCTCCACACGCTCTTCCCCTTTCCCGATTTTTTACACAAGGTGCGTTCTTGCCTTTCTTATGTAGTTCTCTCCCTTTCGTTATTCTGTATATTTTATATAAGCGGTTAGGGTTTTTACATTTTACCAGCAAGTTTTATGTTGTTTTTTCCTGATTTTAGATTACTTTTTCATTATCTTTCAGTCGGTTAGGGTTTTCATTTCAGCAAGTTATATGAGCGTATATTTATTTTGTTTGTGTATCTTTTCTATCCTTAGATGGAACTTCCAACTGTAACCCAAATGGGGTACCATTACACTGTCGGCTCATTTGAAGTTGTTATCACACCAAGGGAGATGCCTGTATATGGACCCAGCCAACTGCACGTGTCTATTCATTCTAATTCCCTCCCCGAGGTGTTCCTAGATCATTTCTCTAATTGGGATGGGTTGCCAATGACCTTTGCACAATGTGATCATGTGTTAAATAAAGCAGGGGTCACTAGTGTGGTGCGAACTCAACTCGCCAACTTGATGTTAATGGATTATACTCGCATTTGGTTTGCGGGTGACGCTGAGTTCATTGAATATGGTCTTTGCCCAGACCTGATTATGGATGTACATTTCATTGATGACTCTGATTGAAGCTTTGAATCTGATACGAGCTCCGACTATGAGATGGGTGTGGATCCCCTAGCTCCTCCAGCAAATGCAGAACAAAATGGCAATTTGCAACAGGATTGGGATCAATGCACAATATGTCTTGAGCAGATGTTGCCATCGATGCCTATCATTCAGACACTGTGTGACCATTCCTTCCACCAAGGGTGTCTCTCTAGAGTGGGTGTCAATTCAACCCATTTGTCCATTTTGTCGATCACCTTTTTAGCCATATGTCTAATGTATATCTGTTGGGAAAAGACATTGTAGTTGCACCTATTTTACGGTAGTTAATTTAAGGAAATGTATGGTATGAATGAAATTTTGTGTCTGGCAATATTTTGTATCTGATTTCCATTCAAATCATACCAATGTATTTAGTGACTATTTGCGGTACCCGATGTATGTAAATGCATAATATTAATGAAATTTGTGTACTATTATATTTGTTTGTGATTTCGATTATATCATATTTTTCCAGATGTGTGAGTATGATATTGTGTTTTATTTGACGAAGAAAGACCATCTGAAGTTTGATGAATTTGCTCATACATCCTGTGTGGATTTGAAATACATATAAAACTTATTTTTCCCAAAATCCTTCACGTTTGTGCATCCCAAAATAGTGCTGACACTGATATCAGTTACAAGTAGTGGTGACACTGGCCCTTTTTTTTCCTGATATTGAAGTCTATGTGGTGGCAATAGGTGTTTAATGCCCATTTTGGTTGACATTGTTGGTTATATTAGTTTGAAGTAGTGGTGTCACCAGTTTGATGGTTTCTGATATTGAAGTTTATGCGGTTACACTTGGTGGTTTAGACCCAAAGTAGTGCTGACACTGACACTAGTTACAAATAGTGGTAACACTAGACTTGTATATTTTTGTTTTTATAGTATATGTGGTGACACTTTGTGGTTGAGATGCAAAGTATTGGTGACACTGATATTATTTACAAGTAGTGGTGAGAGGGTCGTCCTATTTTTTGATTTTAAAGTGTATGGGGTGTCAATAAGTGTTTAATGCACATAGTATTGTTGACATTGTTGGTTATATTTGTTTGAAGTAGTGGTGTCACTAGTTGTTTTTTTTTTATATTGAAGTGTACCCGTTGATACCCAAAGTAGTGCTGACACTGATAGTAGTTACAAACAGTGTTGACATCAGACCTGGTGACACAATGTGGTTGAGGACTTAAGTACTGCTGACACTGAAATTAGTTACAACTATTGGTGATACCAGTCTTGTATTCTATGATTTTGAAGTTTATGTTGTGACATTTATATTTGCTCAACAATAGGTTATTTTTGCATCACACTTGAGACTTGTGAAATTTTGCCCAATATGATTCTATTTTCTTTCTCAATATAATTTTATAGTTTCTCTGTAGAGTATTACACAACATGGTCCTATTTTTCTCATTGATATAATAAAGTTGCACAACATGTGGGGGGATTGGTGTAATCTTGCTCAACATCACATTATTTTTGCTCAATAGTAGTTTTTAGTTGCACAACAATCGATCCTTTTCAAATGTTCTCATCATGATTATATTTTTTGTCAATATAATTTTATACTTTTCCAATAATTTTGTTTTCCCATCATGGTATTATTTTTGCTCATCATTAAATTAAAATTTCACAACACCAGCGATTGGTGGAAATTTGCTAAACATGATCTTATTTTTGTTTATCAATAGATTATTTTTGCACAAATGTTTAGATTTTTGAAATTGCCTTCAACATAGCTATTGGGCTTAGTTTAGAGAGGCCCGGCCCATTGCTCGTTTATTTATACGTTGCTTGAACGTTGTTCAGATTGTTTGCAAGTCTTTTCATCTCCTTCCAGTTGTTCATCTTTATCCACTCTCGTTCCCATTAAGATTTTCTCTTCTCAAGGTGCGATTCCATTTCCAGTATGTATGTCGTTCTGTTTCCTTCCTCTGAAAAAAAACGTAATCTGTTATTTTGATGTACTGTTTCAGCAATTTTTTTATTGTTGTATTTTCCGATTTTCGTTTATCTTTCCCTTACTTTTCAGTCTTTTAAAACCTATATATTGTTGTTTGTCTTGCTTAGTTCGTATTGCATTATTTTATGTGGGTGTTGTTTGTTTCTTACTGTAAATAAAAGTTATCAGTTAGGGTTGATCCAGTTTTTCAGATATTTTATCTTTCTTTGTGTTTCTGAAATGTTTATTTCCTATTAATATCACTGTAATGTTTTATTTTTAAGTGTTTGTCTAATATATGAATGTATCTTGATTTTGTATGTGTAGGTTTTCTCTCTTCCAATGGCATTTCCAACTTACACTGAAGTGGAATATGACTACAGTGTTGGTACTTATGAAGTTGAAATATCAGCAACTGAATCATACTGGTATGCACGGAGTCAACTTGTTGTGTCCATCCATTCTGACAGCGTTCCTTTAACATTTTATCATGGTTCGGCTTGGAATGGCATGCAAATGAGTTTAGCCCGCTGCAACAAAGTGTTACATGCTGCGGGAGTCACTGGTGTGGTTAGAAGTCAAGTAGCCAATCGGCTTCTAATGGAATACACTAGAAGTTGGTTTCCGGCCGACGCTGACTTTGTTGAGTATGGCATGTGCCCGAACATCACTGTCAATGTACATTTCTTTGCTGACTCTTCATCTGATTCAAGCTCTGAATCCGACATAAACGATGACATTCATATGGAGGTTGACCAACCAGATCATCCAGCACCTCCAGAGCATATGGAGGTTGACGGATTAAGGGAGATATATCACCTTGATCTTGATGGAGACGAATGTACGATATATCTGCTTCCGATGTTGGCGTCAAATCCCGTTCTTGAAATGCCATGCCAACATTTCTTCCATCCATGTTGTTTGCGATCTTGGCTTAGAGTTCAAAGCAATTGTCCTCTTTGTCGATTAGAAATCTAGCTGTAGGTCTATTGCAAAATCTAAGTATTTATTATTTAGTACATTTTTGTATCTGATTTTCATTGTATGATATCAATGTAGGTTGACACTTTTTGTGGTACTGAATGTAACCTAATATATATTTTATGAATGAAGTTTGTTCTTGATCATATTTGTTTATGATTTCAATTCAAATCATAGTAATCTTTGATGTTTAAGTAGGACATTTTTTGTGACACTATGTGATCATATTGGTGGTTTCTGGTATTGAAGTGTATGTATGGGTTGACATTTTCTGTTATTGAAGCTTATCTGTTGACACTAGTTGGGTAAGTCTCAAAGTAGCGCTGACACTGATATTTGGTACAATTACTTGCGACACTAGGCTTTTATTTTTTGTTATTTTGAAGTGTATGTTGTTGCACGAGGTGGCAATGGCCCAAAGTCTTTTGTTACATTGTTGGTTAGAGTAGTTGGAAGTATTGGTGACACTATCCTTATATTTTTGTCTGATTTCTGTTTTTGAAGTTTTTTGTGGTGACACTAGGTGGATAAGGCCGAAAGTAGTGTTGACACGAGTTGGTTAATGTCCAACAAGGATAACTGTAACTCAAAAAACTGTAATCCGTTTTCAGTTTATAGTTTTACAGTTTTTTTATAGGTACTCTGTAATGAACCGACCCAAATAATGTTACAAGAATGAAAACTGTCTAATTATTTCCTATATATATCCATAAACAATTCATTGTTGTTCATTGGTTTCTGAAAATTGATTTTAACAGAAATCAGTATACCAGAACTTTTAATCACACTGCTAACACATCCCTCTCAAAAAAGATGAACTATGGAAACACTGTTGGGTTTTGCACAAGTTTCCATCAATTGATGAACGTGCTTGATTGTGTTGTTTACCGCGGGTATCACATGAATCTAGTTGATGAGGCATGCGAGACTAACAAAGAGTCTCGCAGGGTTGAGTTGGTGGAAGCCGTTGTGGTTCATTACACATTATACGAGGAATTACAAAGATCAATAATAGCAACTGAACATCACATTCGGATTGCATCCAAAGATGAAGACGGTGAAGCACTATCAAAGGTGATATTTGAAGTTTTATCCGTAATTTTTTTTCCATACTGTATTGAGTCTTGTAATTTATCTTTTATGTAGATGGAAGGAGAACCGGGCAAACAAAGACAGATGTTTGAAGAGGCAAAGGACAATCTCATAGAGTGCGTTAAAGAAGTTTTAGATGTAGAAATGGAAAGGAGGAAGAAGATTGATGACTTCTTAGGGCTCTAGTTCTACTATATTAATAATTGATAATATTGGAACTTATTTATATGTTTAATGTATTTTTTTTTTTGTTTTTTTAGTTTCTATGTGTTCTATGCTAATGATATGATGCAACATATTAATATCATAATAATCATATAATTATTTTGTAATTTCCCACCCCATATTTGACATTATAAAGTGTTACTAAACTTTTACGTCTATCTCTTGTGATACTGCAGACACATTCATTAGTTTGTGGATTGTTTTGGTAAAAGTAGTGCTGACACTATTTAACTAAGGTTTTATGTTATTGGTAATCTGCTCAACATCATCTTAGTTTTGCTGAACAATAGTTTATATTTGCACAACAAACAAATGGGTGTCATCAAATCAACTGTATGAATAAAGTAGACCAGTTATAAACACAAATCACATATTTGATTACCGAGGGTAGAGAATTGTGCTGACATAGAGAAAAGAACACACAACTGTTCAGAAGCAGTTATTGTTGTATGCATCTTGGCAAATACTATCCACCTTAAAACCACAGGGAAAACAACTGTCTTAATGTTTAAGAGAAAACTGTTCAGAAGCAGAGTACACAATTGTCTACACCCAAATACATTCCAAAGTTTGCAAAAAAAAAACATGAAATTGCCTTGTAGTTGTTCAACCAAGATAGTTTCTAGCCCTGAATCCCCTTTGAAGTCATTTTTGCATGGGATTTCGCTGCCTTCACAACTTCTGTGTTCACTTCATTCACCTTTGAGCACACAATATCTGTTAGGTACTTCACCCGTAGCTTTGAGATATTCTTGAAATTGCGCTTTTCCAATCCACACTTGTACGCTCTCTCTGTCCCAAAGAAGGTCTCCATGTGACGCATGAGGCATACCCTAGAATGCACGACTTTCTCTTCTCCGGCCCATGGGATGGGGACATTTGATGTTGGTGCAGCTAACACTATTTCTGCCTTTGCTCTAAGCCCCTTGTCTGTTAGATAAGCAATCAGCATATCCCCCCTGCATGGATTGAATTATAAAGCATGTAATTTTAATTGTAATCTGAGGTGATATTTAAATGAAATTAATACAAGTAAAGCCATAGCAGATATCATTAATAAAACTTACCAAACATTCGAAGGGTAATGCAAAGATACAAGTTGCATCAGTGCAAGATGGGGTGATATCAATGATCTAGACAACTTTGTTTTTCAAGTTGAAGACAACCATGACATAAAACACTTCTCGTTGAACCCCAAATTCAATCTAATCAACATAATATAAAACAGATAGACATTAGTGATTGAGCTTGTTAACTTTGATTTCGGATTCAGTATTTTGAGAACTTTGTTAAGGTGATTGCGAGGGACTATTATGTCTACATCTCTCAACGAAATGTGTGGTGACAAAGACAATATAGTATCAAGGTGGAGGTTAAATCTCTTAAACTGTTCGTCACAAGATCCTGATTATACACTCTCCACATTAAACTGGATCAAGAATAGAAATTAGTAAAAAAAAAAAAAAACAGACCCATCGTAGTAATGACAAAACAATGGAGTGTAATTGAAGGATGAACTTGTAAAGATATTACAGATTTGTTGATATTGACAAATAGCCTTGTTGGTGATTGAGCACTATTATATTGTTCCTTGTGGTTGAGGACAGCTGTCCATGCATCAATAATGACACTACACAAGTGGGTTTCATCTTCAAGTGTACCCATGTTTGTCCTTACAATTTCAACAGACTTGTGTTTAAATAAAAATTCCCTGCAAAGCGAATCATTTATGAAGGTGGATTAAGTAAAAATAATCTTTTACCTGTAAATGAACATACACTAAGTGAATTAAGATTAAAATGAACTTACGTGCTTTGAGTTGTTTTCATTGCTAAATAGGCTGAAACAGTGAGCTCAATTTCAGAGATAGGATCGTTAATATCAACAACCCGTGAATAATAAGAGCTTCTCAAAGTTGCAGAAGGTTTATGTGCTCTCCTTGCAGCTTCTTCTCTCTTTGTGTCATTAAGTTATTGTGCAGCATTCACATCTACTGCGTTGACACGTGGGGATCTCCGTGATGGCAATGTAGCAGGAGACTTGCATTTTCTCTTACCTTCCAAATGGGTCCCTAGTGGAATATCAGTTTCAAATTGAGTGGGTAGGGGATTTGGAGTTGTGCATAATGTGTGGAGTTTTAGCTTGAACATCCTGGTGTATTGGCGGATGACCATGGCCACTGGGAGGAGCTTGGTTTGGTTCAGTCGTAACGTTGTTTGCATCCCCAGTGTTCTCCGATGTCCCATTATCTTTCTTAAAAGCAGGATCATTTAGAAATAAATCAAAGGAAAATTCCACATCTACTTTGATGTTTGATTTCAATTTTTGCTTATTCTGATACGCCATCTCAATCTGCGTAACGCAATTTAAGAAAGCAGGGTCTGACCAGAATTTTTCTTGGGAGTCGGTAAAATGTGTGTTTGGAGAGTCATTCATATAAGACATGTCAGCAACATCTATAGCAGGCTCAGGGGTTACATCTTCCATCCCAAGAAGCTGGTTTGCCCCTTGTAGAAGTCTTTTCACCTTGTCATCATGTTGTAGTTCAGGCGGTACATTTGTAGACCACTCAACAAAATCAGATATAGCAGATGAAAGCACAGAAGTTTTTTTAGCAAAAAACTTTATCCAACTCTAGAAGATAACAACACAAAAAAAAAACAAGAATAAAAAATAACCATTAAATATCAGAACATGCTAAATTGCACCAATATTATATTGAATTATTTTAAAGAATTAATATAAACCTCTAATGGGGGTGGTTATTTTCCTGGATCAGCAGGGTGACTGGTGCCTTCATCGTTTTGTGCAGTAGTGGTCAGACAAGATGTAGACGGTATGCCTTGATGGGAAGGAACAATTTGGCGAGCCTAGACTAAGCCAAGACCAAAGCCTCCGGTACTAATATCATCAGTTTCTCGTTTGCGTAAAATTTATAATTCATGCCAACAAACACTGGGAAACAACGACTCATTCTTCTGAGTGCGGTGCTTGTGAATAGTTTCACCCTATCCATATAAAACAACTACAACACTAAGGTGATAAACATATATCAGTATAATGATGGAGCGGAGGAATGTTGAGATGAAGAATACTTTACGTACATTGTAAAGAAATTAAGGTAACATAAGAGGAAAGGTTTAAAAAAAACACTTACAACCAAGAATAATAGAGGCCCTCTGAAATGACCATTCTTGTCCCTTTTCCTTCTTTTCTTTGCATCAACCAAACTTTCCAACACCAGACCAAACCAATTTAGGTCTTTCATGTCTCCCAATTCAGGAACTGCTCTTTTTAAACTCTGGTTTGCATGCCCATTTCCCAGAGTATCAACCAATATAGAGTCTAATATAACAATAAAGTTCACAAGGAATTGATCACTACAGTCAGTGTCAGCTATCAATTTATCCATCCCCATATGAGGCCCTATCGATTAGTATTACACAGAAGAAATCAATTATAGACACTAATACAATTCGATTCGAGTGAAGTGACTGAACGAGCCATGTTCCTAAAAGGAGTGGCCATCTTTATTGTTGTTGTTATATTATCCTGGACCTCAAATGTGCTTCTCCAATCTTGCACAAGACTGAAATTCTCTTTAACTGTTTTTCTTCCAACTAAAATCTTTCCCAGGGGGAACCCCATTGTGATATGCACATCTATTTCTACAGTTTCAAGTTCTCCTCCATTAGCCAGAACCCAGCAACACTTGTTAGCATCAAACTGATCCACTAACCAATACAAAAGACGCAGTGGTAGGGTAACAATATCCAAGTTGAACAAAAATCCAAACCTAATATCTTGAATGAATGTCTTCTGCTTATCATTCATTTTTTTCAACGATGACACCAGCAAGCCGGGGCTTGAACATGCCTTCAAACCGGGCATATTTTTTTGTCTGGTGTTCCTCTCGGGCCTCACAATTATCTGCCTGTTTTCTGTGTTAGGTTGCATGTCTGTAGGATCCGTTTGCTCATCAGATGTGATGATATGCACAGTTGGGTTTACATGTTGAACACTTGTCTCATTAGGTGAATGGGTATCCAACCTTGCAATTTCAATGGTTTCTAAACCAACAGTGCTAACAGGAAGAGCAGTCACAAGGTGAACTTCTTTCCTACTGTTTTTTCGAACAAGTGGTTGAGAATCTTTTGATTCAAGAGACTGACAACCGTCCCGTGCTTCAAAGGCTTTACCAGCCTCATTATCATCAAGCAGTTCATCTTTGAAGGGAGGTGAATCTCTAGATTAATCAACTACTGGAGGTTTAACTCCAGATCTTTTTTATCTCTTAGAAGTTCGATTTGGACTTTGTAGAACAGGTGAATCACTTAAACTCTGGGGACGTTTACCTATACAATGAACACTTACAATAAATTTCTACAAATATCCGGACTAATGACATTGTAAAAGAAGGCAGTTCATACCCTATAAAATTCAAAATTGAATGATAAATCCATCACATTAATTTCTAATTATAATGTGCAAGTAATTGAAGTAGCAATGGTAGCTCCTTGAAGTCTGAATAACTGCTTGATTATAAACGTTAAAGCGTCTTGAATAAGCGTCATTTCCTGATTTTCGTGAAAACTAAACCCTAAAACAAAATTCGCTCTAATTTAAACTATAACATACGGAATAGACGGAATCATACCTTTCGGATCTGATGACATGTTGATGTATATGATAGATTTCTTATCCACAAGCCTATAATCAATCGTGAAGAAATCTCGCAGAGAAAGAGTGAGAGTAGATTTAGCTGGAGGATGAAAACCAAACGAAGGTGATTGAGAACTTCTAGAACGAGAAAAGCGTTTTAGACATTAAATTTATTTCTTATTATTTAACTTATAATTCCATACCTTAAATTTATTTTTTCATAATATGATTCTTTACTTTTCAATAGAATATGATTGCACAACATTGTTTATTGGTAGATATTTGCTCAAAAACATATTATATTTGCTCAACAATAGTTTATATTTGCACAACAACCTAGAGGTGTGAAATTATTGGTAACATGATCTTATTTTCTCTTTGTATGTTTACATACTTTCACAATAGATTATTGCACAATATCGTAATATTTTTGCTCATTAATCGTATAAAATTACACAACATTGATGTCCGGTAGGGGAAACATTTGCTCAAAAACATATTATTGCTCAACACTTATGGATTTGTTAGCAACATAATCATACTTTCTTTATTGATGTTTTCATATTTGCCCAATATATTATTGCTCAACATCGTCTTATTTTTGCTCATCAATAGGATAAAATTGCACAACAGCGTATCATTGATGAAAGTTTGCTTAACATCATCTTATTTTTGCTCAACGATAGTTTATATTTGCACAACAACAACACTTTGTTGCCAACATGATCATACCTCCTCTATTTATGTTTTCATAGTTTCTCAATAGATTATTGCTCAACATTGTCTTATTTTTGCTCATCAATACGATAAAATTGCCCAGCAGCGTATCATTGATGAAAACTTGCTCAACATCATCTTATTTTTGCTCAACAATAGTTTATATTTGCACAACAACAACATTTTGTTAACTTTGTATCGTTTTTTGAGTGAACAACAATGATATAAATTTGAGATTTCATGAGCACTGATGGAAAAAATGTGCTGACATAAATGGAAAAGAGTCCTTAAACTTGTATTATTACATGATAAAATCTAAAATTTTATTCTATAATATTGAATTAATGTTTATTTTGAAACATAAATGTCATTAACAATGTCTAAACTATAATATTTCCTAACATTACTTTTATGAAATACTGATGATAGAAATTGTGCTGACAGCCTTATTTCAAATGCTTTAATCTCCTCTTGAACTCTCCCATTGAAAGCTTTCTATTTGAAGGTGGTCTTCCTGCTCTCTTTCTTACTACTAGGGGTAACATTTGATAGATTTTATCACATCAGGGATGTTCCCTTCATCTTCTACCAACACTGGATATATTGTTTCTACATATGCCATACGCCAAGCATCATTGATGTAAACTTTTGCAATAAAATCAGACACATTTGCCTTTATGTGTGTAATAGCTGCTAGAGCATGTACACACGGTATTTTCTCAACATCAAAGACTCTGCACGTACATGTCCTCGCTGGTAGATCAACTATAGCTACAGCTCCGTGACCTTTGATCTCAAATTGTGATGCATTCATCCTTTCTACTCTGCATAATCCAACTTGCTCTTGTGATTTCTGTATCACCTTAAGGATTTCAGGAGTTATTCTGTCTTGGTTTCCAAGTGCTTTCTCTCTTCTTTCCTGGAACCATGATGTGTGTTTTTCTCTACCAAACTCCATAAGTGCCACAATGGGATAATCCTTTTTCCCTTTGAAAACGGAGTTCAAGCTTTCAACATTATTGGATGTCATCATGTTCTATCTATTACACTTTGCATGTGCTCTGGCCCATCTATCAAAACCTGCTGACACCAAATATTCTGACAGTTTTGGACAGCTTGCTTCTATTTGTGCAAGATAGTTGTTGAACTCTTGGATAGTGTAACTCGCTGCTTCTTTTTTGGACATTTTCCCCAATTCTTTTTTCCTGAATGTCGCTTTGATGTTCTGTTTCAAGTGCCACATACATATGCAGTGTGTAGCTGTTGGGTAAACTAAAGATACAACCCTTGAAATGCTAGCATGTCTATCAGAGACAAACACTAAGTCATTTGATGGAGGCACAACCTGCAGCAGCCGATACATAAACCATTCCCAAGAGTTGTTGTTTTCGGAGTCAACAATACCAAAGGCAAGCGGAAAAATATGTCTATTTGCATCTTGTGCAACTGCTCCAAGCAACGTGCCTCTGTATTGCCCAGTTAGAAAAGTGTCATCAATAACAACAACCTGGGATATACAGAAATGAAATTACTAATGTTATTTAATTTAAGGAAATCAATTATAAACAGAATTTATGCTGAACCTGATCAAGACATACCTTCTTTAAGAGTGGGAATGCTCTGATGCACTGTCCAAAGGAGAGGAACAAGTACTGAAACCTGTCTTCTTTGTCTGTTGAAAATAATGCTATAGTGCCATTGTTTCTCTCCATGAGCATATGGCAAAATGATGGTAAATCTGCATAATTTGATTCTGGTGTCCCCTTAACAATTTCGTGAGCAATCTTTGATGACTTCCATGCTCTCCAGTAGGTAATTGGCATCTTTTTTTCTATTCTCATCTTATCTATTATCTGTGCTGGTTTGTATCCAGCGTCAACACTGTGTAATTATATTCACATTAGAATAAATAATACTACCTCCGTCCAAAAATACATGCTCTCCAGTAGGTTATTGAGTCTTTTTCTTTTCCTAAACACAAAAACACAAAAATAGAGTCTTTTCTTTATTTGGTCTTTTACTTCTTGTTCTTGAATTGATTATTGCACTAATCTTGAATTGAGTTTGTGATTGTTTGTGGTTGCATAGCCTAAACACAAAGCCTAGCCGAGACCGTGGAGTCGACCAAAGTGGTGCGTCATTCCCTTGTGTAGCACCTTAGCCGACGACAGCCCTTGTCCCCATAGTCTTGCTTGGTCGACATTCACATACCACACGAGAAAACCCTAGTTTGTTACTTTTCTATCTTTGGAATTTTGATTTATCTTTTATCAAATTCCATTTATCTATGAAATTTGTTGCAAAATAGGCACTTTATTTGGACGAATTTGCAAAATGGTCACGTTTTTTGACAATTTAACAAAATGTCCACTATATATACTTATTTTCACTTTGTACGGACATTTTTTCCTGTTTCTCAGAAATCTGAATCCCTCCTCTTCCGAACTCTCTCTTTGCTCAATGTTTTTCGTCGTGCGTTTTCCTGCTTCGTTCGTCTTGCATCCTTCAATATTTGCTAAAGTAGTGAGTTTTCGGTCGATTTTTCTTCCTTGCTTCGCTAAAGTTGGGAGTTTTCGTCGTTTGGTTCAATGTCGTCATCCAGCAGCTCAGGTACCAATTTTGCTTCTTTTTGCGAACTGTATCGTGCTAGGGTTTTGGATTAAGTTTGTTTATGTTGATTTTATTGTTTTTGTATTATAATTTTGACAATCTATGGTTAAATCAATGCTTGATATGCATACCTATGTGCGCTTTTAGTAGTTTCCGTCGTTTATGCAAGTTGTATATGTAAATGCGTTGATTTCAACTGTTTCTTTTCGTCAATGTTGTGGTGTGGCACTTTGTAAGTGCTTTTTTATTGTTCTTTGTGTATGTCAATCTATTTTCCATGCTTTGGATTATTTGTGTTGATTAGAGTGTACTTATCTGCTGTTATTTTCATGTTTATGGTGGCTGACACTGTCTGTTTTTATATATTATTGTGTTAGTTTATTGTAGTTCCACCAATGTGTGTCTTTGGATATGGTATTTTGTGTTGTGTTTGTGATGTTTATGTTCCTTTACTATGTCTTGGTGACATTTTATTGTTATTGTTTATGGTTGTTTGCGTCATCACAGATTCTGTTATTGTATATTTACATTGTTCTGTATGTTGTTTCTTACAGGAGCTCAATCTTCTGATTCATCCATCTCTTATACTGGTTCTGATGTAACTTTTGCAATAAAATCAGACACATTTGCCTTTATGTGTGTAATAGCTGCTAGAGCATGTACACACGGTATTTTCTCGACATCAAAGTACTGCACGTACATGTCCTCACTGGTAGATCAACTATAGCTACAGCTCCGTGACCTTTGATCTCAAATTGTGATGCATTCATCCTTTCTACTCTGCATAATCCAACTTGCTCTTGTGATTTCTATATCACCTTAAGGATTTCAGCAGTTATTCTGTCTTGGTTTCCAAGTGCTTTCTCTCTTCTTTCCTGGAACCATGATGTGTGTTTTTCTCTAGCAAACTCCATAAGTGCCACAATGGGATACTCCTTTTTCCCTTTGAAAACGGAGTTCAAGCTTTCAACATTGTTGGATGTCATCATGTTGTATCTATTACACTTTGCATGTGCTCTGGCCCATCTATCAAAACCTGCTGACACCCAATATTCTGACAGTTTTGGACAGGTTGCTTCTATTTGTGCAAGATAGTTGTTGATCTCTTGGATAGTGTAACTCCCTGCTTCTTTTTTGGACATTTTCCCCAATTCTTTTTTCCTGAATGTCGCTTTGATGTTCTGTTTCAAGTGCCACATACATATGCAGTGTCTAGCTGTTAGGTAAACTAAAGATACAGCCCTTGAAATGCTAGCATGTCTATCAGAGACAAACACTAAGTCATTTGATGGAGGCACAACCTGCAGCAGCCGATACATAAACCATTCCCAAGAGCTGTTGTTTTCGGAGTCAACAATACCAAAGGCAAGTGGAAAAATATGTCTATTTGCATCTTGTGCAACTGCTCCAAGCAACGTGCCTCTATATTGCCCAGTTAGGAATGTGTCATCAATAACAACAACCTGGGATATACAGAAATGAAATTACTAATGTTATTGAATTTAAGGAAATCAATGACAAACATAATTTATGCTGACACTGATCAAGACATACCTTCTTTAAGAGTGGGAATGCTCTGATGCACTGTCCAAAGGAGAGGAACAAGTACTGAAACCTGTCTTCTTTGTCTGTTGAAAATAATGCTATAGTGCCATTGTTTCTCTCCATGAGCATATGGCAAAATGATGGTAAATCTACATAATTTGATTCTGGTGTCCCCTTAACAATTTCGTGAGCAATCTTTGATGACTTCCATGCTCTCCAGTAGGTAATTGGCATCTTTTTTTCTATTCTCATCTTATCCATTACATTTGTTAGTTTGTATCCAGCATCAACACTATGTAATTATATTCACATTAGAATAAATAATACTACCTCCGTCCAAAAATACATGCTCTCCAGTAGGTTATTCAGTCTTTTTCTTTTCCTAAACACAAAAACACAAAAATAGAGTCTTTTCTTTATTTGGTCTTTTACTTCTTGTTCTTGAATTGATTATTGCACTAATCTTGAATTGAGTTTGTGATTGTTTGTGGTTGCATAGCCTAAACACAAAGCCTAGCCGAGACCGTGGAGTCGACCAAAGTGGTGCGCAATTCCCTTGTGTAGCACCTTAGCCGACTGCAGCCCTTGTCCCCATAGTCTTGCTTGGTCGACATTCACATACCACAAGAGAAAACCCTAGTTTGTTACTTTTCTATCTTTGGAATTTTGATTTATCTTTTATCTAATTCCATTTATCTATGAAAAAATTTGCAAAATAGGCACTTTATTTGGACGAATTTGCAAAATGGTCACGTTTTTGGACAATTTAGCAAAATGTGCACTATATATACTTATTTTCGCTTTGTACAGACATTTTTTCCTGTTTCTCATAAATCTGAATCCCTCCTCTTCCGAACTCTCTCTTTGCTCGAAGTTTTTCGTCGTGCGTTTTCCTGCTTCGTTCGTCTTGCATCCTTCAATATTTGCTAAAGTAGTGAGTTTTCGGTCGATTTTTCTTCCTTGCTTCGCTAAAGTTGGGAGTTTTCGTCGTTTGCTTCAATGTCGTCATCCAGCAGCTCAAGTACCAATTTTGCTTCTTTTTGCGAACTGTACCGTGCTAGGGTTTTGGATTAAGTTTGTTTATGTTGATTTTATTGTTTTTGTATTATAATTTTGACAATCTATGGTTAAATCAATGCTTGATATGCATACCTATGTGCGTTTTTAGTAGTTTCCGTCGTTTATGCAAGTTGCATATGTAAATGCGTTGATTTTAACTGTTTCTTTTCGTCAATGTTGTGGTGTGGCACTTTGTAAGTGATGTTTTAGTGTTCTTCGTGTATGTCAATCTGTTTTCCATGCTTTGGATTTTTTGTGTTGATTAGAGTGTACTTATCTGCTGTTATTTTCATGTTTATGGTGGCTGACACTGTATGTTTTTATATATTATTGTGTTAGTTTATTGTAGTTCCACCAATGTGTCTTTGGATTTGGTATTTTGTGTTGTGTTTGTGATGTTTATGTTCCTTAACTATGTCTTGGTGACATTTTATTGTTATTGTTTATGGTTGTTTGCGTCATCACAGATTCTGTTATTGTATATTTACAGAATGCATGTCATCTCCATTATCTTCTAACAAAACACCCTTCATCCTGGTGTCACCGATCAATGTCATGCTATTTTCATGTGAGACAATGTTGGTTACATTTGGATTGCATGTCACCAATTGTAAACTGTCAGCTGAGAATTCCTGTTGATCTTCTTTTTCACTAACTGTTTTAATGCTGACACACAACTCAACAACAAATTTAACATCCTGTAATTCGGACAACCTTAAAAAAATCTTTTAAATCAGCATTATAGTCAACATTAAGCGGAGCTCTCAAGAATTTGAAAGAGTGTAAATGATTGAATTCTAATTCAAATGCACTGTCTATATTGAATCTGTTGTGCACTTTTTCAGTTAAACCATGTAATGTTATTGACTCATCAATCATAAACACATTTGAAGTAGTGTCTCTAACAAAGGTTGGACATTAATCATCAAACAACCATTTCCCACCATATACAACTGTAATAATGTGGGTTGCCATTGTAATCTGCAGAGTATGAATTTAAGAGGATAAATACATTGCAGTAGGAACAAACACAATCTGATTAAAATGATGACATGAGCTACCAAAGTGAATGCAATACACCTGTTATGAAAAAAATCTTACAGAATTTGCACCTACGGTGCAAATTTTTTATGAGTCAAATGCAGTCCAGATATTACAACTTTCAAAGTGTAATAAGGAATGTATAGATCATTGTATTGTCAAATGCAACAATAGATTTGCACCCCTGTGCAAATTTTCTACGACTCAAGTGTAGTGCTGACATGGCTCAATCAAAGTTTAATAAGGAAGTGTAGTGATGACATGAGCAATCAAAGTCTAATAAGTAATGGATACTTCAATATATTGTGCAGATTCAATTGTAGTGATGACATGAGCAATCAAAGTCTAATAAGGAATGGATACTTCTATATATATGCCAGATTCAAGTGTAGTGATGACATGAACACACTATTGGATGACATGAACACAATATTGGATGTAACAGTTTGGAATCTATATCCTTAAATCAACTAAATGAATACAATACACCTGTTATGAGAAAAAATCTATATAACTTGCACTTCTGGTGGAAAACTTATATGATTCAAGTCTAGTGATTACTTGAACAATCATAGTGAAATCACATCGTAAGCAATCATAGTGATGATCTGAGCAATGTAAAATATTAACAAGGATAAATAAGCATAAACAAACACAGTTTCGATTGGAAACTTGAAGATTACACATATATAGTAAAAAATGATGATAAACAGTAATTCATGCTTAAAAAATCAATCAAAATTTGCGCCAAGGCGCAAATTTTGATGCATTCTACAACATTATTCATTCGATTCTACTGTATGTGTGACTCCATAACTTTAATCACTTGATGCATAGAAAATGAATCAAAGTTTTCGCAAAAGGCACAGATTTTGATGCATTCAATAGCAGTAATCATTCAGTTCAACTATATTTTCATACAGGTATAGCATATATAAGCATAGATAAGCACAAATTTGACGTAAACTATATTTGTAATCACTCGATTCAAATCAGTAATCCAAAAATCGAAGGAAATTTGCGCCTTCGGCGCAAATTGAAGCAGTAATCCAAAAACTGAAGCAGTAATCCAAAAATTCAAGGAAATTTGCACCTTCGGTGCAAATTTAATATGACTCTTCACTATAATTGAAAATCAACTTAGATTCGTCAAAATTCTAGTAAAATTTGTGCATTTGGCGCAAATTTTTGATGAATTCATGCTAGTATTTGTAATAAATCGTAATCAAATACTTTGCTTACATGATTCTATAGAAGAGACTTCGAAATCGATCGTTTTGATGATGTCGCAGTGGTAATCTATCGGAAATCCTGGCAATCGCCGTTGAGCAGGTCGGGAGGGAGAAAGAGAGAGCGTGCGGAGAGAGAGAGCTGAAGGATAGAGAAAGGCGCGTGGGAGAAAGGGAGGAGGCTTTTATTTAGAACATTTACAAAATTGTCCCAAAACGTGAATATTTCGCAAATTAAGCCCATTTTCGTGGCTATTTTGCAAAATCCCCCTTTATCTATTTCCTATAAAAAAATCAGATTTTAGTTGTTAGATTTAATTCCATTATATCTAGCAATTATCAAAAAAGACTAAAGATAGATCTTGTTACCATATTTATCCAAAGGTTTTCTATATCTTAGAGTCTTTCTTGCATTAGTTTATAAAAAAAAATCAGTGTCAAAAAAAATAAGATTGAACTTGGACCTAGGAGGATAAAATCCACTAGGGGCAAAAGTAAGTAAAAAAAAAAAAGAGTTTGTTGATCTACCTAGTGCAAGAGAGCTCCAAAGGACCACTTTTGGTGAATTCTATCTACCCCTAGTCGACAGCCCTTTTATCAAACACATACCTCCCACAAAACACAAAATTGAAACCCTACCTTGCAACTACAACATCCTAACTTAAGTTTTCAATCAAAAGAGGTAAATTTCCATACTTTTCTTTATTTTCTTTTATTTCTCTTTCTTGTGTCGAGGACTACAGCTCTTATCGAGTACTCTTTGTGGATTTCTCCTTGTGTCGAGTGATCTTGACCCTCGTCGAGTTCTCTCCTTGCTATTGTCGAGTACTCACCTTGCTTATATCGAGTACCTTGTGTGATTCTTGCTTTGGTCGAGTAATCTCTTTGCTTGAATCGAGTTCTTTGTGCAGTATCTCCCAGTTTTGGTCGAGTGTCGTTTGTTCTGGTCGAGTGCCGCTCAAGTGCTGCCCGAGTACTAGTTCCGTCGAGGCCTTTTGGTCGATTTCGACCTTTTTGTCCAGCAGCCTTTTGTCAAGTACTCTTGAGTCGTGTCTGATTCATTCTCTCATATACCTTGATTGTTAAGTTATTTGCTTGAGTGTTGTTTCGCCCAAAGCGGATTGCTCTAACAAGCGTGACATACCAATTGGAGAGAGAGTGTGAGCGAAATACATTGTGAGGTTGTTTATATTTTTACTAATCTTTACATAGTTCTTCGTTTTTTTATTTGCTATGTCTAATCAGGTTAACAACGAGAATAATCCCAACAATGGGACTAATTCTAGCACCACCGTGACTCCCGAGCAATTCAACACCTTGATGATCACCATGAACGCCATGACTGAGATGTTGGTAAAGTTCAATAATGAAATGGTTAAGGTGGATAAAAGTTTTACGACAATAGAGCTTCATCGTTTTGGCTCTAACACAGTGTTCGTACAAGGAGTCCCACCTAGAGATGAAGTGCCACCAATTGAAAGGGAAGAAACTCATCATATTTCTACTCAACTTAATGTTTCTTCTAGCATATATAATTCACTGATTAATGGTCATGTAAATCATGTTGATAGTAATGATCAAGATCTTAATTTACTTGCCTATGATCATGATGATTGCATTGAATATGAGCATGATGATTCTTTGATTGATTTAAATGTTCAACCTATGTCTTGTGATGATAATCAAAGAGAAGATTTATGTCATACTACATGCTTAGAAAATGGCAATGTTTCTAATATGATCATTGATGAAAAATCTTCTAATAGTGCTAGCCTTGAAATGATTGAATATCCAGCCTTGAAAAATGATGAAAACTTGCTAGCATTGGATGGAAACTTAGGGATCAATGAACAAGCTAAAGTGCATATTAAGTTAGAACATCATGAAGTTGATATGAAACCTGAATTATGCACTAATAAAGTTTCTTTTCTTGATTTTGTAGTGAGCTCTATTGGCCTACAAGTTGACGAAGCTGAGACAATAACCAACAAGGAGTGGTCAATCCCTACATCATTCGGTCTTGAGACGAGTTTCCATGGGCATGAGGTTTTCGATCCAGGAACTCATGTGGATGCATTTGAGGACAATTTCATCCTCAAAAGGAAGAAGAAGGCTCCACCATGGGAGAAGATCCAAAGGTGCAAATGACGTTTTAGACTCTCGTTCAGAATTTTGACAGCTTTTCGACGTCTCAGTAAAATGAGTCGTACGGAGTCAATATTTATCGGATTGGAGCGTGACATACCTTGTCGAAACGAAGACGAAGAGATCTACAACTTTTCTTTTGAAGGTTTTTCCAGATTCGACATAGAGCTTGGTCGAAATCCACATTCTTTGAGCTGTCGCTGGTTTTGACGGGATTTTATTAAGTCTTGAACATTATATTATTTCCTATTTTAACAACTTTCTTACTTAAGTTATTTTAGGAAAATTTAGAGGTTATTTTTATTAATTTCTTTAAGTTTTTTTATTAAGTTATGTCGGCCCAAATCAGCCCTTGTAAGTCTATATAAGCCGAGTTCTTCCATTGTAGAACACACGGAATTCATTATTAAGAAAAGTCTCTTTTTGTGTTGAAACACATGAGTGAAAGTCAATCGATTCGAAGCATGACTCATCGATTGCAACTATTGGTATTGTTTTAGCTTGGTTTGCTTTGTGTTCATCAACTTCGCAAGATTTGGTGATCCTAGTATCCACGAGACCCCTCCTTGTGCCTCCAAGTTGTCCACTTGGTTGTGTAGGGTTGTAGAGGCGGATTATATAGTCATTGGTATTGTTTCCTACCCTCTTAGGAGGCCTGGAGTCTTTATCTTGTTCTATATAGATCGACTCAATCCTTATCGGTCTTTGGTCTCTATCAATTTCGAGTTTTTATTGCATTTTGATCGAGTCTTGTTCTTTCTTTTAGTCGATATCGAGTCAGTCCCTTTGTTTTGTCGAGTCTTGTTTATTTTCTTGGTCGATCTTGAAGTTCTTGATCGATTCTTGAGAGTCTTGCTGCGTCTCTTTGCTTTCTTGGTTAATCTTGCTTCCATTCTTGTTATTCTTGTTTGATTGTCGAAGATCGGGCCATCTCACGGCTAACCCCGTATCAAATTGGCGTCAGAGCTTTGGTTTCCGACATCAAGATTGAGTCTTTTTCTTTTCCTAAACACAAAAACACAAAAATAGAGTCTTTTCTTTATTTGGTCTTTTACTTCTTGTTCTTGAATTGATTATTGCACTAATCTTGAATTGAGTTTGTGATTGTTTGTGGTTGCATAGCCTAAACACAAAGCCTAGCCGAGACCGTGGAGTCGACCAAAGTGGTGCGCAATTCCCTTGTGTAGCACCTTAGCCGACGGCAGCCCTTGTCCCTATAGTCTTGCTTGGTCGACATTCACATACCACAAGAGAAAACCCTAGTTTTTTACTTTTCTATCTTTGGAATTTTGATTTATCTTTTATCTAATTCCATTTATCTATGAAAAAATTTGCAAAATAGGCACTTTATTTGGACGAATTTGCAAAGTGGTCACGTTTTTGGACAATTTAGCAAAATGTCCACTATATATACTTATTTTCGCTTTGTACGGACATTTTTTCCTGTTTCTCATAAATCTGAATCCCTCCTCTTCCGAACTCTCTCTTTGCTCGAAGTTTTTCGTCATGCGTTTTCCTGCTTCGTTCGTCTTGCATCCTTCAATATTTGCTAAAGTAGTCAGTTTTCGGTCGATTTTTCTTCCTTGCTTCGCTAAAGTTGGGAGTTTTCGTCGTTTGCTTCAATGTCGTCATCCAGCAGCTCAGGTACCAATTTTGCTTCTTTTTGCGAACTGTATCGTGCTAGGGTTTTGGATTAAGTTTGTTTATGTTGATTTTATTGTTTTTGTATTATAATTTTGACAATCTATGGTTAAATCAATGCTTGATATGCATACCTATGTGCGTTTTTTAGTAGTTTCCGTCGTTTATGCAAGTTGCATACGTAAATGCGTTGATTTTAACTGTTTCTTTTCGTCAATGTTGTGATGTGGCACTTTTTATGTGCTTTTTTAGTGTTCTTCGTGTATGTCAATCTGTTTTCCATGCTTTGGATTGTTTGTGTTGATTAGAGTGTACTTATCTCCTGTTATTTTCATGTTTATGGTGGATGACACTGTCTGTTTTTATATATTATTGTGTCAGTTTATTGTAGTTCCACCAATGTGTGTCTTTGGATTTGGTATTTTGTGTTGTGTTTGTGATGTTTATGTTCCTTTGCTATGTCTTGGTGACATTTTATTGTTATTGTTTATGGTTGTTTGCGTCATCACAGATTTTGTTATTGTATATTTACATTGTTCTGTATGTTGTTTCTTATAGGAGCTCAATCTTCTGATTCATCCACCTCTTATACTTTTTCTGATGTAAGTTATTTTAGTTTTCCATTTGGAAATTTTTTTTTGATGAGCAAATTGTAATTTTTTCTTAATCTGATGTTTGTTTTTGTGCTTAATTGTCTGTGATTGATCAGGGTTTGGAATATTGCATTCCTGTTTCTGATCTATTTCATTGTAGATCCAACATTTATTCATATCCTTCTGTCTGTGATCTGATTAAGGAGCATTTGTGTCCTTCTCACTACAATATTCTGGAAGAAAGTTTCCTTGGATGGGTGCTGACGGGCACCGAAATGGTTACCAATTTTTAACTTATGCATCAAATGGTGCTCCGTCAAGTACAAACATAAAAAGAGAATCAGCTGTGGTTTAGAGTTGGTGGACATCTCGCACGTTTTTCAATTGCTGATTTTTATGGTATTACAGGCCTTCCTTGTGAACACCATGTTTGTAATATCCCAAAGAAAGTGTCAATATTTGAATTTTTTGGGCAGAAGAAAATGACTCATGATGAGTTACTTGATCGTTTCATATCTGAGAAAAAGAAGTCTAAGAAGAAGTTGATTATGGCAAAGTTATTGCTGATTGAGAGGTTAATTGTTTATAGGAGGTCAGCAGTTGTAAGTGCACAATTCTTATCTCTTGCGTGCAATGAGAAGGAGTTTGAACTATATCCTTGGGGTAGAGTCATACACCCGGTTGTTGAAGTCATTGAAGAGTTCTTCTATTGTAGATCGGAATGGGGTTAGGGGTTCTTATCAAATGTATGGGTATTGTCTTGCATTCCAGGTATTGTGCTTTAGTGTTTGCATGTCTTATGTCATCAATTTTTTGTCTGTGTCTGCACAACTTTATTGTTTATGTGAGCATTATTTAAATATTGTTTTGTAGTGTCATAACGAGTTTTCTTTTGTAACAGCCTGAGTGCGGGATGGTTGGGCGAGGTCGAGAGCTCCGACAGCTTGAGAGTGAGGCCGAGGGTGCGCGACGAGAGCAGAGGCGAGGGCAGCGAGGCCGAGCAGTGGTAGGAGCAGCTGGGCGTGGGAATGTGAGTGAGGAGGAGGCCGCGAGTCCGAGCACTGGGCAGCTAGCGGGTTAGGCGAAGGAGCTGAGCTCGAGAGCCCCGATCGCCGGCGAGAGCGAGGCGCGAGCAGAGCCATGGCGCCAGGCTGTTTTGAATCGGGAGGAAGACGATTCCGTGGCTCATGTGGGCCCCTTGCCTTTACAAAATGTGTTTTACTAACTTAACCGGTTAGGGGTTGGTTCGGTTCGGTTCGGTTTGGTTTGTTTCGATCCGGTTTGTTTCGGTTGGATTTAAATGTGTTCGGTTCGGTTTGGTTCGGGTTTATCCGTATTTAATTAATTAATTAATGGTATTTAAAGTAAAATATAATATTACTAGGGGTTAAAATATAACATTATTTGGACTTCAAGATTTATAAAGAATTTGGAAAAGAATTTCAAGGTTCGAAAGTAATCTAATAAATAAATTAAAAAAGGAATTCGGCGAGTATTTTAGGGGTCGGAATTCTTAACTGTTTAATTCGGACTTGAAACAATTTTGAACTAAACTGACAATAAGAGTTATTCGGTGACTAATTAGAATAATAGTATGATCGTTTGACTAACGGCATGATATGTGTGACTAATGGCATGACTTGTGGTGATTTATTATAAGGGGATAAATATTTGTTACCGATGATGATAATGATATATATACTTATGAAGAGTATGAGTATGAAATAGTAATATGCAAATGTGACTAAGTATGATATGCAGGTTATCTTAAGTTATAAGAGATGGTTGATCATGATGAACTGGAAGTGTGGTTGGTGTGATATTGCTTATTTATTTGCTTGTATGAGTGTGTAATATATGTGATCAGAAAAGCTATAGAAGTATACTTAGTACATTCTCGTTATGTAATTAGGTGATATTCTGTGATCGTGACTACTGTGTGGTGGATTATTCTTTTGCTGATCTTCTCTCCAGGTAAGTACCTCCGGGGCTTACTCAGTAACCAGTACCTTCTGCCTGATGTGTCATATAGTATGTAGGTGTTCCATATACATAAGAGCATGTCATGTAATATCATGCTTAGGAATTGCATTTACGAATGAGCATCCTTATTCTGTATGCGTTTGAATACAGAACGACCGTTATCTGTGAGTTCAAGAGTCCTTGCTAGGGTCATAGGGCAGCCCAGCTTCATCGGGTGTTGTCCTCTTCGAGTCATTTATATATATATATCACGAGATACGAGATGAGCATGAGATATGATATGATGATGAGATTTGATATGATTATAGCATCGAAATGGCCAGTCTCCACCTTGTCTAGAAGAGGGGTGGTAGTAAAAGAGAGATATACCACTTGGTATTCTTTGTTAAGGCCTTCCTCAATATTCTGCACATATGAATTAGGAGCATGATAGTGTGTTTTTATTTCAGTACTGCATGAAGGCATCCATTATTCTAGGTATAGGCGTATTATATGTCCTCAGCGCGGTCAAAGGACCCGCGGGCGAACTCTTGGCCTGACTTGGTGGTATAGTTTCTGGTACCCGATCTACTACTTGATTTTGTGCTGATATGACGGGGTCCATTCATATGGCGGAGAGTGAGTGTATGAACCCTTACTTCACCAAACTCATGCTTTTTGGATTTCTTCCTATTATACTCCGTTTTGACCCGGCTCTGCCGTGGCACTGGTTGTATCGTTTTCAGAACTTTTGTCCTTTGCATGATAAAGGTTTTCGCGCGTTGTAGACTTATGACACGTACAGGGGTTTACCCCGGGGTCTCCAACGGACCTTCCGGGTTTGGGTGCGAAATCCCACTTTAAACTGCGCATCTTTGATTTCAAACCTTCAACCTGTACTCGGGGCGCAAGATCTCAACGAGGGGTTTCATCCCTCGAAACGTAACTCGGGAATCATAATCCCGGGCCGTTACAAAGGTGGTATCAAAGCTGAGGTTTTGCAATCCGAGTACAATAGGTTGAAGAGGTTTTGAAAATCGCCCAATGTTTTCAAATGGTTTTGGAAAATATTTTATAAAGGGCAAAATGAATTTAATTGGACTTAAAACCTAAAATGAATAAAAGGGAAATAATCTCGTGGGTAGCGACCCAAGCGGTAGACATCCCTTATGGATGTAGAATACGGGGAACGGTAGGCAAAATACTAGCTTTTATTTACAGATGGGCCTAGAAGACTCCAAGGAACACCACGGAGGTTGGAGTGTTGAGTTAGAAGGTCGTGAGGTTTTGCCCCTCCGGTCGGTCATCCCTCGAAGGACGGCATAGATCGTCTATATGCTTACGTTTATATATGTACATATATGCAATTGGGCTTGAGGGCGATCCTCCTCGAAGAGGACCATATTAATCTTGTTGATTGCTTCCGTGATGAGTGCTCTATTGTGGTTAGGATAGCGAACTAATCAGTATTCCTTGACTTGAATCATGTGTTGAATAATTGTGCAAACGGAATAGTGGGAGAAAACCTTGTTCTTATGTAATCGGAATTCCTGTTTTGTCGAAATAGCCCTTTCATAATTCAAACCCCCTGATGGTTCTGACTCTGTCATCCGCCCCACCAAAACATCTAGGCATGTTAGCAAGGGTCGAGAAGCATCCACTCCCCTGTTTAGAGTCTTGTTTCGTATCCCACCATAGATGCTTCTATCGAGTCTCGTACCTGTGATTGGGGTCTTTCACGGGGAATTTGGGTCTGTCAACTAAATACCTTCGGAAATCGTGTCAGGTGTGAGGGTTACCTGAGTATGTTAGTGGGAGTGAGGATTTAAATCGTTTCGAGATAGAAGTGAGTTGTCTTATGGAGTCATCCCTTTCGATCATCGTAGTGGTCAACCATGTCTTCTTGTCACAAGAGTCTAAACACGAGTTCTACCCTCATCTATCAGAAATGGCGTGAATGTCCTTGTGTCCTACCCAGCAAGTCATACTAGCGTCCCACGGGAAAACGGGGTGGTGAGTCGGTGATTGTCCTTAGAGAATTCTATCAAGTTATAATGATGGCCTCCTTGTGATTTCATGAAATTGTTTATTGGTATAATTCAGCATGACTTGCCTGGTACCTTGCATGGTTACACTTATGAGTAGATGTATGTGTCGTATGTATTGAATCCCCATGATTACCGTCTTTCTATGAACTAGGTCCATGATAGTGTGCTCAACTCTCGTTGTATGTTAAAACGTGAATTGGATGACTTAGCATGCCAGATGAACCTCATTGGACCTCAGGATTGTGTACATGTTTAATAAGTATTGCTAGTATCATGTAGGATATATACCTCCCAGTTATAAGCCCTCATATGATTGTGTGACATCTTAGTCTTAGTATGTGAATATGGATGTATGTGATGAGATAGTTGCTATACCAACTCTGCATGAACTGACTATACCCTTAGCATGATTTTTAGGGTGCATCTTAGCATGCTGGCCTCAATTTCGCAATATTATGACTTGCTTATGTGTGTATCTAAATTGAGTGATAAGTCGCGCATAAGATATCTTGTGATGTTTGCTAGGTCTTGCATAACTTATGACATATATGTCTCATGTTAGTCTGTGCATACATGTTCTTAGTCTGTCAAGCATGATTGGTGAATGAAATGATAAGTTCCTAGCTTGTTCTGCGCACATATAAAGATGATTATATGAACATGTTATGAATGCGTAAATCGATATTCCTTGAGATAGGTGCATACTAGTGTGAAATAATGTGATGATATCTCTTGATTTTTATGTGTTTGCGTGCCATATTTATAAGAGCATCGTTGTAACTCTCGGGTTGGGATCTTATCCTTGGTCTCGTCGTCCCTAGTCCTATTACATGTCTAAACTCTTAAGGAAGTTGTGTCTTCCGCCCTTGTCTCTCCCCTATCTCTGTAACTTATAACCCTTGCAATCCTTCGATGAGCGCTGACATGCAAGAAAGGACCGACGACCAAGTGACACCATAGCAACGCAACAGAAGTGTGATGGGTCCATGACCCATAGACCACAGGACTGACGTCCCCAAAAGTATACAAAAGACGAACAAATTTGAAAGATGGTAGTCGCGTACGTGATTCTCTTAGATGACTCAAGGAAGGACGTTCTTAATCCAAATTGTGGATTCTTCTATACTAATCGGAATTGATGTTTTGTGATAGGCCTAGAACTGACATAATTGAATGTGTGATGACGGATATGCTGAATTGGTAGCGATGATTCCCTGACTAACTTGTTTCTATGACGATGTGCCTTGGTGCTTGGTATACTGACTTGCGGGTGAGTAGGTTATGAGTTATATGTATGAGAGTGCTTTATTCTTGAGCTTGAGTCATGAGATTCTTCGGTGAGACGGGTTGAAAAGAGGCAGGTGGATTAAGGTATTCGGATTGGGCCATTGGTCATGTGAGATGGGGTGCAGAAAGGATGCGTTAGCTTGGGTAGAGCCGAGTGAGTTGGGATGTGTCGAAGATAGTGGTCTGTGAGTATAGATGAGCTTCTAGGTAGGTCTTAGGTGAGCAGTACGTGGGGCTAGTGTGCCGAGATTTTGAGGGGGGGTGTCCTAGTGAGAAGTGGTAGTCTAGGCAGGTACTGTGTGCGGGTAGTATAAGAGAGTAGTTGACTGAGGTCTGGACTAGTTTCATTAGGGTGATCTTGAGTTTGGGTGTGGGTAGAGGTAGTTAGGATAGTTCTAGAGGTGGATGGGCGAGCTAGGAGTTGATCGGGGGATTCTTAAAGGGTGGTGTTGTGAGATGGATTGGTGTGCCAAGGAAGGTGTCTAGATAGTCTAGGAGCGGATCATGGGCGGAGTCGAGGATGATCGGTTAAGGAACGTCTGAGGAATCGTAGAATTTGGGACTAGGTGGTGTGTGCTATGAATGAGAGCGATTTCGGTAAGGGATGAGGTTGAGGAGTTGCCAAGGAAGAGTAGTATGAGGTTGCTTGGGAAATTATCGATCGGGGATATTAGGTTGTTCGTGTGATGAGTAATTGGGGTTGTTTGTGTAGGATTGGTAATGTTTGGGAAATTGATGAGTGAAGGATTTATAGGTGCGTTGTTGGAGGATTTTGGCATAGGGAATGAATCGGGATTTATGAGTGGATGTTATTATGGCTATTGAGGTATTTGAGGATGTGAGATGAATCTTTAAGGAAAGGCTGGTAGCTAGGCAATGATGTAGTTGAGATTCCTAGTAAGACTGTGCGCTTAAGGTTGAGATAGAGAGATTATGAGCATGGATTTGGTAACTAGGCAAAGCAGAAAGTATTGAGGACGCTAGAGGATAAGAGATTTTAGAAGGCTGGTGAAGTTGCGGTACTTAGGAAATTCGGACGAGGATGTTATAGGAATTCGGTGAAAATGATAATGGGTACATAAGAGTTTAAGTGGTAGAGATTCCGAAGTTTAAGGAAGCGTGATCTGAGGCAATTTGGGAAAACATACGGAGTTGAGGGGACCAGTCCAGGTAGAGTATGATGGGAAGAAGATCTAAAGTGGGTCAGCTTGAGGGTCATGGTGTTTCGTGGTTGGGAGTACCACTAGTTGGGTTCTACGTTAGAATTGGTCAGGAGTGTCAGGGGTGAGATGGTCAGCATGAGTTGGGTTCTTAGAGGTGGATGGTTAGTGAGAGTGGTTAGTGGCGTGGGAAGTATGTTTAAGTTAGCAAGGTGATTCGAGATGTCTCTTTAGGAGATGATGGTCGGGCGGAGTCTTGAGAGCCCAGGAAGAGTAAGCGAGATTGTTAAGAAGCGTCTAGATCGATCGTGAGGGAGGTTAAGTTAGGGACTTGGGATCTCTCTGAGAAGGAGAAGATGGGACCGTTAGAGGACCCCAAGGAGGAGGGTGCGCTTGATAAGGAGTCTTGGAACGTAGTTGGTCGAGTTGTTAAGCTTGTCGGATCAGGATCGAAAACCGTGTGATGGGGAACTCTGAGAAATAGTTTAGATGGTCGAGTGGAAGGTAAGACTTGAGATCGGGATGTCGAAATTGATTGGCCTTAGATGGCTTGATGGAATAGGAGTTGGTATACCTAGTAGTGGTTTGAGTTGGTAGACCTCGATGAAGTGGATCTTAGTGCAAGGGATGGTGAGTAGTGGTCGTGTCTTGTCATGATTTGTAGTGTAAGGCAGATTCTCCTGGAATAGTGATCTAGTGTATACTTTACTTGGGGCCGAATGTTGTGCGAATTCTATGCTATAGACGATGTTGATTCTCTGATGTGTTGCCGTTGACAATTGGGAACTGTAGTACTAACATAGTTATCCCTGAACTCAATGGAATGCTACTGTACGGAAGCAGTTGTTTGCCTCTAATGCGATGTCGCTTGATAGTTAGAATGAGTATGATGTACTTATCTAATTGATATAACGTGCTTAAAAGATTGATATGGTGTGTTACTTCTGTGAGATGATGTGATAAATTCTACCATATATGATATGATGCTTGATGATGAAAATGATAGAAATTGAACTGTTGAACCTTGATTCTGTCTTAGAACCTAGGAAGAGAATATGAGATTAGCCTTTAGAAGTGGATGGTAGGATGAATGGAGAGGTTAGGAATGCTTTTGACTAATGCGGAACTTGAAGTTTTGAATGGTGTTTTAAAGAGGATGTTGTGATGTTTTGAGTTATGATATGATCGAGGAGTCGGAGTAAGGATGTGGTAGGGGCCCATATCACATTCTTGCTACGGTCTATTGGGGATATTATGATCACGACAACGGTACTGTGAGGATCACATAGGGGCACCAATGAGATACTTACGGGATTAATGACATGATCCTTGGACTCACTAATTTCGAATTTCATCCCCTATTTTAAAATGATTTTAGTCTCGAGGACGAGACTTGTTTTTAGAGGTGGATGATGTAAAGGCTCGGATTTTCAAATCCTAATTTTTCGAAAAAAGGAAATTAAAGATGAATTTAAATCGAGTTAAAAGCTCGTTTAGCGGATTCCCACCGTAATATAAAATTTGACGAATAATTTCCATCCTTTTACCTTGAAAATTCAAAATAATTATCGGATGGCGATATCCTTGTCGATTTTAAAAATCTAATTGACCGAGAGAGCGAGAGTCGGGGAAACTAACATTCAAGAACTAATTTCTGTTTTCGAAATTCACGCATTCGAGATTTATTCCGGGCATTTGATTTTAACCAATTTTACACTCTACCCAATCCCCACCCACTCCCGTCACTCACCATACCCCTCTCAGACCCCCCTTACCCCGTCATTTTCACCATCACCACTCCACTCCCTCTCCCAGTAAATTACCACCATCACTCATCGTCAGTTCGTCACCATCACCTCCTCACTGTCTTCGATCTCCTTCACCATTTCACGTCACCACCTCCGCTCCATCCTATCTCCATCATCACCACATGTTCTTCTCTGAGCCAGCAGCAACAACAGCCTCAACGTCACCCTCGAGCCTCCCAGAAGCCCCAACGCCGCCCAAGGAGCACTCCATCGCCGTCGCGAGCCACCGGAGCTTCATGTCCCTCGTTTGATCGCGAACCAATTTTTCGGTAAGCCGTTCTCACTCGTTTTCCATTGGAATCGCCCTCGGACTTCACCACCACGCTCACCTCTATCCCACGCAGGTCCGACAAGCCATCGCGAGCCACCGACGAAGCCCAGAACTCCGATCGAGAGCTTCGAAGTCGCGAAAAATCCATCTCGGTGAGCTTCGAATCTATCCTCGTTTTAATTCGTTTTTTTTATTCTTTTTGATGTCTAGACTAGTTGGGAGTTAGAGAGGGTTGAGTGCGGGATGGTTGGGCGAGGTCGAGAGCTCTGACAGTTCGAAAGTGAGGCCGAGGGTGCGAGACGAGAGCAGAGGTGATGGCAGCGAGGCCGAGCAGTGGTAGGAGCAGCTGGGCGGGGGAATGTGAGCGAGGAGGAGGCCGTGAGTCCGAGCACTGGGCAGCTCGTGGGTTAGGCGGAGGAGCTGAGCTCGAGAGCCCCGGGGCCAGGCTGTTTTGAATCGGGAGGAAGACGATGTCGTGGCTCATGTGGGCCCCTTGCCTTTACAAAATGTGTTTTACTAACTTAACCGGTTTGGGGTTGGTTCGGTTCGGTTCGGTTTGGTTTGTTTCGATCCGGTTTGTTTCGGTTGGATTTAAATGTGTTCGGTTCGGATCGGGTTTATCCGTATTTAATTAATTAATTAATGGTATTTAAAGTAAAATATAATATTACTGGGGGTTAAAATATAACATTATTTGGACTTCAAGATTTATAAAGAATTTGGAAAAGAATTTCAAGGTTCGAAATTAATCTAATAAATAAATTAAAAAGGGAATTCGGTGAGTATTTTAAGGGTCGGAATTCTTAACTGTTTAATTCGGACTTGAAATGATTTTGAACTAAATTGACAATAAGAGTTATTCGGTGACTAACTAGCATAATAGTATGATCGTTTGACTAACGCCATGATATGTGTGACTAATGGCATGACTTATGGTGATTTATTATAAGGGGATAAATATTTGTTATCGATGATGATAATGATATATATACTTATGAAGAGTATGAGTATGAAATAGTAATATGCAAATGTGACTAAGTATGATATGAAGGTTATCTTAAGTTATAAGAGATGGTTGATCATGATGAACTGGAAGTATGGTTGGTGTGATCTTGCTTATTTATTTGCTTGTATGAGTGTGTAATATATGTGATCAGAAAAGCTATAGAAGTATACTTAGTACATTGTCGTTATGTAATTAGGTGATATTCTGTGATCGTGACTACTGTGTGCTAGATTATTCTTTTGCTGATCTTCTCTCCAGGTAAGTACCTCCGGGGCTTACTCAGTAACCAGTACCTCCTGCTTGATGTGTCATATAGTATGTAGGTGTTGCATATGCATAAGAGCATGTCATGTAGTATCATGCTTAGGAATTGCATTTACGAATGGTCATCCTTATTCTGTATGCGTTTGAATACAAAATGGCCGTTATCTGTGAGTCCTAGAGTCCTTGCTAGGGTCATAGGGCAGCCCATCTTCATCGGGCGTTGTCCTCCTCGAGTCATTTATATACATATATATATATCACGAGATACGAGATGAGCATGAGATATGATATGATGATGAGATTTGATATGATTATAGCATCGAACTGGCCAGTCTCCACCTTGTCTGGAAGAGGGGTGGTGGTAAAAGAGGGATATACCACTTGGTATTCTTTGTTAAGGCCTTCATCAATATTCTGCACATATGAATTAAGAGCATGATAGTGTGGTTTTATTTTAGTACTGCATGAAGGCATCCTTTATTCTAGGTATACGCGTATTATATGTCCTCAGCGCGGTCAGAGGACCTGCGGGTGGACTCTTGGCCTGACTTGGTGGTATAGTTTCTGGTACCCGATCTACTACTTGATTTTGTGCTGATATGACGGGGTCCATTCATATGGCGGAGAGTGAGTGTATGAACCCTGACTTCAACAAACTCATGATTTTTGGATTTCTTCCTATTATACTCCGTTTTGACCCGGCTCTGCCGTGGCACTGGTTGTATCATTTTCAGAACTTTCGTCCTTTGCATGATAAAGGTTTTCGCGCGTTGTAGACTTAGGACAGGTACAGGGGTTTACCCCGGGGTCTCCAACGGACCTTCCGGGTTTAGGTGCGAAATCCCACTTTAAACTGCGCATCTTCGATTTCAAACCTTCAACCTGTACTCGGGGCGGAAGATCCCAACGAGGGGTTTCGTCCCTCGAAACGTAACTCGGGAATCATAATCCTGGGCCGTTACAGTCTGTATTTGGGCAAACGTCTGTTGCTTGTGAAATGAAGAAATTTGTGTTTCAAGTGTTGAAGCTAGAAAAATAGCAATGTCCGCAGAGAAATTGGAAGGTACTTAAGATGTATCTCCTCAAATGGAGGCCAACAATTATTCAACGGGTGAGTTGCCTCCAAAAACACATGTTGATGCTTTTGCTTCTTCTCTCCCAACTCATCCTGATTGGGTGAAGGAGATTTTTAGGAGGATTGAGAAGCTTAAGGAGGTCCCTAAATCTATGCATCTGTTGTCTGCGAGGGTTGATGCAATTGAAACAAAGATTGTGGAGTTGACTGGGATTCTTCAAGTTTTTGGTGAGATGTCGAAGAGGTACGATGAGCTTCAGGTTAGGGTTGGTAATTATGAGGCTTTAGTTGAGAGGTTGCAGGCAAATGTTGTCAAGCCTGAAGATGATAAGCACATTGCTGGTAAGCCCGAGGGGACTCCTTTGAAAATCGATGATGAACATGTTAGTGGTGGTAAGCCCCAGGGCACACCTGTGAAGGATGATGATAAAGATCTGAACAAAATTGTGAATGATGTTGTGTCTGATCTTCAGCAGTCTTTCCCTGACGAGGAGTTAGTGTTGAAATCATCTCCTCCTTCTGTTAATGTTGTGCACGTGTCTTTGCCATCAATAACTTCGGAGGTTCCAGGAGTGGATAAGGAGTTTCCATCTGTTGTCTCTGACACTGAATTTAAGGTTGTAGGTGCGGAAGTGAAATGCGTGTAGGATTTGAAAATGATATTTCATTAATGAAGCATGAAGTTGATGATGCCAAAATGGTTGGAGATAAGGTTGGAATTCCATCAACTTCTGCTGAAGCCCTTCAATCTACAAAGTCTGGAGGCGAAGGTGCTGATGGTAAAGTTGTTGGAGTTAGAGTTGACCCATCCTTGTAAATGTACATCACTCTGTCTGATAACGATGATGATAAGAGTGTAGGTGTTGATTGGGATTCGGCCGCCAATGATTCTGCAACTAAAATTCAAGTTGAACAATCAAAGGCTTCCCATCTTATCCATCAACCAGTACATTCCTATATGGCCCAGTTGAGCAGGAGAAGAAAGTGAGGATGCCGAAGCATGCCCCTAAGAATTCATTGATCAGCTCGGAAGATCATGAATTTATTTATGGACTTGTAAAGAAACAAAGGTATGGTTTATTTTTATGTTCAATATTTGTTATGGAATGTTGTTGTCTTTGTATTAGTTACAGCATCTCATGTTAGATATATTTTTATGCATTTTGTGTAATTTTGGGTAGGAATTTTTCTGTTGCTGGTCCAATTTCAAGATTTGACAAAACGTTTTTCCAACACATTCTAGTGAAGAATCTGTGCCTTGATTGTCAGGTTATAACTGATTGTTTTTTGGAGTAGATATATATGTGTGGATTGGATTTTATTGTATTAGTTGATTGTTGAATTCACTTTTTTACTACTTTGTTTAGCATCTAGAAGCAGGTTTGATTCACATTAGGAGGCACGTTTCTGAGGACCCTGTCAAATATCGAGATGTTCTTGTTCTGGATTGGCTATTTTACCTAAAGTACATGCCGGAATATGCTTCAAGTTATAGAGAAGACATACCTCTTGAAGTCAACACTGAGGATTATTTTGTCGGTACGTGCCCTTCTGAGCATGGGAAGCCATGGACTTCTGTAAAAAAAATCTACACAATTTTCAACGTGATAAACAAGCATTGGGTGGCGTTGGAGATTAAAATTGAGGAGAGGGTAATCAGCGTATACGATTGCAATATCTATGCTGTTAGGGATGGTGTTCTTGAACAACAATTGCAACCATTTGCTATTTGGCTCCCAATTCATTTGGCAAAGGCTGGGCTATATGAAAACTTTGATTCCTCTCCTTTCCAGCTAAACATGGTTCCTGGGTTAATGCATGATTCTACCGGGCATGTATTTTTTATCTTGTCTTGTTTGTTGGTTACCTTATGATACTTGTTACTTATGTGCCGACATTACATTCTTCTTTTTTGTGTTGACAGGGCTTCACGTGGGGTATTTACATTGAAAGTGATTGAAGCGTCTGTATTTGGGGGAGATGTTAAACGGTTCAACAATGAGAAGATCTTTCGATTCAGAGAACTAATGTGCTCAGATCTGATCAAGGAAACCTGGAGTTTTAAATTTTAAAACCAGTGTTTAGATAGGGTATTGTTGTGTATATGGCGAAGTTTGGATGTAATCTGACAAATTTAGTGCTCAAATAGATAAGTAGTTGTTACACTGAGATGAATTAATGGTGATAATATCCTTGTATTTTTTTATTTTTGCCGTGTCTGTGGTGACGTTTTATGTTAGTGAACATTACGTGCTGACACCAGGTGTCTAAGTCCCAAAATAGTGGTGACACTGATATTCTTTTCAAGTAGTGGTGATACTGTCATTGTAATTGGTGATTTTGAAGTGTATGTGGTCGCATGAGGTGGTTATAGCAGTTAGAAGTATAGGTGACACTACAATTGTGCTTGCACATCAAATGAGTCTTGCGAATTTGTGCGGTTGAGGAAAATTTGATCAACGTGATCTTATTTTTTTATCAATAATATTTTATATTTGCACAACAATTGATCCTTGTGAATTTGTGCCCAATATGATCTTATTTTTCCTCAATATCATTTTTTAATTTTTAAATATATATTTTCTCACGATGTTGTCGTATTTTTTGTCATTATCATAATTAAATAGCACACCATGGTCAATTGGTGAAAATTTGCTCAACATGATCTTATTTTTACTGAACGTTAGGTTAAATTTTGCACAGCAATTGATCCTTATGAATTTGCGCCCAATATGATCTTATTTTTCCTCAATATAATTTTTAAATTTTTAAATATATTTTTCTCACGATGTTGACGTATTTTTGGTCATCATCACAATTAAATTGCACACCATGGTCGATTGGTGAAAATTTGCTCAACATGATCTTATTTTTGCTGAACATTAGGTTAAATTTTGCACAACAATTGATCCTTCTGAATTTGCGCCCAATATGATCTTATTTTTCCTCAATATCATTTTTTAATTTTTAAAAATATTTTTTTCACGATGTTTACTTATTTTTGGTCATCATTAGAATTAAATTGCACACCATGGTCGATTGGTTAAAATTTGCTCAACATGATCTTATTTTTGCTGAACATTAGGTTAAATTTTGCACAGCAATTGATCCTTGTGAATTTGCGCCCATTATGATCTTATTTTTCCTCAATATAATTTTTTAATTTTTACAAATATATTTTTTTTCACGATGTTGTCTTATTTTTGGTCATCATTATAATTAAATTGCACACCATGGTCGATTGGTGAAAATTTGCTCAACATGGTCTTATTTTTGCTGAACAATAGGTTAAATGTTGCACAACAATTGATCCTTGTGAATTTGCGCCCAATATGATCTTATTTTTCCTCAATATAATTTTTTTATTTTTAAATATTTTTTTCAAGATTTTGTCTTATTTTTGTTCATCATTAGAATTAAATTGCACACCATGGTCGATTGGTGACAATTTGCTCAACATGGTCTTATTTTTGCTAAACAATAGGTTAAATTTTTCACAACAATAGGGATGGACAAAATTGGTGTTGGGTGTAGTTTAAACTTCATGATAGGAGATTGTGGCCCATTTTCCCAATCAAAGGAGTTGGCCCATTTCAGTTAATTTATATAGGGGTTGTACTTCAGTCCAAGACTCCAACGTCATTTTAACTCTTTCCACTCTCTTCCTCATTACCGTCTCTCTAAGTCTTTTCATCTTCCTCCACACGCTCTTCCCCTTTCCCGATTTTTCTTCACAAGGTGCGTTCTTGCCTTTCTTATGTAGTTCTCTCCCTTTCGTTATTCTGTATATTTTATATAAGCGGTTAGGGTTTTTACATTTTACCAGCAAGTTTTATGTTGTTTTTTCCTGATTTTAGATTACTTTTTCATTATCTTTCAGTCGGTTAGGGTTTTCATTTCAGCAAGTTATATGAGCGTATATTTATTTTGTTTGTGTATCTTTTCTATCCTTAGATGGAACTTCCAACTGTAACCCAAATGGGGTACCATTACACTATCAGCTCATTTGAAGTTGTTATCACACCAAGGGAGACGCATGTATATGGACCCAGCCAACTGCACGTGTCTATTCATTCTAATTCCCTCCCCGAGGTGTTCCTGGATCATTTCTCTGATTAGGATGGGTTGCCAATGACCTTTGCACAATGTGATCATGTGTTAAATGAAGCAGGGGTCACTAGTGTGGTGCGAACTCAACTCGCCAACTTGATGTTAATGGATTATACTCGCAGTTGGTTTGCGGGTGACGCTGAGTTCATTGAATATGGTCTCTGCCCAGACCTGATTATGGATGTACATTTCATTGATGACTCTGATTCAAGCTCTGAATCTGATACGAGCTCCGACTATGAGATGGGTGTGGATCCCCTAGCTCCTCCAGCAAATGCAGAACAAAATGGCAATTTACAACAGGATTGGGATCAATGCACAATATGTTTTGATCAGATGTTGCCATCGATGCCTATCATTCAGACACTTGGTGGTTTCTGATATTGATGTTTATGCGGTTACACTTGGTGGTTTAGACCCAAAGTAGTGCTGACACTGACACTAGTTACAAATAGTGGTAACACTAGACTTGTATATTTTTGTTTTTATAGTGTATGTGGTGACACTGTGTGGTTGAGATGCAAAGAATTGGTGACACTGATATTATTTACAAGTAGTGGTGAGACGGTCGTCCTATTTTTTTATTTTAAAGTGTATGGGGTGTCAATAAGTGTTTAATGCACATAGTATTGTTGACATTGTTGGTCATATTAGTTTGAAGTAGTGGTGTCACTAGTTGGTTTTTTTTATATATTGAAGTGTACCCGTTGATACCCAAAGTAGTGCTGACACTAATAGTAGTTACAAACAGTGTTGACATCAGACCTGGTGACACTATGTGGTTGAGGACCAAAGTACTGCTGACACTGAAATTAGTTACAACTATTGGTGATACCAGTCTTGTATTCTATGATTTTGAAGTTTATGTTGTGACATTTATATTTGCTCAACAATAGGTTATTTTTGCATCACACTTGAGACTTGTGAAATTTTGCCCAATATGATTCTATTTTCTTTCTCAATATAATTTTATAGTTTCTCAGTAGAGTATTACACAACATGGTCCTATTTTTCACATTGATATAATAAAGTTGCACAACATGTGGGAGGATTGGTGTAATCTTGCTCAACATCACATTATTTTTGCTCAATAGTAGTTTTTAGTTGCACAACAATCGATCCTTCTGAAATGTTCTCATCATGATTATATTTTTTGTCAATATAATTTTATACTTTTCCAATAATTTTGTTTGCCCATCATGGTATTATTTTTGCTCATCATTAGATTAAACATGATCTTATTTTTGCCCATCATTGGTGATACCAGCGATTGGTGGAAATTTGCTAAACATGATCTTATTTTTGCTTATCAATAGATTATTTTTGCACAAATGTTTAGATTTTTGAAATTGCCTTCAACATAGCTATTGGGCTTAGTTTAGAGAGGCCCGACCCATTGCTCGTTTATTTATACGTTGCTTGAACGTTGTTCAGATTGTTTGCAAGTCTTTTCATCTCCCTCCAGTTGTTCATCTTTATCTACTCTCGTTCCCATTAAGATTTTCTCTTCTCAATGTGCGATTCCATTTCCGGTATGTATGCCTTTCTGTTTCTTTCCTCTGAAAAAAAAACGTAATCGGTTATTTTGATGTACTGTTTCAGCAAATTTTTTGTTGTTGTATTTTCCGATTTTCGTTTATCTTTCCCTTACTTTTCAGTCTTTTAAAACCTATATATTGTTGTTTGTCTTGCTTAGTTCGTATTGCATTATTTTATGTGGGTGTTGTTTGTTTCTTACTGTAAATAAAAGTTATCAGTTAGGGTTGATCCAGGTTTTCAAATATTTTATCTTTCTTTGTGTTTCTGAAATGTTTATTTCCTATTAATATCACTGTAATGTTTTATTTTTAAGTGATTGTCTAATATATGAATGTATCTTGATTTTGTATGTGTAGGTTTTCTCTCTTCCAATGGCATTTTCAACTTATACTGAAGTAGATAATGACTACAGTGTTGGTACTTATGAAGTTGAAATATCAGCAACTGAGTCATACTGGTATGGACGGAGTCAACTTGTCGTGTCCATCCATTCTGACAGCGTTCCTTTAACATTTTATCATGGTTCGGCTTGGAATGGCATGCCAATGAGTTTAGCCCGCTGCAACAAAGTGTTACATGCTGCGGGAGTCACTGGTGTGGTTAGAAGTCAAGTAGCCAATCGGCTTCTAATGGAATACACTAGAAGTTGGTTTCCGGCCGACGCTGATTTTGTTGAGTATAGCATGTGCCCGAACATCACTATTAATGTACATTTCTTTGCTGACTCTTCATCTGATTCATGCTCTGAATCCTACATAAACGATGACATTCATATGGAGGTTGACCAACCAGATCATCCAGCACCTCCAGAGCATATGGAGGTTGACGGATTAAGGGAGATATATCACCTTGATCTTGATGGAGACGAATGTACGATATGTCTGCTTCCGATGTTGGCGTCAAATCCCGTTCTTGAAACGCCATGCCAACATTTCTTCCATCCATGTTGTTTGCGATCTTGGCTTAGAGTTCAAAGCAATTGTCCTCTTTGTCGATCAGAAATATAGCTGTAGGTATATTGCAAAATCTAAGTATTTATTATTTAGTACATTTTTGTATCTGATTTTCATTGTATGATATCAATGTAGGTTGACACTTTTTGTGGTACTGAATGTAACCTAATATATATTTTATGAATGAAGTTTGTTCTTGATCATATTTGTTTATGATTTCAATTCAAATCATAGTAATCTTTGATGTTTAAGTAGGACATTTGTTGTGACACTATGTGATCATATTGGTGGTTTCTGGTATTGAAGTGTATGTATGGGTTGACATTTTCTATTATTGAAGCTTATCTGTTGACACTGGTTGGGTAAGTCTCAAAGTAGCGCTGACACTGATATTTGGTACAATTACTTGCGACACTATGCTTTTATTTTTTGTTATTTTGAAGTGTATGTTGTTGCACGAGGTGGCAATGGCCCAAAGTCTTTTGTTACATTGTTGGTTAGAGTAGTTGGAAGTATTGGTGACACTATCCTTATATTTTTGTCTGATTTCTGTTTTTGAAGTTTTTTGTGGTGACACTAGGTGGATAAGGCCGAAAGTAGTGCTGACACGTGTTGGTTAATGTCCAACAAGGATAACTGTAACTTAAAAAACTGTAATTCGTTTTCAGTTTATAGTTTTACAGTTTTTACAGTTTTTTTATAGGTACTCTGTAATGAACCGACCCAAATAATGTTACAAGAATGAAAACTGTCTAATTATTGCCTATATATATCCATAAACAATTCTTTGTTGTCCATTGGTTTCTGAAAATTGATTTTAACAGAAATCAGTATACCAGAACTTTTAATCACACTGCTAACACATCCCTCTCAAAAAAGATGAACTATGGAAACACGGTTGGGTTTTGCACAAGTTTCCATCAATTGATGGAAGTGCTTGATTGTGTTGTTTACTGCGGGTATCACATGAATCTAGTTGATGAGGCATGCGAGACTAACAAAGAGTCTCGCAGGGCCGAGTTGGTGGAAGTCGTTGTGGTTCATTACACATTATACGAGGAATTACAAAGATCAATAATAGCAACTGAACATCACATTCGGATTGCATCCAAAGATGAAGATGGTGAAGCACTATCAAAGGTGATATTTGAAGTTTTATCCGTAATTTTTTTTCCATACTGTATTGAGTCTTGTAATTTATCTTTTATGTAGATGGATGTAGAACCAGGCAAACAAAGACAGATGTTTGAAGAGGCAAAGGACAATCTCATAGAGTGCATTAAGAAGTTTTAGATGCAGAAATGGAAAGGAGGAAGAAGATTGATGACTTCTTAGGGCTCTAGTTCTACTATATTAATAATTGATAATATTGGAACTTATTTTAATGTTTAATGTAATTTTTTTTTTTAGTTTCTATGTGTTCTATGCTAATGATATGATGCAACATATTAATATCATAATAATCATATAATTATTTCGTAATTTCCCACCCCATATTTGATATTATAAAGTGTTACTAAAGTTTTACGTCTATCTCTTGTGATACTGCGGACACATTGATTAGTTTGTGGATTGTTTTGGTAAAAGTAGTGCTGACACTGTTTAACTAAGGTTTTATATTATTGGTAATCTGCTCAACATCATCTTAGTTTTGCTAAACAATAGTTTATATTTGCACAACAAACAAATGGGTGTCATCAAATCAAATATATGAAAAAAATAGACCAGTTATAAACACAAATCACATATTTGATTACCGAGGGTATAGAATTGTGCTGACATAGAGAAAAGAACACACAACTGTTCAGAAGCAGTTATTGTTGTATGCATCTTGACAAATACTATCCACCTTAAAACCACAGGGAAAACAATTGTCTTAATGTTTAAGAGAAAACTGTTTAGAAGCAGAGTACACAACTGTCTACACCCAAATACATTCCAAAGTTTGCAAAAAAAAACATGAAATTGCCTTGTAGTTGTTCAACCAAGATTTAGTTTCTGGCCCTGAATCCCCTTTGAAGTCATTTTTGCATGGGATTTCGTTGCCTTCACAACTTCTGTGTTCACTTCATTCAGCTTTGAGCACACAATATCTGTTAGGTACTTCACCCGTAGCTTTGAGATATTCTTGAAATTGCCCTTTTCCAATCCACACTTGTACGCTCTCTCTGCCCCAAAGAAGGTATCCATGTGACGCATGAGGCATGCCCCAGAATGCACGACTTTCTCTTCTCCGGCCAATGGGATGGGGACATTTGATCTTGGTGCAGCTGACACTATTTCTGCCTTTTCTCTAAGCCCCTTGTCTGTTAGATAAGCAATCAGCATATCCCCCTGCATGGATTGAATTATAAAGCATGTAATTTTAATTGTAATCTGAGGTGATATTTAAATGAAATTAATACAAGTAAAGCCATAGTAGATATCATTAATAAAACTTACCAAACATTCGAAGGGTGATGCAAAGATGCAAGTTGCATCAGTGCAAGATGGGGTGATATCAATGATCTGGACAACTTTGTTTTTAAAGTTGAAGACAACCATGACATAAAACACTTCTCGTTGAACCCCAAATACAATCTAATCAACATAATATAAAACAGATAAACATTAGTGATTGAGCTTGTTAACTTTGATTTCAAATTCAGTATTTTGAGAACTTTATTAAGGTGATTGCGAGGGACTATTATGTCTACATCTCTCAACGAAATGTGTGGTGACAAAGACAATATAGTGTCAAGGTGGAGGTTAAACCTCTTAAACTGTTCGTCACAATATCCTGATGATACACTCTCCACATTAAACTGGATCAAGAATAGAAATTAGTAAAAAAAAAAAAAAAACAGACCCATCGTAGTAATGACAAAACAATGGAGTGTAATTGAAGGATGAACTTGTAAAGATATTACAGATTTGTTGATATTGACAAATAGCCTTGCTGGTGATTGAGCACTTTTATACTGTTCCTTGTGGTTGAGGACAGCTGTCCATGCATCAATAATGACACTACACAAGTGGGTTTCATCTTCAAGTGTACCCATGTATGTCCTTACAATTTCAACAGACTTGTGTTTAAATAAAACTTCCCTGCAAAGCGAATCATTTATGAAGGTGGATTAAGTAAAAATAATCTTTTACTTGTAACTGAACATACACTAAGTGAATTAAGATTAAAATGAACTTACGTGCTATGAGTTGTTTTCATTGCTAAATAGGCTGAAACAGTGAGCTCAATTTCAGAGATAGGATCGTTAATATCAACAACTCGTGAATAATAAGGGCTTCTCAAAGTTGCAGAAGGTTTATGTGCTCTCCTTGCATCTTCTTCTCTCTTTGTGTCATTCAGTTGTTGTGCAGCATTCACATCAGCTGCGTTAACACGTGGGGATCTCCGTGGTGGAAATGTAGCAGGAGACTTGCATTTTCTCTTACCTTCCAAATGGGTCCCTAGTGGAATATCAGTTTCAAATTGAGTGGGTAGGGGATTTGGAGTTGTGCATAATGTGTGGAGTTTTAGCTTGAACACCCTGGTGTATTGGCGGATGACCATGACCACTGGGAGGAGCTTGGTTTGGTTCATTCGTAACGTTGTTTGCATCCCCAGTGTTCTCCGATGTCCCATTATCTTTCTTAAAAGCAGGATCATTTAGAAATAAATCAAAGGAAAATTCCACATCTACTTTGATGTTTGATTTCAATTTTTGCTTATTCTGATACGCCATCTCAATCTGCGTAACGCAATTTAAGAAAGCAGGGTCTGACCAAAAATTTTCTTGGGAGTCGGTAAAATGTGTGTTTGGAGAGTCATTCATATAAGACCTGTCAGCAGCATCTGTAGCAGGCTCAGAGGTTACATCTTCCATCCCTAGAAGCTGGTTTGCCCCTTGTAGAAGTCTTTTCACCTTGTCATCATGTTGTAGTTCAGGCGGTACATTTGTAGACCACTCAACAAAATCAGATATAGCAGATGAAAGCACAGAAGTTTTTTGAGCAAAAAACTTTATCCAACTCTAGAAGATAACAACTCAAAAGAAAAAAAAGAATAAAAAATAACCACTAAATATCAGAACATGCTAAATTGCACCAATATTAGATTGAATTATTTTAAAGAATTAATATAAACCTCTAATGGGGGTGGTTGTTTTCCTAGATCAGCAGGGTGACTGGTGCCTTCATCGTTTTGTGCAGTAGTGGGAAGACAAGATGTAGACGGTATGCCTTGATGGGAAGGAACAATTTGGCGAGCCTAGACTAAGCCAAGACCAAAGCCTCTGGTACTAATATCATCAGTTTCTCGTTTGCGTAAAATTTATAATTCATGCCAACAAACACTGGTAAACAACGACTCATTCTTCTGAGTGCGGTGCTTGTGAATAGTTTCACCCTATCCATATAAAACAACTGGAACACTAAGGTGATAAACATATATCAGTATAATGATAGAGCGGAGGAATGTTGAGATGAAGAATACTTTACGTACATTGTAAAGAAATTAAGGTAACATAAGAGGAAAGGTTTAAAAAAAACACTTACAACCAAGAATAATAGAGGCCCTCTGAAATGGCCATTCTTGTTCCTTTTCCAGCTTTTCTTTGCATCAACCAAACTTTCCAACACCAGACCAAACAAATTTAGGTCTTTCATGTCTCCCAATTCAGGAACTGCTCTTATTAAACTCTGGTTTGCATGCCCGTTTCCTAGAGTATCAACCAATATAGAGTCTAATATAACAATAAAGTTCACAAGGAATTGATCACCACAGTCAGTGTCAGCTATCAATTTATCCATCACCATATGAGGCCCTATCGATTAGTATTACACAAAAGAAATCAATTATAGACACTAATACAATTCGATTCGAGTGAAGTGACTGAACGAGCCATGTTCCTAAAAGGAGTGACCATCTTTGTTGTTGTTGTTATATTATCCTGGACCTCAAATGTGCTTCTCCAATCTTGCACAAGACTGAAATTCTCTTTAGCTGTTTTTCTTCCAACTAAAATCTTTCCCATGGGGAACCCCATTGTGATATGCACATCTATTTCTACAGTTTCAAGTTCTCCTCCATTAGCCAGAACCAAGCAACACTTGTTAGCATCAAACTGATCCACTAACCAATACAAAAGATGCAGTGGTAGGGTAACAATATCCAAGTTGAACAAAAATCCAAACCCAATATCTTGAATGAATGTCTTCTGCTTATCATTCATTTTTTTCAATGATGACACCAGCAAGCGGGGGCTTGAACGTGCCTTCAAACCGGGCAGATTTTTTTGTCTGTTGTTCCTCTCGGGCCTCACAATTATCTGCCTGTTTTCTGTGTTAGGTTGCATATCTGTAGGATACGTTTACTCATCAGATGTGATGATATGCACAGCTGGGTTTACATGTTGAACACCAGTCTCATTAGGTGAATGGGTATCCAACCTTGCAATTTCAATGGTTTCCAAACCAACAGTGCTAACAGGAAGAGCAGTCACAAGGTGACCTTCTTTCTTACTGTTTTTTCGAACAAGTGGTTGAGAATCTTTTGATTCAAGCGACTGACAACCATCCCGTGCTTCAAAGGCTTTACCAGGCTCATTATCATCAAGCAGTTCATCTTTGAAGGGAGGTGAATCTCTAGATAAATCAACTACTGGAGGTTTAACTCCAGATCTTTTTTATCTCTTAGAAGTTCGATTTGGACTTTGTAGAACAGGTGAATCACTTAAACTCTGGGGACGTTTACCTATACAATGAACACTTACAATCAATTTCTACAAATATCCGGACTAATGACATTGTAAAAGAAGGCAGTTCATACCCTATAAAATTCAAAATTGAATGATAAATCCATCACATTAATTTCTAATTATAATGTGCAAGTAATTGAAGTAGCAATGGTAGCTCCTCGAAGTCTGAATAACTGCTTGATTATAAACGTTAAAGCGTCTTGAATAAGCGTCATTTCCTGATTTTCGTGAAAACTAAACCCTAAAACAAAATTCGCTCTAATTCAAACTATAACATACGGAATAGATGGAATCAAACCTTTCGGATCTAATGACATGTTGATGTATATGATAGATTTCTTATCCACAAGCCTATAATCAAGCGTGAAGAAATCTCGCAGAGAAAGAGTGAGAGTAGATTTAGCTGGAGGATGAAAACCAAACGAAGGTGATTGAGAACTTCTAGAACGAGAAAAGTGTTTTAGACATTTACATTGGTTGCTTTTTATATTTTTTTAGGAAAACCGTTTTGTTTTTTTTTTTTCTATAAAATCGGAAATTGTGTAATACTATATTTATTTCTTATTATTTAACTTATAATTCCATACCTTAAATTTATTTTTTCATAATATGATTCTTTACTTTTCAATAGAATATGATTGCACAACATTGTTTATTGGTAGATATTTGCTCAAAAACATATTATATTTGCTCCACAATAGTTTATATTTGCACAACAACCTAGAGGTGTGAAATTATTGGTAACATGATCTTATTTTCTCTTTGTATGTTTACATACTTTCACAATAGATTACTGCACAGCATCGTAATATTTTTGCTCATTAATCGTATAAAATTACACAACATTGATGTCCGGTAGGGGAAACATTTGCTCAAAAACATATTATTGCTCAACACTTGTGAATTTGTTAGCAACATAATCATACTTTATTTATTGATGTTTTCATATTTGCTCAATATATTATTGCTCAACATCGTCTTATTTTTGCTCATCAATAGGATAAAATTGCACAACAGCGTATCATTGATGAAAGCTTGCTTAACATCATCTTATTTTTGCTCAACGATAGTTTATATTTGCACAACAACAACACTTTGTTGCCAACATGATCATACCTCCTCTATTTAAGTTTTCATAGTTTCTCAATAGATTATTGCTCAACATTGCCTTATTTTTGCTCATCAATACGATAAAATTGCCCAACAGCGTATCATTGATGAAAACTTGCTCAACATCATCTTATTTTTGCTCAACGATTGTTTATATTTGCACAATAGCAACACTTTGATAGCAACATGATCATACTTTCTTTATTGATGTTTTCATAGTTGCTCAATAGATTATTGCTCAACATTGTCTTATCTTTGCTCATCAATAGTATAAAATTGCACAACAGCGTATCATTGATGAAAACTTACTCAACATCATCTTATTTTTGCTCAACGATAGTTTATATTTGCACAACAGCAACACTTTGTTGGCAACATGATCTTATTTCCTCTATTTATGTTGTCATAGTTGCTCAATTGATTATTGTTGAACATGGTCTTATTTCTGTTCATCAATAGAATAAAATTGCATAACAGCGTATAATTGATGAAAACTTGCTCAACATCATCTTATTTTTGCTCAACAATAGTTTATATTTGCACAACAACAACATTTTGTTAACTTTGTATCGTTTTTTTAGTGAACAACAATGATATAAATTTGAGATTTCATGAGCACTGATGGAAAAAATGTGTTGACATAAATGGAAAAGAGTCCTCAAACTTGTATTATTACATGATAAAATCAAAAATTTTATTCTATAATATTGAATTAATGTTTATTTTGAAATATAAATGTCATTAACAATATCTAAACTATAATATTTCCTAACATTACTTTTATGAAATACTGATGATAGAAATTGTGCTGACAGCCTTATTTCAAATGCTTTAATCTCCTCTTGAACTCTCCCATTGAAAACTTTCTATTTGAAGGTGGTCTTCCTACTCTCTTTCTTACTACTAGGGGTAACATTTGATAGATTTTATCACATCAGGGATGTTCCCTTCATCTTCTACCAAGCATCATTGATGTAAACTTTTGCAATAAAATCAGACACATTTGCCTTTATGTGTGTAATGGCTGCTAGAGCATGTTCACACGGTATTTTCTCGACATCAAATACTCTGCACGTACATATCCTCGCTGGTAGATCAACTATAGCTACAGCTCTGTGACCTTTGATCTCAAATTGTGATGCATTCATCCTTTCTACTCTGCATAATCCAACTTTCTCTTGTGATTTCTGTATCACATTAAGGATTTCAGGAGTTATTCTGTCTTGGTTTCCAAGTGCTTTCTCTCTTCTTTCCTGGAACCATGATGTGTGTTTTTCTCTAGCAAACTCCATAAGTGCCACAATGAGATAATCATTTTTCCCTTTGAAAACGGAGTTCAAGCTTTCAACATTGTTGGATGTCATCATGTTGTATCTATTACACTTTGCATATGCTCTGGCCCATCTATCAAAACTTGCTGACACCAAATATTTTGACAGTTTTGGACAGGTTGCTTCTATTTGTGCAAGATAGTTGTTGAACTCTTGGATAGTGTAACTCGCTGCTTCTTTTTTGGACATTTTCCCCAATTCTTTTTTCCTGAATGTCGCTTTGATGTTCTATTTCAAGTTCCACATACATATGCAGTGTGTAGCTGTTGGGTAAACTAAAGATACATCCCTTGAAATGATAGCATGTCTATCAGAGACAAACACTAAGTCATTTGATGGAGGCACAACCTGCAGCAGCCGATACATAAACCATTCCCAAGAGATGTTGTTTTCGGAGTCAACAATACCAAATACAAGCGGAAAAATATGTCTATTTGCATCTTGTGCAACTGCTCCAAGCAACGTGCCTCTGTATTGCCCAGTTAGGAATGTGTCATCAATAACAACAACCTGGGATATACAGAAATAAAATTACTAATGTTATTGAATTTAAGGAAATCAATGACAAACAGAATTTATGCTGACACTGATCAAGACATACCTTCTTTAAGAGTGGGAATGCTCTGATGCACTGTCCAAAGGAGAGGAACAAGTACTGAAACCTGTCTTCTTTGTCTGTTGAATATAATGCTATAGTCCCATTGTTTCTCTCCATGAGCATATGGCAAAATGATGGTAAATCTGCATAATTTGATTCTGGTGTCCCCTTAACAATTTCGTGAGCAATCTTTGATGACTTCCATGCTCTCCAGTAGGTAATTGGCATCTTTTTTTCTATTCTCATCTTATCCATTATCTGTGATGGTTTGTATCCAGCGTCAACACTGTGTAATTATATTCACATTAGAATAAATAATACTACGTATATTAGAAAGCAAGATTAAATATAAATACTATTTCTTAAAAAACATTCTCACCTTGATTCGATGATGCTTGCAATCACAGAAGATGAAGGTTGTTTGTAGTGTTTTGTTCTGAAATCCTAAGTGCAGGTGTGCATGTCAACATATACTATAACCTCATGCCAAGTTGGACCAAAAGTTTTGACATGCACTTTCTATTTGCAGTTAGGATCTACACAATGCACCCTATAATACTTTGTATCTGATTTTTCCACACGAAAACCAAATATCTCGGTTATTGACAAGATTCCCAAAGCATTGATAACTGCTTTCCTTGATTCAAATCTTTTGCCTATGCACATCAAGTTTTGTGAATTCATATTCAAACTAGGCACTGTAGAGCTATCGTCATCCCAATCTTCTAGTTTAGTTTCTCTCCTGCGTGCTGTAGAATAGAATGTTCTCCATATTTCATCTGCAGAATCTTTATCACTTGCAGTATCACTGTCTATAGAATGCATGTCATCTCCATTATCTTCTAACAAAACACCCTCCATCCTGGTGTCACCGATCAATGTCATGCTATTTTCATGTGAGACAATGTTGGTTACATTTGGATTGCATGTCACCAACTGTAAACTGTCAGCTGAGAATTCCTGTTGATCTTCTTGTTCACTAACTGTTTTAATGCTGACACACAACTCAATAGCAAATTTAACATCCTGTAGTTCGGACAACCTTAAAAAATCTTTTAAATCAGCATTACAGTCAACATTAAGCGGAGCTCTCAAGAATTTGAAAGGGTGTAAATGATTGAATTCTAATTCAAATGCACTGTCTATATTGAATCTGTTGTGCACTTTTTCAGTTAAACCATGTAATGTTATTGACTCATCAATCATAAAAACATTTGAAGTAGTGTCTCCAACAAAGGTTGGACATGAATCATCAAACAACCATTTCCCACCATATACAACTGTAATAATGTGGGTTGCCATTGTAATCTGCAGAGTATGAATTTAAGAGGATAAATACATTGCAGTAGGAACAAACACAATCTGATTAAAACGATGACATGAGCTACCAAAGTGAATACAATACACTTGTTATGAAAAAAATCTTACAGAATTTGCACCTACGGTGCAAATTTTATATGAGTCAAATGCAGTCCAGATATTAAAACTTTCAAAGTGTAATAAGGAATGTATAGATCACTGTATTGTCAAATGCAACAATGGATTTGCACCCCCTATGCAAATTTTCTACGACTCAAGTGTAGTGTTGACATGGCTCAATCAAAGTTTAATAAGGAAGTGTAGTGATGACATGAGCAATCAAAGTCTAATAAGTAATGGATACTTCAATATATTGTGCAGATTCAATTGTAGTGATGACATGAGCAATCAAAGTCTAATAAGGAATGGACACTTTTATATATTGGCCAGATTCAAGTGTAGTGATGACATGAACACAATATTGGATGACATGAACACAATATTGGATGTAACAGTTTGGAATCTATATCCTTAAATAAACTAAATGAATACAATACACCTGTTATGAGAAAAATTCTATAAAACTTGCACTTCTGGTGGAAAACTTATATGATTCAAGTCTAGTGATTACTTGAACAATCATAGTGAAATCACATCGTAAGCAATCATAGTGATGACCTATGCAATGTAAAATATTAACAAGGATAAATAAGCATAAACAAACACAGTTTCGATTGGAAACTTGAAGATTACACATATATAGCAAAAAATGATGATAAACAGTCATTCATGCTTAAAAAATCAATCAAAATTTGCGCCAAGGCGCAAATTTTGATGCATTCTATAACATTATTCATTCGATTCTACTGTATGTGTGACTCCATAACCTTAATCACTTGATGCATAGAAAATGAATCAAAGTTTTCGCAAAAGGCACAGATTTTGATGCATTCAATAGCAGTAATCATTCAGTTCAACTATATTTTCATACAGGTATAGCATATATAAGCATAAATAAGCACAGATTTGACGTAATCTATATTTGTAATCACTCGATTCAAATCAGTAATCCAAAAACTGAAGCAGTAATCCAAAAATTCAAGGAAATTTGCACCTTCGATGCAAATTTAATATGATTCTTCAGTATAATTGAAAATCAACTTAGATTCGTCAAAATTCTAGTAAAATTTGCGCATTTGGCGCAAATTTTTGATGAATTCATGGTAGTGTTTGTTATAAATCGTAATCGAATACTTTGCTTACATGATTCTATAGAAGAGACTTCGAAATCGATCGTTTTGATGATGTCGCAGTGGTAATCTGTCGGAAATCCTGGCAATCGCCGTTGAGAAGGTCGGGAGGGAGAAAGAGAGAGCGTGCGTAGAGGGAGAGCTGGAGGAGAGAGAAAGGCGTGTGGGAGAGAGGGAGGAGGCTTTTATTAAGGACATTTACAAAATTGTCCCAAAACGTGGATATTTCGCAAACTAAGCCCATTTTCGTGGCTATTTTGCAAAATCCCCCTTTATCTATTGTCTATCAAAAATCAGATTTTAGTTGTTAGATTTAATTCCATTATATCTAGCAATTATCAAAAAAGACTAAAGATAGATCTTGTTACCATATTTATCCAAAGGTTTTCTATATATTTATCTTTAGGGCTATAATTTTTATCTTTTCACCATTACTTTCAGATTTTCAAGTCCTTCTTCTATCTTAGAGTCTTTCTTGCATTAGTTTATAAAAAAAAATCAGTGTAAAAAAAAAGGAGATTGAACTTGGACCTGGGAGGATAAAATCCACTAGGGGCAAAAGTAAGTCAAAAAAAAAAGAGTTTGTTGATCTACCTAGTGCAAGAAAGCTCCAAAGGACCACTTTTGGTGAATTCTACCTAGCCCTAGTCGACAACCCTTCTATCAAACACATACCTCCCACAAAACACAAAATTGAAACCCTACCTTGCAACTACAACATCCTAACTTAAGGTTTTCAATCAAAAGAGGTAAATTTCCATACTTTCCTTTATTTTCTTTTATTTATCTTGCTTGTGTCGAGTACTACAGCTCTTGTCGAGTACTCTTTGTCGATTTCTCCTTGTGTCGAGTCATCTAGAACCACCGTGACTCCCGAGAAATTCAACACCTTGATGATCACCATGAACGTCATGACTGAGATGTTGGTAAAGTTCAATAATGAAATGGTTAAGGTGGATAAAAGCTTTACGACAATAGAGCTTCATCGTTTTGGCTCTAACACGGTGTTCGTACAAGGAGTCCCACCTAGAGATGAAGTGCCACCATATGAAAGGGAAGAAACTCATCCTATTTCTACTCAACTTAATGTTTCTTCTAGCATAGATAATTCGCTGATTAATGGTCATGTAAATCATGTCGATAGTAATGATCAAGATCTTAATTTACTTGTCTATGATCATGATGATTGCATTGAATATGAGCATGATGATTCTTTGATTTAATTTAAATGTTCAATCTATGTCTTGTGATGATAATCAAAGAGAAGATTTATGTCATACTACATGCTTAGAAAATGGCAATGTTTCTAATATGATCATTGATGAAAATTCTTCTAATAGTGCTAGCCTTGAAATGATTGAATATCCAGCCTTGAAAAATGATGAAAACTTGCTAGCATTGGATGGAAACTTAGGGATCAATGAACAAGCTAAAGTGCATATTAAGTTAGAACATCATGAAGTTGATATGAAACCTTAATTATGCACTAATAAAGTTTCTTTTCTTGATTTTGTAGTGAGCTCTATTGGCCTACAAGTTGACGAAGCTGAGACAATAACCAACAAGGAGTGGTTAATCCCTACATCATTCGGTCTTGAGACGAGTTTCCATGGGCATGAGGTTTTCGATCCAGGAACTCGTGTGGATGCATTTGAGAAATCTTATGCAACCTTGGATTCTAGGACGAATCCTTTTCAAGAAAGGGAGATTGATGTGGGACCATCTAAGACACCATCCAAGACACTTTTGGACACATCTATACTTGGGGATGGATCTATGATTCAAGCTCATGAGAACGATGTCATCCTCAAAAGGAAGAAGAAGGCTCCACCATGGGAGAAAATCCAAAGGTGCAAATGATGTTTTAGACTCTCGTTCAGAATTTTGACAACTTTTCGACCTCTCAGTAAAATGAGTCGTACGGAGTCAATATTTATTGGATTGGAGCGTGCCATACCTTGTCGGAACGAGGACGAAGAAATACACAATGAGCTTGGCGGAAATCCACATTCTTTGAGTTGTCGCTGGTTTTGACGGGATTTTATCAAGTCTTGAACATTATAGTATTTCCTATTTTAGCAACTTTCTTACTTAAGTTATTTTAGGAAACTTTAGAGATTATTTTTATTAATTTCTTTAAGTTGTTTTATTAAGTTATGTCAGCCCAAATCAGCCCTTGTAAGGCTATATAAGCCGAGTTCTTCCATTGTAGAACACACGGAATTCATTATTAAGAAAAGTCTCTTTTTGTGTTGAAACACATGAGTGAAAGTCAATCGATTCGAAGCATGGCTCATCGATTGCAACTATTGGTATTGTTTTAGCTTGGTTTGCTTTGTATTCATCAACTTCGCAAGACTTGGTGTTCCTAGTATCTACGAGCCCCCTCCTTGTGCCTCCAAGTTGTCCACTTGGTTGTGTAGGGTTGTAGAGGCGGGTTATATAGTCATTGGTATTGGTTCCTACCCTCTTAGGAGGCCTGGGGTCTTTATCTTGTTCTATATAGATCAACTCAGTCCTTATCGGTCTTTGGTCTCTATCAATTTCGAGTCTTTATTGCATCTTGATCGAGTCTTGTTCTTTCTTTTAGTCGATATCGAGTCAGTCCCTTTGTTTTGTCGAGTCTTTTTTATTTTCTTGGTCGATCTTGAAGTTCTTGATTGATTCTTGAGAGTCTTGCTGCGTCTCTTTGCTTTCTTGGTTAATCTTGCTTCCGTACTTGTTATTCTTGTTTGATTGTCGAAGATCGGGCCATCTCACGGCTAACGCCGTATCAATGACCTTATCAGATAACCATGCTTCTCAACATTTACAGTTTATGCTTTATAGGCAAAAGAATTTAGATCATGCTTGGCAACTCAAAGTAACAACACATCGAGGCATCATGGCACATTAGAACTATAAAGCATCAAATCATATTATCATAGACAACAGACAATCAAGCAATAGTTATCACCAAGTCAGTACATCAGCACGTAAATCTCATTGTCAGATCAGTGCAATATCATCACCAACAAATTCGAAAGGGTTAGCAATTCGAAGGGAGAACACTCCCGCGTGCAAGTCCTATCGTACTCAGTAGCCGTAATTCTCGATGCGTGCCCGTTCCGCCGACATCATTGATCTTGAGGCCCGCGGGTTATGGGCCCACACTTCTGCTGCACTACTCTATCGCTATGTAACTTTTCGTTCCCTCTTCCACGTGGTCGGTCACCCAATGTATCGCGCAAGAGTCCAAGTTAGGGGAGATAGGGGAGTGACAAGAGAAGACATCCCAAATTCCTTTCGGGGACAAACATGGACCACAACTACAGACGACAACTTGAGACGAAACTCTGACCCGAGAATAGTAACGATGCCCTTATGGAAGTCCATTTAGGCTATAATTGCGACAGGCAAACACGAATTCATCATGAGGCATGTCAATCGCACTAATCCACACTAACATGTACCTATCTCAAAGGGGACAACATTTGTATTCATTTCAAAGACACAATCGAGTCCTACATGATACTAGCGATACATGGTGTGATACAAGCATAATCATGAGTCGTTAAAAGGAGTTCATCATAATATTCACGAAGCACGAGGCATCATCAAAAGTAACAAGAAGAATATCATGGGCGATAGATTATAATCATGCCAAGAACGAACCATCATAGAGCGCATATATGGTACAATAGTCATCACATCATAGAACAAGTACAACACGTGATCATTTAGCGAGTGATATTGGGAATCATAAGCCCTACAAGACACTACTATCACATATCAAACATGAATACAATCAAGATAATGCGATTATATTCATCCTAACATTCAGGTGTCATGCATGTGCGAAATAATGATACAACGTGGTGTGTGATCATGCGAGGTGTCAAGTCATACGTTCATGAAAGTACAAGAAGATATCATATAATAATAGAGGAATACCACCGAGTGAGAACATGTAAGCATGCTAGGACTTACCATTGCATAAAGCAAGTCGGGCATCGGATTTAACATCATCTAGCCAGGATGAGTAGGACATGTTATGGCAATAGAAAGAGGGAAGAACCACACTATCAGGAACCTAGTTCGAGAGAGAATCAGCAATAATGCAGGCAAGATATAATTCACACGAATTACAACCAAGGATCCTACATGATACTAAAGGCTCTACATAACATACGATACATGCATGCAACTAATCATGTCGACACGTAGGAAATCAATTCAATCATATTTCAACAATATAGAAACATGAGGAAGGTTTCACGATGTATAACGTGAGTTTAAGTAATAACAATAAGACTAGAATACGGGAACATGATCTCAAATCAACACATACTAGGATAAAACATGCATTTCTCAAGACTCAATTATACCACATATCTTCCATCCAACGCAAGTAATCACACAACAATACAATTTGCAAAACAACCAACGTTAATTAAGCTGACGAATACAAAACAGATGGGCATACTATAGATTCTTGTCACAAAAGGATAATAAGCATTGACACATCATCATGCAACATGCCAAGACGATCATCTATCAGCATTCATACAAAGAGGAGTTGATCACACTATCATGAACCTAATTCACGAGGAGATAACGATCAGGTAGGTTCATATCATATGGTTCATGCTTCCAATCGATCATACAGTCAACAAGCCAGATGAATGTGCTATAACGACATACAGTCATGATAGAAGGCAAGATGCAGCACGAGACTTGAGCAATGTAACTAACCATGACATGAGTTTAAACAATAAAATCACGACATAAAGCAAGGCATAACATGATAAGGTTCTTACTAATGATCATTTGCAAGGTACATCCGGGAAATTACAAAATCATGTCGTACAATTCAGAGAGGGTCACCATTATAAACCGACAGAGATCCCTAAAGGCAATCATTGACTTTTCCCAATAGACTCATCACCCATCTTTCCCGTGGGACTCTGGTACGAATCTTCATGGCAAGAAGACACTAGTTAGTCATCATAAGAATAAGGAAAAACAACCTCATAAACACCTTACTTCTGACTCAAAGTGACATCAAGAACTTCCATTACTCACTCAGACAACCTTAATATCCAACCATGATTCCCGACACAATTGTGGTTACCAACCCAATTACCTATGAAAGACGCTGACATCTAGGGAAAGGCTAGATAGAACCGTCAAAGGGTTAACAAAGTGGAAGAGGCTGTTCCACACAAGCTGGGTTTGACCACACAGAAACAAGGGTACTCCCACTATCCCATTTGCACAGATCAGTTAGTACACATTTAATTGTTAGGCATACCAATCAGACTTTAGCATATCAAGCACTCAACATAGAATCAGTCAATGACAATTATAATGACCTCCTTCAAGGGAGATCGTGCTTAGGCTCAATATATAAAACACATCAAGCTATCTAATGTCGCTCTTCGAGGAGCGAATGATCGGTGGGGCAAAACCTCGCGGTCCTACTTAACTCGCCACTCCAACCACATTGGTGCAATCTCCTTGGAGTCTTTCGGACCCTCTGTAAAGAGCAAGCTAGTATTTTGCCTACCGTTCCCAACTACACGCAATAGGGTGGTCTAGCGCCTTTACTACCCACTCGTGTCCCCGTTTGGTCGGTTTTCCTCTTTTATTACATGTCGAGTTCATTACTTAGTCCAATTTCGGTTAGGCATCTTAAGTTCATTTTGCCCTTTTTTTAAAATCCTTTCAAATCCTTTGAAATTCATGGGCGGTTTTCCAAAACATACACTCGACCCTTGCATACCCGAATTGCACAACCTCGGCTCTGATACCAACTTTGTAACGGCCCAGAATTATGATTTTCGGGTTACGTTTCAAGGGATAAAACCCCTTTTTCGGATCTTGCAATCCAGGCACGGGTCGAGGTTTCAAACTCATTTTAAGATGAGTAGAAAGAGGGATTTCAAACCCTAAAAACCTCGAAGGGTCGTTGGGTACCCTTAACCTGTCCTAAGACTATGTCACGGAATCCATTTCAAATGGAAGTAAAGCGGAAGCAAGGTAAGATACAAGTGCCACGGCAGAGCCGGGTCAAAACCAAATCATGAGTGGGTAATTACCATTTTACTAATTAAGTTAGGATATTAGCCAGATTCCTTGATTTTCCAAAAGGGAACCCCGTCATATAAACATCGAGCACTCAAAATCTGCATAAAATGCCTTTAAAAGAAGAACGGGGAAAGTAGTCAGATCGAGCCACGCATGCGGGACCGACAGTCCTCGCTGAGGCCACATAATATGTGCTATACCAAATAAATATGCTCTAATGCAGTATGGAAGTTAAACACGCCAAAAGGGAACCTCGTCATATAATCTGCAGAAAATGGCTTTAAAAGAAGAACGGGGAAAGGAGTCAGATCGAGCCACGCATGCGGGACGGGTAGTCCTCGCTGAGGCCACATAGTATGTGCTATACCTAATAAAGATGCTCTAATGCAGTACGAAAGTTAAACACACTAGCATGCTCCTAGTTATAATAATGTGCAGAAATACTGTAAAGGGCCCAAGACAATACCAAATGGCATATCCCTCTCCTACTCCGCCCCCTTTCCATGAGCGGAACTGGCCAGCACGGTACCCATTTCCTCATGGTGGTTCACGGACCACGGAATATACATCAACATAAAGTAACCAAGCTTGGCTGATGGTGCTGGGCTATTGTAACATGCTCATATTGACTCAATTGACTCGGGGCACCCGATGAGGCTGGGCTACCCTATGACCCTAGAAAAGACTCTAGGACTATCACAGATAACGACCGTTCTGTTTCAAATGCATATAGCAACCAAATGCTCAGTTCAATGCAATCCTAGCATGATACTACATGGCATGCTTTTATGCATATGCAACACCTAACAAAAAATGCAACAACATGCATGAATGTCCAACCTGAGTAAGCCCCTAGGGAACTTACCTGAAGATGCAGAACAGCAAGATAACACAAGCAAGGGCCCAAATGCAAGTCCAAAGCAATCCAAAAGCAATACACACCTATCATCAAGCCATTTCCATCATCAAACCAACATCATCAAACCAAGCAAAGAATCCCGACATTAAACATTTAAACCTTAAAACCAATATCTCAAAATCATATTATAGAAATAGTTCCGGCATTTTATTTCAAAACCTTAATCCTTTAAGAACATGTTCAGAAAACTTGAAAACCCCTTATAAATAATTCAAACAACGTTTTATCCAACATAACACCAATTAAATCCATCCTTGTAAATCATATCTATAAGTCAAAACCAACAATGTTTAAATAAAAACACATCACCAAACTCGATCCATTTTAACAATTGTACCAATATAGAGCAATAATACTAAAATGCTTAATCATTTTTAAAACATCTGTTAGAACACCACTTAATATCATATAGGTCAAATAATATTACTTTTAAACACTTTCATAATATATGCTCATTTTCATAAAATATATAATCATAAGGTCATAATATATAATGATGATAACAATAATAATACATCTACTATATTTGATTTAACCCAATCATATTAAATAACAACAAAAGACTCTACAGCCCAAGATGAAACCCGAAATGAGATTTGGATTCGGCCCAGCTCAAAGACCCAGCCCCAGCCTAATGTGAAAGAAAAGAAGGCGTCGGCTTCAACCTCCAAACAGAACACAGACGGCGGAGGCATTGAAACAGAGGGAAGAAGGGAACAGGTCCCTACCGGCGGCCGTTCAAGCGAACACCGTCCCCATTCTGACCGACGATCAATTCCGACCAAAACCCAAGCAAACACAGCAAAGCGCAAGCAAGGAGGAAGGACGAGAGAAAGATTACCGAACTCGAAGGGCTTTGTCGGAGAAGGATCTGAGGCGCGATACCGACTCCGAGGAAAGCTCCGGCTGCAATGGCGGTTTCCGACCGAAATTGGCGGTAAGGAAACGTGGCTCGAGCCTAGGAAGATGAGAGAGATGGATAAGCGGCACTTTGGTGAGGAATGGAATCGAAAACGGGAAGAATCGCGACATACCTCAAAATCGGATAATCAGGGATGGGAGCGGCTAGAAGGGGTCTAACGAGGGCTTGCTCGGGCGTTGGCTTCTCCTCCGACTTCCCGGAGGCCGAAGAAGATGCTGAAGTGGTCGCTGATGGCTTCGAGTTCAACGGATAGGGCTTCCCTTCCCTGATTTCTTCTTACGGCAACAGAGCAGGGCCGCTTCCTCGGCGACGACGGGGACGAACCGGAGGAACCTGCTGGCAGCTGCGAGAATAAGTGGGAGAAGAGCTGAGCAATAGTGGCAGTGGTGGAATGGTTTATGGGCTCTGCAGAGCAAAATGGGAGAAAGGGGACAACTTTCCTCTGGGTTTTTCTGATGGAGAGAGGGATGGAGTGGTCTCTTTTGTGGGTTTTGCAAGTGAATGGTGTTTCTGGCAATTGCAGACAATAGGGAGAGGGAAGAGGGTGGATTGTATAATGAATTGGCACAAAACAACAAATCTTGCAGGCTGTGAATTGTACATTTGCAAGGCATGGGATCTGCTACCAGCGATTTTCTGTCTGAGATAGAGAGAGCTGAGAAAGAGAGAGAGAGAGAGAGAGAGAGAGAGAGTAAAAGAAAATGGAAAAGAAATAGAATAGACAATGGTCCCCAAAAAATATTTGAATACCCAAACAAAATATCTCGAAACCCGCTCTCTAGACATTATCCGACCCAACTCAAAAGGATTTTCAAATTTTCAATTCCGAATTTAATAAAGAACTCCAAATATTATTTTAAATTTTCGCATATGGAATCGGGATAAAACATTTTTAAATTTTCAACTAAATAATGCCGGAACTCGTTTCGAAAGACTTAGAGTAAACCAATAGCTCGAGGACGGAAATTCCAAACCTCTCAGATATTAGAAAGCTAAATGATTATAAATCACTATTTTAATAATTTAATATTATAAAATTTCCCGGTCTTTACAATGGGAAACATATAGGCTTGTGGTGCTACAAATCTGAGAAAAAGGGTTAGCGAACAACCAGATTAACACCCCAACCTCCATACTTTGCAAACCATTCCAATAACAAAAACTCCAATACAACAACAACAACAACCCAGTATATCCCGCAAAAAATGGGGTCTGGGGGGTCGGGATGTACGCACTCTCCAATACATAACAATAATCTCTCATAAAATAAATATCATCTCTCAAAATAAAATAAGACTCTCAAAAAACTTAAAAGATGATAACTCTCAATATCAAACTTCCAACCAAACATTTATCCAACTCTCATATGTAATAAATAACAAGGCTCGTAATTTTTTTTTCTATTTTTTTTCCGAATACCTATTTTTTCTTCTTTTTTTTGGCAATTTGGTTTTCTTTTTTTTTTCAATTGCTTTTTTTTTTCTAGCTTACTTTTGCCCTAGGTGAATTTTATCCTCCCTAGGTCCAAGCTTTTGATTCTTTTTTTTTTCTTTGAGCCAAAATGCATGAAATACAATATGAGGAAAATAAGCACATAACATTACATCTCTCTTAAATCCTCTCAACATAAGCACAAACCATAGCTTTTCTCTCTCAACTCAAATAACATCCATAACCAACTCAAATCCTAATTCCCGGATGGATCAGGCTTATCATAGGCTGGGAAACATGAATTTTGTGGAGCTTCAAAAAAAAAGGCTAAAGGCTCAAATTGGCTTCAAGCAAAGATATGATGTAGGGTAGATATGGATAAAATGTGCCTCTATCACTTGAAACTTATAAGCAATGAACAATGTATATAATAGGTCTCAAAAATAGATAACCATGTCAATACTAAGAGGTAATTGCATAAGATGAGTAAATCATACAACAAAAGAAGAGGGAATATAGATGTGATCCCAATAAGACCAAATATATCTCACCAGGACGAATATTTGTTGGATTTCAATCATGCCTAAGAACTTAAATCATACATGCTCAATTATATCCACCTAACATGTTTCGCATGAAAACCAAATTTTATAGGACAAGGCTAAACAATCCAAACATGTTGTGGAATTTATATGATATTTTTTTGGATTTTTGACATTTTTCAATTTTTTTTTTTCATTTTTGACATTTTATATATAACATATAAGAAATAACAAAAATTCAAACATGAACTAACCTAACCTAACTAATTCACTTCACTTCTCCCCCCACACTTAAACTTCTCATCATCCTTAGATGAAAATCAAATAAAGACTACAAAATATAAAATAAAAGCACAAGTGAGGGAAAAGGAAACCTACTTAATCATGGTAATGATGGTTATAATCGCCGGACAACAAGCATTGGAGCATTGGGGTGGCGGTGGGCACCGGGTATGGGGCGGCAGGCACCGTGTATGCAGAACTGTGAATCCGAGTTGCAACATCGATGTTCCAATGTCCAAACTCCTTCCAAATTGTTCTTTGAAGATCGGGACTTGGTTTCAAAGTCTTTTTTTTGTGGTAGGAATGGTGATGGTATGGAAAGAATCGAATTTGATGGATGAAGGGTATTGATGGATGTGGATGATGGATGGGAAAAAGAAAGGCTTTTGATTGAAACTCAAGGCTTAGGTTTTGGAATGTAGATTCAAGTGGAGAAATTAGGGTTCTTGCATTTTCTTGGACACAAAGCTTGAATGATCAAATTTGGGACTTGGGATATATGGTTAATTGGAAAGGGAAAGGATCATCTATCAAAAAGAAAAAGAAATATTAGAAATAGATAGAAATAATAAAAGAAAACAAAATAAAAAGATAAGATCTAGTCCTAAGATAAATGAAAGCTAATCCTAGATAGAACAATCTAACCCAAAGATAGATAAAATAAATAGAAGATAAATAAAACTAACCTAAAAGAAATCTAATCCTAAAGATAGATAGAAAATATAAACTAACCTCAAAATCCAAAACAATAAAAGGATAGAAAATACACCATTCCAATGTTACCAAAATCCTGAAATGTGTCTATGAACAGTGGCGGCGGGCGCCGTGGATGGGACGACGGGCGTCGGTTGTGCAGAACGTCATTCCATCATTCAATAAAGCAAAATTCATGGGTAACTCAAGACTCCTCCAAAAACATTTATCTAAATGGAACTCTATCATTTTATTGAATTTGAAAAACTAAATACCTAACTAGGAATTGAAAAACTTGCAAACTAGAAAACAAATCATGGGTTGCCTCCCAAGAAGCGTCATTGGTTAACGTCATAGACTCGACGGTTTATTTTGTCCTTACCTTAAGACTCATTTAGACATTGTTAATGCCCTTAAAAGCAAATCAAATTCTTGTGCCCAACCAAAATTCGAAAGAACACTAAACATCAAAAACTTTGCAATTAATGATACCTATGTCACTTCCCTATTTACCTTGGTTCGATCATCTCCAGAGGGAATGTAAGACCACCAACACAGTTCCGTTGGCGTCTTGTAGAAGTAATGCCCCCGGGGATCAAAATATTCACCATAATCCACAAAAGTGTTAAAATTTTCATTACCTTGCTCAAGAGCCACAAAAATCGGCTCTGGAATTGGTTCTGTGACTAGCGCGACTGCGATGAGCTCTTCGAATGAATCAGGAGCCAAAACATATAAATCCTCATGCGTGCACTCATGAGATTCCATTTCAATAGGTATTAGGCTCTCCACTTCACCGGATGATGGGTAAGAAGAGGGTATGATGGGTGATGGGGATGAAAACATAATGGACGGCGAAGGAGAGGGCATAAAATATAATGGCGAAGAAGACATAATAGATGAAACCTCATGCGTCGACTCATGAGACTCCGTTTCAAGAATCACTAGATCTTCTTCTCCATTGCAATCATCGACATCGAATATATGCGTCTCCCACGATTCCTTAAATCGTTTGCACCGTTCCTCCCATTCTTGCTTAGTTATCCTTTCATATGGTGGAGGTTCTGAGGTGGCGGCGGGCTCCGTGGATGGGGCGGCGGGCGCCGTTTGTTCAGAATCGTCCTCCTCCTTGTTTTGCTCGGCTACTAGCTTGCGTTCTTCCTCCAATGCTTCACCAGCCAAGTGGTGGAAAAGATCCCACAATCTCGACAATCCAAGGTTGCATAAACCATCATCACCCATGTCATCAATAAGTTCTCGCATTTCAGGACTTACGCCTTCATAAACGCAAAGAACAATATCTCGCTCACTATCATAGATATCCCGTGTTTGACGATCAATCACTAATTCTTGCACTCTTTTGAAGTAACGGTGAAAAGATTCTCCCTGATTTTGATATAACCTCAACATTTTTTTAAAATAAACATATGAATAATACAGAAATCAAGTCTCACAATCAATCAACCAAGTCTTGAATCATAGCAAAACCACAAGAATTCTAGGCAAGCATAACAAACCTTAAATCCTCGCATCTCTCTAAGAGTTAATGGGGAATAAAACTTCTCAATTGTTAGTTGATTGAATGAATGCTGGAAATATGACGAATATATGGCTCAAATGCGTCGGCTACAACCCTAGGAAAGATAGATAAGAGTTTCCATAAAGATAGATTGGGCCGCGTATCGCAAATCCGGGAACTGACGAGGCGGCAGGCGCCGTGGAAATGGTTGCGGGCGCCGTCTCTACAGTGCTGACAGCTTCGGCAGACTGAACTTGTAACGCACTTTCTGGAGTCATCCTTTGTCCGATTGATGCATATGAATATGCGTTGGAAAGCTCCTTCCAAGCACTACGATTCGCATGAAGACTTCAGAAGCTAATTCCAACTTCTCATAACCTTAAAGATGGGATTTCTCCATGTTCTCCATTTCCGCTCTTGTTTCTTAGCTCTTCTTTGTCCATTTTGCTCCATTCTTTCTCCACCTTTCGAGGCCGGATCTTATAACCTATAAATAAATACTAGAAACCGTAGATTCCGAACTTCGAATACCAAATGACCAAGGATATGAATACGCTTATTAAACACGTAATATGACTGCCTAATGCACCTACGACCACCTATAAATGACCATATAAAATATAGGCATGTGCACCGGTTGTAACCGAACCGGAACCGGAATATTATAGATATTCAAACCGATAGTCGGACCGATAACATTCCGGTTCGGTTTAAAACCGAATCGGAATATAGAAAGCCGATCCGGATCCGGAACCGGAATAACCGAAATATTGTTTTTTCACTTAATACAGTAACAATTTATATGTACAGAAAAAAATTAAATTGCTAATAAGTGATCTTTAACCAAAGTAGAATACCTATTAAACAAACTGACAGAAATTAGGCATAATCAATTAACGTAAAATGGATTGGGAATGATAACAAATTCAATGTTAATTCAGCTTTAATTTAACTTAATTCAATGTTAATAAGGGATATATTTTTTTATTTAAATTTGGAACGGTAAGATTGGGTATCTTAACAAAATAACTTAATTTAGCTTTAAATAGATTTAACAATATTTTTTCAAAAAAAAATCCGGTTCTCTTTGGTTTAAGCCGGTAAACCGCCGGTTATTACCGGAACCGAACCGGAACCGTAATTCACCAAAACTATCAACCGAAAGCCGGTCCAGAATATTCGGTTCGGTTGTAAAACCGGTTTTACTGGTTCGGTTCTGGTTGATCTTCCGGTCTAAACCGAAATCTGCACAGCCCTAATAAAATATGCATTATCAGTTGCCTATAGGTTTATGTGCTTGCATGACAGATCTATGTGTGAATATCGTGATGCTGAATTTTTTGAGCATATTTTTCCTTTGAAGAAAAATCATGATAGTATTCCTGCTGTTTTTGTACCTGCATCTTTGTCTTTACCTACTTTTATCAATGTTGATGAACCTAGTGAAATTAGAAGAAGTAAAAGATGTAGAACTGAAACTAGCTATGGTCTTGATTTTGTGACTGCATTCTTAACCGAACTCCGTGATTTAGATGAAATCAATGAAGCTCTAGTTTATGTTCACATGATAGAGGATGAACCTAAAACATATAAAGAAGCTATGAGTTTTGTTGACGGTAGTTGTTGGAAAAATGCTATAAACAGTGAAATTGAATCTATCACAAGTAATCACACTTGGGAACTAGTTGATTTGCCTAGAGGTTATAAGGCCATTGGTTGTAAATGGATCTTTAAGAGAAAACTTAGAACAGATGGTTCTATAGAAAGATTTAAGGCAAGACTAGTAATCAAAGGATTCACACATAAACATGGAGTAGATTATTTTGACACCTATTCTCCTATAATTAAGATTGCGACCATTAGAACATTATTTGCCTTAGCATCTAATTACAAGCTCTCAGTACATCAAATGGATGCAACGGCTGCTTTTTTGAATGGTGATCTAGATGAGAAAATATACATGGAACAACCTCCGGGTTTTGTGGTTCCAGGTAAGGAGAATATGGTTTGTAGGTTAAAGAAATCTCACTATGGCCTAAAGCAAGCACCTAAACAATGGTATGAGAAATTCCATAACACTGTGTCGAGTTTTGGATTTGTGGTTAGTGGATCTGATGCATGTGTTTATACCAAGATGTACAATTCTGGTTGTGTTATTGTGTGCCTATATGTTGATGATATGTTGTTGTTTGGCACTAACATGCATGTGATAAATGAAACCAAATATTTTCTTTCCTCTCGCATTGAAATGAAAGACTTAGATGAAGCAGATGTGATTCTAGGAGTTAAAGTGACTAGAACTAAAAATGGCTTTACTTTGTCTCAATCCCATTATGTAGAGAAGGTATTGAAGAAGTTTAACAAATATGATGTGACGCCAGTTAGGACCCCATATGATGCTACCATAGAGTTAGTGAAGAACTCAAGTATAGGTGTTTCCCAAGAGGAATACGCTAAAGTTATTGGGAGTCTAATGTTTTTGATAAACTATACTCGGCATGACATAGCTTATGCAGTAAGTAGACTGAGTAGATATACACATAATCCTAGCAAAGAACATTGGATTACACTTAGAAGGTTAATGAGAAACCTTAGAGGCACTCTTGATTGGGGATTACATTTTGAGGGTTTTCCCTGCGTTCTAGAAGGATATTGTGATGCAAACTAGGTAAGTGGGACTGATGAAATTTGCTTCAATAGTGGATATGTTTTTACATTGTGTGGAGCAGTTGTCTCATGGAAGTCTGCAAAGCAGAGTTGCATAGCCCGATCGACGATGGAATCAGAGTTCATATCTCTAGACCTAGCAGGGCAAGAGGTTGAGTGGCTGAGAAGTCTACTGGCAGATATACCAATGTGGGGGCATCCAGCTCCTGCGATTTCTCTACATTGTGACTCACAGGCTGCCATTGAAGTAGCAAACAGCAGAGCATATAATGGCAAGAAGAGGCATATACGCATCCGACATGAGGTTGTGAGGCAGTTGATAAGAAATTGGGTACTCTCTTTAAAGTATGTGCGGTCAGTGAGGAACATTGCGGATCCATTGAACAAAGGACTTTGCAGAAGGCTAGTCCTTGACACGTCGAGGGGATTGGGGCTAAAGCCCGTGAGATGAGGAATCTGTGGCGAAAACCATTAATTTGGTTGAACGCAAGCCATGGAAAGACTCATATGAGATACACATCTCCCATTCATATGGCAAGTGTATAGTGAGGTTGAGCTAACGCTCTTAATGATCTATAGCTCAGACATTGGGTGGTCCTTTGAGACGGACTTGATAGATCACCGAACGACAGAAGAGAGGCTAAGCTTTAGAGCTCTTAATGACTTCATAACCCATTGTAGAGGGTATTCTATATTGAGAAAGATATGTTGAAGTTACCTACGTGAGTGTGAGGGATTGGCAACCCTCCAAAGTGAGACTTAAGGCAGTCCTCACTAGAACATTCATGAGCACCCAAGGTGTGCCAAAATTTGGATGTATAATGTGATAAGACTTAATTAGCGGAACGTTACAGAACCCCGTGGAAGGTGTGTGTTGTTGTTTTACCCCTAAGTGGAGGAGATTGGAGTTGGAGTTTGAGTTAAATTTTTGCGGAAAATTTATTTCCTGAGGCCGAAGATATTACGGATTAGCATGCTTGTGCTTATCCGCGAATATATGTTTTTCACTGGAAAAATATATTTTCCGAAATCTTTGAAAATCGTTTTTTGATGAGCTCAAATACACAGGTATAATATTTTATCAAAAGAATAGAAAATATTGACATGTGGGTAAACACCCCTATAATATTTTAGTTGCTACATTTAATTACAATTCAAGTAAAAAAATAACAAAATATAGTATTAAAAGTCAATTGATAAATAAAAATTAATATAAATGATAATTTGTGTGATATTTTAAAACAAAAAGCTACATAAATTAACATTTACACTTGGGGTCGTAAAATAGAAAAAAAAAAGTCCTACAAATGCATCTATGAAACATAGTTGTATGTGAGAATGTAAATGGAAGAATGTGATTCATCTTATATTCTTCTATTTACATTCTCACGTACAGTTATGTTACATAAATGCATTTGTAGTACCCAATAGTCCTCGGTTCGATTCCCATACATAGTCGCTCTATATTTACCAAAATCAAGGAAGAATGTGATTATTTATGAACAAAAACGAAAATGATAAAAATAGATAATAGAAAACCAATAATGAAAATATGCCAACTAATAGAATAGAATAAATAAATATTTTGTCAAATTTTCTAGCATATGCTCTCATCATCAGCTTCCCACGTGGCACGTCCTGTGGGAGAGATGGGTTCCGTGCTCAGCATCTTTTTGATTGTTTGGGTGGAGCTGCTATTGCTATTTCAGATGATTTGATCTCCTCTATTACTCGGGTAGTTAATCTTTTCCTTGAAGGCCGCTGTCCACAGGCTCTGGGTGAGTATATTGCTAGTGCTCCGCTCACACCACTTGTTAAACCAGGTGGAGGCATTCGTCCTATTGCTGTTGGAACTATTTGGAGACGCCTTGTCTCTAAGGTTGGTGCTTGTTTGGTCGGTCCCTCTTTGTCTGGTTATTTTGCTGGGCTTCAGTTTGGGGTCGGGGTATCCGGTGGAGGAGAGGCTATTCTGCATGCCTTGAATCGTTTTGTTGAGGCCCGTGGCGGTGAGGAGGGTCTTTCTATGTTGTTGGTCGATTTTCAGAACGCTTTCAACTTAGTTGATCGTGTGGCTATGTTACAGGAAGTTCGCCGTCACTGCCCGACTCTATCTCGATGGGTGGAGTTTTGTTACTCTAGTCCTGCCCGACTGTATTATGGGGAGCATAGCTTATGGTCTTGTCGGGGGGTTCAGCAGGGAGATCCTTTAGGGCCTTTGCTCTTTGCTTTGGTATTGCATCCTTTGGTATGCAAGATCAGAGACTCTTTTGCCCTGAGTTTGCAGGCTTGGTACTTAGATGATGGCACTATTGTTGGGGACACTTTAGTGGTGGGGAAGGTCTTGGATCTGATTATGGCGGAGGGTCCCCGCTTTGGCCTTCATCTTAATGTGGATAAGACCGAGGTTTTTTGGCCTACTGAAGACCCCAGGAGTCGGCTTCCTGGTGTTTTTCCCCCCTCTATTGCTCGGCCTTCACGTGGTGTCAAAGTTTTGGGTGGGCCTGTCAGCGCGTGCCCCATTTTCGGCAGTGACCTTGTGGCGAAGAGAGTGACTAGGACCATAAAGCTTATGGATTCTGTCGCGAGAATTGAGGATCCACAGTGCGAGTTACTTCTACTTAGGGCTTGTACGGGTATCTCTAAACTTTACTTTGCTTTGCGTACTTGTTCACCGCGTGTCTTTGGGCCGGCTGATAATGCACATTTCTAATGGGCATTATAGGATAATTTAGTTGCATTTACATTGTATAATATGCATGTTTTAATGATAATTTAGATTAAACTCTTTTTGTGGAAAAGTTCGGAATCTACGCTATTTCGGTTGAATTGTGCAGAATCGTAGATCCGACATGATGGAAAGCAAGGGAAAGCTGTTAAACATGGCCAAGTGAAGTCAAGAATCAAGCTAAGAAGAGAAAGAACGAGGGAAGAACAATGAAGAATCAAGTTTCTGGGCATATTTCGCTGCCAGCGGGATTTCATTCGCTGTCAGCGAGTGGAACCAGAATCCGAGGAGGAGCCAGCGAAAGTAAACTCGCTGCCAGCGAATGGAGTCGCTGCCAGCGGACGACCGGATTCGCTGCAGCGGATGTAAGCTTTCGCGGCAGCGAATGGAGACTCTCGCGACAGCGGAAGGGTGGACTCGCGGAAGCGGAATCGAAGAAGCTTGAAAATATTCTAAGGCATGGACATTCGCTGCCAGCGAGTGTGGTAGCGAGTGTGGTAGCGAAAATCCAACAGTGGCTCAATCAAGGCTTTTCGCTGCCAGCGGAAATTTTCGCTGCCAGCGGAATTTGACGCTGAATTAAATTAGGAAAGTTCTATCTTTTATCTAGTTTGTTTAGGAAGTTTCTATCTTTTATCTACCATTTATGGAAGAGATTAGGCTTATAAATAGGATGTTTTAGGGTTAGTTTAATTAAGTTTCAATTGAATTCCAAGTAGAGAAATCACCATTGAAGAGAAGAAAGCTTAGGTAAGCCATGTTTGGCTAATTTTGTAGTTTCCGCCTACACTTTCGAGACTTGGTTGGTGGTTTGTGAGTTTCTAATTTAAGTTAATTTTCCTCTATAATTCTTTTAACTTCTTTGTGTGAAATTGATTATGTTATTGATGTTATCTTGATTAGCTACCTTGATAATATTGATTTCATGCTAGGATTTAATACTTTCGTATTTGTGTTATTTCCGTAGTAGCACGCATAAGATTGTGGATTCCGTGTTTGAAGCATGATTATGTAGGTAGTTGACATATATCTTAAACATTGATTTACCGTGTTTAATTGGTGTTATTTATATGCTCAAGTTCTTGGGACTATTTGCTATCTCTTTGTTAAATCTTGACCGTGTTAAGGTTGCATTGAGGTGTAAGGGATTAATTGGACTCGTAGGACTTTTAATCTACTTAAACCAAGACGAGAGGAATTCGTAGGAAAAGATAATAACTTGAAAAGGATTCGATGATCAATAAAACCAACCAAAGTCGAGAACTTGTAGGTGAAAACGCTTTTCTTCTATCCTTTATTTGCTTTTGTCAATATTATTTTCTTTTATTTTCATTCATAAAAATCGTTTCTTTTATATTGATAAATACACAATATTTAGAAATACTTGATTCTCTAGGGTTCGACCCCTTACTTGCATACTATACTAGTTTGTTTGTTTGGGAATAATTTTTGGCGAGGGAAATCAACGACTTTTCCCTCCGCCAAATTGGCGCCGTTGCCGGGGAATCAAGTTTATTTATTTGTTTTGTGTATTTATTAATATTTGTATATATATCTATCCCCGTCGTGGACCTATCTTACGGTTCACGACACCTCGTTACTAATTGTTTGCAATGGAGTTGGAGTTATGGCAATACCAAGGAGAATACTTTCACCATTACCTCGCAAGAGTGCAAGATTTAGTGGACGACCGTGCTTCACGGGGTATCCAAGATGATTTGAAAGAACAAGTACTTTGCGTTCAAGATGGCATGCTTCCCGAGATACGAGAATTCGCCCAATCTTTGAAAAACGAAGGCTTTTATGATTTGGATTGGCCGGAATTGTGGGATATTTTCCTTTGTGTGGGTGACATGGCAAAGGTGGAAGAAGACTACATGTTGGCATCCACACCCTTACCTTTCAAACCAATGGCGGACGAGATACATGAGGACGCAAGCATCAATGGTTCAATCAAAGATGGAGAAGGGAGCCCGATGCCCCATGACATGGAGTCTCATGAGTGCACACGCGAGGAACCATGTATTTTGGCACCTACTCCACCTTTAGAAATCATCCCCAACTCATCCATTAAGGAACCAAGTCCAGAGCCGATTTCTGTGGCTTTTGAGAAAGGTAATGATATTTTTGACACTTTTGTGGATTTTGGTGAATATGTAGATCCTTGGGAGCATTACTTCAACAAACCACCAGCAGAACTGTGTTGGTGGTATTACATACCCTCGGTGAGAAGTCACGCTCGAGCATATGACGAGTTGGAGACCTTCTTCAACATCACATCTTTTGACTTCGGCTTCTTTATATGTGGTGCTCGCCTACCTAGATGGTGTGCACCGGAGTTTGATTTGTTAAAGAGGGCGTTAGCAATGTCCGAGTGAGTCTTGAATGCGCGAACAAATAAACCGTCGAGTCTATGACGATAAACAAGGACGCTTCTTGGGAGGCAACCCGAGGTAAGTTTTCCTAAATTAGTTATTTCAATTCCTAGTTATTTAATTAGTTTGGTTGTTTAATAAATTAGAAATTTCCTAATTATTTTCTATGGTAGATAGATGCTTTTGGATATTTTGAGCTAACAATGCAGGGAAAAGTGAACAAGATCGAAGAATAGAGAATCTAGGCTCAATTCGTGCTCGTGGTTCATCCGTCTTCGTTGTTGTCGTTCTTCACCGTTCTTCTTCCGAGCTTCATCATCTTCGCCATCGAAACTTTTCCCATGATGTGAGTTATTCTTTACCCTCTTTCTCTCATATTTTTATGATTTTTTGTCTTTGATTTTCATTAAGGACAATGAAGAGTTTAAGTGTGGGGGAGGGTTGCATTCATATATTCATGCATTCATGTTTATTTTTTTCGTTAATTTATTGCATTAGAAAATGAAAAAAAAAATGAGAAAAAAAATATCCAAAAAGAGCATGCATTGCATATATGTGTTTTTCAAATACCCATCTTGCCTTAGTTTGTCCTCTATTTTATTTTTATGAGTTTTACCATATATGTTCCATAGTATGTTTGAATTGTCTAGCCTTGTCACATATTTGAAATGATTTTTATTGGGAGCTTGACTTGTTAGTTCAATTGAGAAAGTATGATTCTTAGTCTTTGGCATTATTGAAATCCAACAAAAACTTGTCCAAGTGAGAATTTTGACCTTATGGGGATATTTGATATATTTATTCCCTTTTACTTTCTTGTGTGACATTATACTCTCCTTATGCAATTACCTCTTGAGATTGACATTGTTATCTATATTTGAGGCCGAATTTATATGTCTATTGCTTATGAGTTTCAAATGATAGAGGCATGATTTTCTTAGCCATATTATTATCCATATCCACCCTACATATGTGTCCTTTGCTTGTATCCAAATTTGAGCCTTAGCCTTTTCTTTGAAGCTCCACAAAAATTTATCCTAACCGATGATAAGCCTTACCCAATCCGGGAATTAGGATTAGAGTTGGTGAATGATTGATGTGATTGATGTGGTTGATGTGGTTGAGTGGAAAAGAAAATATTGTTAAGAGAGTTACGAGTTTTGGATGATTATGTAATTTTGGTTTTATTCCTCACATTGCGCATTATTGTATTTTTGGCTCTAGAAAAAAAAATGAAAAAAGAAGAAGAAAAAAGTCAAAAGAAATAGAAGAAAAGAAAAGAAAAGAAAAAGATGAATAAAGAGCCTTTTATTTTCATTATGTATGTGAGAGTTGAAAAAAATGTATGGTTGAGAGAAAGTTCTTTTGTTGAGTGTTTTAAGAGTGAAAGTTTGAGTTATCTTGGTTTTGGAAGTATTTGGTTTTTGATGTTCTTCCGGTTGTTCTTAGGGATCCCTTTTTCCCGGATTTTTAGCACCACAAGCCTAAATATTTTCCTACCTTAATTCCTTACCAAGCCCCATTACAACCTTGATAAAAGACCTCTTGATGTTGCTTGTGAGTAATGGCATCCGCGGTGGAGAATATGTGATATATGTGTCAATTTCTATGTAGCTTTTTGCATTTTGGATTGAGTTGAGAGATTGCATTTTTAAGCCTAAACACATGAGAGTGAGAGCAAACACATAATCCCGGTGAGGTTGGATGATATGTGCCTTATTTTGAATCGTTCATATACTTGCTAGGATGTTGGCTTTCATGTTCATGGCTCCTCCACTTTGATGTTGCTTTTGACAAGGTTAGTGCTTGAAGGTTATATGTGTGGGATGATGGTTTTTCTCTTCTTTATTTTGCATTGCTTGAGGACAAGCAAAAGGTTAAGTGTGGGGGAGTTTGATAATGCATATTTCTAATGGGCATTATAGGATAATTTAGTTGCATTTACATTGTATAATATGCATGTTTTAATGATAATTTAGATTAAACTCTTTTTGTGGAAAAGTTTGGAATCTACGCTATTTCGGTTGAATTGTGCAGAATCGTAGATCCGACATGATGGAAAGCAAGGGAAAGCTGTTAAACATGGCCAAGTGAAGTCAAGAATCAAGCTAAGAAGAGAAAGAACGAGGGAAGAACAATGAAGAATCAAGTTTCTGGGCATATTTCGCTGCCAGCGGGATTTCATTCGCTGTCAGCGAGTGGAACCAGAATCCGAGGAGGAGCCAGCGAAAGTAAACTCGCTGCCAGCGAATGGAGTCGCTGCCAGCGGACGACCGGATTCGCTGCAGCGGATGTAAGCTTTCGCGGCAGCGAATGGAGACTCTCGCGACAGCGGAAGGGTGGACTCGCGGAAGCGGAATCGAAGAAGCTTGAAAATATTCTAAGGCATGGACATTCGCTGCCAGCGAGTGTGGTAGCGAGTGTGGTAGCGAAAATCCAACAGTGGCTCAATCAAGGCTTTTCGCTGCCAGCGGAAATTTTCGCTGCCAGCGGAATTTGACGCTGAATTAAATTAGGAAAGTTCTATCTTTTATCTAGTTTGTTTAGGAAGTTTCTATCTTTTATCTACCATTTATGGAAGAGATTAGGCTTATAAATAGGATGTTTTAGGGTTAGTTTAATTAAGTTTCAATTGAATTCCAAGTAGAGAAATCACCATTGAAGAGAAGAAAGCTTAGGTAAGCCATGTTTGGCTAATTTTGTAGTTTCCGCCTACACTTTCGAGACTTGGTTGGTGGTTTGTGAGTTTCTAATTTAAGTTAATTTTCCTCTATAATTCTTTTAACTTCTTTGTGTGAAATTGATTATGTTATTGATGTTATCTTGATTAGCTACCTTGATAATATTGATTTCATGCTAGGATTTAATACTTTCGTATTTGTGTTATTTCCGTAGTAGCATGCATAAGATTGTGGATTCCGTGTTTGAAGCATGATTATGTAGGTAGTTGACATATATCTTAAACATTGATTTACCGTGTTTAATTGGTGTTATTTACATGCTCAAGTTCTTGGGACTATTTGCTATCTCTTTGTTAAATCTTGACCGTGTTAAGGTTGCATTGAGGTGTAAGGGATTAATTGGACTCGTAGGACTTTTAATCTACTTAAACCAAGACGAGAGGAATTCGTAGGAAAAGATAATAACTTGAAAAGGATTCGATGATCAATAAAACCAACCAAAGTCGAGAACTTGTAGGTGGAAACGCTTTTCTTCTATCCTTTATTTGCTTTTGTCAATATTATTTTCTTTTATTTTCATTCATAAAAATCGTTTATTTTATATTGATAAATACACAATATTTAGAAATATTTGATTCTCTAGGGTTCGACCCCTTACTTGCATACTATACTAGTTTGTTTGTTTGGGAATAATTTTTGGCGAGGGAAATCAACGACTTTTCCCTCCGCCACCGGCCCAGCTCTCATTCGATGCGGCACTCCGTTCTAGCTTGGAACGTATTGTCACTTCGTCAGGGCCTGGGTTTGGAGATTAGCAGTGGCGGCTTGCCACCTTCCCTTTTCATTTTGGTGGGCTCGGAGTGTATGCTGCTGGGGATGTCCTACATTATGCTTTTCTGGCATCTCGTTTGCAGTCTGCTGAGTTGAAGGCTAAGCTCCTACGCCCTTCTGGTATTACTGCTACTGGTCCTACATTTGATGATGCTTGTCGTGCTTTTGATGAGGCCACGGGTTCTGATCTTCTACGCGATCCTAGTGAAATCGCTGCCCCCAAACTTATGAAGAAATTGGCAGATATATATTTTGCGAAGGTTGCTGCTACATCGAACTTTGTTTTCTCTTTGACTCCGCGACAGGTGGCATTGTGGAAGTCTCAGCAGGGTGCTCACTCCTCCGATTGGTTGCGTGCCGTTCCTATTTTTGGGCTGGGGCAGACTATGAATGGAAGGACCTATCGCAGTGTGCTTAGTTATCAACTTGGTGTTCCGTTGTTCACGGTGTCTAGGCCCTTTCTGGCTTGTTCTCGGGTCTTTGATGGTGATATCTATGGAGATCATGCTGTGTCTTGTGCTGGTACAGTGGGCATTAAACATCGACATAACCTTGTGCGCGACGTCTTATTGGATATCTGTTACAGGGCTGGGATTTCTGCCGATAAGGAAGTTGATATCGGTTTGGTGGATGTGCATGATAGACCTCTTCGTTCGGCAGATTTGCTTCTTTATTCATGGGACAGAGGGCGTGATGTTTGTGTTGATCTGACGGGATCCTCCCCCTTGACTCAGTCGGGGATGTCTGACTTTGTCCCTGGTCGTGTTGTTGTTGATGCTGCCCAACGTAAGCGTGTCAAGTATCATGATTTGTGCACGACAGCGGGTTATGGTTTCCTACCCTTCTCTTTCTCTTCATTGGGGGAGCTGGATACGGATGTTGTTGCCTTGCTAAAGCGGATTCAGAAATTCTCCGTATCTCAGGATGCCGGAGCTCGTGCTGCAGCTTATATTTTTACTAGACTTAGCTTCATTATCGCTAAGGGAGTGGGTGCCCAGATAGTATCTCGGCTACCCACTAATTTCTTGTAAAAATGATTTGTTGATATTATTATTATTATTATTATTATTATTATTATTATTATTATTATTATTATTATTATTATTATAATAATAATAACAATAATAAGTTAAAAGTAAAAAAAAAAATAATAATAATAATAATAATAAGAAGAAGAAGAAGAAGAAGAAGAAAATATTTGGCCTAAAGGCCTTTTACAATAGCCCATTTAGAAATTGTCCTAGGGATTTAGATACATAGATTTGGATAGAGATATAGTTGTTCTTTCCTTGAATAGCAAGGCTTGAGCACTATAATAAGCCCTAGGAGCTAGTTTTTATTCATTCTTCAATACACAAGTAGTTAGGAAATTAGAGAGATAGCGAGAGAGCTTGAGGTTGAGTAAGGTGGAAGGTTGAGAGACGTTTTGGCTCTGTTCGATTGTAAGCTTTCGTTTATTTTAATACAATTAGTTATTTCTTTTATATATTGAATGTTTGTTACTATGATGGGAAGCAATTAGTCGCCCTACTTCTGGGGTCGGGGTGAGCCCGGTGGTAGCCATGTAGGGTTATGCATCAAATGTATGATTTTTATATCCGATTTCATCTTCTATCCCTATTTGTATAATTCTTCTACGAAAATAGTAGGGGATCCTTATTTATATTATTTAAGCGAAAGTGATCTTAATATGAATTTGGATTGATTATGTGAAAAGGGTAGTAACAATTAGGGTTTATGCAAAAGCCTCTATATTCTTAACTGTTAATGACGAAAGTTATTTGATAAAAATGCATAATCTTTTATAACTTGGCATAATTCTTACATGATTATTGTTGTGGCGTTGAATCCCCGATCTTGGAAGTTTTTAGTTAATTGATTTATAAAAACCCAAATCTGATCATCTTCTCATTCATCCTTATATTCTTCGGATGTTCTTTTCCGACATTATTTACATATTTTTCTACAACTCTACGTTTTCTGCACATCTAGTCGATTTCGACCACTACTTGGTCGATATTGAGTACTAAGGCCGATATCGAGTACCCTTCACTCGACGTCGACTCTGCTTGTTTTTCTGTGTGCAGGTCTGAAGAAGAAATCGACTGACTTCAATCAATATCGACTCAATCTGGTTGATATCGAGTGGCCTTCTGGTCGAAATCGGGGTGAAATTTGGAACTGATTAGGCGAGCGCTGACATGCTTCCTCGTGGATTCGATCCTGATTCTCTACCACTACACCGGGAGGGATTCTTGTATTTTATTTGCTTGGACAGAGAGTTGGTTTCATTTATATTTCATATTTATTTATTCGACTAGTTTCCCTCCTAACACAATTCGGGTTATCCGGTCGGGTTCGGGTCGATCACATACGGGTCGGGTCATTGATGAGTCGGGTCAATTCGGTCAAAACTTATGTGTCGGGCTTGGTTGGGTCTGGTTGGGTCGGGTCAGATTCAGTCAAAATAAAATTTAGATTGGTCGGGTTTCGGTCATAATCGGGTTGGTCCCATTTGGGTTTTCAGTCAGAATCGGGTCGGTCTCATTCGGGTTTTGGATCGGTGTTCGGGTCGGTCTCATTCAGGTTTCAAGTAGAAGTGGGTCTACATTTGTTTCAAACTCTTAATTGTTTGGGTTGAACTTGTTGAATCATGTTCGTTCGGGACTTTCGGGTAATCAATTTTTATTCAAATTGAATATGTAATTCATGTTATTTGTGTATTTCAAAAAGTATTTTTAGTAAAATTAAATTTGATTCAATATATAATCTACTCATTGGCTCGTAAGCTCGTTCTATTCATCATTAATTTCATTGAAATTTGGCAATATATTGTTATCAAAATCATACTTGATTCCCTATATAAAAGATAATTCGTTTTATTTGTGTGATTGTGTATTTATGTCTTTCAAAAAGTAGTTTTCAAATAAAATCATATGTGATTCAAGTTATAATATCCTCATTGTACATTGAAAGGCATTACAGTGGGTGATTGCTGTATTTTCCCCTCTTTTTTGTCTGATTCTTGCTTGTGTAAACGAAATACTAACCCTAATCGTATACACCTGACCGGGATTTGCATCAGGGAATAATAGGTCTGAGCACTTGCATTAGAGAAGGCTTTTTGGTGACCAGGCACAACCTCAGCATAGGCGAGGGTGACAGCGGGAGTCCTGGTTGAATCCAACAGCGGTGACAACAGGTCTAAGCACGAAAAGGGAGATTCGAAATGTGGAAGGCGCCGACAACTAGTTGATGGTGGCAGCCAGGGTTGTTCCAATTCAGTTCAAATCGAATATTTGAATCGAACCAATCCAACCAAACCGAATCTAAGAGATTAGGTTCTGTTTTCGGTTCGTAATTTCTAAAAATTCAGTTATATGGCGGTTTAGGTTTGGTTCGGTTCAAACCTAACTTTTACTAAATTAAATAAAAACATTATACGACATTTGTGTAGGTTGAATCAATTTTCGTAAAAAAACTCATCAAAAAAAGAACCCAATTCTAGAGAGAGAGAGAGGTTGCCCCTCTCTCTAGAATTTTTAGAATCACAATCTCAACTTTCATTTGTTCTTCCCAAGTTGCTAAATCCAAGCTATTAGGCTTGTGCATTGTCTAGCATTTGAATTGAGAGTCTGTTCAGGTTTCATATCCCCCAAGTTTTTTTTAGGTTTTTTCGACCTACTGATCATCTCCTTTGTCCACACCCTCCTTCATCATGGCGCTGCCTCCACCATCGTCGGCCTCTCTTCCACTCCCACCCTCTCGTCAGACTCATCCCACTGCATTGAGTGCTCCACCAACGGCTGTCGTGTCCTCATCCAGTCCAATATCTTCTAGGACTCCCTCTCCGACGACTTCACTTTCTTCTGCGGCCTTTGCTCCGGCGGCTATACCCTCCTCTGCCGGTCTCGGGCTTCTCACCATTGTCGAATAGGTCGCGTTCGTCACACTGGTTTTGGATATATATACCCTTGAAATCCTCAATCGATAACTCCGTTTTGACTCCTAATTCTTCTTAATCTTGCCCCTCCCTTCTCTACAGTTGGCGCTTCTTTTTCCGATGTCCGCTCGTCCTCCGGTTTCATCGGCGACATCCTCTTCTGGCGTTTCTTGGTGCTGCTGGCGGATTTATTTCATCCCCTCCCGCTGTTCTAGGGAGCTCTGCTTCGGTCGGTGTCATGTCCTGTTGGATATAGTGCCCTGCCTCATCACCGTTGGTGCCCGCCTTGGTGAACTTTGCATGGTGTGCAAGATTGGTCCGTTGCCTTACCCTGTACAAGTTGCTCTGTACGTCGGCTGCAGAGTGCAGACTTAGGAAGACCTTGGCGTGCAAGGCTAAAGTTCGGCCTTGCACGCCAAGTTTCTCTATCAATTAAAAAAAATCCATAAGTTTATATATATATCCTGTTAAACTAAATATCAGAAGTTATTTATTTGACCAAATATATACTTTTACAAATCCATCTAAAAGGATTAAACTAAATCTCGAAAGGATTTAATCAAAATCCCGTAAGGGCCTCGATAAAATCCAAAAAAGGCTTTCGATCAGGTGCATTTTACTAGGTGGTTCTCGGCGGTGCACATCTCTGGGTGTTCTTGGCATTCCTTTTCTTAGTTGGGGCTTTGGTGTCCGGTGTCAAGTCTGGCTGAGGTCAAGGCGGTGTGTATCGAGGCGACTCTGTGATCCAGAAATTTCCTTGGAGGATCGTCTTCACTACCCACAGGGAATCCTGATGTGTCGTTGGCCTGCAGTGTCATTGTTTAGTGGCACTTGACGTTGGGTCGTAGTCTATGTTGTCCCAGTTGTATTAGGTTTAGGTTCGTTTGTTCGTCTGGATTTGTTGCTTGCCACTATCTGTATTGCACATTTCTATTTTAGGTTGTATGTTTGACGATTCGCCGTCTACCGACTTTGTCGGCCACTCGAGGAGTCAGACTTGTCTGACCCTCGAATTCTTACCTTATCAAAAAAATTCTCATAAAAAAAATTATAACCTATTATTAAGATATTGTATATATTTTTAATAAATTTTCTATAAAATATTTATAAAAAAAATTAAACATTTTAATTTTTTATAATTAATTGTCAATTGAGTTCATTTAGATTCAAAACCATAAACTGAACCGAATCTATAGTGTTAGCTTCGGTTGGCAACGGGATGGGGGTAGGTGGAATGGGATGGATTTTGTGGGGTGAACGGGATGGGGATGGAAACCCGGGTGGGACCGGGTGGAATTTTGAAGCCAGTTTAATCCCGTTCGTGTTTGGTTGAAGTTTAAAGTTCATGGGATGGGGGTTAATGGAAAAGACACCTTTGCCCCCACTTTGTGACATGAAATGACAAAAATACCCCTCAAACATACCCCTGATGTCAAGCCCAAGCCCTTTCCTCTTCAGTTCGACATTTTTAGACTCCCAAATCTGTCGACGTTGGCGGCGAGCTCTACCCCGGAAGCCTCCGACGCGTCACCTCCCTCCCCCTGCGGTACCGACGCCGCCGACAACCTCGGTCTCCATGTAAGTCATCTACCCCTATATGTGGTGTCTTCGTTGAGTTCAGAAATCGAATTCGTGTGCCCCTATTTTCTCTAGTCGAAGACTGAATTAGGGGAATTTGATGAATTTCTGTGTTGATGGGATCTGGGAAATTCGTTCATTGAAGATTCGAGCCCCTCATTGGGGTTACTAGCGAGGTAGGGGAAGTCGATTGGGGTCGAGGATTTTTGGGGAATTAGGGTTCCGGAATTGGAGATGCACATAGTGACTCTCCTCGGCCCCTACTAACGTCGTTAGGCCTTGGCAAATGATATGTTGTGTACTTGAACTGATTTTCGATTGGTTGCCACGAAATTGACATTGGGGGATTAGGATGTTGATGGAGAGAATCGATGAGTTCAATTAGGTGTTTATTTCTATGTGTTTATAATCACGATTATTTCCGTTGTGTAGTAGGTGATGTTATAAACGAAGATGGTCTTGATGTTCATGTTCATGTTCTGCTTTATGTGGTTGTTCTTGTTGGGGTTGTTGTTGTTGTTGTTGATGTCGTTGTTATACAAAGTTGTTGTGTTCATTCATGTTGTTGTTCATGTTGTTGTTCTTGATGGTGTTGTTGCTGTTGTTGTTCATGTTGTGCTGTTCATTCATGTGCTTGCCTTTGTCGTCCTTCCAATGTTCCCTTACACAACCCACATGATTCATTCAAAATCCGCGATCCTCGTGAACTGAAATGTTGTAGCTGCACATATGGATTCCTCTTCCAATCCGAAGGGGAAAGGAAAACGCAAGGCTAAGAAATCAACGGTTACAAGTACTGACACCAACAACTACGTACCCCCCGCCTTTTATCGGTCTCTGGAATTGTCAAAGAAGTTGATGCTTGTGCTCCTGGACTATCAGCGGGAAAATGGAAAGGTCCAGTCCTTCAAATGGGGGCCCATCAATACCGCATTTGAGGCGGCGACTGGGAAGAGGTGCAACCAGTACACTCTTAAGAACCGAACTCGTGACATGAAGGGCATATACCTATTGTGGAATAAGTTGAAAAAAGGGGAGACTGGCCTAGGATGGGATGAGGCGACTGGAACCATCCGTTCACTGGACGAATGGTGGGATAAAAAAATTGCGGTATGTGCTCGTCTTCCCTTCCCCTTATGTCAATTCAAAGAGATCCCGTTGGGTACGTCGTCACCTCGTCATTCATTTGCACAGGAGGATAGCAACTTTAGTAGGTTCCGAAAGAAGGGAATCCCTCCGAAACTGGACGAGCTGTTCCACCAGGTGTTCGGCGGCACAGTTGCCACCGGCGAGTTCTGCGTAGCCCCCTCCATGGACCCGGCTGTCCGTGCTGCGCAGGTGGCGCAGGAGGCCAACAATGGGCAAGCCAAACAGCAAGAGGACGATGACGATGACACCGAGTCAAGGGGTGACCCTAAGAAGTCCCAATTTGAGGGTGTTGAGCAGGAGTTCGACGAACTTTTCAACACCCCTCGCAACGATGCCACAACGCCCTCCATGCAAGACTTTGTGCAGGGCATTATGGACGAAGATGACTCCCCCCCTCAAGTGGCTCAAGGGGCACCAGGCACCGGTCCGTCACAGCCGTCTACGGGTAAGCGTCCGGTTGGTTCTGAGACTACCTCCTCCCGGCGGAGCTCCAAGCGCAACGTCCGCGTGTCGGAGGGGACTAGACTGTTCGCACGCAGCGTCGGGGTCATCAAAGACAGCACCCGATAGATCATTGACGCTATGCACAAGGACGAGGTGTCGTCGAATGCCCCCTAGACACAACGAAAGCAGTGTTGGATGTGGTGCGGTCGATGGTTGCAGAGGGTCTTGTGGCCGAAGGTGATCCCATTTGGTGATTCAGCTTAGCTGTCATCAGAGACAGCACGCGACGTGATGTCTTTGTTCAGCTTGACAACAACGTCGCCAGGCTGAAGTGGCTTAGGTGGTTGTATTCGACGAACGACGGGCAGCAGCCGAGCGCCATACACCTTGACTGACCCTCCACAAGTATCCCCGGACCAACGTTTTTTTCAATGTGAGAAGTGAGCATCTCAATAAGGACCCAGTTTATTCCACATGTTTATGTTTGTCATTACATTTGTGTTCGTGTGTTATCGCATTTGAAGGGCAGGTTAAGGCCTTCATATATACGTTTATGTGTGCTACATACATTGTTCTGTGATGCCTACATTGTTGTTTGCGATGTAATAACCGTTCCAATGTAGTGGACAATTTTTTCCCTTGCAATTTGTTTCTTCCCAATGTATGGTTGCAATAACTTAACCCATGTGTATGAATATGGTTGGTTCTGAGATCTGAGCTCATACGACTACGTCCATGCAGGCGGATGGAAACGCTGATTGAACGTCGTCGTCGACGAATACGTCGACAAGGCAAGGGCGCAGCTGGATTCATTGCCATCCTCCTCAAGTGGCTCCCATATGCCCACCACTACTTTACCCATGTGCACAAGGTTCCCTAGTTCATTGGGGAGTTTACAGGGGCACGATGGGTTGACGAAATCCTTACCCACCGTTCGCATACAAGAAGCGTCAATGCATTCAGAATGGAAAAGAGAGCATTCATTCGACTTTGTGGGATGCTCCAACACCAGTACGGTCTGCGCAGATCAATCCAAATGTCTGTGATGGAGAAGGTTGCCATCTTCGTCAATACCATGGCTTGGGGCTCCAGTCAGCGCAATTCTTGCGAGCATTTCCAACGGTCAAGCAGTACAATTTCAGAGTCCATAACCAATGTGCTTGATGCCATATGCGGGGGGAGATGCAACGGGTACTGCGGTCTTGCGGGGGACTTGATCAGGCCCAGAGACCCTCATTTCAGAGACATTCCTGAGCAGATTGCCAACGACAACAGGTACTGGCCATACTTCAAGGGTGCAATTGGGGCTATCGACGGAACGCATATTGAGGCCGCCCTTCCTAAAGAAGAACAGTAAAGGTTCTGTTGCAGGAAGGGGACAACAACGTTCAACGTCATGGCCGTCTGCGACTTCGACCTTCGCTTCACATTCGTATCCGCTGGATGGGAGGGTAGCGCACATGATGCACGTGTCTTTGATCACGCAGTGAAGACGCCTGCGCTGAGGTTCCCACATCCACCAGCAGGGAAGTACTACCTATGCGACAAGGGGTATGGTCTCCGAAATGGCTACATGATCTCGTACTCGACGACAAAGTACCACAGACCTTAGTTCGTCGCATCCCAACCGAAAAACGAAAAGGAAGCATTCAACAAGTCACACTCATCCCTCCGAGGCGTGATCGAGAGGTTCTTTGGTGTGTTGAAGATGAAGTCCAGGATCCTCCGTGGTCTCCCCAAGTATCCGATACGGAAGCAGATTGCGATCATCATTGCGTGCTTCGCCCTTCACAACTACGCCCGGGATGCCCGCAATGCGTCGGGCTCAGACTCAGAAGACGATGAAAGGTTCGTCGAGCCCCCGCTGGACACTGATGCACCATCCGACGGGGACGGTGAAGAAGACACCTACGACGCGGGAGAGAAGGTTGGCCACGAGGACGATGACCCCTTCGTCCCCGTGGACGACGCCGCGGGGGCAAGCCAAGAGATCAAGGCGCTTAGGGACGAAATTGCTCACCAGATTTGGAACGACCGTCACGTTATATAGAAAGCACGCTCGATGTCCGATGAGTAGACGAGGATATCATTTTTTGTGTAGTCACCTGGCTTGTAGTGTGTGCATGGGGTCGACAAATTTCATTCCGGTGGTAACATTTTGTGGAAGTTTTTGGTGTTGGATGTTGTGGTTGACCACATTCTTTCAGATGTTCTGGGTACGTCTTGTGATGCTTCAATTGTACACCGTAAGCCATACTCTGAATTGGACGTCATCAATTCAACTGATTATAAACAACATACAGCTTGAGAGAATGGTCAGTACAGTTGCGTACATATTATAAACAACGACATACAACTGATTATAAACAACGACATAGGGGTTGAGCGATTGGTGCTTACATTTGCGTACATATTATAAATTACAACGATGATGGTTCTACATACAAAGGCCCAAAATGCACCATAGCAAAATGGGTGCCACAACACTCGGCATACAAAAAGCTTTACCCATGTGCCGAGGTTGCAATGTTGGTTACTGCTGCCTTGCATCCGCGACCCCGAACTGCACAAAATAGGGGTCGTCAACCACAAAGGTTTTTCCTGAATTACATGTTCCCAGTTACGTCAACCATAAACTGAACATAAAGCAAAAGTCTAGAGAAACAACAAGCACAAAAGATTAACAGAAGATCTTCATAACAGCTCCACGACTACGGCCTGTGGACCAGCGGCGCAATGACGATGAGGAGCACGAGGATAATCCACTCAAGCAGCCTGGTCATATGGGAGAAGCGACGAGCGCGGAGCTGCTCCCCAGCGTGGTGCACCCAGCGCTCACACATGAATGTGCTCAGCTCAGCAATCCTCTGGACCATGGTGTCGTTAGTGACACCAAGATTGACGTTCAGGGCCCTGGTCTCCTGCAGCTCGTCGTTGCGCGCAATTAGCAGGTGCTCCCTGCAAGCGTCCTGTGCCAGGAGGCCCCGGACTTGGGCGCGCAGCTCCCTAACCTCGTCATGGTACATGGCCCAAAGCGCGTTATCCTCCTCAACATCCTGGGGGTCGCGGGCGTCCGACTGCGCCTCGTCTTCGTCATCTCGAGTGCGACGACGACGACTGGAGGCGCCATAGTCATAGTCACTGTGGAGCCAATGTCCCCACTTGCGTAGCTACGGTCGCTATCCGAGTCGGTGTCGGAGAGAACCTCGGTGTCCGAATATGGGTACATGCTTCATTTGGAAATATCAAGTGTTAGTGCTTAGGTAACCATAACAACGACAACAACGCAGTGAAGAAGAGATGGACATTCACGGTGTCATAATAATGTGTGAAGAAGAATGGGAGTATATGTGTACAATTGTATATATCAAAACAACAAGCGCGTTCAAAGGGCATATATGATTGTCAAAGTAGTTGAAAGAAGCTAAATAAAAACATGCAAGACTTGCGAATATACCAATTGCCACCCAAAACACCCTAACTGAACTCAGGACTAATTCACAGCCGAATGATTCCCCAAAAAAATTAAATTTAAAATCAATGCAGTGCACATAGTCTTGCATATATACACATATAAATTATACATAGGGGAGGGAAACATTCAAACATCGTTCACAGTTCACAACTTCACTTGATATGCACCAATTAGAGCAAAATCAAAAATTCTTTGTTCAGATCAGTTAGACATTATAACCACTTAGTGCTAAATCAAAACAAAAACATGAAAGAAAGGAGATACCTAACAGAAAGCAAACTGAAAAGACAAACCAAACATGTCCGGGTTTCATGATAATTATTAGGGAATGAGTGCTTGTTAATGCAGTGACAGAATCAGTTAAGAAGCAACACCATATCCCTACAGAAGATGTAAGGGTGGAGATTCTTTCAAAGTTCAATCCTTCCAACTAGCAACCATTTCTAACAGGTTAAAAGGTTTTATTCTTCAGTAGATCTATGTTGATCCCTAATCCTATAGTAATTGCCTACAATGATCAGCCTTCTTCAAATACCATAAATGGACATAATCAAATAATCTAAACAGCATTGATATTGTGACAAAGAAACCATATCAATGATTGTGAAAAAGAAATCATTTTCAAATCAAGAAAACCTAATCTGGATCCCTTCTCTAATCAGCATTTCAACAACCATCCAAAGTTATGGTGTGATATTTGCAAAAAAAAACAAACAACATAATCTATAAGAAAGCAAGAGTAGGACAAACATCGTAATGTCACACATTTTCTGAGATTGACCGACAACATAATGTGAAAGAAAGCAATAGGAGGAACAACAATCAGTTAAGAAGCAACACCATATCCCTACAGTCTCTCCTATATCAGTTAAGAAGCAACAAAAATATGTGGAGGACCAACAATATCATATTCACATCAGTTAACAAGCTAGAAATTATCCCTTTAGTCTCTTCTAAAGCATTTCAGAAGCAACAATGAACTCACAAGGAACAACAAGTTAATGTCACACGGTTTCTAAGACTCAACAACAACATAATGTAAAAGAAAGCAACATGATTCACAACAATGAACTCAAGAGCAACACCATATCCCTAGAGCCTCTCCTATATCAGTTACGAAGCAAATAAAATCTCTAGAGGACCAATAATATCATATTCACATCAGTCAACAAGCTAGAAATTATCCCTTGAGTCTCTTCTAAAGCATTTCAGAAGCAACAATGAACTAAGAAGGAACAACAAGTTAATGTCACACATTTTCTGAGACTCAACAACAACAGAATGTAAAAGACACCAACATGATTCACAACAATGAACTCAGGAGCAATACCATATCCCTATAGTCTCTCCTATATCAGTTAAGAAGCAAAAACAATCTCTAGAGGACCAACAATATCATATTCACATCAGTTAAGAAGCCAGAAAACTCAGGAGGACCAACAACACCATATCCCTATTGAACAACAACATAAGCTCCTAAATTAGTTAACAAGCAACAACATATATGAGTAAACTCAGGAGGAACAACAAGTTCATGGCACACATTTTCTGAGATTCAACAACAACATATATAATGTTAAAGAAAGCAACATGATGAACAACAACATAATCTCAAACATAAAGCTGAAGCAATTTCTAAAAGATTGAACAACAAGATAAGCTCCTAAATTAGTTAACAAGCAACAACATATATGAGTAAACTCAGGAGGAACAACAAGTTCATGGCACACATTTTCTGAGATTCAACAACAACATATAATGTTAAAGAAAGCAACATGATGAACAACAACATAATCTCAAACATAAAGCTGAAGCAATTTCTAAGATTGAACAACAACATAAGCTCCTAAATTAGTTAACAAGCAACAACATATGAGTAAACATGGTAACTCAAATCGAAGGTTGTGACGATATGAAGACCCTAAACTCCAAAAACCCCAGCCATGGAAGCCAAAAATCCTCTCTGACAATCGAAACCCTAATCTGACAATTGTTACCCAAGAACCTTTTTAACTTTTTCATCGTTTTTTCATGGAAAACTGAGAGTAATAACCCTAAACATGCAATTAACTCGATGGAAAACTCTAGCTTTCAATCGATTTGGGGAGAGATGTTGAAAACCGGCGACAAATTCCCCATTTAAAAAAAAAAACCTAGCTTTTAATCGAAATGACGAAGAATATTCAAGAACACAAACGATGGAATCCAAAAAAACAACACAATCGGCTTACCTGGAGGTGCAGATCGACAACAATGGAGGCTCGAAAGTCGTCTTCTTCGCCGCTGTTCCACGAAGCGTCCCTGGTAAGAGTGAAAAGAGAAAGGAATGTGAGATTGATGTGAAAATGGAGGAGAGAGGGAAGGGCAGATTTGGGACTCTTCGGTTCCCATCCCCCAAATCCTCCTTCCAGGAGATGCGTCGCACATCCCCTTTCATCCCCCGCATCCCCGCTTTCCCATCCTCTTCCACCCCCGCGCACCCCTCGCCAAACACACAGGCTTGGTTCCCGAGAACCCACCCCCACCCGCGGCATCCCTTCCCGTCCCCTATCAAACACGCCCTAAATTTATCTGATCTCTCAGACTCTCACTGTCTATTTCTAGCCGGTCCACCCAAAACCCTAATTCCACACCCGCCCTTTCTCACTCACCGAGCTCCACTGTAACTCACCACACCACACTACTTGGAGAACAGTCTCTCTCTTCCTCCGATTAACTTAATTATCTGTACTTGTGTTTCTCTCTCTCTCTCTCTTTCTGTTCGCTGTCTCTGCCGTTCTCTTTCCCCTTGTTCTGTTTTCCGGGTCTTTAATGGAGGTGGGATTTTGCAATTCCGAATCGAGGAAGAAGATGCTGCTTTCCTATATGGCGGAAGCTGCCCTCGTCGACGCCCTCTTGCTAGCTGAGAAGTCCTTTGCTTGTCTTCTCATTATGGTATCTCTCAATTCTCTTTTTCTGGGATTTTGTTTATGACGTTTATGAAATTGTTTGTGTAAAGCTTCAATTTTTGTTGTTAGGATCCAACATATTTGTCCAGAAGCCCTCGCTTTCAATCTTACTTTCATAAATCATGGGGCTTTCCTCTTTTAGGGTTGTGGTTTGGGATAAGAATGTACTATCGATTGCAGTGTTTTCTGTGCTTGGTCAATTATCCCAATTCCCAACTGCTGGCTCATCTGTATTTTTGAGAATGTGTGTTTTGCAACATTTAGAGATTGGATACTGAATTTCTGATCAGTGAATGGAATCTGAGATTGTCTTTCTACACTTGTTGAGGGCTTTGTTTGTTGTCTGTCATGAATTTATCAGTTCTTTCTCATGTGTGCTATTTTTTGACACTTACCCATCTCTTGAGATATTTGTCTTGTGTGATTTTGCCTTCTGAGACAGTTACTCCTTGAAACACTTTTGATGTCTCTATCTAAGTTAGATGTCTCAAGCAACCTTTACATATCTAGCTTTACTATTGTGTGCCCCAACATAAGGAAGGTAATTCTATATAGAACTGGAAGGGTAAGTCAACTTACTCCATCTGTTATTCTTGCTTGCGTCCCAAAATATCAGAGTTGCACTCCGACATCCTATGTAACAGCTAATGCACACTTGTACAGTATCGATTGCTCATAGCAATGTATTTGTCCATATCACCTGGTTCTGATGTCCATTCTTGAGGACTTAGATTAGAGAGTTTGAACTTGTTCTGCTGTGTTTTGTTTGCTGGTTTTTGTACACATTGACATGTTAGTATGTTGTGTGAATTAGCATAGAATGATCTGGTATGTGCTTTGCCATGAGCATTCACTTTTTAACTCTTGTGCCAACCTTGTAGGGATTGTTGTTTTGCCCTCTGAATATGTGCTCTCAAAGCATTCCATCATATTCATCTAAACTAACACAGGTTGAACTTTGTTGCAGATGAGATTTTCTCTAAAGACTATGATTGATTCAATGGGGTTACCTGCTGCTGATAGGTACTGAAAACTGAAATAACCCCTTTTCTGGTTTGGCTTTCCTTTCTCCTCGGTTGAAGTGGGTTACTAAACGAAGTATGGTGTTTGATATGTTTAAAACAGTTTCCCGGTCAGTGAGCTTCACAAGAAGGAAAAGCCAGGAACGGAGAACACTGATGGAAGTGAAACTGAAGATGACGATGAGGAAGACGATGCTGCAGAGGATCAAGACGACGATGGTGATGAGGATTACTCTGGTGAGGAAGGGGGGGATGATGATGATGAAGGTGACGCAGAGGATGATACCAAGGCCAATGGGGATGGTGGAAGTGATGACGAGGAAGAAGACGATGACGATGATGATGATGGAGATGAGGATGGCGAGGATGAAGATGAGGAAGATGACGAAGAAGAGGATGATCAGCCACCAGCAAAGAAGAGAAAGTAAAGTTGAGAGATGACTTAGTACCTCAAGTAGATGTTATTTTGGTTCGGGTCATCGTCACGTGTAGGGAACAGGATTCTGCTTCAGTTGTGCTTGGGTAGGAGTAGGGATAATTCACATGCTTGGTTGTGTAATGAATCTCGAAGCTTGTGGCTTTATTTGGCTTCACATTGTTCCTGTTTATTTCTGTACAACTTGACCCTCTTTTATTTGGTGTATCGTTTCGTGGTAATTGTTCATGTCGGGTAAGGTCAGATGCCATGCCTGTCTTGGTTTATTTTTATGTCTATATATCCAAAATCTAAAATAATCAGAACTCAATAAATGGAATCCAAAATGACCTGGATATCTAAAACCAGTTAGAGGCATTAAAGATTCATACTGAAGTAATGGATCCACTACATAAGCTTAAAAGACTCAGTGCTATGGCGGAAATCAATTGTGCTCCAAACATGTTCTAAATTAAAAGGCTTCAGAATTCAACAACAAAGAATGTCAAAAACAACGACAAAATCATGACTATAAATGATTCAGTTCTTCAACCATCAATATTGTTTCTTATTCTGGTATGAGACTGCAATAGGGCACTTTAAGTATCCCACAGAATCAGGAACGGCATCTTGGCTGCACTCTCAGCAAATGATACGTGTGGGTTGCAAATGGTCATTCGCTGTCCTATAAAACCGAACCATTAAGGTTTAGAAGTTATAAGAAAACGGATGCAGCAAACTGACTACAAAGTTATATCCACAGTTATGACTCAATGAATAAGCATGTTTATGTTGAAACGTCATAGCAATTCACGTTCCTCTATGTAAGCATTTGAAAGAACAGATTCAGAAAATGAATAAGAAGCATGATAATGCTGTATTAAGAAACAGCAGCAGGAAAGAAAAAAATAGAACTCATTCAAAGCTGCAGCGTAGCAAACATAAGACAACTGCAAAGATCCAAATGCATTACCGCAGTGGAAAGACTAAGAACCTAAACAACCTCCATGTTTACAAATCTTTGACAATGTGCTGCTATGTAACAAAAGAAGCGTCCCAAGGGGGTCTCATTTGAATTATTTTATCAACAAGTCTAACAAAGGCGAGATCATTGTCATGTATTATATTTAATAGTAGATGCAGCTTCTTCTTGGTTTCATGATGATACCCAACTCAATACTTGATAATCAGCTAGATCAAATCCTTCAAAAGCAAACAATACTCAATAATTCCACTAAATTTCCAAACAGAAACACCAATTTCACAAAGTTCCCCAATTACAAAGCAACACCAACAATCACAAATTCACAGCTAACTGAAATTGAAATGCCATAAACATTGCACAAGATCACAAACAAGAATCCAAGCAACTCACAGGAAACGGTGGTAGCTTTCCAGCTCGAAAAATAGCAAACTTGGACTTGTTAGAGCAAGAATAGCCAACGCCATTCACCTTCAAGAAGCCCTCAATCATCTCCTTGGCCCGATCAGGCTCATCGCTCTCACATTCAATCTCATACAAAGTTCCAAAGTCAAATGAGCTCTCATCCAACTCCAATTCAAGTCCCTCCCAATTGTAAACCCTCCTAACATTCCTAAACCCTCCCAAGCCAACAAATTTCCCATCCCCCACCCCGAATTCCTCCCTTGCCCTCCTCAAAACCCTAGACTCCGAATCCGACCCGATCAGGCACGGATCCTCGCATATGGCGCGGCCACGAGAGGGATCTAGATCCTCCTCGTCCTCCTCCACGCGGCTAACGCCGTTGACGAGGACGGCGTTTCCCTTGAGAGAAACGACACACCGCGAGGGGTTCTCCCCGTCTCCGTAGAAGCGGAGGCGGAGGACGGCGCGGCGGGAGCCGAGCTGGGAGGCGGCGCCGTCAAAGAAGCGGTTGTTCTGGTGGTGAGTGTGGATGAGGAAGGGGGAGAGGAGGGAGGAGAGGAAGTGGTGGGTGGTAGAGTCTGGGAGGCGGAGCTTGACCTCGACTTCCATGGATTAAGAAGAGGAGGAGGAGGGGAGGCCGATTCGGTCGGATTTGGAGTAGCGGTGGTCGAAGTGCTGGAGGAGAGAAGTGGTCGGCTTGGCGGCGGTGGAATCGCTGGCGGTGGCGGAGCGGGATGGGAGGTCTTGGAGCTCTTCCTTGTCTTCGAGTTGGAGTTCGATTTTGGTGGGTTTTCTTCGCAGCATGTTGCGTTTGTTTCACCATTGAAACTGAATGAAAATGGAGGATATCTAAAGATGCTTGAATTATTACTATTATTACTACCTCCGTTCCATAATACATGGGCTTTTCCTTTTTGACACGTTTTTTAAGGAGCAAAAAACTCTATGAAATATTATTTTTTTAATCAAATTTTTTATATCATTTGATACTTATTACTAATAAGTATCGAATTATATAAAAAAATTAATTAAAAAAATAATATTTTATAGAGTTTTTCGTTCCTTAAAAAGCGTGCCAAAAACTAAAAACCCATGTATTTTGGAACGGAGGGAGTATTATTTTTTGGCGAGGATATTGACAATATTAAAAAACGACTATTGACCATGTTATTTTCAATAAAGGGGCAGTTACTCAGGCCATATTTTTTTTTGCCCATATTAGAAAATTATCCCTAAAATGTCCACCCCTAAAATAAAGTTGTTGAAATTTTTGTTTTAAGCACAAAAAAAAATTTCGCAAAATTTAGTTTTTTTTTTCCGCGTTTTCAGAGTTGCTGAAACGGAATTGCTGAAACTCATGTGCCACCATCGGTTTCAACAGTTTTTTTTTTCGTTTTTTTTTTCGCTTTTTTTTCCACGTTTCCAGAGTTGCTGAAACCCATGTGTCACCCTCTGTTTCAGCGGGTTTTTTTTTCGTGTTGCTGAAACTGTTTTTTTTTCCGCGTTGTTGAAACCCCGATTTCAGCACTGTTGTTGATGTTAAAACCGGGGTTTCAGCAACGTTGTCGATGCTAAACCCACGGTTCCAGCAACGTTGTTGTTGCTGAAACCGTGTTACGGGATATAAAATTTAGCCTATGCGGGATTCGAACCCACGTATTTGGGCATAGCACATCGCTCTACCATTGAGCTAAGAGGCTTTTAAAGGAGATTTAAAGCAAGGAACATCAAAATTCATTGCAGTCCGCATTTCAGCAATTGTTGGAACTACAATCCGCATTTCAGCAATTGCAGAAATTGCAAATATCCAAACCCAAACCATGTAAAAATCAAGATAATCCATTATTTTTGTGCAATTTGATAACAATTCAAAAATAAAATATTACAAGATGCTGAAATTATAAGATGCTGAAATAAGCAATTAACATGGAGTAAATAAACAATTATGAATCAATTTGCACAAATTTGCAATGCATTTCAGCAGAATAAATCACGCATTCATATTTGGATCCTTGATTTCGATTTTCCACCGGAATTCAACAAAATAAAGCACGTATTCATATTTCAGCAAAATATTACACGCATTCATATTTCAGCAAAATAAAGCACACATTTCAGCAAAATAAATGACATCAATAATCGATGCCAAGAAACACAAATCATTATATCAGTAAAATAACGGATCTCACGAAGTTCCAACACATGAATCCTACCACTAATGCTTTAACACCACAAAAGTCTTGCCTCACACACGTCACTAACCCACAAAAAAAAATGAAAATGCAACCTAATGATTCCACTATATACTACACGTTAGTCACACAAAGCCAAAGTCAAACAATTGAACCAAAGAAAAAACAAAAGGCTGCAAAATAGCAGCTTTTAATTAATGCAAAGAGAAAGAAGCAGACCCTGGGTAATGCAACAACAATACGCAACATACCTGAGAAGAAGAAGCCTTGATAGCGAAGAAGCCTTCTCTCCGGCAGCATCAATCAGCTATTCACCAACAAATGGCCAGATCTAGCCCCTTCTTCAAAGGCTGAGTTAGGAGCCGGAAACCGGACGACAGGCGACTGGTTGGGTTTCAAGACGACCAGTAGCCACATCACCACCAACAGCAGCGAGAGCAGATCCGACCAGTTGCGCCGTCTCCCCTTCCCCCGCTGCCTGAGCAACACCAACACCGATCTGCTGAAACGCCGGAAACGCAGCGCTATGAGGGAGGCGAATCTGCTGAAACGCCGGAATCGCAGAGATGGCAACCGCCGTCAACCGCCAGAACGCCTCCGTCTCTTGCGAAGCCAATCTTGAGATGGAGGAGTCGGCTGAGGAAGACATCGATAACAGGCGCCAGATCTGAGCCGCCATGGACAGCAAACGGCGGCGACGATGGCAAGGGAGGAAGCGAGCCACCATGGACAGCAAAGGCGGCGACGATTGCAAGAGAGGAAGAGAGGAAGGCGCCGGATCTAATCTCTGATCGTCTTTGTCCATCTGCAGAGAGGGAGTAGTCGACGGCGAGGCCAAGCGACGACGATGAATAAGCCGCAGGTCGCCGTCGAGGTCGTCGTTGGTCGCCGGATCTCGAACGAGGCGTTGAATGCCGGCGAGAGAGGGCTAAGAGGGTGAAGATTGGGGATGGAGAGCTGGAGAGGGAAGAAGATGGCGGTTCACCTCCATCATTTCCTCAGAGCGATAGAGAATGAAGGACGAGGAAGAGAGCGAGAGAAGTGTTGCTGAAACCCTAGAAATCCCTCAGATTTAGTTGAGATTTCAGGGGCAATTTTGTCTAAAAAATTATAGGTGGACAAAAAACTAATTTGCCAGACTTGGGAGACACTCCCTAAATACGGCCCAAAAAAAAGGCCTGTTGGGCAAATTTTCTCTTCAATAAATTGCAGACAATTCTTTTATCTCACAACACTTACTCCCTTTCAACATGGACAAAATCCCTCTCTTTGCTCCTACACCTTTGTCTCCGTTGAGCTCCTCCGACCACACCTCCCTCTTCTCCAACCACTTCCAATTCTAATTGTAGGTCCTTGTTGACATTCTCTCACTCCACACCAACTGGTGTTTCCGTCATTGTTGCCGCTTGAGACCCCTTCTTTATCGACTTTCATCACTCTCCTTCCTCCTCCTTGTATTCGACCAGAACTTCTCCAATACGTCCTCGGTGGATTTGAATTTCAACCGAAGCACTCGAAGTAACCTTATGGAAGCCCTAATTGGCCGGATTGAGTAGTTGGAGTGCCTGGAAACACTCGACGGCTAGCAACATCCCCCAACATCAGCCAACAATATGACAATAGGTAACCTTGGTAGCTAACAACGAGGACCCTATGTTACCTCTGCAAAAAGCAATGATGGTCATCCATCACCTCGGCGAAAGACGATAAGGATCATCCATCACCTCGGAAGAAAGTGACGAGGTTCCTACATATGCTTGGTAGTCGAAGGGGACCGAGGGGAAGCTGTCAGGGTTCATCCATGATCTTAGTGAGATATTCTCTTGTATCATTTGACAAAGACCGTACTACCCACGAGTCCTTTCCAGTGAGCCATCCCGAAATGGTTAAAAGGCCAATATTACAGAAAGGTGTCAATAACATACAGTAGAGGGTGAGGAGGGAGGATCTCATCCGGCCACCCATTTAGGAGGATCCCATCTGCACCCGAATTAATTCATTCATAATCTAAATAAATAAATAAAATACCAGTAACAATTTCTACTAATTTAAATACCAACTCATTTTTAATATGGTTTTATCAAGATATAAGTTGGTAGTTGAGATGGTATGGGAAAATTGTAATGTTGTATCCTAATGCTTATCATATAGTGTTGAAATGCTTATCATATAGTGTTGATAAAACAATTATGTATGTTGCTAAAACAAGACACGTATTATATTTTATGTCAAACTTAGACATATTTTATGATTTATCTCTCTCCTAAACTTAGCGACAGGTTATGGAGACTAAAACACAATGTTGGCTTATCCAACTCTAATTAATCAAAGTTATTTTTTTTTTATTTTTTTTTTGATTGAGTAAGAATTCGGAAGCGCAAAGCTATCCGATAGCATCCTTTCGGATGAGGTCGTTAAGACCTGGATCATTGAGAAATGATTGAGTGGGGGCAATATGAGCAAGATGTGCAACCTTATCTGCTACAGAATTGCCGCTACGAAGGACGTGAGAAAACGACACTTCGTAAAACCCAGTAATGAGAGTGCTAATATCAGACATAATTAGCTCAATTTCCCATGGACATTTTGTTTTATATTGTAAATGATCTATGATTGTAAGCGAGTTTCCTTCAATAATTATATTGGGGATCATCATTTCAAGGGCATGAGGACTCCCTCTCTCAAAGCTAGTGCCTCGACTATTAACGGTTTTTGAAAACCAATAACTCTTCCATCGACAACTATGGAGTCTCCTATGTTGTCACGAATTATATAACCTATAGAGCTTTGCCTCTGCCCAGAAGCAGAACCATCAAAGTTAAGTTTCCACTTCCCCGGCTGCGGTTTTTTCCATTTAACTTGCTCTGTTACACTCGTGTTATTCGGAACCCTGCTTGTTTGATTTCTTATTTCTTTTTTCTCTATAACAGTGTGTTTATCAGCCTTTTCCCATTCGTCGTAAAATGATTGGACCATTTTTAAGATTCCCTCCGTATTTGGCAATTTTTGTTGTTGGAAAATTAGTTTATATCGTGTTAGCCATATTGTCCACCAATGAAAAGCCAGCTTTTTTCTATGCTGGCCATCAAGTAAACTAGCAGTAAAAGCCATTAATGACTCAATGTTTCTAGACACTTTAATTTTGTCAGAAATTTTTGCCTTTATTGCGCCAGACAAAATAGGACAAGTCAGTGAGTATTTACATTCAAAGAGATTGTGAGTAGTATCTTCTTCATGGTGATCACAGATAGCGCAGTATGGTGGAATCGCAATACCTCTTCTTGACAGTCGAGCAACCGTTGGAAGCCCATTGTCGCAGACTTTCCACATAAAATTCTTAATTTTGGGAGGGGCATTCAGTTTCCAGATCCACGCATTTATGTCATCAGTTAACTCTGTCGTTTTTGTGTTTAGTCTATATGCACTCGATGTTGTGAACCACCCTTTTTTATCCGGCCACCAATACATCATATCCTGTTTCTGGCTTACAGGGAGAGGGATTTCCTCAATTTGTTGCGCCACATCGCTTCTCAGTGTTGACTTAAGCTTCGCCAAGTTCCATTCTCTACCAGTAATGTATTGGTCAACCGTTTCGTCCCTATTAATGGTTGCTAGATCAAGGCAGGCCGAGTTTATATTCTTTACAGGCGCCCATTTGTCCTTCCAAAATTTAATCGTTTTCCCATCACCTACCGACCATGCTAACCCTTCCTTAAATGGTTCAATGATTTTCCTGAGTTGTGTCCACTACCACGAGGCGTTTCCTTTCTTTTCAAAATTTAGAATCGGCACTGATTTTAAGTATTTATAGTTAATAATTTTTACCCAACAATTGTTTGTGATGCATATCAAGATGGCCTTTTGTGGGTCCAACAATGATCTTGATCCAGGCGAGCTCTCAAGACCGATTCGAGGGCTATTGATGGCGAAGAGTGTCATCCTCAAAAGGAGGAAGAAGGCTCCACTGTAAAGGCTCGGATTTTTAAAATATTAATTTTTGGAAAAAGAAAATCAAAAGGAATTTAAAATAAATTCCGGTCCAAATTTTCGTTTTAAATATCAATTCCGTCTTTCATTCGGGTTTTGAACGACCAAGAAGCAGAAATTTAAATTCCGACTCGAGACCCCAATTTCGTCTTTTTTCTCACATCCTTATCCAAATTCAACCATTGGATCCCTTAATTTGAGATTTAATTTTTAAATTTCCTACCACTTTCAACCCCTCCCTAATTAACCCAACACACTCATATACTTTTTTTCTTCCCTTACTTTGACTTGCCAAGAATGGAAATGAGGAGAACCCTTTCCCATGCCTTGTCGATTTGTGCAGTCAAGAAACCCAAGATTTTGTCCATGAAATCTGAACTTGAACACACCCTTCCACACCCCACACAAACACAAACCAAACAAACCAAACAACCCTTCTTTCCCTCTTGGAGGATAACGCCGAGAGCTAGGCCTCTCCCACCACACCTCCGTCACCACCTCGCCTCTCCACCACCACACCTCCGTCGACTACCGCCTCCCCGCCAGTCTCCGTCGCCGGCCACCAGCAGCAGCAGAGGCGCCACCCCTGTTTCCGTCCAACTCGGTAAGTCTCGATTCCTCTCGACCTCTCCTCTTTCACCCTTTATCAGCCAGAGGTTCCGCCCTTAACACCCCGCACCTCTCCCAGGCCTCCTTGATCGAAGAATCACCATCGACGCAGCCAAACGCACCTCCCCGGAGCTCCGAGCTTTCCGGCGTCGAACACCTCGGTGAGCTTCTTTCTTCTCCTCCTCCCTTCCCTTTCCGTTTTCGTGTGTGTGGGTGTCGGAGTGGTCGTTCCTGGTGGCCGGAGCCCAGCCCCATCGCTGCCGACGACCTCCCTTTTCCCTCTTCCTTCGTCGTTCTGCCGAACACACACAAGCCCTCCCCTTGTTCTTTCATTTTGGAAAATCTGGGGAAGAAGAAGCATGTGGGACCCCATCACTTGCCACATCAGCCGCCACCTCACCTGGCCCCACTCCCCTCTTTTTTTCTTTCTTTCCACGTTGTGTCAAATGGAAGAAATAGAATGGAGGTTTTGGGCCTAATTTGTTGGGCCGAAAATGGGAAATTTGGGCCTAATTTGTGCTGAGACAAAACCGGGTTTGGGTCTTTCTTTGTGGGCCTGATTTTTTTTGGGGTTTTAAGAGAAAGGTTTGGGCCTATTTTTCCAGATGAGCCAAACTGATTTTTGGGCCTTTTTTTTTCTTCCACAAAGGGCTCGGTTTGGGAGGTGTAAAATAAGGGCTCGGTTTGGGTTATTAAACAAGAGGGCCGGTTTGGGGATTTTATAAAATAAGAGGGTGTGTTTTGGTAATTTAAAATAAAGTAAGGTTGGATTAGTAATTTAAAAAGGGATGTTTTGATTAAATGAATATTGTTGGGATTTTATAGATATTTTATTAAGATGTTAAAATAAAAAGATGTTAGAAGTAGTATGTAAAATTATTGGGATTAAAATATAAAATGTTGTTTTGAGATTTAAGATATAATATTGTGGTGATTTATTATTTGTGGTTAAATGTTATATGATTATGTTGAAGATGTGCAATTATATGCTAAGTAAGATTGTGAGATGATAGCATGCAAATTGGTTAAGTATGAATTGGAATCATCTTAAGTTGATGAATTGGAAAATTATATTGAGTATGGTTGTGAGATGTTGAGATGATAGATTACGAGATAAGGTTGATAATATGGAAATGATGATGTGACGGTTATTATGTTAAGTTGTGAAGTTGTGTGTGTGATAATTCTATGCTTTGTGTGCCTTAGAGATAGACTCATTGATGTGCTTATACTTGTTAGGTGACCATCTGTGACGTGTCGGATTTCATATTGCCTGGTTGATTGTCTTTTGTTGTTCTGCGATACCAGGTAAGTCTCTTCGGAGCTTACTCAGATTGAATAGAGCTATTCCCTGCTTTAGGTGCATGATATACTAGGTGTTGCATTCATGATCAGCATGCCATGTAGTACCATGCTAGGTTGCATTGATCGTTGAGCATCCTATTTCTTTATGCGTATGTAAACAGAACGGCCGTTATCTGTGAAGTCACTAGAGTCATTGCTAGGGTTATAGGACGACCTAGTCTCATCGGGTCCCGTCCTGAGTCAATCGAGTCATGAACTTCCTTATATTATGAGATGCCTGCGGGCTTTATTGTGGAGCGGGTGAGGCATGCGTGCCGCCCTATTATGAATGAATGCATTCACGAGCTGGCCAGTCTCCACCTATCGGAAGGGGTGGAGGTAGGAGAGGGATATACCACTTGGTATTCTGTGCTAAGGCCTTATTATTATTATGTACTTGATCTTAGGAACATGTTAGTGTGTTAATATTCCGTCATGCATCTAGAAGCATCTTTATTAGGTATAGCGTATACGTGTACTTATGGTTGGGATGCAGAGCTAAAGTGGCCATCGATCTGATCCCGCCCCATATCAATTTTTTTTAGGTATTATTTATGTTCATCCTATCGGTGCTGTTTGCTTATTGTGCGGGTCATTTTGTCGGCGGAGAGTGAGCGCTGGAGTTATAGACTTCACCAGACTCTGATTATATTTTTGGATTTATACTTTAGACTCCGTTTTGACCCGGCTCTGCCGTGGAACACTTTTGTATTACACTTGTTTTCGCTAGTCGCATGATTTCGGATTTCCACGCTTAGACTTACGATAGGTACAGGGGACTTCCCCGGGGATTCCAACGATCCCTTCGATTTTGGGTATGAAATCCCCCTTTGAAAACATTAAAGTAAGTTTTGAAACCTTCAACCTGTACTCGGGGCGCAAGGTCCTAACGAGGGGTTTCATCCCTCGAAACGTAACTCGGGAATCATAATCCCGGGCCGTTACATCCACCATGGAACAAGGTCCAAAGGAGCAAGGTGAGCTAATGTTCAAATTTGGGTTCGTTCTTAATGGGTTGACAGCATTTCGACATCTCAGTAAAACGGGTCGTTCGGAGTCCATATTTATCGGATGAGGTCGTGTCATACCTTGTTGGAACGAGGACGAAAAGATCTACAACTTTTCTGTTGAAGGTTTCTCCAAAATCGACGTCAAGAATGGCCGAAATTCATCATCTTTGCAGTTATCACTGTTTGGACGAATTTCCACATATTTATTTAGTTAATTTCAAATTTAATTAATTAGATATATTTATTTTATGAAATTAGGAAATCATAAGGTGGAAGGAAAATATCTCATCTAGGTAATTCCTTTTCCACCAAGTTGTTATTTATCTATCTTTATTAGGTTTGATTTATCTTAGGAAAGAATTAGCTATCTTTAGATATTTTATTTATCTTTATCTAACCAAAGCTCTATCTTTTGCAAATATAGAATTGGTATGTTTTTCTATTTAAACAACATTGTAAGGTTTGAATTATTCAGATTGGAATTATAATTGAGGAACCCTTTTAAGGATTAAAAGGTTCCCTCGATTCCCAATCCAAAAGCCTTCGCAATCAATTTATGTTCTTGCTCATCCGATACCAAATAAAGATCTAAACACAATCCCAAACCACGCACATAGGAGACACCCATCCTGAGAAACCGTCGCTGGATCAGAGAAGCTGTCGCTGAGTCTGTCCAGAACCGTCGCCACTGTCCGGGCCGCCCCGCGGCTTCCTTGGCCGCCCCGCGGCCATCCCAGCGACCGTCGCTGCAAGATTCCAGCTTCCGCCGCTGTTGCCCTTTTACTTAATTTTATTTACTTGTTTTTCTTTTCTTTCACAATAGTTTCAAGTCTTTATTGTAATTAATTGTAAACATCGAGAATATAGCAAGAATAATTGCAAGATCGGGCCATCAACAGTTTGGGGTTCTTGATCTTGAGCCACATGCGAAGGATCGAGGATTCCAAACGCATCAAGTAAAATAAATATATCTAATTAATTAAATTTGAAATTAACTAAATAAATATGTGGAAATTCGTCCAAACAGTGACAGCTGCAAAGATGATGAATTTCGGCCATTCTCGACGTCGATTTTGGATAAACCTTCAACAGCAAAGTTGTAGATCTTTTCGTCCTCGTTCCAACAAGGTATGACACGACCTCATCCGATAAATATGGACTCCGAACGACCCGTTTTACTGAGACGTCGAAATGCTGTCAACTCATTAAGAACGAACCCAAATTTGAACATTAGCTCACCTTGCTCCTTTGGACCTTGTTCCATGGTGGAGCCTTCTTCCTCCTTTTGAGGATGACACTCTTCGCCATCAATAGCCCTCGAATCGGTCTTGAGAGCTCGCCTGGATCAAGATCATTATTGAACCCACAAAAGGCCATCTTGATATGCATCAGTCTGGTTCCGCAATGATTTTCCAAATAAGTTTCATTTGTAGTGCCTCATTCATTTCTTTTGCCTGTCTTAATCCCATTCCTCATTTAGCTTTAGGTCTACACACTTTATCACATCCAATCAGTGGTTTGTACCGGAGATCCTTATTCCAGAAGAAAGTTCTATTCACTTTATCTAAAGCTGATTGTATTGTCCCAGGGAGCATGAAGCTTTGCATTGAGAAAAGTGGTTTGGCGGCTAGGTTTGAGTTTATTAATACTGATCTACCATGTTGCGACAGAGAGTCGGCCTTCCATTTTGATAGCTGACTGGTCGCTTTTCCGATTAGTCCTTCAAATGTATCTTTATTCACTCTACCATTGAAAATTGGGCAACCAAGATACTTATCGAGTTTCACTTGTTTTGATATTCTCAAGCACCCTTCAATAGTAGCTATCCGCGAAGCAGGTATCCCAGGGGTGGGATGGAAAGCAGATTTGTTATAGTTCACTTTTTGACCAGACAGTTTACAATAATCGTCAATAATTTTGCTAAATTTATCGCATGTGGTCATGTTACCTTTAGAGAAGATGATAATATCATCTGCAAAGGCGAGGAACGGGATTCTCGGTCCTGAGTGACCAAATCGGAAGCCGATTCCAGATTGGTTGTTGTTGGATTCCGAAGTAAGCTTCCTAGCAAGGATCTCTGCACCAAGAATGAATAGGAAAGGAGACATGGGATCACCTTGTCGCAGGCCTCGAGAGGGTTTAAAAACTTCTGTGGGTCCTTTATTGACAAATACTGAGAAAGACATCGTTGTAACGCATTCCATAATTAGACTGATAACTTGATTACTAAACCCGAATTTCCTCATGATTGCTTCTGTAAACGTCCAATCCACTCTATCATATGCTTTTTCCATATCAAGTTTAATTGCTAACCAGCCCTCGGTCCCTTTCCGTGTTTTAAAAGAATGAAACACTTCATGTGCAATTAGAATATTGTCTTGAATGGCTCTGTCAAACACGAAGGCACCTTGAAACGGGTGGATAAGTCTTCCGATCACTTTTTTAAGTCTCTCAGTCAGAATTCTGGAAATTATTTTATACATCGTAGAGCATAGGCTAATGGGTCTATAATCTGTTGTTTTAGACGGGTTGTCGCACTTTGGCAATAAAGTTATAAAGGTGTGGTTGACTTGCCTGAGTAGTTTGTCGGAATGGAAAAATGCTTTTACCGCTTTAATGACATCACTCCCAACTATGTCCCAGTAAGATTTATAGAATTATGCAGTCATGCCATATGGGCCAGGAGATTTGTTTCTACCTAAAGCCCAAACCGCACTCTTAATTTCACCATTTGTCGGTTGTTGACTGAAGCTCCTATTTTCCTCCTCTGTGATTATGTGTGGTATTAGATCAAGATACTCATTTAGTAGTGTCGTGTTAATTTGTTCTTTGGAAAATCGTCTTTCAAAATCGCATTTAATTTCTTCCTTTATGTTTTCTTCACCCACAATATGTGTCCCTGACATGCTTGCAATGCTTCGAATTATCTTCCTATTTCGTCTCCCCGATGCTATTCTATGGAAGTAAGTCATATTTGAATCAGCTAGCTTAATATGTTTAGATTTTGCCTGTTGTCCCCAGTATTCCTTTTGAAATTTAAGTAGCTGTTGTTTTTTATTAATCAGTTGTTTTTCCACTACCATCTCCATGCTCGTCCTCGGAGGATTTTTAGATTGGATATTGATCAGCTCTTCTTCTACTACTTTTATTTGACGAAAAACGTTCCCAAATGTGTTCTTATTCCAGGTTTTGGCTCGAATTTTCAAAAGTTTTGTTTTATATATTAGTCTGTACATTGCTGACCCAGAGCACCTTACTCTCCATGTTTGCTTAACAATGTTTCTGAAGTCCATCCTATGCAACCACATATTTTCAAATTTAAACGGTGGCGGAATAAATTGTTGTCCAGAGTCTAGACAGATAGAGATAGGACAATGATCTGATCCCGAAAACCCATCGTTAAAGGTAGCAAGGTCAGGAAAAGAGCTGAGGAAATCGTGCTGAACAAGGACTCGATCTAGTTTCTCCCAAATATTATCTTCCCCTTCCCTTTTTTTTTCCTCCAGGTGAACTTGTTACCCGAAGATGGAATCTCAATTAAAGCACATTGATTTTTAAAGTCGTTCAGTCTAGAGTATCTAGCTACATTGTTTGATACTCCACCAACTTTTTCACTGATGTTGCTAATTTCATTCATATCCCCAATAACTAGACACGGCAAAGGTTCACTGGTAATTATATCCGAGAATTCTGCCCAGAAGGGGTCTTTGTCAGATTCGTGAGGGGGAGCATACATAAAGAAAATTATCCCTGTAAAATTCTTGTCAGGGCATTCATATTTTACTCGTATTACTCTAGGTAGTATTACCTCGGCTTCGATTGGTTCGTTGGTAAATGCGTTCTCATTCCATAATAATCCAATACCACATGTTCTATCATCCCCTATAGACCAAATAGCCTTATTAAAGCCCGTTGATTTTCACGTTTTATCCAGGGGAATTTTGTTCGTTCGGGTTTCTGCAATTGCCATCAACGTTATATGCTCATTCATTTGCATTGCTTTGAGATCTGTCCATGTACCTCCCCTTCCTAGACCTCTAATATTCCAAAAGCAGGCTTTCATTTTATAACTACCCAATCTATCAGAGCCCGAGGGTGTGGAGCTTCTGATAACAAAAATATGTTCTCAATTTTGATAACTCATAAGTGCTTAATCACCTCAAAAAAATTCTTGTTATGTTGTAAACATTCACATACACAGTTCATTCTCTTGTTGTTTATGCAATACGAAGCCCTATGACACAATGAATGAAACTTTCTCCATTCAAAACTTTCTCCATTCTTTTTAGTCTCTTTAAAAAAAAGCTTCATTTACTAAAGAGTAAGTAAGATTATAGTTTTTATCTTCTTTTGAATGTGTATTTATTTTCTTTTTAGTCTCTTTAAATTCTTATAAAGAGTATTTGTAAACCCTGAATCGAAAAACACAAATCGAAACCCCTATTTGTAAACCCTGAATCGACTTACCTGGCTAGCTGGTGGCTCCCCCACCACCTTCGGCGAGTCGAACGGCGCCTCCACCACCCCTAGCAACGCCTGATGTCACCAATTCAAGGACATGCGGCCCTCCTTCTCCTTCTCCTCCAGGTCGGGCGTCGAAGCTATTCTCCAAGTCGTTTGTTTGTTTTGGTCGAGCCCTCTTCTCCAAGTGCTCCTCCAGGTCGGGCTCTCGTTTCTCCTCCGGCTAAATCGGGCTCTCGTCGCCGACGGTTCGTGCCTTGGGCTCAGTCGGCCTCTCCTCCCTTCCATTCAATCCTGACTTTGAGAGCGTAGATGGAACGTTCAATTAACACTTAACAGACTCCATTAGTTTTAACTGAGGAGGGGTACGACGTGAAATTCATACAAACCTTAGGGGTACCGTGCGAATTTAGTGAATCTTTTGTACACCGCGTGAAATAAGCTATACCACAGGGGTACCAGACGAAATTTCCGTTTTTAAATCTTCAATATTTCTCATTTATTCCATCTCATTTATGACAAAAAAAAAACTTCTTTTACGAAAGAGTAACAATAAAGAGTATTTATTTTCTTTTTTAAATCTTCAATATTTCTCATTTATTCGACCTCATTTACGACAAAAAAGCTTTTTTTACTAAAGAGTATAATGTAATTGATTGATATAATTTAAAAAGGTATTTGATTTAAATTTTACGTTATTTTAAACACATTGTAAAATATATAACCAAATACAAATCAAGCATTTATAATTATAAATGCACTATAATTAAAATATAATAGAATCTAAACACATTTTTTGGGTGCTCCATTTTGTTAATAAAACTTTCTTCGAATTCTTGGTGGACTAATTGGGTTTAATTACTTGATTGTACACTGTCAAGTGTCAAGTGTCAAGCATTGCTTGTGTTTATTCTTATACCAGACCTTCCCTTAATATATTTAGGAAAAATTTAAGAAAAACTAAACAAAGCAGCTGGTTATGTATCATATCATAAAAAAGGTATTTATATAATTATATATACACTTCTAAAAAGCTTAATAATATGAATGCATTTTGAAAAAAAATTGAGTGAGATGGTGAGCTACTTCATCATATAGTACGAATTGATAATTGAAGTGCTCCGACCTACTTCATTGACCATACAAGCTAATAAAGAAACACAATCTGTTATCCCAATAGGGTTATCTATTCCTCTTTGCACAAATTTTTATTTTTTTTTTGAACCGAAAAGAATTTGACAAGCCCATTCCTAGAATTGTCACTTGTCAAGCGCATCTCTAAGGATGATAGAACGGAGTTCTATATCGTCGTGCGAGGAACCGGAAAAAGCTAAGCTAAAGTGCCTTAGAAGATCCGCAACTTGATTAGCTTCACGGTATATATGACAGACCTGGAAGGAGCTGAAACAGCTCAAGGAGAAAAGAGCGTCAGAGACGATCATTTCAATTTCTCCTGGTGGGGACCAAATGTCTTTAAGGTTATTTATGACGGTGAGGTTATCACCTTCGACTATGATATGTTGAAGTTGCATTTCCAGTGCCATATTAAGACCTACGTACACTCACTCTCTCCAACTCCAAGAGGCCTCAATTATTATAGTATTATTATTGACAGTATTGAATCTGATGAGTTAGTGAATCACTATACATGTGACAAAAACCTTCCATTAGTTTTGCTAATACTTCATTAGTCGGTAAAATTTAAGTTATACAACCGAAAAATGGCAAATAAAAAAAATGAAATTTTAACAAAAAAAATCATTACAAACGTAAACGCACATTAAGTTTTTTAGAAGTTGAAATCGATTTATGAAAAGGAAAATCAAGCTTCCATTGAAGCAAGAATGAGTTTGTTACAGCAAAAGTTGATCCCAAGCTCGGATCTGTACTGGCTATTTATACAGAGGAAGAAGAGGGAGGGAGGGAGCGTGTAACAGAAATTAGAAACTTGAAAAGACGAAAATGCCCCTCCAGCAACTAACTACCACTCTACATACCCCCCTCAAGGTTGGCTTGGGGTTGCACAAGGCCAAGCTTGGCACACAGGACATGGTGTTGGTGAGCTCCAAGTGCCTTAGTCATGATGTCAGCTGTTTGCAGTTGAGTGGAAACATGTGAAGTGGCCAGAAATCCTTGCCGAACAAGTTCCCTGATGAAATGGCAATCAATTCGAACATGTTTTGTTCGTTCATGATACACAGGATTGGATGCTAAACTCTGAGCAGCTTTGTTGTCACAAAAGAGAGTCACATGCAGAGGCAAAGTGATTTTGAGATCAGACAACAAACCTTGAACCCAAATAAGTTCACTTGTAGTGTAGGACATACTACGATACTCACTCTCAGATGAAGATTTAGAAACAACCTTTTGTTTCTTGGATTTCCAAGAGATGAGTGCACCTCCAATGAAAACACAGTAACCTGAGAGAGACCTCCCAGTGTCAAGACAATTGCCCCAATCAGCATCACTAAAGGCAGAGAGTCTAAGGTCAGATATAGCTGGGTAAGAGAGAGCAAGATTTAAACTTCCCTTTAAGTATCTGAGAAGGTAGAGGGCAGCTTGCCAATGGGGTATGTGAGGACATTGCAAAAACTGGCTTAATTGTTGTACTGTGAAGGAGATGTCGGGACGAGTGAGAGTCAAATATAGGAGCCTACCCACCAATCTTCTATACAATTCAGGGTTGTCAATAGGTTCACCCACAGAAGTAGAGAGCTTGGTACCCCTCTGCATAGGAAAAGCTGCAGGTTTGCATTCCAACATTTGAGCATCCTGAAATATATCCAAGACATACTTCCTTTTATTTAACAAAATCTCTTGAGAGGATCTTGAGATTTCCATGCCAAGGAAATAACGAGCTATGCCAAGGTCCTTGATGGTGAAAGCTGAGTGTAAAGCTACCTTTGTAGAAGCAATAGCAGAACTGTCAGTACCCATTAGAAGCGTATCATCTACATATACCAAGGCCACTGTGAATGAAGTACCAACTGCCTTTGTGAACAAAGAATAATCATGGAGAGACTGAACAAAGCCAAGCTTTTCCATGAACTTTGTGAGCTCCACATTCCACTGCCTACTAGCCTGTTTTAAACCATATAAAGATCTGTGAAGCCTGAAAACCTGACCTGGGGAAGCCAATTTATATCCAGGAGGTGGCAACATGTAGACTTCCTCATCCAGGAAACCATGGAGAAAAGCATTGTTAACATCTAGTTGATGTAGATTCCAACCCCTTGCTGCTGCTAGTGCTAAAACAATCCTCACAGTAGATAACTTTGCAACTGGTGAAAAAGTTTGTTTATAATCTTTGTCTTTGATCTGAGTATACCCCTTTGCAACAAGTCTGGCTTTAAATCTGTCCACCTCTCCAGTAGGCTTGTACTTAATTTTGTATATCCATCGAGAGCCAATGGCCTTTTTGCCAGGAGGTAAGTCTGTAATAGACCAAGTGCTGTTCTTTTCTAGAGCATCAATCTCAGCTTGCATTACTATCTGCCATTTTTCATCAGTCTTAGCTTGATTGTAGGTTCTAGGCTCAAATATTGCACAAACATTTATTAGAGAATGCACATAGGAAGGAGATAAATGAGCTAGGTGTTGAACTGAGAAGACGGAGAAGGATTGAGACTGAGAATTTGATCTGGTGGGCAATTGGGAACATATATAGTCTTGAAACCTATGAGGTCTGTGGATTTGCCTTTTTCCAAGTACCTCAACAAGGATGAGAGGAGTAGGACTAGACTGAGAGAACTGATTGTCAAGATCATGATTATGACTGGCTGTGCTTGTCTGTAATCTTAGGGAGGACTGAGAGGTATCAATGTTATCAACATCATCTACAGATTCCAAGGATGTATCACTGACTACTGCTGGCAAAGAGGGAGGATGATCACAAGAGAATTGCTCATTAGAGACAGCTGGATTAACCAAGGGAAGCCTGGGAGCATTTGGAATCTGACCATCTGTTTGCTGAATACTCTTGTAAGGAAACTGTAACTCCTGGAATTTGACATGTCTACTGACTGTAATGACCTTCTTTTTCATGTCAAAAACCTTAAAAGCTTTCTGATCAGGAGGGTACCCTAAGAAGATACACCTTCTGGCTTTAACACCTAATTTATCTTTTGGATCATTTGGTTGATATGCATAACATAAGCAACTAATGACCTTCAGATTATCAAGGGAAGGAGGTGTTCCATTTAGAACCTCAAAAGGTGATTTCCATTTTAGTACTGCAGTGGGCATTTTGTTTATCAAATAGGTGGCACCTAAAACACACTCACCCCAAAATTTGATTGGAAGACCTGCATAATGTCTAATTGCTCTAGCTGTTTCAATCAAATGGCGATGCTTTCTCTCCACCCTACCATTATGTTGAGGAACACCTGGAGCAGATCTCTGATGGACAATCCCATGTTGCTCAAACAAAGTAACACAAGATCTTTGAGTGAATTCTGTGCCATTATCTGACCTTATGCACTTGACTGTAGTATGATACTGATTTTCACCAAAGCAATGAAAGCTGCTATCATTCTAAAAACCTGAGTTTTGTCTTGAATCAAATAAACCCAAGTAGCTCTAGAGTGGTCATCAAGAATAGTGAAGAAATATTTAGCCCCACACATGGATGCCTCTCTATAGGGGCCCCATACATCCATATGAACCAACATGAAAGGAAGCTCAACAATTGAATTACTTGAATGAAATGGTAGTCTGTGATGTTTAGTCATATCACAGGAATCACATGAGAAGTTGTTGAAATCACAATCTTTACACAAATCCAACTGTTTCATCTTAAAAACTGAGAGGTGACCAAGTCTGGCATGAAGTAACTCTAAACTGGCCACCTTATTACAAACACTCTTAGAAGAGTTATTACAAAGAAATTCAAAACAACTTTCAATCTGAAAACCACTGGAATCAGTTCTAGCAGGGCTCTGCACACTGTCTCCAGCTTTCAAGTAGTAGAGGCCTCCATTCTCAACCCCTTCAGCAATGATTCTTTTACTGGTAAGGTCCTGCAATATGCATGCAAATGCATTAAAACTAAACCCAAATTTCTGTGTCTTCAAGACCTTGGATACAGATAACAGATTGTGTTGAAATTGAGGCACAAAAAGTACATGCTTCAAGCTCAAACTATCAGAGATAACAACAGTACCGGCCTTCCTAACCAAGAAGGAGGTCCCATCTGGTAACCCAAGAGAAACCACCTTATCCAGAGAGTATAACTCACAAAAAATGCTTTTATCAAAAGCTATATGATCTGTAGCACCAGAATCTATAATCCATGATAATCTTTCTGATTTGTTATTGCCAATAAGGAAGGAAAAACTCATTATACCTGAGAAGTTGACAAAAGCATGATTGACTGAAGGATCTCCATCCTCCATAAGACTCTTTCCTTTCATCATCCTTACTATCTCATGGAAGATAGCATTTACCATACTGGGATCAGGTTTGGCAACTTCTGTCTCCAAAGGATTGTCAAATTGATTGCCCAATTGCTGCCCTTCAGCATTAGCAGCAAACTTGTTTGATCCACTAGAGCTTCCTTTCTGAAACTCACTGTCTCTTGGACCCTTGAACCACTCAGGGTAGCCCACCAATTTGAAACAAAAATCCTTAGTGTGTCCCTTTTCCTTACAGTAGTCACACTGTCTCTCATATTTAGCTTTCTTATAGTCATGCTTCATCTGATCTGTAAACTTTCCTTGATTGGATCTATTTCCTACAGAAAAAATACTCCCTTCACCTTGCTCATTCCTACTCACTGATAGAGCATTCAAATCTAACTGGAAGCCTATAATCCCTTTCTGTCTTTCGATCTGAACAGCCATCTAAAAAACCTTGTTCAAACCAGGCATGGGATCCATGGACAAAACATTGTTCCTGAGATGCTCATAAGCATCATTAAGTCCCATTAAAAACTGCATAACCTTGGCTTTCATTTCCCTTTCCAAGATTCGTTTAAGAATAGTACAGCTACACTGATTTATACCATCACAACTACAAACTGGAAATGGATCAAGAAGCTGCAATTTATCCCAGATTCTTTTCAGTTTTCCATAGTAGATAGACACATAAGCATTTTCTTGCCTCAAATTACCAATATCCCTCCTCAACTAATAAATGAGTGGATCATTGGACTCATAAAATCTTTCACGGATCTCATCCCACAACTCTCTAGATGACTGCACATACATGAAATGCTCGCCAATTTCACTCGTCATCGAGTTAATTTGCCAGCACATGACCATATAGTCTGCGCGACTCCATCTCTCAAATTCCTCACTGTCCTCATCAGAAGGTTTAACACAAGCGCCTGTAATGAAACCTAGTTTTGCCTTGGCGCCTAACGCCATTCGCACTCCTCTACTCCAACTAGTAAAATTGATTCCATTGAAAGGCGTAGAAACTAATTGCATACCTGGATGGTCAGAGTTTGAGAGATAATACGGATTGACATGAATGTTGTTCATGCCTTGAGCAAATTCCCCAAACTGTAATGGATTTGGCGGCACAAATCCGACTCCTGAATTTGGATTTGGCGGCATAAATCCGCCTCCAGCATTAGCACCTCTTCCAGATCCCGCATTCGGCGGCGTAACAAAGATTCCTCTTCCTGCTCCCAAACCAGAACCAGAACCTTGATTCGGCGGAACACCAGCTCCTCTTCCAGCCATGGCGACGACTCAATTTCAGAAGAAAAAAACGCGAACAGAAACTCCAGATCACGAGATAGCAATTCACAATCGAGATCTCAATGAGATCTGTCAAGCTCTGATACCATTTTAGAAGTTGAAATCGATTTATGAAAAGGAAAACCAAGCTTCCATTGAAACAAGAATGAGTTTGTTACAACAAAAGTTGATCCCAAGCTCGGATCTGTACCGGCTATTTATACAGAGGAAGAAGAGGGAGGGAGGGAGCGTGTAACAGAAATTGGAAACTTGAAAAGACGAAAATACCCCTCCATCAACTAACTACCACTCTACAAAGTTGATAGACCCCCTTTTCATCTAGGCGATCTCATTTTAGTTTAAAAAGGTATTTTAGCTCAAAACGCGATTTAAGTGTTGTATATCTTAAAGGATCATCAGATTAGGCATAGCATGGATCCTCAACACAATCACATGGTAATCTCAATTTAAGGATAAAGAAACCCCACTACCTGTCCCTCTTTATGCTTTCCACATTACCTTTGTACCATCCTGAAGAAAGTAGAAGCCAAACAAGACCCACATATTCTTATACCCATTATTACATTACTTCATATAAATGGGATTTAAGTCTGCAGAAAGCCAAGCAATTCAAAAAACAAAAACCCAACTTTCAACCATATTTTTTTTCCTTACCTCCAAAAACCTCTTTATTCTTGAGTTCTACTCACTCCACTTTCAGCTGTGTGTGGGCTCCATTAATAAGCCATATTCCCACTCTTCCCCACCCAATTGCTGAATTGCATTTCCTTGTTCTACAAACCCTGCAAGGTGAAAGAGGGAAAACATAAAGAGGTTTTTGGATTCAATACCCACGATTATGGGTTGTCAGTTTTGGGTGATGGGTCTCTCCATTTTGTTGCATTTGTTGAGTTTAAGCCTCATTTGTGTGGGTGCTGCCACTGACAATGGTGCCATTGGAGCAAATGGGAAGGTTGAAGGGACCGTTTTCATTGATGGGAATACTCAAATTGGAGAGATTGATGAGGATTTCATATGTGCAACTCTGGATTGGTGGCCTCCTGAGAAATGTGACTATGGGACTTGCAGTTGGGGCCATGCCTCTTTTCTCAATCTGGTATTTCCTCAAACCCAATCAATTTCCAGTTCATTTTTCAATTTTTTGGTTATATATGTGTATTTCGATTTGGCTGGTCATGTTTGATTAATTCATATCCATGCTTATGCACCTTAGTTTGTAAGATTAAGCTTGGGGTTAGTTGGATGATTTGCTTATCATTCTCTGTTGTTAATATGAATCATTTTAAGAGAGTTTTTTTTTCCCTTAGTGAAATCAGTTGTGAAGTATGAATGTTGCTATTTCATTGCAGGACCTGGAGAACAAGCTTTTACTAAATGCAGTTAAAGGTAAGACACCTTTCAAATTAAATGGATAGGTTACAATTAACACTTTCGCCGGGATTTTGAACACATTCTTTAGCCTTAAATTATTGCAGCATTTTCACCCTTGAAGCTTAGGCTGGGAGGAACTCTGCAAGATAAGGTCATATACCAAAGCAAGGATGAAGGGCAACAATGCAGCCAGTTCATCAGAAACACATCCGAGATGTTCGGATTCACACAAGGATGCTTATCCATGAAGCGCTGGGACGAACTCAATGCCTTCTTCAAGGAAGCCGGGTAGGAAAAAACATATATTGTATCATGGGGATTCAAGACTTGGTCAGATCTTGAAATGATTGATTCATTTGTTGTTTTTTAATGCAGGGTGGTGGTTGTTTTCGGATTGAATGCTCTCATGGGAAGAAGTATCCAGCTTGATGGATCAACCTCAGGAGCATGGGATCCCTCAAATGCGGCTTCCTTCATAAACTACACCGTTGAGAAAGGCTACATAATCCATGGCTGGGAACTAGGTATCACTACTTCCAGCTCTAGATAGTTGCGTTGCACGCAATTGTGAACCTTTCGGAGCTCCATTTGGATTCTTTGCTTCAGATAATGTGTATTGTAGTTGACACTTGGCACAACTTTCTGAACGTATGCTTGATTCACTTCAGGAAATGAATTGAGTGGAAATGGAGTTGGAACAAGAGTTGTGGCGGATCAATATGCTGCCGATTTGGCTTCACTCAGTACCATCATGCAAGCAACTTACAAGGGTAACAGTAACACATCAAAGCCTCTGGTGGTGGCTCCAGGAGGGTTCTTTGACGCTGGATGGTTTGGCGAGTTCATGAACAAGACACCCAACAACTTGGACGTGGTCACTCACCACATATACAATCTTGGGCCAGGTAGCAATCATGGGATTCACTTGTTCACTGTCCTTTTCTTTTGTGTCATTAATTATGACGTTTTTTATAAGAAATTTGAATCTGCAGGAGTCGATGATCATCTCATCCAGAAGATCCTTGATCCTTCATATCTTGATGGGGAGGCAGAGACATTCAGAAACCTTCAACACATCCTGAAAAGCTCGCCAACATCTGCTGTCGCGTGGGTTGGTGAAGCCGGAGGTGCTTACAACAGTGGAAGGAATGGTGTCACAAATGCATTTGTGTTCAGTTTCTGGTAACACACAACAGTTTCAGATGCTCAACTTTTATCTGCTTCTCTGAATGTTTTAACATCCTGAACTTCCCCAAAAAAATGTGCGATAACCAGGTACTTGGATCAGCTCGCTATGGCATCCAGCTTCGACACCAAGACTTATTGCAGACAGACACTGATAGGAGGAAACTATGGTTTGCTCAACACGAGCACATACGTACCAAATCCAGACTATTACAGGTTATCCAGCATCACGAAAAAAACTGAGGTTCTGTTGTAGTTTCTGGTTTTATGTTGTAGGAGTGAGACTAACTTGATCTTCCTCCATTTTCAGCGCACTCTTATGGCACCGGCTAATGGGGCAAAAGGTACTCTCAACAAGCTTCTCTGGGCCAAACAAAGTCCGCGCTTATGCTCATTGCGCGAAGCAATCAGTGAGTCTTGAAACAAACCTCCTTCAACTCATAACCCTATTTATTATTAGGATAAACCACAAATTCAGCTGCTGCATTATACATATCTTTGCACAAAATACCTCATTTGTGTGAAATGACCTATTTTATCTTGTAGAGCGGGATCGTGTTGTTGATGATCAACCTGGATGGAAACACAACAGTTGAAGCCAAATTGAGATTGAACAACACAATGAGCTTGCAACACAGTCACGGGCGACTAAAATCAAAGGTCACAGTTAGTCTACACCACCACCACCACCACCATCACCGTCACCATAGCCATTTTGACAGGAAGGCATTAGAAACAACAAGAGAGGAGTACCATTTGACAGCCAAAGACGGGGACCTACATAGCCAAACAGTGTTGCTCAACGGGAAGGCTTTAGCAGTGGATCCATCAGGAGAGATACCGACATTGGTGCCTGTAAAGGTGGATTCGTCGCAGCCCTTAAGGATTGATCCTTTCTCTATCACGTTTGTTCACTTGCCGAGCGTTGATCTTCCTGCTTGTAGGAAATAACTGGAATAAATTGGGACTCAGAATGAGTTTTAGTTTGTTATTTGTTTGTAGAATAAGTCAGGCTCACAAAATATTTGAAATGTAGAGATCACTACCACAGTCACAAATGAATTTCATGATGGTACGGAATTTACAAGAATGAATTATTGTTCCTTGAAACTCTAACTTTTACTTATTTGATTGATCACATATTCACATATCAAAATAGTATCTTATTAATTATATATGGATAAAATTTGTTGATTCTGCATCAAAGACACCATCAAAATACACTGGGGTGTTTGGTATTGATATAGCAAAAGTAATTCAACAAAAGATCCAGGGGCATAATCGTCCTTTATATGGTAAACCCTAATCGCAAACCCTAACTCTCATTATATATATGATCGATTACTAGGGTTAGAGGGGGCTTCTTCCGGCCGACACACTCTCTGACTAGATCGCCACTTAAGGCCAAACGGAAGCCAATTCAGGCCATGAGATCGCCATTTAAGGCCAAACGGAAGCCAATTCAGGCCATAAGAACGCCACTTAAGGCCAACAGAAAGCCGATTTCAGGCCATGAGAACGCCACTTAAGGCCAACAGAAAGCCGATTTCAGGTCATGAGAACGCCACTTAAGGCCAACAGAAAGCCGATTTCAGGCCACGAGAACGCCACTTAAGGCCAATAGATCGTCACTCAAGGCCAAAGAATAGTCACTTAAGACCACCTAAAGCTAATTCTAAGCCATAACAACGCCGTTAAGGGCCAGCAAAACTCGAAATCAAGCAATAAGAATTTCATTTAAAGCGAAATGCTCAACCTCAATGAAAACAATCAGCTTGTCAATCATAAATAAAATTTAAGCAAGAATGTCATCAACTACATTATATCGTGTTGTTCGGTTGAGAATGCTAAAGCTTGCAGGATACAACGAAGACAAGGGGCAAGCATTACTCGTGTTATTCGTCTTCCCTCATCACTAGATCGTGATAAGGAAACCCGAGGGGCAATTGATATAGCAAAAGTAATTCAACAAAAGATCCAGGGGCATAATCGTCCTTTATATGGTAAACCCTAATCGCAAACTCTAACTCTCATTATATATATGATTGATTACTAGGTTTAGAGGGGGCTTCTTCCGGCCGACACACTCTCTGACTTGAGCGTCGGAGGCTCCTTTGGGGAGCAAACCCCGCCTCTTTCTTCTTCTATGCAGGGAGCTAGGTCGAAAGGAAGATCAATCGACATTCAAGAATCATTGATGCAAAATCTACGCATTACAAGTATTGATATCTAGATATCATATATCGGATATCAGCCCCCGATATCTGATACCTAGTGTTTGGTAGGGCTAGATATCGATATCACTTTAACTGATATCGATATCTAGTGTTTGGTATGCATAATATATCATTTGATATCAAGTGATATCTGATATCTAGTGTTTCGTAATAATCAGATATCGATATCAGTTGATATCTAGATATCAAATATAGCCTATTTTGATATACTCATTTTTTGGAAGGTATCACTTGATATCGATATCGCCCGATATCGATATCTTGATACCGATACTGATATCTAGATATCATCCGATATCGATATCTTGATATCTAGATATCGTTACCAAACGACCTGAGAGGGCTGAAGAAGCCGCTCCGGCTAAGCCAGAGCTACCTTCAGAACCAGATCAAGTGATATCACAAGCAGGGGAAGAAGTGCCGGAGACAGAAATCCTCAAAGATCTGCATCACTCCCATCATCATATTCCATTGATGGATTGCCCAGTTATCGATCTGGGCCGTCTCAACTCATCCTAAAAGGACGATCACTAGGTCCGAACAACTCCGCTCTAGCATAAAGGGGCTGCTTTTGGGTAATTAAGGGGTCGTTTGGTATTGATATCTAGATATCAGATATCGGATATCAGCCCCGATATCTGATATCAGATATCGGATATCATCTAGTGTTTGGTATAACTAGATATCGATATCACTTAAACAGATATCGATATCACTTAAACTGATATCGATATCACTTAAACTGATATCGATATCTAGTGTTTGGTATCCATAGTATATCACTTGATATCAAGTGATATCTGATATCTGTGTTTGGTAACACCCAAATATCGATATCAGTTGATATCTAGATATCAAATTTGGCCTATTTTGATATACTGATTTTTTGGGAGGTATCACTTGATATCGATATCGATAAAGATATCACCCGATATCGATATCTTGATATCTAGATATCGATACCAAACAACCCCTAAGATTATCATTTGTAAGGGTGCATTAGGATCAACCTAGGTCTAGGTGTAGTTGTTTTCCAGATGATGTGTGTGATTTGTTCAGCTCATAAATCATGGGGGTTGAAAGCAGTTTAATGGAGGAGGTAGGGGATTTGAGCAAGCAGTTCTTTACACTCCCAATGGAGGGCTTCCAAGTCGAGAAGGGCGGTGGTTTTCTTTGCCTTGGGTTTTTTTTGCTAAGATGTGATCTGATCCGAGAAAAACCCAACCCAATCCACCCCTAACACGACCAAAAAAAACATCAAATGGACACAAATTTTATCCAACTTTTTTCGTCACTAAATCTAATTGAATCAAATTTTGAACATACATAGCTAAAGTTAGCCAAAAATCAACATCAATAGCCAAGTGTCAAACCTTACTAGCTTCTTTTGTAGTCCTTTTTAATTGTCACCTTTTTGTAGATAATGAATAACGGATTGTTAAAGAGCGTGGTGCACAGAGTAGCGACGGATTTAGAGAAGCAAAGAATTTCGTTGGCCATGTTGAATGTGCCGTCACTAAATAGAGAGATTGAGCCGTTGGCGGAATTGGTGAGTGAAACGAGGCTTCAGATGTACAAAAAAAAGGGTGCAGAGCTATTCCAATGCATACTTCCAACATTACCCGAAAGGGCAAAGATCCATCGATGCTATGAAGATTTAAGAACTATCATTTTTGTTATTCGTTTCGGGTTTAGATGGAAAGGTTGAATCACGGTGTTGAATACTTGAATTGGACATATCAGTCAAGTTTAGCTCACACCTTTTTGTTAATTAGCTTCTCTTTAGGTATTTTGAATGCACCTATATGTCATGTTTTCAACAACGGTTGAGTGGCACTCTTAAACAGAACACTTTAGTGGGTTGTTTTATGTAATAAGTGTAACTAATGGGTGCTTTTCTGTAAATTTCCCTTGAAATTTACCAAAACATGACCCCAGAAAAGATAACGAAGGGGAGTTGTACCCATAAATGATACGGAGTAATTGATAAACCCAACCCAGGCAGGACTGCAGGAGGAGGCCAGGAGAGCCGAAGAAATCTACAGAGATGGAAGGTTCCCAGAACAAACCGAAGAAGCGCCTTATTTTCGATCGCCGCTACGGCTGGGTTTTCGATGAATGGAAGGAGCCTTCGGAAGAAGCTCTTTCCGGCGGTAGAGGATTGTACGAATTCCTCCTTTTTCTTCCCCAATTTCTTTCCTTTTTCCTGTTTAGGGTTTGCATTTTCACTTCACTCACTAATTTCAATTTTGGTTATGTGAAGGTTCTGCATAGCCCCTCTGGTTAAGGGTTTCATCAAGACGGCCTCGAATTCGGTATCCTCCCTCCTCCTTTTCTCATACTTCCTTGTTAATTATATAAACTCACGTCAGATTGGATGCATTTCTCACGCAATTTGGATGACTAACATAAATTTGCTGCTAAGTGCTTACCTCACATATCCGCGTGTTTTGCGTAGGTTAAATTACATCAATCCAGCTGTTAAGTTGCCTTATTTTGCAAACAACCACCCATTAGAGCATCTTCCCCGTAGGCTAGAATAGTTAAGGGAAATAGCCTACCAAAAGAGAATAGAATATTCTATTTTGACCTATTAAATGGTTTTGTTGTTTCCACAGGCCAAATTTTGGCAGGCAAAATTTTCTTCTTTAGTACTTTAAGCAACTTAATATTTATTTTTTATTATAATTTTGATGAATCTATAATAAAAAAATATTAATGTCATTTTCTAAAAATATTATTTATGCAATAATAATTCAAATATGTCAAATATTATAGTCATATCGAAGAACTCTTGAATATCTTAACAATACAACAAATTTTATTTTTAATTGGAAATCATAACTATATAATATATAGATTTATAATTGTATTATTTATAAATTTACTTCATATTATGGTTTTGATGTGTTTTGGGATTTATTATTATTATTTTCAAATATAGTAATTTATGCAACTCTATATTTGTTTATGAGATATGATTTTGATGAAGATGTAATAATATAAAATGAATATTTTTTTCTAAAGATATTAATTATTTATGCAAATATAATCCGAATATATTAAATATTATAGTCATATTAAAGAACTCATCAATATCTTTACAAACTATAACTTTTAGTTTTGATAAAAATTATAATTAGATAGTTTATATACAATTAATTGTGTGATTTATAAATTTATATTAATAATGAACAATTAAAAATAAATAAATAAAAATGGTGGAATTCACATTTGGCCTTATAAAATTTCAAGTCAAATTTGGCCTTCATTTTAGAAATAGGCCAAAAAAAATTTGGCCAAAATGGGTTTTGGCCTATGATGGGAGAAAAAAAAAGGCTAAAACCCATTTTATAGTCTATGGTGGGAGATGCCCTTACAAATGAAATTATATTTAACCTCTCATAATTTAGATCATTTTGTTTGTAATTTAATCCTGACTTGAAGGTTTTGAACATAATTTCTATGCAGTTAAACTTTTGCAAGATTTTCTCCCTTTAAAGTATCTTGAGATGATAAGACCCCTCCAGCTGTTCTAACTTGAGATTGGATCAGATGTTTCCGATGAGGTTGTGTTGACATCTCATTTTCCACTTGGATCACATGCTGATGGCTCGAAGTTATGGGGTTTTTCAGTTGTTTAGCTGCGTTGATGAGGAATAGTATTGATGGCAGTGGAAAAGAAACACCCTCCCTTGGGGATGTCATTAGGTTGGTCGATTGGTTTCTGCAAGAATGAGGAAATGTGGGAGAGATCTTGATGACTGATGAGAAATCAGCAAATAAACCGGAAGGGGGAAGAAAGAGACTTAGTTCATTTTTTGAAAAATTTTTCAAATAGAAGAGGGAACCGAGAAAGGGATTTATGGCCCCCATTTGATATAAAAATTATGGAAGCAGTAACAGAAAGAGGTCTGAGATTGTTAAATTTGATTGAGGAGTTTATAGATTCTTGTCCAAATGCGAGTGCCAACTTGTTGTGATACTAATGAGGTTGTGATACTGTACTCTAATGGAATAATTCCCTTATTTTTGAAACCAGTGACCAATATGGAGAACAAAACCAAACTGGAAACCAAATACTTAATGTTTCCAATTTCTAACCCAGGTTGTTAGCTAGCTTGTCATTCAGCGTGCAAACCTATCTTCGAAATCAGTAGAACACTTTGGAGGTTATGTTCAGGGATTTATGAGCTATAAATGGAGATTTTGCATTCATTTGTCTCTCACCGTTGAACTGACAAAAATTTTTATTACTCCTTATCTACTTACTCTATGCCAAAAAATGATTAAACAGCTGCTTTGTTTAACTACCTTTGCCGCTTTTGTGAATTTATTGATTTGATTGTTAAAATCATGAAAAAAGGAGTGAAAGTGGATTGGAGAACAGGAGGATGAAAGAGCTTTGAGCAGCTGAATTCCATTGATCCTAAACTACTCTACCATATGTTTTATAAAAGAAAGAACAAAGAAGTTGTGCTCAGCAGTTCATAGCAGCTACAATTGCTGTTTCCCAGCTCCATTTGTAGACTTTGTTTAACAGTCAGGAGTTTGCTCCAGGAATCGTATGTTTACCTTCGTTTCATTGTGCTGTTATGCTTGTATGAAGCGATTTTTTTTTATATATATAAAAAAAAGCTTCACAAAATCTATGAGATGTTGAGATTGATGAAGAATTAACTCGTCTTGATATTATGTTCTTTACCCAGATAGATGCAGCCTCAAGCTCAGTGATCCAAATTATTGAGAAACCTGAGCTGCTCTCTCTTCAGCAATTACAAGCTAACCTTGACAAGGAGCTGTCAAGTTTCACGGCCCATCTAAGGCGGCAGAAGATGAACTTGCAGCTTCCATCTATAAGTTCCTTCGGATTAGGTTTGGGATTGGAATCAAATGCAGGATGCAGCAAATCACTAGGATCAGAATGTTCCTGAATCTAGCCTTTACAATCCTTTTCCAAATAGTAAATGTGAGTTCATTCTTTTCTTTGGCGAAGGTCTGTTGAACCCTAAAGAACCTTTATGAATGAAATGAAATGCCTCGTCATAAATTGGAATAGGAAAGCGTGAATAGGAAGGAAGAAGAAAGGTGGATAGTCATCTCTTTCGAGTAATATATGCATATGAGATATTCATTAGTCTGTGTGGATTTGTGCACTTTAGAGTGTTTGAGCGACTCAGGAAATGCATGTTTTTCGGCTGCCACTTGGTTTAGCTTCAATGCCACACCATGGCTGGGCATATTTGTGAGTGTACTTGATTTAGTGAATATGAAGTATAGTTAGTTCAATGGGCACGCCAAATGACCTGAAAGTCAAGTTTGAAAGTAGTATCCCCCATTTTTTCAGGTATCCCAATGGTGAACTTAGATTTTGCCGAGTTCACTACTTATATTTTGTTACATACATGATCGTTACATATACATGATCCAGGAATCTCATAACTCTGACACAAATGATTCGCTTTTCGCGCACACAGCAAAATCACTACCAGGAATGTCACAAGATTTATGCACCTACAATGTATTCATACAAGGGTGAGGGGGATTTGTGAGCTCTTCCTGCATTGACAACTAGAATGGACACAGGACTAAACATGCAATTAAAAGAGGAAAGGAAGGGCGTTGACTCGTCTATGAAACAGCATATTTGGGAGCCTTTTCTAGAAGATCTTGAAGAGCAGGCCGCCGTGGGTGGCAAAGAATGGTGCAAACACCAAGGACTCGACTGCCATCAGCTTGATGAGGATGTTCAGTGATGGCCCAGACGTGTCCTTGAGCGGGTCCCCCACTGTGTCTCCGATCACAGCTGCCTTGTGCGGATCTGATCCCTTTGGACCGAGCAACCTTGCATGCTCTGAGGCTCCCGCCTGGAAAGTACAAGGAGAGATTTGTAAGATGATCGACAATCTAGAAAGGGATTTTCAATTGGGGAAACAGTTACGGGTCTTTACCTCTATATACTTCTTAGCGTTGTCCCAGGCACCGCCGGTGTTGGATGCAGAGATGGCAATCTGTTTCCCATGAGCAAAAAGAATTGATGAATATGGATTTGTGGTTTATGTTTGGTTTGTTTTATGTAAAGCCTCGTGTGTTACCTGTACACCGGATACGAGAGCTCCAGCTAGAACACCCGACAGAGTTTCAACACCGAAGAAGATACCAACAATGAGGGGTGTAAGCATGACAAGAGCACCAGGGGGTATCATTTCCTTGATCGAGGCGTCAGTGGAGATCTTGACGCAGTTGGCGTAGTCGGGTTTGGCTAAACCTTCCATGAGACCGGGGATGGTGTTAAACTGTCTGCGTACTTCTTCGACCATTTTCAAGGCAGCCTTTCCCACGCTCTTCATGGTCATCGCAGAGAACCAGTACGGAAGCATAGCTCCCACGATCAGACCGATAAAGACCTTTGGAGTTAGGACATCGACAGTTGAAATCGCTGCACGGCTCACAAAGGCACCGAACAGAGCAAGTGATACGAGAGCTGCTGAGCCAATTGCAAATCCCTGGAGCCAAAACAGAACTAACGTTAGGTTGGATGATAAAAACATCCTACCCTATAACGGCTAGATCAAGTGCAGTTCAGACCTTTCCGATGGCAGCAGTGGTGTTTCCTGCAGCATCAAGAGCATCAGTCCTCTCTCGGATTGTGTGGCTCATGCCAGCCATCTCAGCGATACCACCAGCATTGTCGCTAATGGGTCCATAAGCGTCAATAGCCAATCCAGTGGCAATGGTACTGAGCATACCGAGGGCTGCAACAGCAATACCATACATAGCAGCCAATGTGAAACTGACAAAGATACCGAGTGCAATGGCGAAGATAGGAATGATGACGGATTTGTATCCAAGAGCAAGTCCAAAAATGACATTTGTGGCAGCTCCAGTTCGGCAAGAATCAGCAACATCTTGTACAGGGCTGCAAATGTAAGCTTTGCTGTCAAATAAGAGATGACAAAGATAAAATTGTTGGAAAAACATACTTAAAAGAATTTGCTTAACCTGTAAGCGTTGCTAGTGTAGTATTCAGTTATGAAGCCAATAATGAGACCAGCCCACAACCCGACAGCAACGCATGAGAACAATTCCCTGCCAAATGAATAGCAATGTGTCATAGTTTAGGGATAGACGTACTCATATCTGGATGATAGGATAATTCAGTCATATAAACTATAGGTACAAGGAATTCATAACTGCGCTTAATTGCTTACCAGTTCTTGACAACCTTCTGGCTTCCAAAATTGAATATGGTGAATGATGAAGGAAGCGCAATCCATGTAATAATGGCAATTCCAGCAGTCATCAAAATAGTAGAGATGATCAATTGCTTCTTCAATGCTGGCTCAATTTCCTTAACAGCCTTGATCTCAGAGAAGTCAGTCGCATACAAGGTAGTGAGCAGGCAGACTACGATACCCATTGAGCTGATCAATAGTGGATACAACATAGCAGTAAATTCATGGTTGATCCCAAACGAAGATATGGAAGCAACAACAAGAGCAGCACATGATGATTCAGCATATGAGCCAAAAAGATCAGATCCCATTCCAGCAATATCACCAACGTTGTCACCAACATTGTCGGCAATGACCTAGATTGAGGTATATAAAGAATTATATCACAGAAACTCAAGTGAACCAGAAGCATTCAAAAAGTGGAATTGTACTTACAGCAGGATTTCTGGGGTCATCCTCAGGAATATTTCTTTCAACTTTGCCCACGAGGTCGGCACCCACATCAGCAGCCTTTGTATAAATACCTCCACCAACTCTACCGAAGAGGGCCATGGAAGATCCACCAAGACCATAACCAGTTATAGCCTCAAATAGGCCTCCCCAGTCATCACCATAGTAGAGCTTGAAAACATTGATGGCAATGTAAAGCACCAAAAGACCATTGGCGGAAAGAAGGAAACCCATGACAGAACCGGACCTAAAAGCAATGATGAAGGCCTTACCAACACCCTTTCTTGCCTCTAGAGTTGTGCGGGCGTTTGCATAGGTGGCGATTTTCATTCCAAGGAAACCAGAAACCACCGAAGTGACGGCACCAAGCACAAAGGATATTGTGCTGAAGGCAGCTGTTGCTAATGCAGGTTTGCAAGTCTTGGTTTCGTCGTATGTACAAGGCTGGGAGCTAGTACTAAAGCCCTCCACAGAGCCAAGGAAGACAAAGATCAAGACCGCAAAGGCGCTCATGAAAATGCCTACATATCTGTACTCCGTGAAAAGGAACGAGGTGGCTCCTGCAACAATCAAACACTTGAAGATCAGTCCTCCCTGAACTACTTACAGCCACTTCTGATTTATTTGGCTCAATTATTTAGTATGAATTGGAGCATAGGATAAATTAGGTTCGCTCTATTTTTGGTAGGAATCTTTTTCAATTTAGAATAAAGATTAATCACTTCTTATCTCTTCAAATCAGTAATAATAGTTAAAACATTTAAAAGAGAAGAAAGAAAATTGAAACTTATTTCACTAAATGCAGAAGACCAGATGTCAAAAACATACATATTTGACACTGGACAACAAATTGCCAACGTCCCAATAGAAATACATTTTACTGATTCTTCAGGATCCAGTTATTGAAAACTTTTCAGTCTCAGCCTGCAACCAATTGAAATATGCACCCGTAGCCAAAAAAAAAAAAAAAACCAAAGAATCTTATATTCAAATAGAGCGTTGTTAAACTCCGAAAACACGGATCTGCTTTAAACTTTAAAACTCCCTGAAATTTACGGACAAAATCAACGGCCATTGGCAAACAAAAACTGATTGAACCCTAAAGCCCATCATTTGTGGACCCAGCATGCAGGATAAAGATGATCACTGTTCACATCTTCCTAAAATTTCCCCCCAATTTCGCCTATTAAAGCAGGATAAAGATGATCTAGCAGTGGAATCACCGATCAAAACAACCACGAGAGTTCACAGACCTAAAATTGAGCGGAGAATGAGCAAAGATGAAAACAAAATGTGAAGTAGCGAAGCGAGGAATGAGGGTTCACACCTTCAGCGATGGCGTTCTGGATTTCAGCACACTTGGCGACTACAGCGTGATCGCTGAGGCCTTCCTCCTCTGAAATCAACGCATCAGTAACACTTAAGCCGTTATTGCTCCGACTGGCCGGTGATTCAGGGGAGAGCTTAACGCGGGAGACAATAACCCACTGGGTGAGCGCGAAGGTGATTCCGACGATTGCGCAAACCGGGACGAAAATCTCGGTGGCGAGTTCAGGGAGCAGCGCCGACGTCATGGCCGCCGGAGACTTAGACGGAGAAAATTGAGGGTTTTGATGGCGGGAGGAGTGAGAAAGGGGGGAAATCTGGGAGCTCTGGAGTGTCTCTCTGTGTATTATTTCGCTCCTGTTTCCACCTCCGCCTTATATAACGGGAAATGTTTTAAGTAAATAAATTATTTTTAAAAAATAATGAGAGAAATAAGAGGGGGCATATGACGTTGTATGGTGGGATTATGACGTCTGTTGCAGATACTCCGTAGTCCGTAGCGTGTTGTTCTTAAAACAGGGTTTTCGTTTCTAACGTTTTCAGCGGCGGGAGCTCATAGAAATTACGTAGTGAACTGTAAGAGCATCCGCATCCATGGAATCCGATTCGGTTCCTTAACTCTTTTTTTTATTTTTTCTCTCTCCTTAAGAAATCCAATTTAATTTTTAACCCACATCCATGGAACCCGATTCGGTTCCTTAACTATCTCTTTCTCTTTCCTCTCCTCTCACACATATCCCCACCTTCTTTCTTTCTTGGGTTTTTAAGGGTTTATTAGTAACGAACCCGTCACATCGTTCCTTAGTAAAATTTATCTCTCATTTATTATTTTATTATTAAGTTTCTTATATTTGTCTTTAAAACACCTCAATGTGGGTGCTCTAAATAATCCTGACCAAGAAAAAGATTGCTATGATCAACTTGGCAACAATTATTTTTAAAACAGAAATTCTACGAGATACCCCGAGGTATCGCTTAATTCATGCGGTGACCAATTCTTTTACCTCTTTCACGTGGTACCCCTGAGATTTGTAATTCTTTCACGACGTGTCCTTCTCTATTTATTTTAACATTTCCCGTTAACTTGTAAATTAAAAACAAATTAACTTGAAAGAATCGGGGGATAGAAAAGAGAGAACACGTCTCGCTTGCACAGTCGCACAGGGGAAGACGCGTTGGGGTGTTGCTGGTGGCCGGACTGTTGGTTGCCGGCGTTGGGCTTGAGGGGCACTCGGTGCTGCTGGCTAGACTAGACGTGCTCAAGGTGGCGCAGGTGCAGAGGGCGACCTGTTGAAGGGAGCGAGATTCCGACAGATTAGGTATGTCCGATTTCAGCCTTTTTCGAATTTGTAGATGGTTAATGTTGTTGTTTCAAGGTTGCTTCTACATCTATGGTTCTCCAATTTTGCCCTTTATTGATTTGTAGAAATTTTTTAGTGGTATAGTCATGTTAGGGTTTAGGTGTTTTCGAATATTCCGAATTTGTGAAAATTTTTATAGTTATTGATTTAGGAAATTGGTTAGGTGAAATTAGCGAATTGGTTTGGTGAAATTAATATCTCGAATCAAGTATGATGTACATGATATTTTTGATTCTGAAATGGCTGAAATTGTATTCAAATTTTGGTTGAAATTCTGAAATTGTCGACAGAGATGAATGGTTCTGAAATGGTGGGTTATTGATTCCAAAATGGTTCTGAATTGATTCTAAAATGGTTCTAAAATGGTTCTAAAATTTGTTAATGATTCTGAAATGGTTCTTTATTTGTGATATGATTGACAGTCAAGCGGAGTAATAGAATGAGTGAGCGTTCCTCAACTAGTTGTGAATCAAATAAAAGTTGTGTGAGGGTGCTTTGTCGTCATCAGTTGCCAGCAGTAGTCTTAACAGTGACCGGTCGACGAAAGGATAGCTATGCAAAACCAAGAGATAAGTTGGCCATCTGCAATGGCATCTGACTGATCAAAATCACTTAGGAGCTTTAAAAGGCTTCAATATGCTACGCTAATGCTTATATTTATACAATTTGTTGCAAAATTATTACCTTGATTCTTGTTTTGAAGCCTATTCGCTCAAACAGGCCGGAGAGCATGTGCTTATGCACAACATGTGGGTTCGACTCCCATATAGGCTTATATAAAAGATATAAAAGATTGATGGTTTGCAATTGACATATTTGCAAAGTTTAGTTGTCATAACAATATGAAAAAAGCTTATAAATTCATATTGTGCTCTACTGTCATATGCAAGCTATAATTTGTAATAATTCAAATGTAAGTTGAAAAAATAGGTGAATAAATGCAAGCTAAATTTGTTATGAATAAGATAATAAGCACATCCAACTAGAATTGCTTGTAGCAGTTTCGATCAAGAAGACAGTGGTTTGTGATTTATATTTGCCTATGTGGGAGTTGAACCCACATCTTGTGCATAAGCACATCCTCTCCCGTTTGAGCTAATAGGCTTCAAAGAAAATAAACTTCCTTGAATTGGTAAATAAAGAGCGGCCATTCCGGGGTTCGATTCTAATAGTATTTACATAAAATATGTCGATGACCCTCAAGTGGAACTTATTCAACAATCCAATGGAGGAGAAATCCAATCTTAGCTTTGAACTTAAATGAATACTACTGAAACAACTATTAGGTGCCAGTTAAAATGAGCAAGATCCAATATTACCTTCTTACACGAAAAGAGAAGACACAAGCAATAGAAAAACACCACCACAAGAAGAAAACGAAAAAAGTATCTCAATTCCTTGGAAATTACACCAGTTAAACAATTAAGAAAAGGCATAAGATGGTTCAGTGCTGGACAATGCTTGAGGTCTAGAAATGTCTTAAGGGTAAAGTGCTAAACTATTAGTAAACTGATTCCCAACTGTAAAATGCCATACAATATGGCTGCACGAACAATGATACAGTGATACTACAAGAAACTATAAATTCAAGACATTTCAATTCTTTGAGTATCTCCGAGGCATATTCCCTTTCAATTTCATCAAGGCCACAAACTTACTTCAACACATGATCTCAACGCATGAAGAGTGCACATAGAGAAACTAAATGTGAACAGATAGAGGCATATTGTAGAAGTTGTAGAAGAAAACCATTGATGAGCAGAGAAACTTATTGCCTATTTATTTATTTCTTTATCAAATATTTGGAAAGATACCAAAAAGCAAGTAAAAGACAACAGAGAGTGATCTACGAGGTATATTCCCTTTCAATTCCATTTCGACATATTCTGAATGAATGTAACGCATTTTCAACACCATTCTACAAAGCATAATGTTTATACAAACAAATTTAGAAACCACCAAATTCAAAAAAACCCAATTTATGAAAGATAACACAACCAAGTTCCCAATTCCCCCAATCTATAATTTTCATCATATTTGAACAAAGCTATGATACCTATACCTAAAATCATCAAAACGCAGCCTATATACCCCTAAACAGGAACAGATCATCAATAAAGTTCACATGTACACAAATTTTTGCACAAACCAACCATCATACTAACCCCTAATTTTCGGGAGAATCTGAAGAAGTTGTCGAGTCCATGATCAGATCGCCAGCGAGTCCCCCTCCAGCCTCAACGACGGCGAGTCCCCCTCCAGCCCCAACGCCGGCGACCAACAACCCCAACGTCGGCGAGTCCCCCTCCAGCCCCAACGCCGGCGACCAACAACCCCAACGTCGGCGAGTCCCCCTCTAGCAGCATGGCCTTCCTCTGTGCGTTCGGTTTTCCCCTGTGCAGCGTGTTCTTCTTTCCCCTTGTTGGTTTCAAATGATTTAATTTTTTTTTAATTTACAAGTTAATGGAAACTGTTAAAATAAATAAAGAATGTTAAAATAAATAGAGAAGGGCACATCGTGAAAGAATTAAAACCTCAGGAGTACCACGTGAAAGAGGTAAAAGAATTGGTCACCGCGTGAATTAAGCGATACATCGGGGGTATCTCGTGAAATTTCCGTTTTAAAAATTATGGAGTTTGTACTTCGATCCACAGTATTTCTCATTTTGAATATTTTGAGAAGTTTAAATTTTAAAAATGCTAAGGTGTATATTAAGAAAACTCAATGTTTTTAGTATTCTTTTTAGTTTGGAAAATTAAATTAGAAATGTATTTTTTTAAATGGATAAACTTCTTTAAGAATTTCAAATTTGAGAAGTTAAATAGTTTCTCAATAATTTTTCTATTATAAAGAAATAAACTTCAATATTATAATTAAAAAGTTTTCTAAAATTCTAACATATTATCTAATTTTGATATTTTAATATAATTTTATAAATTATTCTATAAAATAATAGAGAACCCTACAAAGAGAATTTGACATTCTCTTTCATCAAGCTTTTCTTTTTATTAAAAAAATAATTTACTATTTTTTTCAGATCAAAACACTTCAAATCTTATCTAAGGGTGTGTTTGGATTCCAATGCATTATGTTTATAATTCAATAGTGTTTGGTTATAATTATAAACACTTCAATAGTGTTTGGTTATAATTTAATTTACAATGTGTTTAAAATAATGCAAATTTTAAATAAAATATCTCATAAATTTAGGCTATTTTAGGGTGTCTTTGGATTCCAATGCATAAACACTTGAATAGTGTTTGGCTATATATATTATAATGTGTTTAAAGTAAAGTAAACTTTAAATAAAATACCTTATAAAATTATGATAATTAATCACTCACTACGGGTAAAGTCTATAATTACATTGTAAGCTTAATATAATTAATTGAATTACCGGATTTAGTTTTCCTAGATTCATTGTTTGTACTTTGTAGGGTGCGTTTTCGCTTATTGCACCGTTTCCGGTTTATATTGTATGTTTTGACTGTCTTCTATCTGCCGACTTGTCGATCATCGAGACTCAAGTTTATTTGATCTCGAATTCTTACTTAGTAAAAAAAAACTTTAATAATGAGATGTTAAAAATAAATACAAATATGATAAAAACTCATGCTTATGCATTATGAGATGCATGTACGGAATCATTTTTACAATCCGATTTAACATTGATAGGTTGGTTTTCTTAAATGCTAAAATCTCACATATATTTTCAAATAAATTAATAATTATGTTGATAGAGGTGTAAAATGGGTATATAATAGGAATTTTTAGCTAAGTGTCCATTTTCTACAAGGCCTTTTGTAAAATGTCCACTTTTATTTCCCCTTTTGCAAAATGTCCTAATATTACATTTTTGCCCCTCCTTCTCATTCCCTTCCTTCCTTCCCATTTTTATTTTGACCATTGACCGGTCAAAGTCAATGAATTGGTGACACAAAATTTTTTTTGGTGACACGTTTTTTTTTTCGATTTTTTTTTTTACGAAATTTGTGTCACCACCTTTATAAGTGGTGACACCGGTCAATGGCTTTGGTGACACATGTATGATGATAAACAAATTTTTGGGTGACAATTTTTTTTTTACGAGATTAGTGTCACTGCCCTATCGCTGTCACCACAACCCATATCGTTGTCACCACCGCCCATATCGTTGTCACCACTCTTATTGCGGTCACCACCTCTATCACTGTCACCTCCCTATCGTTGTCATCACCACCTCTATCACTGTCACCACCACCTCTATCACTGTCACCACCACCCATATTGTTGTCACCACCCTTATTGTTGTCACCACCTCTATCGCTGTCACCGCCCTATCGCTGTCACCACTCCTATCACTGTCACCACCACTCCTCACACTGTCACCACCATCCCTATCACTGTCACCAGCACCCATATTGATGTCACCACCCTTATTGTTGTCACCACCTCTATCGCTATAACCGCCCTATCGTTGTCACCACTCGTATCGCTGTCACCACAACTCCTATCGCTGTCACCACCACTCCTATCGCTGTCACCACCACTCCTATCACTGTCACCACCACCCATATCGTTGTCATCACCCTTATTGTTGTCACCACTTTTATCGTTGTCACCGTCCTATCGCTGTCACCACTCCTATCGCTGTCATCACCACCCCTATCGCTGTCACCACCACCCCCCCTATCGCTGTCACCACCACCCATAGTGTTGTCACCACCCTTATTGTTGTCAGCACCTCTATCATTGTCACCGCCCTATCGCTGTCACCACTCCTATCGTTGTCACCACCACCTATATCACTGTCACCACCACCCATATTGTTGTCACCACTCTTATTGTTGTCACCACCTCTATCGCTGTCACCGCCCTATCAATGTCACCACTCTTATCGCTGTCACCACAACCCTTATCGATGTCACCACCACCCATATCGCTGTCACCACCCTTATTACTGTCACAACCTCTATCGTTGTCACCGCCCTATCGCTCTCACCACCACCCCTATCTTTGTCACCACATCTATCGTTGTCACGACCCTTAATTACTATCATTATTGTCACCAAAAGAAAAACCCTATACTACGACTAGAATACATATGTTAGAATAATTATTAATTTCCAAATTGGATTGTTTGTACACTATACAAATAAAATACCATTAATCACTTCACTTTAATATAAACGTGGATTATTGTACAAATAATCCAAGAAGATGTAAAGCTTTACAGAATGTCATACAATCAATATGAACAAATCACAAAGATCAGCGTCTGTAATCAAGCTGGACATCACTTTGCAATTAGCCATTATAGATTTGTTACTTGAGACCATAATTGAAAGCCTTTAATTAACCCTCTTTGTGAAACAATCAGAGATTCAGAGCCTAAAAACATTTAACCACTAAATTAAAGGACAAACTTTGGACCTGGAAAAGTAGAACACTGATTTTTTACCTAGGTTTAGATTTCAGTTCAATCCAGCAAAACCTGAATTCAATAATTCGGCTATCAAAATCTAATTCTACCATATAGTCAAGAACTCAAAATCAATGTTTGAAATCAACTGAAATTCAACACAACGAGTAGAAATGGGAAACATTGGAGCCCATTCAAATATTGCAGGCAACCATTACCCACACTATCAATAAACACCAAAAACGGCACCAATTCCTTGACATGAGTCAGTATATATACATGGATGAATTTGTATAATTTATCCAGAAATGCACTAACCAAATAGTTGAGAAATTCGGCTGCAAGGGAGACCAAATACACCTGAGATTGGACCACCGTCTTTCCGATCTTGAACCCCGGCACCATCGTGAATGCTACCACACGCTCAGCGCCGCTGCCAGTGCTTTCCGCTCCGGCGCCGGATCAAGAGGCCACGCTTTCCATGTACGACAGGGAGTGGCGCCGGGGGCCAGATCTGGCGTTGTGCAGCGGTGACTTTCCCAGGCAGCAGAGCTCGGATCTAGCGCCAGGTAACCTTCTTCGCCAATTCGGTATAGCCTCGGCCTTGCGCTGAAATGCCTCTTTCGCAGTTACCTGGAGATTGCGGTTCCGACATCGGTTTCGGCATTGCGCTGACAGGCCTCCTTCGCAATTACCTGGCGCTAGATCCGAGCTCTGCTGCCTGGGAAAGTCACCGCTGCACAACGCCAGATCTGGCCCCCGGCGCCACTCCCTGTCGTACATGGAAAGCGTGGCCTCTTGATCCGGCGCCGGAGCGGAAAGCACTGGCAGCGGCGCTGAGCGTGTGGTAGCATTCACGATGGTGCCGGGGTTCAAGATCGGAAAGACGGTGGTCCAATCTCAGGTGTATTTGGTCTCCCTTGCAGCCGAATTTCTCAACTATTTGGTTAGTGCATTTCTGGATAAATTATACAAATTCATCCATGTATATATACTGACTCATGTCAAGGAATTGGTGCCGTTTTTGGTGTTTATTGATAGTGTGGGTAATGATTGCCTGCAATATTTGAATGGGCTCCAATGTTTCCCATTTCTACTCGCTGTGTTGAATTTCAGTTGATTTCAAACATTGATTTTGAGTTCTTGACTATATGGTAGAATTAGATTTCGATAGCCGAATTATTGAATTCAGGTTTTGCTGGATTGAACTGAAATCTAAACCTAGGTAAAAAAATCAGTGTTCTACTTTTCCAGGTCCAAAGTTTGTCCTTTAATTTAGTGGTTAAATGTTTTTAGGCTTTGAATCTCTGATTGTTTCACAAAGAGGGTTAATTAAAGGCTTTCAATTATGGTCTCAAGTAACAAATCTATAATGGCTAATTGCAAAGTGATGTCCAGCTTGATTACAGACGCTGATCTTTGTGATTTGTTCATATTGATTGTATGACATTCTGTAAAGCTTTACATCTTCTTGGATTATTTGTACAATAATCCACGTTTATATTAAAGTGAAGTGATTAATGGTATTTTATTTGTATAGTGTACAAACAATCCAATTTGGAAATTAATAATTATTCTAACATATGTATTCTAGTCGTAGTATAGGGTTTTTCTTTTGGTGACAATAATAATAGTAATTAAGGGTCGTGACAGCGATAGATGTGGTGACAAAGATAGGGGTGGTGGTGAGAGCGATAGGGCGGTGACAGCGATAGAGGTTGTGACAGTAATAAGGGTGGTGACAGCGATATGGGTGGTGGTGACATCGATAAGGGTGGTGGTGACAGCGATAAGAGTGGTGACATTGATAGGGCGGTGACAGCGATAGAGGTGGTGACAGCAATAAGAGTGGTGACAACAATATGGGTGGTGGTGACAGTGATATGGGTGGTGGTGACAACAATAGGAGTGGTGACAGCGATAGGGCGGTGACAATGATAAAAGTGCTGACAACAATAAGGGTGGTGACAACACTATGGGTGGTGGTGACAGCGATAGGGGGGTGGTGGTGACAGCGATAGGGGTGGTGATGACAGCGATAGGAGTGGTGACAGCGATAGGACGGTGACAACGATAAAGGTGGTGACAGCAATAAGGGTGATGACAACGATATGGGTGGTGGTGACAGTGATAGGAGTGGTGGTGACAACGATAGGAGTTGTGGTGACAGCGATACGAGTGGTGACAACGATAGGGCGGTTATAGCGATAGAGGTGGTGACAACAATAAGGGTGGTGACATCAATATGGGTGCTGGTGACAGTGATAGGGATGGTGGTGACAGTGTGAGGAGTGGTGGTGACAGTGATAGGAGTGGTGACAGCGATAGGGCGGTGACAAGAATAAGGGTGGTGACAACAATATGGGTGGTGGTGACAGTGATAGAGGTGGTGGTGACAGTGATAGAGGTGGTGGTGACAACGATAGGAGTGGTGACAGCGATAGGGAGGTGACAGTGATAGAGGTGGTGACCGCAATAAGAGTGGTGACAACGATATGGGTGGTGGTGATAGCGATATGGGTTGTGGTGACAGCGATAGGGCGGTGACACTAATCTCGTAAAAAAAAAAAATTGTCACCCAAAAATTTGTTTATCATCATACATGTGTCACCAAAGCCATTGACCGGTGTCACCACTTATAAAGGTGGTGACACTAATTTCGTAAAAAAAAAAAAATTGGAAAAAAAAAACGTGTCACCAAAAAAAAATTTGTGTCACTAATTCATTGACTTTGACCGGTCAATGGTCAAAATAAAAATGGGAAGGAAGGAAGGGAATGAGAAGGAGGGGCAAAAATGTAATATTAGGACATTTTGCAAAAGGGGAAATAAAAGTGGACATTTTACAAAAGGCCTTGTAGAAAATGGACACTTAGCTAAAAATTCCTATAATAAAAACTCTTATTTTAGAAAACATTTTCTTAAATAAAATAATTCAGTTACATTTTAAATTAAATTATTAGGATTCAAAAAGAATATTTTTAAGTTTAGATTTTTATATTATACATTTATACCCCTAAAACATATGATAAAAACACGGTAATATATTAATCAACCGCAACCTAGCTAAAATTATCCACATATGATTAAATAATTCAAACGTGCATAGTTACGTAAGGTAAACAAAGTATAATTAATAAATCCTATACTACGAATCAAAAAAAAATAAAAACTATACTAATTTGTTCAACAGGATTGGTAGATGATCACTCACCGGTGAACAATGTAGTAGACGGTATAGGAAAACAAGTGGGTTGAAACTTTACAATTTAGTTTTTGGTAATCAATGTGATCGATTTCTCCCAACAAGTTTAATCTTTTAATCTATTTTTTAATTTAATTTAATTTAGTTTTTCTTTTTCTTTTTCTTTTTAGTTGGATATGTGTGTGTGAGGGGAGAGAGTTGAAAGATAGGAGGACAGTGCCGAGGGGACTTTGGGGCCAGGGGCGGATCCTTTAAAGAATCGGGGGTGGCAGTCGCCCCCCAATCAAAAATGGAATTTAATATACATATTCCTCTCGTTGATAACTTCGATTTGATATATTATAAGCTCAAATCCGATAACTAAGTAAAAAGTTATAAACGTTTCAAAACTGAAGCGATATAAATTATTTTTCACATCATTTACCAAATTAATACACTTCTATCATACTCATCATTTGTTAAACTTCATAACTTAATACTATAATTAAACCCGAAAACTTCAAATATTGATGATTTTTTCGGAAAAAAAATTACAGATCAATTTTTCGCCCCCTCAACTAAACGCTTCAAGATCCGCCACTGCCTGGGCTTTCTTGCTCTTGGCACTTTGAAAGTTTTTAAGACGCATTCACAATACATGCACCTTGAGAATACTATTACAAAATGGTTTTTTTTTATATAAAAATAATAGTAATTCATGTTCTTTATATATAGCATGAAAAACAGAAAAAGTGACTTGTATGAAATTAAATTGGGAAAAAAAATATAGTACTCTATGGATCATTCTTATCACAAACTAAACCAAGATTGTTTTGTTCGATGGTACTTGGTTTCGTTCTTTGCCGTCTTTAATTTTTAAGAGTAGTTCTGTCTAGTTGTATTGTTATAGATTTCGTTATCACTTATTTCATTGCGCCTATTTTCGGTATGTTTAGACGATTTTCATTTATTGATTCGTCGACCTCTCGAAAATTAGATTTGTCTAATCTCAAATCTTTACTTAATTAAAATAAAATAAAATGAACCAGGGTTGTTTCAAATTAAAAAAAAAAACCAGGGGAGAACGTTGATTTTAACGATCATGTCCGTCTTATAAGATAAGGCTTTGTATTAAGATACTCAGTATGGTTTAGTAACTTTAGTGGGATCAGTATTAATTTTTAATTTGAATAAAAAAAAAGTATTAATTTTTAATTTCAACTGTCTTGAGTAATTAATCAAGTAGAAAGAGACCGACCAAAAAAAATAAGTAGAAAGAAAACATCGGCTTCGTCGTTGTTCGTTCTTGAACGACCCAACAATGGCCAAGGGTAGTTTTGTAAATTGTGAGTCAACTATTGTAAAGAAAAGGATAAATGATGGTGGACTAATTGATTTAAGGGAAACTAGTAGAGTTCCCGCGTTATGACGCGATATTTTTAAAATAAATTTTTTATAATAAAATAAATTAATATTATACAATTCAATAGAATATTGGTTTTATATTGGGACAGTTAGTGAAATATCCATAGAAATTGCCTAAATTAGAGGAATATACATATATTTGGAAAAGGTGCAAAACTGTCCACTCTCTTCTAACGTAACCGAAGGCTGCTGATCCTCGAGACCTCGAATCCCTCCCTCCCGCGTTCACCCTCTCTCCTGTGAGTTCCCGCGTCGCTCCAATTCGAGATCTCTGCTCTCGTCTCTCTCCGCGATTTCGATATGCGATTTCAGCGATTGGAGCCAAACAAACTATGGACGCGGTTGAGTGATTTGTCAAACCGGCAGTCACTAGGCACACCACCGGCTCCCTTGTATTGCTAGCTGCTGAAGCCCTTTCTTCCTCCTGGGAATTGCGCCGGCCATGGCAGTCTTCCCATCTCTCAGATCCCGTCATCCTGAAGCCCTCTCTCTCCCGCACTCCCTCGCACCTTGCGGTCGCAGCCATCATCGGCGAGATACAGTGGAGGAGGAGCGGTGAGAAGCTCGTCTCCGGCGATGACAGCCCGAACTAGTTTGCGGAATCTGCTTACCAAGGAGCATGAACCTGTTCGCGCATAAAAAAAACCTACAGCAGGAGGAATGAGGACGAGAATTTGTTTGCAATTTTAGGTTTGGCTTCAAATTTTCTGAATCTGTTTGCAATTTTAGGTTTGCCTTCAAATTTTATGTTTGGCATCAAATTTTCAGAAAACCTACAGCAGGAGGAAGGAGGGTGAGACCTTGTTTGCGAACCTGTTTGCAATTTTAGGTTTGGCTTCAAATTTCTGAATCTCTACTTGTTATGAATTAGATGATATTAGGTAAAAATATATTTATATATTGCTTGAATTGAATGGGATATTTGTGGGTACCAATGGTTTTTGGCCTCTTAATTCAGGGTGATCAAAAGCTGGTTGCTGATGAGATGATATGCAGTCTATGAGATCACCATCTAAGCTCTGCCAAATGGGTAACCATCAAAGTGAATGAAGTTGAATTTTTTAGGTTTAAAAAAAAAGAAAAAGAAATTGCTATAAGAGAATGAGGAAATTGATTTTTTGTCTTTTGGGTTTTTAATTGAGTTCAATTTTCCATTGTTGATTTCCCCTTCCACATTTTAGAAATTTAGGTTTTAGAGTTGAATTTGTTCTTCCTATCACTAGTGTTGTGGATTTCAAGTCTGATCTCAGTGTTGTGGATTTTTTTTTTAATCCTAAATTTTTCGGAAAAATGAAAATCAAAATAAATTTTAAAACGAAATTTAATGTAAAACTCGCTAACTCGGATTTTTGAACCCTTAAAGCGAATTCCGGCCAAATTTTGAACTTTGAAGATTAAATCCGTCCTTTTGCCTCGGAATTCGGAAATACCTCCGGATATCAATATCCTTTTGATTTTAAAATCTTATTTTGATCAAGTCGGATTAAGATCAAGAAAGCGGATTTCGAGATTTATTATCCGGGCATTATCTCCTATGGGAGTGGAACCACTTATATTCTCTTTTCCTCATCCTTGCCATTTTCCTCCTTCTACATTCGAGAATCAGGTAGCCTAGCCCTTTTGTTTCCTTTCCAAATGTGGGCAAACACTTACACCCCTTCCCTCTTTTCACCCATAGTTGCTTGCTACCTTGGGCAGTCAAACCCAACAAACCTCACACATGTTTCAGATTCCCCTCCTCCTCTTTGACTCAACTCCAACTGCAGGATCACACCCCATTTGATTTTAAAAGAAAGAAAGAAAAAAGAAAACCACACTTCATCTGCATATCCCCTTCTCTTGTCACTCTAAAAGCTCTCCCCTCCCTTCATTTCAACCCATTTGCAATCCTCCTCTTCTCCTTCCTTCGGCCAACACCCTCTTGCTTCCTCTCCTGTGTTCTTTCAATTCCATCGAGACACCACCGCTGCCACCAGTCCCCGGCCACCAGCAGTAGCCGGAGCCACCAACGACGCCCAATCGAGCCCCACACCCGAGCTCCTCCTCCCTCCTCTTCGCACGAGCCCAATAGCGCCACCCCTGTTTGGCCGAGCACCTCCCGAGCACCACCGGACCCTTGTCCCTGCTTTCCGAGAGGAGGCCGAACACTGACGAGCCGAGCAGCAACCTCGGGAGCAACCCTGAGCCTCGACGTCCGAGCCTGAGCAAGCTAGGAGCCACCGTCGAGCCTCCTGTAAGCTCAGTTTTCCCGATTCGCCTCGGTAAGGTTCGATCCCGCTCATTCTTCCTTCTTTCACCTTTTATCAATCCAAAGCTTCCGCCTTTCACCTTCCCCACCTCTCCCAGGCACTTCTCGTTCGAAGAATTCGCTCCGTCGTAGCCGAATGCGCCTCCCCGAGCTTCGTTTCCGGCAAGACAACTCCCTCGGTGAGCATTTCCTCTCTCTCTTCCTTGTCGTTTTGAATCCATGAGTGTCGGGTAGTCAGTGTCGGTTAGTCGGAGTCGGAATCCGGGTCCGGAATCGTCGCTGGAGGCCTCTCCTTTCCTTTTCCTTCCCTTCGGTTTTCTGGGCGAAAATGGAGCTCTACTCCTTCCATTCGAATAGAAGAGGAAGATGAAGGAGGACTCCCATGGGCCCGCCTCCACATCATCAGCCATGTCATCCGTGGGGCCTGGCTCTTTCTTCCCTTCTTTTCTAACTCACATATTTCAGAATTTGAAGGAAATAAAATGGCCTTAGGGCCTAATTTTTGGGCCGGGTTCATTGTTCTAAAAAGAGGGGATTTTGGGCCTAATTATTTACTGAAAAATCAAATTGGTTTTGGGTTTTCTAAAATAAAGGTATTCGGTTTGGGTTTAATGAAAAGAGAGGGTCGGTTTCGGTATTTTACAAAATCAAAGGGTCGGGTTTTGTAACTTAAAAAGAGGATGATTTTATTAAATGTAAATGGGTGGGGTTTTAAAGAATTTTGAGATGTTTATGAAAATGTTTAAAGAAAATAGTATTTGAAATATTATATAATATTATTGAGATTTAAAATATAAAGCATTATTTTAAGATTAAAGATATAATATTATGGTGATTCGAAGAAAATATAATATTACGAGACTTATAGATTTAAAAGTATATTATCGGAATTAAATTAAAAAAGGAATTTGATGAGCGTTTTCAAGGATCGGAATTTCTAACTAGTTGATTCGGATTTTAAAGCGGTTTTGGGACTAACTTGAAAATTATGTGATCGATGACTAACTGTCATGATGATATGATTGAGTGACTAATATCATGTTTTGTGTGGCCTAATGGCATGTATGAACGATTAATGGCATGAGATGTTAGAATTATGTATCGATTGACTTATACTTTATGAACTATAATGAACTGTTGAGATATATAGGGATATGTTATTATGAGAATGTGAATGTGGCTAAGTGAATTGTGGAGAATGATATGGTCTCGTGGAATGTGGCAATACGATGAATGGTTGAACTTGATGGGATGATGATTCAATGTGTTATGATGCTATTGAATGATGTGTGCTTTGTATGACTGAATGGTTAGATATAGACTTATATGTGTTTTGATATGTATCTAGGTGATACCTTGTGTTTATGATTGATATGTGCCGGATCTTCCATTATGCTGTTATGCATAGCCAGGTGAGTTCCTATATGAGCTCACTCAGATTCGAAAAGAGATCTCCCTGCTTGTAGCCATGTGCATACTAGTTGCTTGCATTCATAATAAAGCATGTCATGTTGTATCCTGCTAGGATTGCACTCATGATTGAGCATTCGTTTACTCATTGCTTTTGTAAACAGAATGACCGTTATCTATGAAGTAACTAGAGTCATTGCTAGGGTTATAGGACGACCTAGTCCCATCGGGTTCCGTCCTGAGTCAATCGAGTCATGGAACTTCCTTATATTATTAGATGCCTGCGGGCTTTATTGTGGAGCGGGTTGTGCATGCGTGCCGCCCGATTATTATGGAATGCATTCACGAGCTGGCCAGTCTCCGCCCTATCGGAAGGGGGTGGAGGTAGGAGAGGGATATACCACTTGGTATTCGGTGCTAAGGCCTTATTATATTTATGCACTTGATCTTAGGAGCATGTTAGTGTGTTAATATTCCGCCTTGCATCTTTATCAGGAGTAGCGTGTGTATGTGTCTCCTGGTTTGGGATTATATTGCGTAGGGCTTCGATCTGACACCGCCCCGCATACATATTTATTTAGGTTTGTTTTGCAACATGTTTGTTCCTTACTTCCGTGACGTGAGAACTCTCTTGGGCGATTCCGGAGAAATGGTCTAACCCCACTAACATAGCCTATTAGATTTCGATAAATGTGCTTATTGATTTGGTTTTGACTCGGCCCTGTCGTGGCACCCTCTTGTATTACACCTTGATTCCGCTATTTGCATGACTACTAGTTCTTCACGCTTAGACTTACAACAAGTACAGGGGACTTCCCTGGGGATTCCAACGATCCCTTCGAATTTTGGGTATGAAATCCCACTTGAAAATGTTAGAGTAGAGTTTCAAACCTTCAACCTATACTCGGGGCGCAAGATCCTAACGAGGGGTTTCATCCCTCAAAACGTAACCCGGGAATCATAACCCCGAGCCGTTACAAAGTTGGTATCTGAGCGAGGTTTTGCAAACCGAGTATGATAGGTTGAAGTGGTTTTGAAAATAGCCCAAGGTTTTCAAATGGTTTTCAAAATGTTTTAGAAAGGGCAAAATGAATTTAATATGGCTAACTGCAATGGACCAAATATGAACTTGACTCAATAAATCTGGTAATCAAACAAAGGGAAACGATGTGGTAGTAAAGGCGATAGACCATCCCTATTGGATGTAGTTGGGAACAGGTAGGCAAAATACTAGCTTTCTTTTACAGACGGGGTTTGAAGCCTCTAAGGAGCCCGAGGGTTGGAGTAGATTGGGCTAGGGGGCCGTGAGGTATTTGCCCCTCCGGTCAGCCGTCCCTCGAAGGATGACATAGATCGTCTCTGTGATTATATGCATTATATCCAACTGGGCCCGAGGGCGATCTGTAACGGCCCGGGATTATGATTCCCGAGTTACGTTTCGAGGGATGAAACCCCTCATTGGGATCTTACGCCCCGAGTACAGGTTGAAGGTTTGAAATCGAAGATGCGCAGTTTAAAGTGGGATTTTGCACCCAAACCTGGAAGGTCCGTTAGAGACCCCGGGGTAAACCCCTGTACCTGTCCTAAGTCTACAACGCGCGAAAACCTTTATCATGCAAAGGGCGAAAGTTCTGAAAACGATACAATCAGTGCCACGGCAGAGCCGGGTCAAAACGGAGTATAGTAGGAAGAAATCCAAAAAGCATGAGTTTGGTGAAGTCAGGGTTCATACACTCACTCTCCGCCATATGAATGGACCCCGTCATATCAGCACAAAATCAAGTAGTAGATTGGGTACTTGAAACTATACCACCAAGTCAGGCCAAGAGTCCGTCTGCGGGTCCTCTGACCGCGCTGAGGACATATAATACGCCTAGACCTAGAATAAAGGATGCCTTCATGCAGTACTGAAATAAAACCACACTATCATGCTCCTAATTCATATGTGCAGAATATTGAGGAAGGCCTTAACAAAGAATACCAAGCGGTATATCCCTCTTTTACCACCACCCCTCTTCCAGACAAGGTGGAGACTGGCCAGTTCGATGCTATAATCATATCAAATCTCATCATCATATCATATCTCATCATTATATCATATCTCATGCCCATCTCGTATCTTGTGATATATATAAATGACTCGAGGAGGACAACACCCGATGAAGCTGGGCTGCCCTATGACCCTAGCAAGGACTCTAGGACTCACAGATAACGGTCGTTCTGTATTCAAACGCATACAGAATAAGGATGCTCATTTGTAAATGCAATTCCTAAGCATGATACTACATGATATGCTCTTATGCATATGCAGCACCTACATACTATATGACACATCAGGCAGGAGGTATTGGTTACTGAGTAAGCCCCGGAGGTACTTACCTCGCTAGAAGATCAGCAAAAGAAGAATCCAGCACACAGTAGTCACGATCACAGAATATCACCTAATCACATAACGAGAATATACTAAGTATACTTCTATAGCCTTTCTGAACACATATATTACTCACTCAAATTAGCAGATAGATAAGTAAGCTTGCATCAATCATACTTTCAATTTATCACGATCAACCATCTCTTATCTCATACCCTTCATCATAACTTGTCAACTTATCAGTTTAAAAAAAAATATACTCCCTATATATATCATACTTATACTTTCCATATATATATCATCATCATAAATATCGAACATTTAATCTCTTGTGAAATTCACCACAATACCACGCTATTAGTCATCGTCTTATTCCCAAGTTAGCTTCAAAATCGTTTCAAATCCGAATTAAACAGTCAAGAGTTCTGACCCCTTGAAAATACTCGCTAAATTCCCTTTTTAATTTATTTATTAAATCACTTTTTAACCTTTTATAAAATCTCAAAAAAAATAATAATATTTTTATACCTTAATCCCCAATTAATATTAATTATTTAAACAAATAATTCAAATGACCAAAACGCCCGCCAAAACGCAACTAAACCCACACGGACAAACAGTGCCGCGGCCGCGGCAAATTGCGGCGCTCGCAGCAGGTGCGGCGCTCGCAGCAAGTCGTCTTCTTCCTCTGCGTCAGACTGGTTCGGCCCTTCTTGGTGGAGCTTGGCTCTCCTTTCATTTCCGACCCCTCTCAACCTCACAGACCCTCAATCCCAACCACACTAAAGACACACGCACACGGATTGAAGCTAAAGGGAAGAATGAACGAGGCTCACCGAGGTGTTCGCGGACGTCGGAGCTTCGTCGGAGCTCGCCGGAGGCTCGATTCGTTGCGTCGGAGAGGGAGGAACCTCGGATTCAATCTAGGAGGGTAAAGGAAGGTTAAAGGAAGGTTCATCCATGGAATTTTGGATCGAACGAGAGGTCGAAGCTTACCAAACGGAGTTTGCGCTCGAGCGAGGTGGTGGAGCTCCGGTGGCTCGATGGAGGCGCTAGGGCCTCTAGGGCGGCGTCGGGATAGTGGTGAACGCCAGTAGAGGTGGCTAGGTCTGCTGTTTCTGCTGCTCGTCGAGGAACACGAAGGTGGAGGTGGAGGTGGCGATGGAGATCGGTGGTGGCGTAGCGGGAGTGAAGGTGACGGTGGAGGTGGCGATGGCGTCCAGCTGCTGCTGCTGTGCTCTCGAGGAGTGGGACAGATGCTGTTGCTACAGCTCTTGAGGAAGGAGGAAGCAAGGAGGAGGGTGGGAAGAGAGTGATGGCGAGGGAGGGCGTGGGTGATGGTGGAAACAGGGGAAGGGACGGGGTGATATAGGCAGGGGAATGGGCTCGGGTTGCAGGACAAGGTAGGGGGGAGTGGGTGAGAGGTTGAGTACGAAATTGGTTAACCAATACCCGGAAATAAATCCCGAATACGCGAATTTTGAATCCCGAAATTAGTTTCCAAATGTTAGTTTTCCCGAATCCCGCTAAACGAGTTTTAAAATCGATTTTAATTTCATTTTTAATTCACTTTTTCCGAAAGAAAAAGATTTAAAAATCCGAGCCTTTACACGATCCTCCTCGAAGAGGGTCATATTAATCTTGTTGATTGCTTCCATGTTGAGTGCTATTGTGCTTAGGATAGAGAACTAATAAGTATGCCTTGACTTGAATCGTGTATTGAGTAACTGTGTTAACGGGATAGCGGGAGAATACCTCGTTCTTATGTCATTGGGATTCCTGTCTTGTCGGAATAGCTCTTCCATCATTCAAACCCTTGATGATTTTGACTCCGTCAACCGTCCCACCAAAATAATTAAGCTTGTTAGCAAGGGTCAAAGAGCATCCGCTCTCCCCGTTTCGAGTCATGTTTCGTACCCCACCATCTATGCTTCTACCGAGTCTTTTACCGGAGGTTAGTGTCTTCCACGGGAAATTTGGGTTGGTTAACTAATTACCCTTGGAAATCGTGTCGGATGTGAGGGTTACTTGAGTATGTTCGTGGGAGTAATGATCACTGAAGTAGTTTCGAGTTAAGAGTGAGTTATCTCATGGAGTCACCCCTTTGATCCTCGTAATGGGCAGCCATGTCTTCATTCCACAAGAGTCTAAACACGAGTTCTACCCTCACCTCTTGGGAACAGAACGAATGTCCTTGTGTCCTAACAAACGAGTCATATTAGTATCCCACGAGGAAATAGGGTGATGAGTCGGTGATCGCCTTTAGAGAATTCTGTCCGGTTATAATAGGAACCCTTCTTGTGATCATTACATGACATGATGTATTGGTATATTGCAGCATGATTTGCCTGATATCTTGTATGGTTACAGTTATGAATGAATATAAATGCCGAATGTACGAATCCCCATGATAGTTACTCTCTATTGAATTAGGTCCATAATAGTATGGTCAACCCTCTTGTATGAGTATCATGTGAAATAAATTCCTAGCATGTTAAGTTGATCAAATTGAACCTCATTGATTATGTACTTTCTTAATGGGTGCTGGTAGTATCATGTAGGATATATATATCCTAATTATGGACCATCATGCAATTATGTGCCATACTTGTCATACTACGTGTTCATGGTTGTATTGATGTGGTAGTTGTTATGCCCAAATGACTTCACCATATCCCCTGACATGATTGTTAGAGTGCAACTTAACATGCTTACCTTGACCCCACATTGTAGTGACCTGCTTATGTGTACACTTAAAATGAGTAATGAAGCATACATGTGCTATCTTATAATGCTTGTTATGTTATATATAACTTATGTTGCATATGTCTAGTGTCTGTTTGTGCATACATGATCTTAATATGTCAAGAATGATTAGTGCATGAGATGATAAGTTTCAGCCTGTTCCGTGTGCATGTAAAGTTGATTATGTGAACATGTTATGAATGCATAGGGCGTTATTCCTGTTAATAGGTACATGCTAGTGTGGAATAATATGATTGAGATATTTCGTGATTGCTATGTGTTTGTTTGCCGCACTTGTAACCTCATAGAATACCATAAGGGCATTGTTGTAACTCTCGGGTTCGCTTCTTGTCTTGAGTCTCGTCATCTCTAGTATTGGTCTATGTCTGAATCCTTAAGGAAGTTCTGTTGTCCTCCTTTGCCCTCCCCTATATCTGTGACTCCTAACCCCTCGCAATCCCCTTGATGAACGACGACATAGAAGAGAAAACGAGCGATCGAATGACATAAGAGTGGCGCAACGGAAGCGTGGTGGGCCCATGGCCCATGGACCCTAGGATCGACATCACCAAAGGACGGACGCCTTTCGAAGATGGCGGTTGCAGACGTAATCCTCCTAGATGACTCCAGGAATGACATTCTTCATCCGAATTGTGATCTCTCATATGCGAATTGGAAACGATGACATGTGATAGGCTTGGAACTGACTAAATGGATGTGTGATGTCTAATATGCTGAGCTGGTAGTGAATGATTGCCTGACTAACTCGTGTTTGTAATGATGTGCCTTTATGCTTAAGGGTACTGACCTACTAGTAAGTTGGTGATGGGTTATATAGGTGGTGGTGTTTTCCTCTTGAGCTTGAGTCATGAGATTCTTCGGTGAGACGGGTCGGAAGGTAGCAGGTATATTGAGGTCTTCAGATTGGGTCAGTGGTTGTGTGAGATGTGGTGCAGGAAAGATGCGTCAGCAAGAGTATAACCGAGTGAGTTGGGATTTGTCGGAATAGTAGTCAACGAGTATAATTGAGCTTCTAGGTAGGTCTTAGGTGAGGAGTGGAGTCAGTATGATGAGATTTCGAGGGAAAGGTCTTCGTTAGAGGTAGAGTAAGGCGATAGCGTGTGCGGGTAGTGTAGTTCTAAAGGTGGATGGGTGAGCTATGAGTGGATCGGGTTAGTGTGCCCAGAGAAGAGTGTCTAGGTAGTACAGGAGCGGATTGTGAGCAACACTATTGATGAGCTATTGAGGAATGTCTAAGGAATCGTAGAATTCGGGACTAGGTTGTATGTACGACGATTGGGAGTGGTTTTGGTAAAAGATGAGGTTGAGGAATCGCTAAGGAAGAGTAGTATGAGGTTGAGGAATCGCTAAGGAAGAGTAGTATGAGGTTGTTTGGGAAATTATCGATCTTGAATATTAGGTGTGCATATCAGGACTGCATGGGTGGCGAGTATTTGGGCAGCTAGTTAAGATTGTGAATTGCATGGCGAATTTATGAGTAACGGATTTCTAGATGCGTTGTCAGAGGAATTTAGCATAGGGAATGAATCGAGATTTATGAGTGGAGGTTATCGTGGCGATTGAGGCATTTGAAGAGGAAAGGTGAATTTTCAAGGAAGGACTAGTAGCTAGGCAAGAATGTCGTTGAGATTTTCTAGTAAGACTGTAGGCTTGAGGTTGAGATGGGGAAGTTCTGAGCATGGAATTGGGAACTAGGAAAGTGGAAGGTATTGAGAACGCTAGAGGAAGAAGCGTTTTAGAAGGCTTGGCAAAGTCGCGGTAGTTGGAGAATTCTATAGGTTGGAGAATTGTGGGAGAATTAGTCAAGTGCGAGGTTATAGGTAATTCGAGCTCGGGTGGCATAAGGTTTCCTTGGGAAGAATGGTCGTGGTTAAGAAGTAGGAGCTTGAGGCAATTTAGGAATATGAAGAAATGAGGAACTAGAGTAGGACGACTTGAGGATTTCGAATGGTTAAGGTTTAGTAAGATTTGGAATGAGGAAATTTGGGAATAAGTTGAAAAGAGATCTAGAGTAGGTCGGCTAAGGAGTCGTGATTGGTTCCGGTTCGTGAGATTCGGAATGGGATGAATAGGTAGAATCAGTTATGGGTCTTTGAGGATATGCGTCGGTGATGAGGGTCTTGTTGATCCTTGGTAGGGAGTAGCACTAGAGGGGTTTCGACGCTAGAGTTGGTCGGAAGTGACAAGTGTGAGATGGTCAGTATAAGTTGGGTTCTTAGAGGTGGATGGTCAGTGAGAGTGGTTAGTGGTGCGGGGAGTATGATCAAGATAGCAAGGTGATTTGAGATGTCTCTTTGGGAGATGATGGTCAGGCGGAGTCTTGAGAGCCTAAGAAGAGTCAGCAAGATTGTTAAGAAGTGTCTAGATCAGTCGTGAGAGAGGTTCAGTTGAGGACTTGAGATTTCTCTTAAGAGGTAAGGATGGGACTAGTAGGGAATCCCTAGGACAAGAGTGCGTTCTATAGGGAGTCTTGGTAGTAGGTCGAGTTGTTCAGCTTGTCGGAATAAGGGAATTGTGCGATTGGGAACTCCGAGACATGATTTTAGGTGGCTAGGTAGGACTTGCGATCGAGATATTAAAGTAGATTGACCTTAGATGGCTTGATGGCATAGAAGTTAAGATGCTTAGTAGTTGGTTCGGGTAATTAGCCTTGATTGCGGACGGTTGTGAGGCTAGAGAGTCTGTATATGAGCGAGATGCAATGGTGTCTAAAACTAGTATTGGCTTGATCTTAATGCGAGAGATAGAGAATAGTGGTCTTGTCTTGTTATGGTTGGTAGTTGTAGGCAGATTTCTCTTGAGGATATGATTTAGTGTATGCTTTACTTGGGGTTGGATGAGGTGCAAATTCTATGCTTAGGCGAGGTTGATTCTCTTATGTATTGTCGTAGACAATAGTGGGTTGTTAGTACTAACATAGTTATCCCCTGAACTTGATCAAATGCTAGTGTACGGAAGTACTTGTTTGCCTCTAATGCGATGGCGCTTGGTGATTAGCATGAGTATGATGTGCTTATATGATTGATATGATGTGATTATCTTATTGATATGATGTGCAACCTCTATGATGTGATGGACCCCGCTATGAATGATACTATGCTAGATATGTTATATTATGTGACTATTCTTGACATGAGTATGAGATGTTCATAAACGTGTGATATGATTTCTATATTGAATGACTGCTACGATATACAATGCCTTGAATTTAAATTGCTAGGATGCTACAACTGAATTGATGAACTTTGATTCTGACTTGGAATTACCTAGGAAGAAAATTGGGGTTAGCCTTAGAGGTGGATGATTCCACCTCCTGAAATTTGAAACATGTTTGACTAACATCGGGTTAAGGGATTTTGAATGATATCAAAAACTAACTAACTTGGATTTAGAAAATTGAACGCGATCGAGAATTTCAATGATTCTGAGGCCAATCTTTTCAAAATTGAGAAACCATTTTGAAACTTTTCCGACCCGAGCTTGCATTATAATGCCCCACGAAGTGGATACAAACATTTTATAGGGGCCCTTATAGACTGTTTGCTAAGACCTAGTGGAGATGTTGTAATGCTTTTCGAGTTATGATATAATTGAGAAGTTGGGGTAAGGATGTGGTAAGAGCCCATATCACACTCTCGCTACGACATATCGGGGGTATTATGATCATGACGACGATACTGTGAGAATCTCATAGGGGCACTTATGAGGCACTTACATGATCAATGGAATGGTCCTTGGACTCAACTACTTCAAACTTCATCCCCTACCTTGTTTTTGTTTTAGTCTCGGGGACGAGACTTGTTTTTAGAGGTGGATGATGTAAAGGCTCGGATTTTTTTTTAATCCTAAATTTTTCGGAAAAATGAAAATCAAAATAAATTTTAAAATGAAATTTAATGGAAAACTCGTTAACTCGGATTTTTGAACCCTTAAAGCGAATTCCGGAAAATTTTTGAACTTTGAAGATTAAATCCGTCCTTTTGCCTCGGAATTCGGAAATACCTCCGGATATCAATATCCTTTTGATTTTAAAATCTTATTTTGATCAAGTCGGATTAAGATCGAGAGAGCGGATTTCGAGATTTATTATCCGGGCATTATCTCCTATGGGAATGGGACCACTTATATTCTCTTTTCCTCATCCTTGCTATTTTCCTCCTTCTACATCTAAGAATCAGGTAGCCTAGCCCTTTCGTTTCCTTTCCAAATGTGGGCAAACACCCACACCCCTTTCCTCTTTTTCACCCATAGTTGCTTGCTACCTTGGGCAGTCAAACCCAACAAACCTCACGCCTGTTTCAGATTCCCCTCCTCCTCTTTGACTCAACTCCAACTGCAGGACCACACCCCATTTGATTTTAAAAGAAGGAAAGAAAAAAGAAAACCACACTTCATCTGCATCTCCCCTTCTCTTGTCACTCTAAAAGCTCTCCCCTCCCTTCATTTCAACCCATTTGCAATCCTCCTCTTCTCCTTCCTTCGGCCAACACCCTCTTGCTTCCTCTCCTGTGTTCTTTCCATTCTACCGAGACACCACCGCTGCCACCCGCCCCCGACCACCAGCAGCTGCCGAAGCCACCAACGACGCCCAATCGAGCCCCACACCCGAGCTCCTCCTCCCTCCTCTTCGCACGAGCCCAATAGCGCCACCCCTGTTTGGCCGAGCACCTCCCGAGCACCACAGGACCCTTGTCCCTGCATTCCGAGAGGAGGCCGAACACTGACGAGCCGAGCAGTAACCTTGGGAGCATCCCTGAGCCTCGACGTCCGAGCCTGAGCAAGCTAGGAGCCACCATAACCACCGCCGAGCCTTCTGTGCGCTCAGTTTTCCCGATTCGCCTCGGTAAGGTTCGATCCCGCTCATTCTTCCTTATTTCACCTTTTATCAATCCAAATCTTCCGCCTTTCACCTTCCCCACCTCTCCCAGGCACCTCTCGTTCGAAGAATTCGCTCCGTCGCAGCCGAATGCGCCTCCCCAAGCTTCGTTTCCGGCCAGACAACTCCCTCGGTGAGCATTTCCTCTCTCCCTTCCTTGTCGTTTTGAATCCATGAGTGTCGGTTAGTCAGTTTCGGTTAGTCGGAGTCGGAATCTGGGTTCGGAATCGTCGCCGGAGGCCTCCTCTTTCCTCTTCATTCCCTTCGGTTTTGTTGGCGAAAATGGAGCGCTGCTCCTTCCACTCGAATAGAAGAGGAAGATGAAGGAGAGACTCCCGTGGGCCCGCCTCCACATCATCAGCCACGCCATCCGTGGGGCCTGGCTCTTTCTTCCCTTCTTTTCTAACTCACATATTTCAGAATTTGAAGGAAATAAAATGGCCTTTGGGCCTAATTTTTGGGCCGGGTTCATTGTTCTAAAAAGAGGGAATTTTGGGCCTGATTATTTATTGAAAAATCAAATTGGTTTTGGATTTTCTAAAATAAAGGTATTCGGTTTGGGTTTAATGAAAAAAGAGGGTCGGTTTCGGTATTTTATAAAATCAAGGGGTCGGGTTTGGTAAGTTAAAAAGAGGATGATTTTATTAAATGTAAATGGGTGGGGTTTTAAAGAATTTAGAGATGTTTATGAAAATGTTTAAAGAAAATAGTATTTGAAATATTATATAATATTATTGAGATTTAAAATATAAAGCATTATTTTAAGATTAAAGATATAATATTACGGTGATTAGAAGAAAATATAATATTACGAGACTTAGAGATTTAAAAGTATATTATCGGAATTAAATTAAAAAAGGAATTTGATTAGCGTTTTCAAGGATCGGAATTTCTAACTAGTTGATTCGGATTTTAAAGCGGTTTCGGGACTAACTTGGGAATTATGTGATCGATGACTAACTATCATGATGATATGATTGAGTGACTAATATCATGTTTTGTGTGGCCTAATGGCATGTATGAACGATTAATGGCATGAGATGTTAGAATTATGTATCGATTGACTTATACTTTATGAACTATAATGAAGTGTTGAGATATATACGGATATGTTATTATGAGGACCCTTTATTGTGAGACTTTCGTCCTTTTTTTGTCGTTTTTTTTATAAAGACTTGCACATGTTGCAATAGCATTTGAGTAATTTTATATGACTGTTGGATGGACTCATGCTCTGCTTAAATCTAGCTCGACAATCGATATTCGGTGGGGTGTGAACTTAAATTAGCTGAAAGGGCAAAGCTTGTTCCTTTTTGTTATTCAATTTCTGTATGCTATTTGCACTAGATAACTTACATTTGCTCTAGTTAGATTGTTTCAAACCCATTTTTTTATTTCATGCATGAATTCTGCAGGCCAGGGATCAACAAAGAGTGGAAACCCAAGCCAACCAATTCAGGCAACATTCTTGTGTCAATAACCTCTATTGCACCATATTTGAGCTGTCTCCAGCCGCTGCAACCCAAACTGGTGAACAGGATGACATTGCGGTACATTATGACATTTCTAGTTCAGAAGAACCTCTGAGTCTGCCATTGATTAAATTTGTTATCTGGATGATCAGGAATCAGTAGAAACAAATAATGGGTTTCCAAATAACTTTAGCATGGAGAGAAATTCAGCAGATGGAGCTGCAACTGTGCTGAGTTCCCAGAGATACCAACCGCCGAAATTTAGGAAAGGTAAAATCTTATTTTAAGGTTGGGATATTGAGATATGATTTAGGAGTTGGATTGCTTTTTCAAATGCTCATATTCTGTGAACGCCTATTGAATTTTATTTAGTTCTACTTTGACGTTTGACATTTTATCTAGAAATGTACTTCGCATATATCTCATAGTCTATTGAATTTTATTTTCTATGGAACTTGATATCCTGATTTTCAGGTAAGTGGAACTACATATTTGGGAATTCGTACACGAGTTGATTGAACAAGCACTTGCTTCTGGAAGTGTGCAAATTCGTGACTCTCAGCTATTCATATTGTCATATTCCCCTACTGTGTTTCATCTACTGCTCTTCTGAAGCGACCTAGGACACCTGATAATGGTGCAACCATGGATTACCACACAGCTAATTCCGAGCAAGAGAGTTGCATGTCTGTTAAAGGATCATGTGTTTCTGTGCTGACATGGTCTTCAAGATGCATTGGAGTTTCGCATCATTAGGCGGTCCTATTGTGCTGACATGTCCTAGTGTCCAGAATTTGCCACTTATAATGGTGATGAGGATCATCTAGCTCGCTTTCATCCTTTTCAAGGTCTTGATTTGTTCACTCATAATAATTGAATTGGGGGTGTTAATGCTGACACCTATGTCCAGCTTCCACATTTCCCCAAATTGTAAGCATGCTTTGATTAGATTGATGTCTGTTTGTACACAATGGAATGTTGAAGTCATTTTTATTTTTTATTTTTTGCGTTTTTTTTATAAAAAAAATTACATGTCAGCACTTTCTGTTATGCAAATATAACTCGATGTTATGCAGATATAATATTATGTTATGCAAGCTTAAACAACCTTATGGAAAGATAATGCACATTCATTTGTATTTTAAAATTGCATTAATATATCTTATTTACACATAAACACATCGCTCTACCATTGATTGACCTAAGCGGCCTTTAAAATTGCATTAATGTCAACGTCGATGTTGCTGACATCGACATTCCTCACACCGCTGACACTAACATTGTTGACACTGCTGACACTGTCACCACTAACATTGCGAACACCACTAACAATTTTTGTGTCAGCGTTGACGTTGATGTCGGTTAACGCCGACATTAGAGATGCTGACGCTGATGTCGGCAGACGCTGACGTCGAAGATGTTTTTTCCCGTGTCAGGAGCACTAACATTGACATTGTTGATACTGACATCGAAGATACTAACACTGACGTTGACGTTGTCGACGTCAACATCGGAGATGCTAACGCTGACATCAGAGATGTCGGCTGGCGTCGATATCGATGTTGTCGACGCTGCTGACGCCGACGTTATAGATGCTTTTTTTCGTGTCAACGCTTATTTTTTTCGTGTTAGCACTAACGCTGACATTGCTGACGCCGACATTCGAGATGCTGATGCTGCAGACGCTGACATCGGAGATGTCGGATGACGCCGACATTGATGCTGTCGAGGCTGCTGACGTCGACGTCGAAGATACTTTTTTTCATGTCAACGCTTCTTTTTTTCGTCTTAGCACTGACGCTGACATTGCTGACTCCGACATTTGATATGTTGATGCTGCTGACGCCGACATCGGAGATGCTGACACTGACATTGATGTTGCTGACGTCAACATCGGAGATGCTGACGCTAACATCGGAGATGTTGCTGACACCGACATTCCTGACACCGCTGACACTAACATCGGAGATGCTAACGCCGACGTCGAAGATGCTTTTTTCCGTGTCAGCAGCACTGACCTTGACATTGTTGATGCCGACACCGAAGATGCTGACATTGATGCTAACGTTGCTGACGTCAGCATCGAATATGCTGACACTGCTAACGTTGACATCGGAGATGCTGACACTGATGTTGATGTTGCTAACGTCAACATTGAAGATGTTGACGCTGACATCGGAGATGTCGGCTGACACCGACATCGATGTTGCGGAAGCTTGACGCCGACGTTGAAGGTGCTTTTTTTCGTGTCAATGCTTCTTTTTTTCGTGTTAGCACTGACGCTAACATTGCTGACGCCGACATCCGAGATGCTGACATTGTTGACGCCGACATCAGATATGCTAACACTAACGTTGATGTTGCTGATGCCGACATCGGAGATGCTGACTCTGACATCGAAGATTCTGACACTGACGTTGATGTTGTTGACGTCAACATCGGAGATGCTGACGCTGACATCGGAGATGCTGACACTGACATTTATTAGAAAATTTTGTAAATTACTAGAATTATTATAAACTTTAGCCTATGCGGGATTCGAACCCATATATTTGCGCAAAAGCACATCGCTCTACCATTGAGCTAAAAGGCTTTTAATTATATTATAACATAACATTCAGAAAAACAATCTAACCCTACGACAAGACGTTTATATTTTAATTTGAACAATTTTTATATTTTGTTGTCTCATCAATATTTTCTTTCATCTTACATCAGTATTTCTTGCATCTTATAAATTGATGTTGTGCAAATTGTAAAAGTATGATATGCAAACTGATGATATGCAAATATAAGATTACAATATGCATAAATTAATTCACATTGTGCAAATATAAGATTATTGATATCTAATACTTAGATTTTAATTTTTATTAAATAAAAATAAGTTGGGAAAATACAAATTGATGCTGTGCAAATGTATGATTATAATATGCAAATATAAATTGATGTTGTGCAAATATAAAAGTATGATATGCAATTATAAATTGATGATATGCAAATATAAGATTAAAATATGTATAAATTAATTCACGTTGTACATATATAAGATTATTGATATCTAATACTTAGATTTTAATTTTTAGTAAATAAAAATAAGTTGGGGAAATACAAATTGATGTTGTGCAAATGTATGATTATAATATGCAAATATAAATTGATGTTGTGCAAATGTAAAAGTATGATATTCAATTATAAATTGATGATATGCAAATATAAGATTAAAATATGCATAAATTAATTCATGTTATACATATATAAGATTATTGATATCTAATACTTAGATTTTAATTTTTAGTAAATAAAAATAAGTTGGGAAAATACAAATTGATGTTGTGAAAATGTATGATTATAATATGCAAATATAAATTGATGTTGTGCAAATGTAAAAGTATGATATGCAATTATAAATTGATGATATGAAAATATAAGATTGAAATATGCATAAATTAATTCACGTTGTGCAAATATAAGATTATTGATATCTAATACTTCGATTTTAATTTTTAATAAATAAAAATAAGTTGGGAAAATACAAATTGATGTTGTGCAAATGTATGATTATAATATGCAAATATAAATTAGTGTTGCGCAAATGTAAATGTATGATATGCAAATATAAATTGATGATATGTAAATATAAGATTAAAATATGCATAAATTAATTCACGTTGTGCAAATATAAGATTATTGATATCTAATACTTAGATTTTAATTTTTAGTAAATAAAATTAAGTTGGGGAAATACAAATTGAAGTTGTGAAAATGTATGATTATAATATGCAAATATATATTGATGTTGTGCAAATGTAAAAGTATAATATGCAATTATAAATTGATGATATGCAAATATAAGATTAAAATATGCATAGATTAATTAACGTTGGGCAAATATACGATTATTTATATCTAATACTTAGAATTTAATTTTTAGTAAATAAATATAAGTTGTGAAAATACAAATTGATGTTGTGCAAATGTATGATTATATTATGCAAATATAAAAATATAAAAGTATGATATGCAATTATAAATTGATGATATGCAAATATATAATTATGATATGAAAATATTTACGTACCCTTTAATTATCATTATTATAATATTTTAATTACTTGTTATTTTAAATTTGGTAACTTCCATTCAGTAAGGTAATTTGGTGAATCAAAGTTGTATAATTTTATTATAAAGTATTGCTTATATTAATATTTTCAAGCTCAACCTCATGCTCAAGCTCAGAGGGAATTAATATACATATTTTGTGAAGCTGAGTAGGTGTTGGACGCAAAAAAGCTAAGCCTTCAAATCGTTGCTACTGGGATTGAGTTAGAAAATGAAGTGGCCACTTCAGCAAGAGATCCTGTGGATTCTGAAGTTCGGCCTTAGAGTGAATCCTAAAAAATGATTCCTACAAAATGTTACATGTTCAGTTTCCACATCCTAAATCCAGTGTATCTATTTTGAGATGTATTTCTTGCTTCCCTACTGCTTCTCCACTTATTGGCTAATTACTAGAATTATATTTAAAAATTGCACTAATATATCTTATTATTGAACATTTATTATAAAAATTTTCAAATTACTAGAATTATTATAAACTTTAGCCTATGCGGAATTCGAACCCACGTATTTGCGCATAAGCACATCGCTCTACCATTGAGCTAAAAGGCTTTTAAAGATCAATTATTACTAGACCAGAGATAGAAATCGAATACTTGTAATCTATCCTATAACATTAAAAAATAGTGCAAAAATAAGATATTTAGTGCTGACATTGTTAGTGCTGACACCCCTAATAACAGTGTCATGAAAAACATATGCCTTGATAGACACTTATTTGTTCAGCAAAGAATCATGCCTTGATTCTAGGATGTTCAAATGCAAGAAAGATAGTCTTATGAGGTGCGCACATATTATTGCACATATCAGTAGATTTAGCTTTTATATATAAATACCCAGAAACAGAATATCACATGGAAAATATAAATGCCAAAGATGAGAAGTGATGAATCAGGAAAAATAGCAAACAGTCTAGAGAGGCAGAGAGTATTGCACAAGCACATATTACAGGATAAAAACGTCCAAAAATGTTCAAGCCTGATGAGAGTATGAAGGTTGACCAAGATGAGCACTTCACTGGCTATTTCGAGCTGCTTAAAACAACTTTTTTAGCAATTGCATAGAATTATATTACATACTAACAAAGCAAAAATATACAAGTCTATTGTCGTGTAGACACCATAGAAAATTTCAAAACTGCATCATCTTAAATAAGCATTACAAATTCCTATACTTCTTAAAATTGAACACAAAGCCAGCTACTCCTTTCATTTAATTCCATATGAACACATAGTCAACTACGTGATGGTTTACGAAAAGATAGAGATGCAATCACCTTGATCATGTTTGGTCATATAAAGTTCCCAAGAAAGTTAATAGACATGGAACTTTCCATGATAATCAAATCATTGCACACATTTATCTAAATCTTCTGGGGGGAAAATACTTACCCATGTTGGATGCAGAGTTACAAATTCCTTCTGAAATTATGCTGGTGAAAGAGGATGGTAAAGAAGGAAGGCTCACTGGTTCATAGTTTTTCTCTTCCCTCCACCACTGCTCGATTCTAACACTCACACTTCTCAAGACAGCCAATGCCTTTTCTGGGAAAAGGCCCATGGCTGACTCACCTGAGAGCATTAAAGCATCAGCTCTTTGTCCAACAGCTTCAGAGACATCAGCAACCTCAGCTCTAGTAGGGGTTGGGTATTCAATCATGGACTCAAGAAGCTGAGAAGCAATAATGACTGGCTTATTCAAATCTCTGCACTTCTGGACAATCTTTTGTTGGATTGAAGGAACCTCCTCCAATGGGATCTGAGCACCAAGATCACCCCTTGCCACCATAGCTCCATCTGATGCTTGTACGATTTCGTCCAGATTTGTCAACGAATCTATACTTTCTATCTTTGCAATGACGACAATATCACTGCATTAAGTTACCAAATATATATGTCAACATAAGAACTTCAAGGCACTGAAACATTGAAGACACCGGAAACCCATAAGGGGACAGAAGAAAATTGATGAAAACCAACAGGAAGAAGTTTCCATAAGATGTTATGAGGACTTCCTTGACAATGGAAAATGCCTAGATGGAGATTTATTCATTACACTACAAAGTAGTTGGTAATTAAGTTCGTCCGAGCCGTAAAGAAGCAAGATATTGTATTCATTTGTCTTTCACTTATTTCTATTTAACCCTAAAGACGAGAAACAAGTCCACCACAGTAATCAACTAAATTTTATTTTATTTTAAATTTTTTAAAAATCAACTAAATGAGATGCAGCTTACAAAATTTTCAGGTCATTATAAAACAGTGGATGCTAATAGGAATGCTACCTATCCCGTGAATGAGCTTGAATATAGCTTTTCAAATGCGTGATCACCTCAGCTGATTTGACAAAGGATACTGCAATGAAATCAATACCCTCTGTAATACCAAAGTCAATGTCCAACCAATCCTGAAAAGGAAGAAAGTTTTAAAGCATGAGATAGGATAATATCTAGAGCATCCACACCTAATTTTTCATTTTCTCTTGGTCATTTGCAATCCAAGAAAAGAGATGCAGTTTCCAGGGATAAAACACAAGTACAGATGAATAATTGCACACATTATAAAGACTAAGCATGTAATCTACATTCTTGCTAGAATATTTTGATTTCCACGGAAGTCAAATGTAATGAAGACATGTAGACCCTCATGCATCAAATGCTAAATACTCATGCTTAGACTTGCATTTTCAATCTCCAGTTTTCTGCCTTATGTTTGCCGTTATAGTAGGCCAATTTTTTATAGAAAAAAGAAAGCTAAGATATGAGTAACCATTATAAAGTAAAACTCAAGGAAACAACTTTGGTGATGAACAATTACTTAAAATGTGAATGAAGACGTAATAAATCTAAAATCAAAAGAAACAGGGCATTTGATATGGATAACACTTAACATCATAACCCAAACATGAATTATAGAATATTTAAAAAAGTCTTCATCTCACAACATCCATGTAATATCCATGGAAGCATAGCAACTATAAAAATGATTAGATGTCAGCATAGCAGCCAAGACAGTTCAACACACGAAGATGTCAGCATCAAATATTCTAATTATTAGATGTCAGCATCAAATAAGCAGACTCATCGGCGTCAGCAGCCTCGTCTTTGCTCTGGTTGTACCTTAAGTTTTAGTGAGCTCATCTAAATTCGGCATCTTTTAACCCACCCCTAATCCCGACAACAACACAAAAATCACTCCTGAGTCCCAATAAAGCTCCAAAACAGCCCCTAATCCACCCCCTAAAAACTATGAACGCCGGAAAGAGAGCTAAGTCACATTGTCACAAAAATGTTGCATCAAAAAGTGACAGATCATGTAACAAAAGGCAGCTAAAAAGTCATAATTCACAATTTAAAGAGAGAGGAAATGAATACCTATGATGATCATATACACAATTCCAAGCTACAAAAGAGCCCTCTCAGATTCACTCACAATCAATGGTTTCACATCCTAATTTCAGGCAAAAATTTGTCACATGTATGCTCAATTTCAATCACACAGAAAAACAACCAATCTGAAACAAAAAGAACTCGAATACCAGTTTAGAAATTAGTCAAAACAAGACTAGTTCAGAAATAAAGCAAGCGCAATGATAATCTGAGTGATACAAACCCTAATTGAACATAAGATCCATCCAAACCACTTTGAATTTCACAAGAATCAAAAGATCGGAATTTGATTTCACCTGATCAATAAAAGTTACCTATTTATGTATCAGACTGGACAAACCTAAGGCAAATCTAATCGAACAAATTCAATGAACACATTCTACTTCACACAACATTTGTATAATAGACATTACTTACTTCACAAAAAGAGAGAAAGATTCAGAATTAGGTGCGAATTGTCTTCCTCTGAACATCGTTTCTTCATTACAATGTCCGAACAACAACACACAGCCTCCGAACAGCCTCGTCCTAGTCGATTCTCTTCTCGCAGCAGTGCCAATGGGCATGTGTAAGATGTATACAACCTTATTCCATCACAAAGACAAACAAACCGATACTCAAAATGGTTAGATTGAAGGCATTCACATTTCACATCCACAAAGCTGCCTAATTTGAAAGCTCGTAAATTATGTTCAAAAACCTAACAAACAACTACAGATATGAGTTTTTTTACCTGGTTGTGCCGTCAAAGATAGAGGGAGGCGGAGAGGAGGCTTCCAGAGTAGCTTCAAGGTTGGAGAGAAGCTCCGATTCGCTCGCTTGGCGGAGGCGGAGAGCGAATCGAAGGGATGCGTCGCCACCGCCACCGCTTTCACCTTCCATGGCAAGAGGACAGGGGAGCGGGAGTGCTGACATCCTATTGGTTACCTAGATGGCAGTAAGGGTATTTCCGTAAAAAAATCCGAAATTAAAAAGACGGACATTCCACCAATTATGATAGTTTATGAAAATGTACAAACGCATAAGAAAAATGGCATAATTGGCTCATTTAACATTGACTCAATATATTTTGATAGTTTATGAAAATGTACAAATAGATACATGTTATATATTAATTTAATATTTTGAATTAAATCCAATAGTTATTTCAAATATGAAAATTAATTGTAAAAAGAAAAAAAAAAGAAAAAAGAAAAAAAAAGTGATTGGTTGAAAATGAGAGAATTAAGGTGGATGCGACACATAAGCGAAAACTTTTCTGCTTTAAGAGTTTACTAGCACATTTGTGCAGTCACGCACGGGATTTGTAAAATATATTATGTTGTTCTAAAAGATATTATCATAATTTATCTACATTATATATATAATAATAATATTATGATAATATGAAAACGATATAAAAAAATAATATTAAATTCAAACATCAAAATGATAAATATACTAAACCGGTCTTGCTCACTCGATTCACATCTTCGATCAATAATAAAAAGTGTGATATATAGATTACGATAACTTCATTAATCCACAATGTTAGAGAATTCATAGCGTCGTTGCACAGTTTTGGTTTTGGAGGTATTGTCGAGTTTAAGAAACCTGTAAAATAAATATAGTTCATATTAAGATGGTATATTAAGTAATAATAGATACAATAAATAAGTAAAATAAGGCGCTCGCATTACCTTCTTTGATATGCATTAGTGTCGAAAAAAAATCGGATTTATATACAACTTTGTCACATCGGCTAAATTAAAGCTCACAATATTCTCTCATCTACACACAACAAAAGTTAAACATATAAAAGTAAGGAATGCATGTTCACGAGGTAAAATAAAAGAAATTATAATTATTGGTAATATTGAGAAATAAGGTCATTAGAAATTATAATTATTGGTAATATTGAGAAATAAGGTCAATAAATATAGTTAAATAAGAAATATGATTTGAAACTTATGTCCAACATCTTTTACAATAAGAAATTGAAATATATCAATGATGTATCTATTCAGCTCCATATTGATGGGTATATACATAGTTGTTTAAATAATTTCGAACCAACATGTCACTTCAATATACGATTCTTGTGAAATAATTCAATGTTAAAGGTGGTAAAACAAATAACTAATAACAAAATATACAAATCAATGCATATAAAAATGAACTTGCCTATCATTCTTCACGATAAGATCAACTCTATCAAGTGTGAGTAGAGATATATGATGAACTTCTTTTATATATAAATGGATAAATATTGAATTTTAACAAATTACTGTATAAATAATTTAGCAATAAAAATGCCACCAAAATTTTGAGATAGCAAAAATCCTACCAAATACGGGTAAATTAAGATTGTATTTTTTTTTTGTAATTAGATAAACATTGTATTTTAACAAATCATTGTATAAATAATTCAACAGTAAAAATCCCACCAAATTTTTTGAGATAGCATTAGAAATCCTACCATATACGGGTAAAATGAGATTGCAATAATTTTTATTTGTAAATAGAAAAAAAAAATAGATTTAAAAAAATTATTTTATAAATAATTCAGTAGAAAAAATCCCACCAAAATTTTGAGATAAATAGAAATCTTACCAAAAACGGGTAAAATGATATTACAATCGTTTTTTGTTTTTAAATAGAAAAAAAGATGGGTTTTAACAACTGCTATGTTTGAATCAAATAGTAAAACCCACATAATTCAACAATCATTGATGTTTGGGAGATTAGCAGTGATGTGAAAAACACCAATTCAACGTTCCTACATATGCATCAAGATTCAAGATATAGCTTCAATTCAACCTGGGCAATGATCAACTACAATGCTAGATCGGCATATGCATCGAGAGAAGTCACTGCGGCAATAGATGTGCATCAAGAAGTAAGATTCCATCAATGGATAACTTATTGTCATCATCCAACAACAAATCTAACTTAGCATATGAAAAGTGGTCGATTAATTACAATGTTGCATCCCCGTTTCTTGAGCACTTTGTTTTCGAAGCGTGCATTCGTCTTGAACACGTTAGACTTCCTCCAATTCAACTTTGGCAATGATCTTCTAAATAAAAAAGATATTAAGTTTTAACACAAAATAAATGAGAAAAAATAAATAAAATTTACAATAGAAAGTAATTAATTGGTTAGTTTAATTAAAAAAATATCTTTAATTCAAACGGGTAAAAAAAATTTGGGAGAAATTAATATTCTAGTAAATTTGTTAAATTATCATTAAATTTATTTTAATTAATAACTGATTAAATTCTGTTAGTAATATAGATGGGGCCACACTTAATGAAAAACTGTCACGTAAGCCTTGATTTAAGGTGAGGCTGCCACATGTATCTTTCACACCTGTTTTAGTATTATATTAAATATTAGATATAGATATAGATTTCCGTAGCCACGAACTAATTGGCTTTTTTCACATGGTGCCTAAACTTTTTAAGAATTTTGAATGGTAACCACGAGATTTTGACTAATTTTGTGTGGTGGCTACGAGGTTTGGAAAAATTTCTTATGTTAACCTAATTGGTTAAAAATATTTTAGAATTTAGATAAAATCAAAAGATAATCATAAAAATATTTTTTTTTCATATAACAACCTAATTTTGTTTTTTTATTTTTAAAAAGTTTACTACAACCATTTAAATATTTTATAGTGATACACATTAATTGCATGATAAATGAGTAAATTCTACAAAACAACAAAAAATAATGGTAGTTTTTTTTTCAATAAGTAAACTTAAAATTTTGGAAAAAGTATATACAAATACCCAATGTAGTTGATTCTTTTCAAAGAGTCATTATAGTAACCTTTCTAAGGTTTTAAAAAGATTACATAATAGATATATAATACAAATTTTATTTTAACCAAAATAGTTTAGGATATTTTAGAACAAACATGAATGAATGGTAATTTAAAATAGGTACTTAATTTTTGGAATTGAAAATAAATTAAGTACATATTTTAAACAATTTACTCATTTTTTATGTACGTATTATTTTTTAATTTTATGTGATTTTTTTATATAATTTTCTCTTTATTTATATAATTTAGTCTCTTTAAATATTAAAAGAGTTGTTGATGGTTTTTTAAAAGTAAAAAACCAAAAAATTGAGTGATTATGTGAATGAATTATAATATATTTGTTATTTTATATAATTTCAATATGATTTTTAATAAGTTTGGTTATCACACGAAATTCGTCGAAATCTCGTGGTTACCATGCGAAATTCATGAAACGTTTGGACACCATGCGAAAAAAACCAAACCTCGTGGCTACCAGGCGAAATTTCCCTTGTTTTAATTTTAATTACATTTTTTTTTGTTGGAATATACTATGTAATTTAAAATGAAATTAGTGCTTAAAATGAAAATAGATTAATTAATGAATAAGCTGACGCGGGTTTAAAAAATTAAAACAAATTGTTTGCACAAATATTGATGGTTCGGTACTCCCGAGTGGCAACTCATCTTATGGATTTGTCATCCGTGACTCTGCTGGTTTAGTTGTCTCTGTTGGCAGATCTGTTTGCACAAATATCTCGGTGATTTATGCCGAAAATCTCGGACTCAAAAAGGGTTTGTTACGGGCAAAGGAGTTGCAACTATCTACACTTCTGATCGAAGGAGACAACTTACTAGTGATAAAAGCTCTACTGGGGGATTGGAAATGCCCCTGAACAATAGAGATACTACAAGCTGATATACTGTCTGATATTTCGTCCTTTACTTATGTTGCTACTCGTCATATTTTCAGGGAATCGAATGTTGTGGCTGACTACCTTGCTCGTAGTGCCCATGTATCCCCTGCCGACGTTTGCTGTGAGGATGATCCAGAACGGCTAGTTCTTGTCTGGAAGGATGCGCTAAGAAGGGCTTCTGCTGCGGCCGACCCGACCTAATTCTTATCTTGCGTCAAAAAAAAAAAAAATTTAAAACAAACTGGTGCTGGACCGGCCCAAAAAAAGCTACTAGTCCGTCTCCCTACCCGCCCTTTCTTTTCTCCTTCAGCCTAGGCTCCATCGGTTCTTTAATCTCTTTCTCTTCTCCTGCTGCCGCCGGCGCCGACCGCGACCACCGGGATCTGTTTACCTCTCCGGCGGGCAGGGGCAGGTGGAGGGGTAGCGTGGTAGGGCAGCTGATTGCGTCGGGCCTGTGGCGGTGATGGCGACTTCGTTCAGCAATTTCACCTATGAGAGGCTTCCTTTGGAGGAGGACAGCGTTGGGGCGGTGGATTGCGCTCGCCGAGTGCGGAATTCGAGACGGCTCAGGGATATTGCGCTCCGAATCTTCGGGAAAGCTCCGCTCGCTTCAACTCTGACCATCGCCCTGGCCGGATCCCTAAGTCGGCGGCGCACCAAACTCCTTCCCTCCTCAGATCTCCATCCCCGACCTTTTCTCTCTCACCCTCCCCAGATCTCCAGGTTTGTTGTATCTTCAGTTGATCCATTGAAGATGTTTTCTATTTGGATGTTTTCGATTTTGTCTTTGTTCAATCTTAGGGGTTAAGGGCTTTTTGTATGCTGCAATTGTTTTCGTTTTCTTTCAATTTGAAGTTGTGCGAATTGTTTAAGGGCAATTTGGGTTTCAATTGATCATTTGTTTGTGCTTTGACTTTTGAATCTTCAACTTTACGAGATTCTGCTGGTGGCTGACTATGGTTGTTCATGTCTAGTGGTAAACCCCTATTGCAGGTTCCTGATCTGGGTCTGATTTTCCTCTCAATTTCCAGCTTAACTTCTTTTTCAATGTATTGTTGTGTTTTGGCAGTGGAGGCTGCCAAAAATGCTCTTCAGATGGCACAAGTTGACCCTGATGATATTGAATCTTCTAAGTTATGGTGCCAGTTTTTTATATGCAACTGATATTCCTGATAATGGAATTTTAATTTACAAGTTGCATTTGAATTAGTTAACTAGGGGTTAACTAGATATTTGGACTTCTCTATCGATGCTGAATTGATAATCTTGGTGCAATTTCATAATATATATCTTCTAGTACCTAGATTACTTAATATCGTTTATTTCTTTTTTATCTGATTCCATTCTTTTTGCAGAACCAGCACTTATCCTTAAACAGCATCTCCCGAAGATGGATCCAAATGCAGTCTTCTGGCCTTGTATCTTCTTTTGCCTTCTATTTATCTTTTCTGTTAGTTTAAGCAAAAATGATATGTTATCAATTTGAAACGAAGAGGCTTTGCAGAAGAGAAATAGCTTGAATGAGCAATATTTGGAACTTTTTTAATGGTAGCATTGTGGCAATGTCTATATAATCAGTCTCTCTAAAAAATGTGCCTAGTTATGGCCTTATGGGCAGTGGTTTAAATGTCAGAGCTTGTACATTTGAATGCCAAATGCTTTCTGAAAATTTTAAATTTAACTTAAGAATGTGTAGAAAACAGTCTGTGTATCATAATCTGGTTGATATTTCTATCTTCGGAAAGTTTGTTCATCTGATTGTGATGCCGAATTTCTTCAATATTATCTGCTAACTTAACACCACCCACAACTGTTTTCTTTTCTCTTGGCTTCAGCATGAAGACTTCTTAATTCACAAGAAAACCTATAGAGGCTAGTAGTACAGTCAAATCTACTTCGCCTGTCTTCACACGATGAGAACCCTCCTCTACTCTCTAGTTCCCACCTGGAAACCCCATGTCCCTGGTGCACTCTCCTCCTTTTTTCCCTTTAGTTTCCTGGAATTTTCTATTCAATTTGCAGGTTTTCCATTTAGTAATGCTGGAATAATTTGTTAATTTTGTACAGAGTATATTTTAGCATAAGAACATCTTTAGGGCTTAACTGTGTTTGGGCATTAGGGTTTTGGACAATTTGACTGATTTCTGCACTGCTGATTTATGATAGTTCCCACCTGGAAACCCCAAGTCTTTCTTTTCACGTCCATTTTACACAGTTCTGAAAGCTTGCTATGCCCTCTTGTTTCCACCTTTTTTGCTTTTATGGTTGTAGTCGTTCAGTGCTCTGGGGGTTGTTTCCAAGCTATGTACTTTTGCTTTTATGGTGTTATGGATTTTTGGTACATCCTTTATTATTTTATAGCTTGGGTGTCATGAATGCCTATTAGCTCAAATGTAGAGCGATGTGCTTGTGCACAAAGATGTGGGTTCGAATCCCGCATAGGCTAAAGTCCATAATTTTGGTAGTTTGCATACTCTGATTTTCTTTCCACTAACATTTGATGTTTATGAGCACTAAAATCTGATTTTTAAGCACTTAAGTTTCAGCATTGTAATTTGAATTGGCTTTCATCTTTGTTGTTATCTTTACATAAAGTAATCTTCAGTCAACATATGTAAGTGTCAAGATTTACATTGATTGATATTTGTTCTCTACGATTTGCTTAATTTCGTTCATGTATGATTCATATTCTTCTTATTTGGTCTTGTCTAGAGATACCAAATGAATTGGTGCATTATCGGTTAGAGAGAAAAATTATACACATTATGAAGCCACTAGCAAGCCACCCTTCTGGTGCACAGAGTTTGATTGAGGATGATGCATTCTGTTGTTTGATTTTTTTTTACTCAAAGAATTGTATAACACTCTTTTGAATACAGTGGCCTCACTCACTCATCTACCTCTAGCAGCACTCCATCTATCTCCAGCGGCCAGCAACAGATCCAAATTCCTTTAGAAAGACATGCAACAACCATCAACTTCTATAAATTCCTTCTCTTCCCATTAAATTTTTAGAGATTTTATCAATTTGATGCTTGGCTAGTGAAGGACGAGTAGCAATAACAACAACAATGGGACAAATGGAAGAAGGCAAAGCTTGGACCCTGAAGATCTATCAGCTTGGCTTCCCCTTTGCTCCCAAAATCATGAACTGCATAAATAAGACTTCAAAGTGCATGCTCGATTATAAAGTGCATAAATAAATTTATAAATTGATTTATGAAATCTCATTCTTTATATGATTATTTTTTTGGTTGGGATTGTTGAAATCTTTGCATTCAATTTCTTTTGCAACTTTATTATGTGGAAAACTTTTACATAGAAAATGGAGATTAATAGTATAAAATGCATAAATATAATTATAAAGTGCAAGTTTAATGTTATAAAGTTCACAAATAAGTGTTTGGATTCCAAATGCATTATGTTTATAATGCAAAATGATAAGGCGGTGTTTGGTTAACAAAATTTTTAAGGTGTTTAAATTATCATGTTTTTGGGTTCCATGATATATTAATTAAAATATAATTATTTTATCTCGGTTTATATGATTATTTAGTTGAATTACGATTTTACATTGGTTTTTACAAGATTTTTATTTTTACAGCCAAACGGACACATAAAACAAGGTAAAATAATTGCATTATAATGAAAATGCAATGGAATCCAAACACACCCTAAGATTATAAAGTGTATGAATAGTGTTATAAAGTGCATAAGTAATATTAACAGATGTTCAGTTCTTTCTTCTTTCTGAGATAAAAATTGAAGTGCATAAATAAGATTATAAAGTGCACAAATAGGAAAAAAAAAAAATACAACCAACAACCCCTAAAACTTCTTTTTTAAAATTTTTACATAAATAAATGATATAACAAATGTATAATCTTGGTCACGAGTTGTAAATTTCTAATCTTTATCATGTCACTAATAACTGAAAGCATGGATACAAGATTTAGAATACAGTTGTGCACATTTCTAATCTTTTTCATTTTATTTTTACACTTTATAATCTTAATTGTGCACTTCAAAATCTTATTCTTGCACTTGATAATTTTATTATTCTTGCACTTTGTATTATTATTCTTGTACTTTATAAGGTTATTTGTGCACTTTATAATATTAATTGTGCAATTTATAATTTTATTTGTGCACTTTATAATCTTATTCATGCACTTTATTATTTTATTTATGCACTTTATATTCTTAATTATGCACTTCATAATCTTATTTATGCACTTCATGTTATTATTATTATTATTATTATGATTATTATTATTATTATTATTATTAATTATGCACTTCATAATCTTATTTATGCACTTCATGTTATTATTATTATTATTATTATGATTATTATTATTATTATTATTATTATTATTATTATTATTATTATTATTATTATTATTATTTTTATTATTATTATAATAAATTATGAAAGTTTCTACATGAAATTGGATCGGAGCCGACTAACAAGCTGAGCTCCGCACCCCTTTTGAATACTAAAAGCTATCCTAGTCAAAGTGTGACGAGAATCTCTACTATATCCGGGTAACCCCTTAGCGACCCCACACTTCATACACTTCATGGATTTATTCTTGCAGTTTATCATTTTGGTTATGAACTTTATAATCTTGATTGTGCACTTCAGAATCTTATTCATGCACTTTATATTATTATTCATACACTTCATCATTTTATTCTTGCACTTTATCATCTTATTTATGCATTTTACCATCTTATTCTTGCACTTTACAACCTTATTTATGAACACGAACAAAAAGAAGACAACCTGATGCGGGACCATCTTCTACACCTTCGGACGCGCCGATCATACTCGGAGACGGACCGATGACTCGAGCCCGAGCCAAGAAGCTTGAACGCGACTCATTCCTTTTTGTGAGTCACGCCTTGTTCTCGAGCGCGGTTCAACTCCCGGAGTCACCAAGGAAGGCATACATGTGCATTGGAACCTCGGTTGCCGACGTCGGAAGCCAGCTGCGGGGCGTCTGAAACCAGCGGCCATGTGCGCGGGCGTGCGCCGGGGGATGCGCGGGCATGCGGCAGCTGCGCGGGTGTGTGTAGGAGCGCTGCTGGGCGCTAGAGTCCGAAGCCTTATTTGCCTAATTAACTTGTGTCCACGTGATTTCATGTGACTAATTAGTTAGTCAACTTATTTTAAACTTATTTTAAGTATTTTGGGGTTATTTAAATAATTTCCTTTATTTATTATTTTAATTAGTAAATTGGCCTTTTAGGGTTATAAGAAGGCTGATCCCCATTGTTAAGAAACTTACGTTGAAATTTTATAGAAAATTCTCTCTTTTTGTGTGAAATACAAGAGTGCAAGTCAATCGATTCGTAGCGTTGCTCATCGATTGCAAATTGGTTATAGATCCTGCTTGGTTTGCTTTGAGTTCGTCAACCTCGCGAGAGCTTGGTGATCCAGGTAATCACAAGTACCCTCCTTGTGCCTCCAAGTTGTCCGCTTGGTTGTGTAATGTAACGGCCCGGGATTATGATTCCCGAGTTACGTTTCGAGGGATGAAACCCCTCGTTAGGACCTTGCGCCCCGAGTACAGATTGAATGTTTCAAAACTTACTTTAATGTTTTCAAAGGGGGATTTCATACCCAAATAGAAGGGATCATTGGAATCCCCGGGGAAGTCCCCTGTACCTGTCGTAAGTCTAAGCGTAGAAATCAGAAATCATGCGACTAACGAAAATGAGTGTAATACAAAAGTGTGCCACGGCAGAGCCGGGTCAAAACGGAGTCTAAAGTGTAAATCCGAAATAGTATAATCAGAGTCTGGTGAAGTCTATACTCCAGCGCTCACTCTCCGCCGACAAAGTGGCCCGCGCAATAAGCAAACAGCACCGATAGGATGAACATAAATAATACCTAAAAAAAATGATATGGGGCGGGATCAGATCGATGCCCACTTAACTCTGCATCCCAACCATAAGTACACATATACGCTATTCCTAATAAAGATGCTTCTAGATGCATGGCGGAATGTTAACACACTAACATGCTCCTAAGATTAAGTACATAATAATAATAAGGCCTTAGCACAGAATACCAAGTGGTATATCCCTCTCCTACCTCCACCCCCTTCCAATAGGGCGGAGACTGGCTAGCTCGTGAATGCATTCATTCATAATTGGGCGGCACGCATGCCTAACCCGCTCCACAATAAAGCCCGCAGGCATCTCATAATATAAGGAAGTGCATGACTCGATTGACTCAGGACGGGACCCGATGAGACTAGGTCATCCTATAACCCTAGCAATGACTCTAGTTACTTCACAGATAACGGCCGTTCTGTTTACAAAAGCAATGAGTAAACGAATGCTCAATCATGAGTGCAATCCTAGCAGGATACTACATAGCATGCTGATCATGAATGCAAGCACCTAGTATATCATGCACCTAAAGCAGGGAATAGCTTTATTCAATTTGAGTAAGCTCCGAAGAGACTTACCTGGTATCGCAGAACAACAAAAGGCAATCAACCAGGCAATATGAAATCCGACACGTCACAGATGGTCACCTAACAAGTGTAAGCACATCAATGAGTCTATCTCTAAGGCGCGCAAAGCACAGAATTATCACACACACAACTTCACAACTTAACATAATAACCGTCACATCATCATTTCCATATTATCAACCTTATCTCATAATCTATCATCTCAACCTCTCACAACCATGTTCAATATAATTATCCAATTCACCAACTTAAGATAATTCCAATTCATACTTAACCAATTTGCATGCCATCATTTCAAAATCTTACTTAGCATATAATTGCACATCTTCAACATAATCATATAACATTTAACCATAATAAATCACCACAATATTATATATTAAATCTCAAAACCACATTTTATATTTTAATCCCAATAATATTACATACTACTTCTAACATCTTTTATTTTAACATCTTTATAAAATATTTATAAAATCCCAACAATATTTATTAAATCAAAACATCCCTTTTTAATTTACCAAACCAAACCCTTATTTTATAAAAACCCAAAAACCGGCCCATGTTTTAATTAAACCAAACCGAACCGAGCCCTTTTTAAATGACCCAAACCGAGCCCTATCTTAAATAAACCAAACCGGGCCCTTTTGTTTCCAAGACCCAAAGTCAAGTTTCTAACAACAAAAAAAATAGGCCCAACCATTTCCCTTTAAAATGCCAAAACCGGCCCATCAAAAATTAGGCCCAAAAGAAGCCTTCCCATTTGTTTCATTTCAAAGGAACGGAGCTGGATTTTTTTTTAAAAGAGTGGGGCCCAGGGCTGAGTTGGCAACGATGTGGCAAGGAGGGGGTGGGCTCCACTTCCTTTCTTCTTCCCAGTTCTGTTCGAAAGAAACAGAGGCACAAGCCCCATTTTTGTTGCCCAGAACCGGCGGAAAGGAGGAGGAAAGGGCGGACCTCCGACGGCGGCGGGGCTGGGCTCCGGCCACCCGATATCGCCGGCCACCCCGACCCATACACACGAGACAAGGAGGAAGGAGAGAAGAAGAAAGAGAGAAGGCTCACCGGGGTGTTCGACGCCGGAAAGTGCGAATCGGGACGTCGAAGGCTCGAATCGGCTCGTCGGAAGCTCGGGTAAACCTGCCAGGCCCTGGATTGAAGATTCGAATCACAAAGGTGGATCCTTGCTCGATTTGAAGGTGAAAGAGAGAAGGGTGAGCGAAACGGGGCCTTACCAAGGCGAAACGGAAAACAGGACAGGAGGAGGCGGTGGCGGCGCCGGCGGTTCCGGGAGGTGGTGCTGCTGCTTCTGGGTGGCTCGAGGGTGAAGTCGAGGCCACTGCTTCTTCTGGTTTGAAGGAGTGAAGGAGGAGCAAGGTGGGTGGCGTGGTTTCTCGGCTCGGCAAAACAGGGCGCGAGGAGGGAGCTCGGCGGCGCTCCGGCTGACCCTGGTGGCTGCTGGTGGTGCAGTGGCGAGGGTGTGGTGCGGCAGTGACGGGGGTGTGGCGGTGGAGGTGTGGTGGTGGAGGAAATGGAGCTCAAGCTTGGCTCTTCTTTTGACAGGGGTTGCCGAGAGAGAGAAGGAGAGGGGATGTGAGGTCGAACAAAAAAAACTGATTTTGAATGGTCAATGTAAGAAGTGGTCTGAATTTTTTTGAAGAGAAAGGTATTGTTTGTTTGCCAAAATAAGGGAGTCAAAGAGTGGAGGGAGGAAAGGAGAGGATAAGATTTTCCCGAACTAGAATAGGGTGAGTCGGATGGATAAGGATTCGGAATATGACGGAATTGAGATCTTGGGTCGGGAATTTAAATTTCCGCTGATTGATCGTTTAAAACCCGAAATGAAAGACGGAATTAATTTTTAGATCGGAAAATTTGGGTCGGAATTTATTTTAAATTCATTTTGATTTTCTTTTTCCAAAAAATTAATATTTTAAAAATCCGAGCCTTTACATGTAAGGTTGTAGAGGCGGGCTTTATAGTCGTTGGTGTTTGGTTCCTACCCTCTACGGAGGCCTGGGGTCTTCATCTTGTTCTATTTTAGTTCGAATCAACCAATCTATCGGTCTTTTCATTACTTTTGTCGAGTCTTTTATTGCTTCGTTTTGAGTCTTTGTTCTTGTTTCTTGAGTCTTTGCTTCCGTTCTTGTCGTTGAGTCTTGATTGTCAAAGATCGGGCCATCCTACGGCTAACCCCGTATCACAACCATAAATAGCCTATGCGGGATTTGAACCCGCATCTTTGTGCATGACACATCGCTCTACCATTTTGAGCTAATAGACTTTAAATCCTTTTGGTATGCGAAATCTTGTATTCTAGCTTATGACAAACATGACATGAATAAATACAGTTAATAAACTTTTGAATAGAAACCCTAATTACTACCCAAGTTTCACAATATGTGTTCTTCAAATTTGTATTCAAAGGTTAAGCACAAGGTAGAACAAGATAAAACATAACTTCTTCAACAATCATCAATCACACAAACATGGCTATAGCCGGCATCCTTGAGAAGCTTTCGGCCTTCATTGGAAACAAGCCCAAACCCTAGTTTGTTGGTCTATCTTTTGATCTATCTATTTTAATTGCCTAAATTAAATTCTGATTTTTTTTTTTGGTAGATATTATTGTTTTATCTATCATAAATTATAAAAGGCATAAGATAGTTCCACTTACCTAAGATAGCCAAACCTCCATTATATATATTTCATTAGAGCTACCTAAATTTTATTTTTCTTTCACCATAGCTTAAATTTTCAAGAGTCCTTTTATTTCATATATAGTTTCTTGCATTAGTCAAAAAAAAAAATTACATTCAAAGCTTAGTCCTAGGAGGATAAAATTCACTAGGGGCAAAAGTAAGCTTTCAAAAAAAAAAAAAAAAAAAAAAAAAAAAAAGAATTGTTGAGATCTAGTGCAAGAACTTTCAAGGACCAATTTTGGTGAAATCCTATAGCCCTAGTCGAAAGTCTCAAACACATACCTCCCAAACCATAAATTTTTTTTTAAGCCCTACCTTGCAACTACAACATCCATACTAAGGGTTTAAATCAAAAAGAGGTAAAAATCCAAGTTTTTCTTTCATTTTCTTTTCCTATTTTTTTGTGTCGCGTACTGCAGTGCCCATACCGACCCCCATCCAGCCTCGGTAAAGACTCGGTACAGTGTCTGTCGAGTCAATTTGGCCGTTTCCGAGCTTCTGCCCAGCTTGTGTCGAGCATTTTCTTCAGTGTTTCTTTGTCCTTTCTCTTGACTACTCTCTTTTGATTGTTAAGTCTTTGCTTGAGTGTTGATTTGCCCAAAGCGGATTGCCCCAACAAGCTTGTCATAACCAATTAGAGAGAAGTGTGCGAGAGAAACACATAGTGCGGTTGTTTTATTTTGCTAATCTTGACATAGTTCTGTGTTTGTTTAGTTGCGATGTCTCAGCAGGTTAACAACCCGAACAATGCCAACAATGGCAACGATGACAACAATTCCGAGGCAACCATATCCGTCGCAATGTTCAATAACACAATGAACACTCTCAACGCCACGTTGGCGGCAATGATGGATAAGCTGACGGCCTTGGAGGCTAGACCAACGGGTTCTAATAACCTTGGTGGTCAAGGAGATCAAAGGCGTAACGAGCCGCCTAATGATGAAAGGGAAGTCCGAAATCCTAACCCTCCTCCTAACCCTAATTTCAATAATCCTATTTTTGAAGAGAACCACTCTCCACGAGGGGAGAGAAATGGTCGAAATAACGGATTTGTTAATGCGCAGGGGCAAGGACGGGGAAGAGGAAGAGGTCGTGGCTTCCAGGAGGAGTTCTACTATTCAGAGCGTGACGATGACTTCCAAGAGGAGGACTATTGGGAGCAACGCCCGAGGAGGAACGACAGAGGAGGTCATTACCAATACCGTGAGCCTAGAGATCCTCCGAAGCCTTATTTACCTAATTAACTTGTGTCCACGTGATTTCATGTGACTAATTAGTTAGTCAACTTATTTTAAACTTATTTTAAGTATTTTGGGGTTATTTAAATAATTTCCTTTATTTATTATTTTAATTAGTAAATTGGCCTTTTAGGGTTATAAGAAGGCTGATCCCCATTGTTACGAAACTTACGTTGAAATTTTATAGAAAATTCTCTCTTTTTGTGTGAAATACAAGAGTGCAAGTCAATCGATTCGTAGCGTTGCTCATCGATTGCAAATTGGTTATAGATCCTGCTTGGTTTGCTTTGAGTTCGTCAACCTCGCGAGAGCTTGGTGATCCAGGTAATCACAAGTCCCCTCCTTGTGCCTCCAAGTTGTCCGCTTGGTTGTGTAAGGTTGTAGAGGCGGGCTTTATAGTCTTTGGTGTTTGGTTCCTACCCTCTACGGAGGCCTGGGGTCTTCATCTCGTTCTATTTTAGTTCGAATCAACCAATCTATCGGTCTTTTCATTACTTTTGTCGAGTCTTCTATTGCTTCGTTTTGAGTCTTTGTTCTTGTTTCTTGAGTCTTTGCTTCCGTTCTTGTCGTTGAGTCTTGATTGTCGAAGATCGAGCCATCCTACGGCTAACCCCGTATCACAACCATAAATAGCCTATGCGGGATTTGAACCCGCATCTTTGTGCATGACACATCGCTCTACCATTTTGAGCTAATAGACTTTAAATCCTTTTGGTATGCGAAATCTTGTATTCTAGCTTATGACAAACATGACATGAATAAATACAGTTAATAAACTTTTGAATAGAAACCCTAATTACTACCCAAGTTTCACAATATGTGTTCTTCAAATTTGTATTCAAAGGTTAAGCACAAGGTAGAACAAGATAAAACATAACTTTTTCAACAATCATCAATCACACAAACATGGCTATAGCCGAGGTCACCTCGACCTTAGAAGAAAAGCAATCACTCGTTCATGGTAGAGGAAAATATGATGAAAATAATAAAGGAACTAAATTTCATTAAATAAAACCTTGAAGTATTCACAATTACAGCGCTCAAACCTCGCAAGAACGTCAAAACTCTAAAGCTCCAAAAACCCTAAACTCTCTCTATTGATTGTTGTTGTGTTGTTAAATGAATAAAAGCATAGCCCTAGGGTTTTATTTATCAATAACAACGCTCAAACCTCGCAGGACTGAGTGGTGCAAACTCAACTTTGATGGTTTGGTTTCCACCTCCAAAGGTACCTACGACTTTGTCATTCGTGACTCCTACAACAACAACAACAACATTCCCAGTAAATCCCGCCAAGGTAGGGTCTGGGGGGCCAAGATGTGCGCACTCTTTCCCCGACTAGGTCGAGAGAGTGTTTCCTAGTGGCCCAAGCACCTGCGAAAACTCATAGCACAACTAAAGATAGAAGTACAAAACAAAAAAAGAGGAGCCGGATAAGGCATGCTACGAGAAAAAGGGGGGCGGTGAAAGGATATGGGTTTTGCCACTCTGCTGAGACTTAGCTCAACCCTCCTTGACCTGGATGCTGCTCCTCCACTGCGACCTATCTCTAATCATGCTCTCGTTAAGATTTAAAGAGGCCAAATCTTGTCTGATAACCTCTCTCCAACTCTTCTTTGGTCTTCCTCTGCTCCGCCTCACTCTGTCAATATCCAAATTATCACACCTACGAACTGGTGCACTCACATCTCTCCTCTGCACATGCCCAAACCAACGAAGCCTTGTCTCCCGAAGCTTATCTCGAATACTGATTACCCCTACCTTTTCGCGGATAAACTCATTTTTGATCCTGTCCAGTCTAGTATAACCATTCATCCATCCGAGCATCCTCATCTCTGCCACCGTAAGTCTCTGTTCTTGTGCTTTCGTTGTCGCCCAACACTCAGCTCCATACAGGATTGCAGGTCTGACCACCACTCTGTAGAATTTGCCTTTGAGTTTAGGGGGCACTTTCCTATCGCATAGTACTCCTGACGCAGCCCTCCACTTCTGCCACCCTACTTGAATCCGATGTCCGATATCTTTGTCCACCCCTCCGTTACTCTGCATCACCGATTCTAAGTATTTGAAACAGTCTCTTCTCAGGACCACATCCTCGCCAAGCATCACATCCTGGTCCGCTTCACTTTCTCCTCCCAGCCTGAACTCCAAATATTCCGTCTTTGTTTTGCTCAGTTTGAAGCCCTTGCCTTCCAACGTCTCTCTCCACCGTTCTAGCTTGCTACTTACCCCTTCTCTTGACTCGTCTGCTAACACAATATCGTCCGCAAAAGGCATACACCATGGGACCTCATCCTGAATCGAACCCGCCACCACGTCCATAATCACTGTGAAAAGGAAAGGGCTAAGGGCCGATCCCTGGTGAAGCCCAACCCTCACCGGGAAGTACTCGGTATCCCCTACCGAGGTGAACACACTAGTCATGGCACCGTCGTACATGTCTCTGATGATCCTGATGTATGTCTCCGAGACGTCCTTGGCGCCCAAACATTCCCAAATGAGCTCTCTCGGAACCTTATCCTACGCTTTCTCCAAATCAATAAAGACCATGTGTAAATTCTTTTTCCTTTCCCTGTATTTCTCTACTAGTCTCCGCATCAAATGCAACGCTTCTGTAGTCGATCGTCCTGGCATGGTTCAATTATTTTTACAGAAGCATGTGGCTCGCCTTATTCCACTTTTATAGGTGCTGAGGGGTTCATCCTGTGGAAAGGCATCGTAAAGGCACTTGACCTCAAAATTAAATTTATTTGTATTGAAGGTGATAATTTTGGCATCTATATCTATATAAACTCTTAATTTAGAAGAGTTTATACTGAGGTGTCAACATTAGAGAAATTTTAAGGGTTTTGACCAATTATAATTTTCTTTTTTTTTTCTCTTCAATCCTTTTTTTAAATTCTCCTTTTTCTTCTTTTTCTTTTAATTCTCTTTTTTTTTCTTTAATCTTACTAACTATCTATATCTATATCTATATAAACTCTTAATTTAGAAGAGTTTATGCTGAGGTGTCAACATTAGAGAGATTTTAGGGGTTTTGATCAATTATAATTTTTTTTTTCTCTTCAATCCTTTTTTTAAATTCTCCTTTTTCTTCTTTTTTTTTTCTTTTTTTTTCTTTAATCTTACTAACTATTGGGCTTAATTCAAAACATTGAATTCAATCTAATATACCTATCTATATAAACTCTTAATTTAGAAGAGTTTATGCTGAGATATCAACATTAGAGAGATTTTAGGGGTTTTGACTAATTATAATTTTCTTTTTTTCTCTTCAATCCTTTTTTTTAATTCTCCTTTTTCTTTTAATTCCTTTTTTTTTTCTTTAATCTTACTAACTATTGGACTTAATTCAAAACATTGAATTCAATCTAATATACCTATTGAGCTAAACTCAAATTCATTTACTAACTATCTATATCTATATACTATATTAATTTATGTCACATGTTCTCTCCATATTCAAAGTTATTTGTGAAAATATTATTTATATAATATCATTTTATTATGGTAACTATATTTTCTAATATTATTTTTTTTTAAAAATATTATAATATTAATTACCCAATATTATTTGATGTTGCATTTTTTAACCAATGTCTATGATTTATCTATATCTAAATATTATTTATAAAAAAATCGCGCCATGACGCGGAGATCGTACTAGTTATTAATAGTTTGCGAATTGGGATATCTTGCTCGGGTGAGATTGAGATGATCTTATCCGATCCGCTTTTTATGCTTCTTCCGTTCTGTTATTACGTGATCCGTCACATCTTCATGAAAGGTAATCGCGCATTGGACCGTCTATCCCATCTGAGGTTCGGCTATTTCTACTATCTTTCATTCCTTTGTAGTATCATCCTCCAAGATATCCTTACTTAAAATATTCAGCTCAATCTTCCAAAATCTTTTCTGTTATTGATTCAAGAAAATTTGGTTAATTGTTAAAAAAAAATAATGTTACCCTAATACAACATCCGTACACTTGTACACTCGATCTAATGCATCCAATTGCTACTTGTAACTCAACGCCAGTATGCCACCTTCCACCATTGGTCCTAAATGTGTAATTACTTTGTGAATCTTACGCGTCAAAATGCATGCCAAAGAATTAAACTTAGTCGTCCCTTAAAGCATCTTTAATGGTAGTATTTTAGTTGAGTATCGTAACCTATTAAAAAAATAAAAAATGCAAAAGTGGGGGAGAAATAATAAAGTGATGTATGATACTCCTCTCACATAATTACATTGGTTTAATAAAAAATCTGATATTTTATTTTATTTTTTATGTTTTAAATTAGCTATGGTACTATGAGTATCATTGTTAAAGATGGTCTTAAAATACTAAGAGCATCTTTAATTGTGATATTGGTGTTGACTGTTGAGTATTATAACTATTTTTTATAATAAAATATTATAAAATATGGGAGAACCAATAAAGTGAGTATCATAATATAATACTCACCTCATAAAAAATTCTTGGGTTAATAAAAAATCTGATATTTTTTTTTGTTTTTCTATTAAAAAATTATCTATGATACTTAAATATCCATATATGGCCTAACCATTACGATTCACAAGAGGTCGATTCATCTTCCATTTTCCAGTTGACAACTCATTAGTCAATCCTACTCTGTTTAACTTGAAACGATGAAAACGCAAAATAAATAAAGGAACAAAAACAAGAAGAATCCCCTTTCATCACAGCCGTTGGTTGCAGTGAATTTCATCTCGTGATCTTTACATCCAACGGCCATCACTGGCCCCATCCCCATAAATCAATTTCCCCCTTTTTAATCCTTACGGATTGGTAATTTATTACTACAAATACAATTTTCTGGAAAAATTAAAAAGAGGGGGAAAAAACCAACACTTTCCTTCCTTCCAGTTCTTCCTCGCACCGTGAAATTTCTGGAGAAAACCCTATAATTAATTTCGAATTATTTTTAAATAAAAATTACTCTTTTCTTCTCGTTCTTTCTCTGATCCTTTCTCTCTCTCATTCAATTTTACCAGTGACAAGAAGAAAAATCCGAACCCGGAATAAGAAGATCCGGAAAGGGCCCATTTTCACCCCCAAATCTATCATCCCTAATTCGATCTCGATCCCGATCTCAATCCGCATTATCCCACCCACCACCACTGAAATCCACATCTACATCTGAATCGTCGATACTTTGATCCGTGTTATGAGTTTGATTTGATCCAGATCGATTTGATGACCCCGGGGCCAATCGCCGACGTCGGCGCTAGGGTTTCGACCGCCTCCACAGCCACCGCTTCACGGCCGCGCTTGGTCCGACAGAATGTCGAAGATCAAGAGCCTCTCTTTGCCCCCGCCGTGCCCCCACCTCGCCGATTTCCGATCGAGGCACGGCGCTAAGCCGTTCCGGGCCCTACAGGACTGTATTCGGGCAAAGTCCATGGGCCGGGCCGCGATCCGCCGCGATCCGAACGAGGTGCCACGATGCGGCGCGTGCGGATCCTCCGCGGCGGCGGCGGCGCCTCGACTCTACGCGTGTGTGTCGTGCGCTGCTGTCCATTGCCACGCGCCGGCGCTGGAAGTGTCCCACGCCGCTGCGCACGCCGATTCCATGCCACCGGGGCACGAGATCGCTGTTGATGTCGACCGCGCTGAGCTGTTCTGCTGCCGGTGTGGGGACCAGGTCTACGACAGGGACTTCGACGCCGCCGTCGCTGGAAACCTAATCAGCAACCCGGCCCTTTCGCCTGCGCCTCCGGAGAATCTGCATAAGCGACGTCGGATTGATTACAGGCCTTGGACGCCGGATCTCGGGGAGAAGGTCCTGATCGGGCAGAACTCGAGCTTGTTGCTGCCTGCGAAGGATCCTAGTCAGGCACCCGGTTTGGGATTGGATTTTCCGTGGGGATTGAAGGGATTGAACAATCTCGGAAGTACTTGTTTCATGAATTCAGTTTTGCAGGCTCTGCTTCACACTCCTCCGCTGAGGAACTACTTCTTGAGTGACAAACATAACCGTTACTTTTGTCAAAAGAACAGTGATGGCGGAACTGGTGGTGGCGGAGGAGGTGGAGGAAGAGGTAGAGGTGGTGGGAGGAAGAACGGGACGAGGAGTGGGACAGGAAATGTGTATGAAAACTCTAAAAAACTGTGCTTGGCTTGTGATTTGGATGCTTTGTTTTCGGCTGTTTTCTCCGGTGATCGGAGCCCCTATAGCCCTGCCAAGCTCCTTTACAGGTAGCTGTTTTTTTTTTTATGTCTCGTGATCTTAGTTTGTTTATTATATGTTGTGATTTGGCATCTTTCTTAAGAGAAAAAAGAGATCTTTTTGACTTGGGATCATGCATATTGTGTAATTTTTATGGTGGATCATGATTTTGATTTCGGTATTTTGTGGGGTGATGTTGAAATGCTGTGAAATATGATATTTGTTGTTAGTTTACTTGTTTGAAAGGAACCCATCTCCCTTATTCTTTCTTTCCCCCTTATCCAAGTTATAGTTGTTAGTGATTTCTGATTGGGGGTGCTTGTGATGCTGTTATTAGTTGGTGGCAACATGCAGCCAATTTGGCAACTTATGAGCAGCAAGATGCACATGAGTTCTTCATTTCAATGTTGGATGGGATCCATGAAAAGGTGAAGGATGGTAGAAAGACCCACGGTCAAGGTAGAATCTTTGTTCCATTAAATTGGTTTGTTTGATTCATTTTTACTCAGTAATTGTTTTTTATCCTATTCTTTTATGAGGGTGGGGGATTGTTTGCTGGAGTTGCAGTGTCTAAATAGTTTAATTTCTTGTGGTATATTTACCATGCCTATTGGTTCGTACTGGATCAGTATATTCTGCATTCAATACTGCTAGGCCATTACAATCTGGTGGGGGCTTATGCTCAAATATTCCACTTCTCTATTTTCTGATGCTGGTCTTTCTAGGTGGGCCTTAGCTTCCTTCACTGGTGTTGCAGACTGTAAAAAAATGCTTGCATATATTGTTTTCTTTTGAGTAATTTTCCTTTCATTTTCCAGCCATTAGTTGTCCAATTAATGCAAATTTCTTTCCAAAATGGGAGAAAAGAAAATGTTAAAAACCAAAAATTTTGTCTTTGCTTTTAACTACACGCTTTCATTTGCTTGATGTAATGATCCTTCTAGCTGGCTGTTTACACCACATGGTGGTGAAGGGTTTAATAGAAAGTAGCATTGCTTGGTTGCTGAATCTGATGTGTTTGCATTATTGAATGGGTTGCATGTTAATTTGGATCCCTTTTCCACTGGTTTAGGTCTGAGACAAGGGTGTGAGCACATGATTTTCAAAACATTGATTCTTGCAATTCATTGATTTAACAATGTGCGTGGTTTCCAATTTTAAAAGAAGTCTGTGGTGAAGGATAAAAGAACAGTTTTAATGTTCCTTAAACTGATTACATTGTCTTCACAATCATAGTCTAATCTTATAGGTGGTAGTAAATAGCAACTGGTTTTTTAACTCGCTTGAAGGGAGTTTGGAACTGGGTTTAGGGCATTATATTGACATATTCATGGTTGCAGCTTGAGATTCAAGTGCATTGCTATGTAAGTCTCCTGTTCAGCCCCTGTCTTCTAATTGATTTAATCATAGGACATGTCTTCTCCAATAACTCTGATATTGGTTCCATCTGTCATGTCTTTAGGATCGTAATTGTTTGACACGGGTTGTCTGAGGCTTGGAGGAAAGAGGATTTACTTTAGGTAACCATCCAGCATAAAACATCTCATCAAAAATTTATGGGCCCTGACCTTGAATTATCCCACAATACTATACAGATAAATTTGCATGTAAAGTTAGACAGTTTGGTATGCGTGAAGTCCTAGTCTTTTGCATACAAGTGAATGATAAAAACATGGGCACCACTTGCACTTGTGTATCCTCTGGTGCTTAGTATCGAGCCCTGTGGCATCTTTTGTATGATCGTTGTGTTGTGTCTCTGAATTCCTTCCTGGTGCAAATGTATTGTTTGTTTTTCCTCTTCCTTCAAAAGATTGATCTGTGTGTTTCAGCAAGTCTTTATTCTGCCTATTTGCTTGGTGAACCTTTTTATATGTTTGACCATTGATTAAAACCGTTTCTCCCTTATGTCGCAGGGAGTGGAGATTGTTGTATTGCCCATAGTGTGTTCTCGGGAATCTTAAGGTCCGATGTCATGTGTATGGCCTGTGGTTTCACATCCACAACCTACGACCCATGCGTCGACATTTCACTGGACTTGGAACCTGTTGTGGAGAAGCCATCTTCAGCAAAACCCCACGCTTCTTTCAACGGTGAGGCGAATTCAAGAAGTTCACTTCAAAGGCCTGGAGCAACCCTCTCAGGGTGCTTAGATCGGTTTACAAGGCCAGAAAGGCTCGGTCCTGACCAGAAGTTCTTCTGCCAGCAGTGTCAGGTCAGGCAAGAGTCTCTCAAACAGATGTCCATAAGGAAGCTTCCATTAGTATCCTGTTTTCACATAAAACGGTTCGAGCACTCTTCCATCCGGAAAATGTCTAGGAAGGTGGACCGGTATCTCCAGTTCCCTTTCTCACTGAACATGGCCCCCTACTTGTCTTCTTCCATCTTGCGGGGTAGATTCGGAAACAGGATTGTTGCCTTTGACGAGGAGGACTGCCAAGACTCCCCAGAGGAGCCATCCTCAGAGTTCGAGTTGTTTGCTGTTATCAGCCACACAGGAAAGCTAAATGGAGGCCACTACGTGACCTACCTGAGGCTAAGCAACCAATGGTACAAGTGCGACGATGCCTGGATCACCCAGGTGAGTGAAAGCATCGTAAGGGCTGCGCAGGGGTACATGATGTTCTATGTGCAAAAGATGCTATATTACAAAGCTAGCGACGAGAGACTTCCCTTATAACCTGGCATATTGAAAGAATTTTGGTAGCTTGCAGCAACCTCATAGAAGTCGAAATTGCTCCTGGTGCTTTTGGTAGGGTTTCATTCATTACTCAAGTGTTTAAAGCATCATAAGGAAAAGGGTGGAAACTGAAAGGGGGCTAAAGGGATGTGCCTGTGTTTTTCAGGGCACAAAACTTGCATTTGAGGAGGTATTCAATTAAAAAGTTTTTTTTTTTTTCTGGATCCATGATTTTTATTTTTTATTTTTCTTTTCTGTTCATGTGCCCACTTCAAGTATGGTGGTGGTTTATCCCCAACAATATATCCAGAAAATTTTATGCCCACAAAACAGTTGCTTTAGATATTTAGGCTAAATTGCTTTAGAGAGTGACATTCAAGATTTTGCCAAGAAGTAGGAGAAGATATTTTTACAAAACATTGTTGGATTATTCCAAAAGGTGATGGAGATAGTTTGCATTCATCACAAAGAGCCCATGAGCAGGGCTTGGTCATCCCATTGCTTGGCAAAAGCTTGCAAAGCAATAGATATTTAGGCTAAATTGCTTCAGGGCACCTTTGTTCCAAAGCATTGAAGACATAGCCTTTATCTGGTGGGGCATCTGGTTCTCTAGAAACAAAACGTTTTTCGACAGTGTTGCACCAGATATGAGAAAGATCCTGGCTTTCAAAAAAGATCAAAAATTCATATGGACAACCACACAAACAAGTGAAAATACGAAAGATAGTATAACAATCACACCAAGCAACTCAAAACCCAGATCGATTTCAAAAAGAAAAAGAACCAAATGGGAACCACCTCCTCAAGATACATATAAACTTAACTTCGATGGCTCTCTCTCCTCTAGCAATAAGGGCACCTTTGGGTTCATCATTCGGGACTTCAGGGGTTCTCCTGCCTACTGTGGCTGAGGACATTCACCAATATGAGGAGTTTCCTAAAGGCTGTGGGAACTGTGGTGGGCAAGACCACATCTTTAACCATTGCCAAAACTTTATTCCTAAACCCAAGAAAATTCAGGTCACCATAAAGAAACCCCACAACATGATCCCTAAGCCTAGTGTGGGTGAGGGCTGGGCAACTATGGGAAAAAAGGGAAAAATTCTTAAGATGCCTAATCCTATCCATTCCTTTGGGAATAAACCCTACTTGACTGCTAGGGGTGGAGTGGAAATTGCATTTGAGGCTCTATCCAACTCCTCAAACTCTTCTATTGGTTCCAAGTCACCCTCTGATCACACTGTAGTGCCTGATACCTATCCCACACCCTTACCTTCTGGTGGTATGCCAGCTGCTACTGAAATCCTAACTCCTAGCCCCTTCCCTCCCTTTGCTGGCATCACTGGTAACCCTGCAGGCTGGATGCCTGTAGCTGGTTTTAGTGGTGCCCAGGGAGGAAGCAACAGAGCTTGCCCTTCATCTGCATCCTTTCCCTCTACTGATCTTACCCACTGCCCTGAGCCACAACTGATTTCAGACACTGGCACTACCATCACCTCTAATGATGATCCCATGGAGACTGCTGTTCCACTCCCTGACCCACAGCTGTACAATGAGATTGGTGCTGAAGTGGAATCTGAGACTCTTCCTTGTCTCCTCTATGACTATGATGAGGATGATCTTCTGGGTGGAGATTATGATGAGGGCTGTTACCTACTAGAGGAACCTGTGAATGATAGCCATGTTGATGTTATCTCTGAACCCTCTTTTCACTCTCTACAATCAAACACATCCTTGATGAGGATGTTGTCCACCTCTGAAACTCCACTGAAGGACTCTTCCACTTCTGGCTCTCTCAAAAGGAAGGCTGTGGGTGGGGAAGATGATACAGCAAGCTCCAATCTGAAGAGGGGCAACAACAAGGTGTAACTCCATGTATTACAAGCTTTTGCCAAGCAATGGGATAACCAAGCCCTGCCCATGGGCTCTTTGTGATGAATGCAAACTATCTCCATCACCTTTTGGAATAATCCAACAATGTTTTGTAAAAATATCTTCTCCTACTTCTTGGCAAAATCTTGAATGTCACTCTCTGAAGCAATTTAGCCTAAATATCTATTACTTTGCAAGCAACTGTTTTGTGGGCATAAAATTTTCTGGAATATCCACTTGTATTATACTCTGCCCTATTAATGAAGACCAATATTATGTACTCCTACTGTCTTGCTGGCTACTATATGTCTACTTATCTGCAATCAAAATTCTAAGCAAAATTTACCTAATATCATCACTGTCTTGGCTAATCTCTCCTCTTTTGGGCTTTGGGGGCTTGCTAAAGAACCTCTATATAAAAACTCAGGATAAATTAACAATAAACTACCCTATATGGTTACTGTCTGAATGCTATTATTCTATCCATGATTTATGTTTGACCTTGGGTTTAATTGCTAATCAGAACCTTCTTAACCTTTTTATCTTCTATACAAAATTATCCATACTGTTTTTCAAGATGATTGACTTAACTTTGATTTCCTTCTTGTTTGGTTTGAATAATACCTCCATCATAGCTAAAGGAAATATATACTCAACACTTCAGACTTGTTTACTGCTCTCTGACTACTATCTTACTCATTACTGCATTAGGAGCCCTGCACTTTTCTTAGTCTTTGATCAGTATTTACATAACTTGAATGGTACCTCCTTCAAGACTATAGGAAAAAAACATTCAGCTCCCTATACATGGGTGTTAACTTATTGCTGGATTCCTTATAAATGCTTAAGGAGTCTTGCATACTCTACAAACTATGATAATTACTATAGAAATTCTGTGGCTAGCTATCAACTATATAAAAAGATTTACAATCATATACATAAATTGGAACTCTATACTGATTCTGCTCGAGGGATATTTTCTCTCGAGCAAAATGTGTGTTTACAATCTACACAGACCCTCAACACAACCAGTAGGGAAGCAATAAATACTACAAGCAGAAATTGGACAACAAGCTTACAAGACTCCAGCTACAGAGGGAAAAAAAAGTATACTGGAAAAAACTGCAATCAGGAATGGGAAGGTTTAGCCCACATCACAACATCACATGACATCTCAAGTAGAAGGTGCTTTTGGAAGGTTAGCTGCAGCTGTAACACTTTTTATCTTCCATGGACTTTTACTTGCTCGATTCTCTTACATTGTCTACTGAGCTATTACAATCTCTTTTTCAAATATGATAACTTAACTAGAAGAGGGAGTGCTTGCTACTTTCTGTCAATCATCCACCAGACTCATGTTTTAAACAAAGTACCCAAGATTATAAAATCTCCAAAAACTAAAGTAAGCTATGCTTCCTCTCACATATACTTCCACCCTCCCTTACTAAAAGATGCAAATTATCATAATCATAGTCATGACAAGTACATGGTTGCACTTCTCATGCTCCTAGGGCCATCTAACTCTAAAACCACTACTTTAACTCATACTAGATTCTGGCTCTATTTGAATATCTATCATGCTTCTAGCTTTGCTAATTTATCTGATGTCTATAACCTATCCTCAATTATTAACCAAAACCTTTGGTATGCACTATCACCTGATTATCAGATGCAACTTGGTTGCCTTTCTTCTGCTCTATGCTCTCTTTGGGTGCTTGTGCAGATTAAGGTCCTACAATACTATTATAAAGAAGTTAGAGATCATAACAGGGCTCTGATTTCTTCTCTTAGCTACTCCTTTGAATTTGCAATAAATGATTGCTTACTTTTTTTCTACTATCCTTTATTACACAACACTCTAAGAATAACTATTATCTGTAATTCTCTGCTTGTAAATCTAATTTATTACTATAGTCTCAATTTACTGATGACTTTCTCTAGGGAAATCCTTGAGGAAATTACCATAATTCACCCTGAATGGGATCTGACTGCCTACTTGTTTTTTTACCCATGCTACTGCCTATGATCTTGGACTTCAGGACAGACTTGAATTCTTCAATCTCTGTATATATTTTAAATTGCTTTATCTAGCTCATTTTATGAAAAGGTCTGATTCACATTTTAGCTTATCCACTGAGTGGAAGGTTATCCTCCTAAAAACTACTGGAAATACATATTTCTCCTCCCTTATATGGCCTTCAATTTGCTGCTGTCTCCTTTTTCACTACTTGTGGAGAATTGGGACTTTCATAAACTTTGATCAGCACTTAAATACTCTGTATGTTTCACACTTAGTCTTTCTATCTTGGTGTTTTATTATGTACTGTCATACTTACAAAAGCATATGGAAAATTTTAATTCTCACAAACTATGAACTCTGTACTAACCATGATCCCTGTACTATGTCTGCTAGTGGGATCTGTTCTCACGAGCAATTTGTGTCTCTACAATTTATACAGATCCTCAACTTAATCATCAGAGCACCAACATTGACTAAGAGCATAAACTGGACTCCAAGATTTCAAGATCTCAGCTGCAAAATAACAACATGGATTATAAGGAAATTCTTCAAGCAAAAATGGGAAAGAGCAGCCTACACTTCTCCTTCACATAATAACTCAAAAAGGAAGGGACTTTGGGAGGTTTACAAACACAGTATTTGTTTTTATTCTCCTTGGATTATTATAAGTAAAACCTACAAAAACTGTCTCCAACTATCGACTTGCGTAGCTTCACCTCTGACTTGCACAGAAACCTCTAAACTTGTAGAACATAAATATGGGATACTACTTAATTTTATTCATCTATGTTTTCCTGCTAAGGATTTGAGGCTTTATATATGTAATTGTGAGAAATTAGAAAGGACTGTTGTTCTAATGGTTATTGGTAAAATTTCTGGAACACAAAACACAATCACTATCACCTATTATCCTCGAAAACTCGGATCAAATATTTTAACAAACAAGTTTTCGGAACCTAGGGTAATTAAAAACAACTACGACCTTATAACTATAAATTTTACCTCTCCGACTAGGAATATGAATCTTGAAAAAACCAATAATACCACCACCAAAATCCAAAATATTACAAACTATTTTAAAAATCAAAACCTCTATAAGTATGGTCCTAACTCTTTAAGGTACCGAAACCCCCAACTGGTTTTTTATGAAGTTTAGCTTCTGGAATGTGAGGGGATTAAGTAGGAAAAATGTCTGGACCCAGATCGAATCTACTACGAAATTGGATCACATTAAAATTTTAATGTTAGCCGAAACAAAACTAACTAATCCTCCCCCGGAAAACTGTTGGAGAAAACCAGGATTCGACAAGATGTTCTTCCGTCCCTCAAATGGCCTGTCTGGAGGCCTCTGTCTCCTTTGGAAGGAATCGCAATTCCAAAATGAAACCATCACCATTAGAAACGCCACAGACATGATTATTCAGGCAGACTATACCAACACCAAGCTAAACATCACAATAGAAATACTTTTTATCTATGCAACCCCGTATGCAAACGAAAAAAATGCTTTTGGGGCATCAATTGACGAATTTATAAGTAAATCTAAGGACTCTCTTATTATTCTGGGAGATCTAAATGAAATTTTGGAACCAAATGACAAGCAGGGAGGTAGAACGCCATCTATAAATAGATTTGCAAGACTTAGAGATTTAATTAGTACTCATAATCTGGTCGATTCCCCAACTAGTGGTAATAACTTCACCTGGAGAAAACGAGAACATGGTAGCGATAACATTTATGAGAAATTGGACCGTGCGATTGTAAGTCACTCTATCCTAAAAAAATTTCCTAATCTTTGTACTAAAAATCACGCCTTCTTGAAATCTGACCATGCACAAATCACACTGGATTTAATGGATAATCAAAAACCAAAATTACAACCTTTCAAATTTGAAATGGCCTGGACCACAAGATCGGATTATGAAAACATTGTACGATCGGCTTGGAGGATTGACTCTCCAGGATCCCAAATGTTTAAATTAACAAAGAAACTGCAAGAAGTTAAAAGAAAGAGTAAGCTTTGGAGCAAGGTAACTTTTGGAAACATTTTCCGCCAAATAAAACAAGTAGAATCACAACTCTTGGAGCTGCAAAACACGCTCTGTAATGCTTATAACTGTGATATAGACAAAAAAATCAAAAGGCTCACAGTAAAGCATGCCTCACTCTTAACTTACCAACAAAAATACTATGGGCAACGAGCCAAAAGAATACATGTCAAATCCATAGACGCAAACACAAAATATTTTCACAAAATAGCAACTGGAAGACGTAATAGAAATATAATAAAACAGCTTCAAACCACAGCTGGCATAACAATCAATAGCGAATATGAAATAAGAAAACAAATCAAGCATGACTTTAGCCTAAAATATTGAAATACCCCAAATTATTTTTGGGATATTTCTTTAAATAATATTATACTATACTATGTGAATTTGGGAAACCAATAAATTCACATAAGATATATAATATAAATTAGAATAAATATATTATTCTAATTTTATCGTCTAGCCATTCTTGCTATTTAATTTATTTAATTTATAAAGTTAAATTAAATAATTTCATTCCGCTAATATATATGATATATATATATAGATCCGTATATATGTATAATATATAGTCGAAACCATACCTATTTTATTTTCTACAAGAGAAAACCCAATAGAAAAGACCTATTATTTCTAGCCCAAATTAAGGCCCGCTTATTTTTTTTTACTAAGGTAAAAATAAAAAAAGGGATCCTTTTACCTTTTTCTTCCTCCCTAAGCACGTATCTTCTATCAGATGCCAAAGGAATTATCTCCACTCTCCACCCTCAGCCGAGATCTCAGGGATTGGAACAGATCAATCCTTTTCTCCTTATCTGATTTCAATCCCAGGCCTATATATATAGAGGGGGGAGGTTCCGTTGTTTTCATCAATTCAAAGCAAGCACCTCCTCTTCTCTTGAATCCACTGCGAGAGCAGCCCCGTTGCCGACTTCCCTGAGCACCGCCAGCGTCCTGGGCCACCGGAACCGCAGCCACTGCCCCGCCCCGCCGGAAGCACGCCCAGGAGCAGAGGTCCGAGCCTCGCTGCAGCACCATCGTCAATCGCCTCGCCGAAAGCTCACCCGGTCGATCGAGCCCAGTTGATCCCCGTCCGAGCGCTGCTGCGGCGCCGCCACCATCACCGTCGTTGCCCTGCGCCACCACCGTCCCCAGATCGCCGCCTTTCGGGAGGAATCGCCACCGAGGAACTCCGTTGGTCCCGTCGTCGCTCGTCCTCGCCTCTGTACGTGAATTGAAGAAGACGGTGAATTGGGACATTTTAATCTCTTTTGTTCTAATTACATAAACCTCCCCTGTTTTTATTCTAATTTCCGTTTTTGGCCCTAAGTTAATTATTTATTAATTTAAGTGGCCAATATTTCTAAACTGTTCGGTTCTTGCCCATTTCAGCGACACCAAGAAATCTCGAAGCACTCACGCCGGATCCCGCTCCCCAAGGAATTCATATTGGTATATAATATTTAACTTTATAGAATTAATTCAATTTCAAATTGAGTTAAGTAAAGTTAAATTTCATAAAATATCAATATTAAATATTCCCTTTTCCGTTGGATTCAATAGGTGCTAAAATCTCGTCTTGTTGTCGTCAACCGATCGTCGAAGGTTAAGGCAAGTGATTTCGTTCATCGCCCTTTTGCGTGTTTCGTGATTCTTTTGATGTGCCTTTTAAATTCTTCTGTGTCGAATGCGGCCTTGTGGCCAATTTCCTTGCCAATTTCGATAAATTGCATACCCGTCTGCTTGATGTAATTTATCTTTTTAATCATAAATTGGCATGAGTTAAATTAATGAGCAATTATTATTAAAGTAATTATAGTGTTATAGTATTAAATGTGATTTGTTTGGTTATAACTAGAGATAAGTAAAGGTTGCCCATTTTCTTCTTCCTAAAAGTGCATAATATTCTGCTTGTTCTTTCATGCAAACTAGTGACATGTGATAGTAAGACCCTTTGAATTATCCATGCTTGTCCCTGTTTGTTTTAATGTCGTTATTATGATCACCTAGTATAAATTGTTTATATATGATAAGATAGGCACCATGTGATGCTTAGGTATGATATGTTAAGATGTGCATCTCACGTGGTGCGAATTGACTTAAAGTCAGTGCGAGGGCTATCTCGCAGGTTGGGAATAGTGTAAAGCCCAATCTAAAAGGTTCTATGGAATATCTAGACTTTAAACAGTCTCAGGTCGCAGTCCTAGTTGAGTCTGGACCCGTGTCCCTTTTAGACTTCAAAGTCTCAGGTCGCAGTCCTAGTTGAGTCTGGACCCGTGTCCCTTTTAGACTTCAAAGTCTCAGGTCGCAGTCCTAGTTGAGTCTGGACCCGTGTCCCTATTAGACTTCAAAGTCTCAGGTCGCAGTCCTAGTTGAGTCTGGACCCGTGTCACTACGTTTTATAGTGTGTTAGTTACATATATACATTATTGTTATTATCGAGATTATTAATAGGTGATCAATTCAGTTATATTATAATTCACTTTTACTCGAGGTATAATTCCTTATCTTATCGTATCATCGATCCTCACGATCATCTGAGTCATGTTTGGAATTTTGCCTTTTTACCAGTTTCCACTTTAAATATTCGTGTCATTCCCTTAACCTGAGACATACCGTTTTATGGTCACTGTAAGGTGAAATTCTGAACATTTTCCCTATCATTTGCTAGTCTTAATTGTACTAACCATCCTATTTATTGGATGGCTGGTGTCCTTCGTTCTCACGAAACACCAGACCATATTCCACAGGTCTAGTGCAAACAGCGGAGCAGGAGAGAGTTGAAGAGCGGGCTATCAGTTATTGAATATTTTATTAAAAGTTTTGAACCTCTAAAGTTTTCGCACCGCTACTTTAATTTCATCTATTTTGGAATTTATTCATATGTTATGGTTTTGGAATTTTTATGTTATTGTGATCAGATATTCTAAACTAATAAATTTTATTCACTTCCGCCTATTTGATTGTATTTAAATTTTCATCTTGTTTATGGGAGCATGGTTGCATGTCCTTATAAGCCTCAGGTGAATTCAAAGACATTAAAGTCTGCGGATTCACTGGCGCAACATCCCCTTGGAATTTAAAAGGGGGTGTTACAGATATTCCCTTCAAAGACGACAACAGAACCCTAGCAACTTATTAACCTATTTAGAAAACGAAGTTACAACGGATGATAATAACTGGCTAACTAGACCAGTCACAAATGCTGAAATCAAAAATGCGGTTTTTGGTTTAGCAAACGACAAATCTCCGGGGCCTGATGGGTTCCCTGCGGGATTCTTTAAGAAATACTGGCATATTGTTGAACCATCCGTAATCAAGGCAGTAAAAAGCTTCTTCCTAAGTGGACGGATTCTGAAACAAACAAACCACACGTTCATTGCGCTAATACCAAAAACAGACAATCCAACAACAACTTCACACTATAGACCGATAAGCCTTTGTTCAACAACTTACAAGGTTATATCCAAAGTATTAGCATCAAGGTTAAAAAAAATCATTCCTAAAATAACACACCCCCTACAGAGTGCTTTCTCTTCGGGTAGATCTATACAGGATAACATTTTAATTCCAAATGAAATCTTTCACTCCTTCTCTAAGAAAACTGGAAAAACAGGCTGGATGGCGGTTAAGCTAGACATGGAAAAGGCTTTTGACATGGTGGAGTGGGAATTTCTTCTTTCTACTATGCTCAAACTAGGTTTTTCGAAAAAGTTCACGGATTGGATCAAGGAATGTATAACAACGGTCACTTACTCGGTATTGGTTAACAATGAACCAACTGACGTCTTCTTCCCCGAAAGGGGTCTACGCCAGGGCGACCCTTTATCACCTTATCTATTTCTAATTGTTTCAGAGGTCCTCGCTAGAGGTCTTTACAATGAATCTGAAAAACCTCAGAGCCATCTAGGAATAAGACTAACAAGAGGTGGAACAAGGATCCCCTTTCTAGCTTTCGCTGATGACATTGTTATCTTTGCATCGGCTACACAAACGGGATGCGACCAAATCAACAAAATATTAAGTGAGTACACTGAGTTGTCAGGACAACGAGTAAACCGACATAAATCCCAATTCCAAACCTCAAAAAACGTTTCGACTACACACAAAAATCTAATCCGTAGTGGATTGGAAATAGCTCACACCCCCAATTTAGGGTGCCACTTAGGATGCCCAATCATCGAAGGACGAGTCACGAAGGAACTCTTCAAAGACCTTATAATGAACAACAAAACTCAACTACAGAAATGGAAGGCGAACTGTCTCTCACAAGCTGGACGGTGTACTCTAATCAAGTCTACCCTCTCAGCGAAACCCTTGCATTTAATGCAATGCTTCATGTTACCCAAATCTGTTCATTCAGAACTGGACATAATTAACAGGCAATTCCTTTGGAACAAAGGGCCCAACCATAAACCACTCATCAGTTGGTTTGATATATGTAAAACAAAGGAAAATGGTGGGCTTGGGCTTCGATGCTCAGAGGATATGAATAAGGCATTGCAAATGAAACTGCTCTGGAAAATATTAGCGGAACCTGATAGCCCGTGGGTTAGACTAATAAAAGAAAAATACATCAAGACAAGCAATATTCTGAATTACCAAAAACAAGGTGGCTCCTCTTGGCAATGGACGCAACTTATAAAATTAATACCTCTCTTCAAAAAGGGCCTTCAATGGTCTATTGGGGATGGTTCGACGATAAATTTCTGGCATGACCTATGGATAGGTCAAGCACCCCTTAAAACATTTATCCCAGATACTCAACAGATTGATGAGTTAATAAAAATACAATACTTCATAAAAGAAAATAAAGTACGGGACCGGAATAAATTATTTGAGAAATTACAAGGGTTGTTACCAAATGACTTAATAGAGAAAATCATCACAGTACCATTACCCGAGAACATCCATGTTGATAGACTATATTGGAAATGGAGTAAGAATGGGTGGTATACAACAACCTCTGCAATTGACATGATACATAAATTCAAAAACCACACAATTTCGGACATTAGCTGGATTTGGAACCTGAATATCCCACCCAAAATAAAATCATTCCTGTGGAAGGCCCTAAAAAATGCAATACCAACAACGGTCAGATTAGCATCTCGAAGGCTAGGGATCCCGACAAATTGCCCTCACTGCGACTCATGCTATGAAGACCTATATCACTTATTATGGGATTGCCCCATTACGCGAGGGACTCTGATGGCTAATGACCCAGGTTCCTTTATGAAAATGCATGGTTTCTTTGATAAAGGAGACCCGATCAGCGAAACTATTTGGAATATTAAGAACACAATTGGAAAAACAAAATTTGAAGACATAGCCTTTATCTGGTGGGGCATCTGGTTCTCTAGAAACAAAACGCTTTTCGATAGTGTTGCACCAGATATGAGAAAGATCCTGTCTTTCAAAAAAGATCAAAAATTCATATGGACAACCACACAAACAAGTGAAAATACGAAAGATAGTATAACAATCACACCAAGCAACTCAAAACCCAGATCGATTTCAAAAAGAAAAAGAACCAAATGGGAACCACCTCCTCAAGATACATATAAACTTAACTTCGATGGCTCTCTCTCCTCTAGCAATAAGGGCACCTTTGGGTTCATCATTCGGGACTTCAGGGGTTCTCCTGCCTACTGTGGCTGGGGACCTTCACCAATTGATTCGGTATGTGGTTGTGAAAGCCATGGACTATGGAATGGCTTAATTGCTGCAAAAAAATTGGGAATTACGAAACTGACCATAGAAGGAGATAACCTAACAATTATTAAGTGTTTAAAAGGGTTGGGGAAGCCTACTGGAGACTCGGATATGATTGTCTCAAACAGTCTAGTCTCGTTGGGCTTCTTTCGTTCGGTTGAGATTCGTCATGTCTACCGGGAAGCAAATCTTGTGGCAGATCGGCTGTCACGGCTTGATTCTGCCTCACTCGGTCCATTGACTCCTAACGATTCTCTTTTGCGTAGTCTCATCCGAAAGGATGCTCTTGGCTGATAAGGCGTAGCCCTATGGCCAAATTTTTTCCGTTTCAAAAAAAAAAAAAAAAAAAAAAAAAAAGTATGGTGGTGGTTTCTATTTTTTGTGTGGCTGTCCCAGTTTTTGTGGATCCCCATGGAAGTGCAGTGCTTGAAGATGGTGTAGCTTTTGTTCCTCTTAAAGTGGAATTTTAACTGAGAAATATGATGGTAAAAACCCGATTATACTGGTATTTTTCTCTCCTTTTTGTCATTAGAAGTGGTGGAAATAGATACTGAACTCTAAATATGGTCATTAAAAGACGATGTTTTTAAACGCTGTTGCTATTTTCTCGAGTTTCTTTCATTCAAATGGGTATCAACGCGATCAACTGTCCGTTCCTAGAGCAGTGCATCACCACCTTCTAATCTCCTATACTGCGACTCCAGCCGTCACAACATAGGAGATTAGAAGGCCCCACTTGATTGTTTCTCATATCCCGAATAAGCACTACTTATGGGGTGTATGAGATGTGGTTAATAAACTGACTAAAATTATAAACAAGGTAAAATTTATAAACGGTTGGTAAAAGTAGTTAAAAATTTAAACAACAAGATAATCTCTGTATGGAGTAAAAAACAGTTTATTTCTAAAAAGTAGAGTTTATTTGGTTGTTATTAAGGGTAGTGTGGTACTTTCAAACCAAATAAGATAAAAAAGTAGTGAAATAATACTTTTGTCAAATAAACACCCAAATAACCTCCATTTTGTAGCTTTTTTTAACACGATTTTTTAACTGATTTTAGTTCATTTTGGTAATCCAAACAACCATAAACGTTGTTTAAAAAATAAACAGGCACAAATGTTTTTTTTTAACTATTTATCTAGCTCACCATACACACCCATGGTGTTGTTAAGCCCTTGGTGTCGTTGGAGCTCACATGACATGTCTCCAAACTCCAATTGTACTAGAAGGCTATATGCACCGATAACATGTGCTAAATGCGCTTAATTGTACATATGGTTTCATCTTTTGAATGTGCATAATCATTATGTCCAGGTAAAAAAAATAATTAATGGATTTTGAATCCGTTCTAAATTTGAGAAAGGGTATTTTGGACTATGAAGGCTAAAGCAAATGGTGGGTGGGCCCTGGACTTGTTGAACTTGTGGCGGGTTATTTTATTTTATTTTTTCAATTTTAAAATGGATTTAAGATTCGTTAGTTATTTTTTTCTTGAATATCTATATCTATATATTATATTCTTAATTTAGAATGCTTAAGACTTATGTGCCAACTTCTTCTTAATCCTCTCATTTCCAACAATTAATTTTTTTTGCCCTTTTTTAATTATTTATTTCCTTTAATTACTATTTTTTATTCTTTCCCGTATCTCTTTAAATTAATCACGTTTTTTTTATTTTTAACATATTTAGTATCTATCTATCTATCTATCTATCTATCTATCTATCTATCTATCTATATATATATATAGAATGTGGTTCAAATGTTAACAAGTCTTACGGTGTTAAATGTTAACAAATATAGACCGTTGATCGTAGCCAAATCGATGGCTATAATTAATCCACCATTTATCTGATTTTTTTAATTAATTCGGTGGGCCCCAGGCGGTTTTCAATCCAAATCGCATATGGGAGGAGAGTAAGGTGAATTTGCCGGTGGGACCCATGTAGTTGGTTATCCACGTTTTTTTTTTCAAATTGATTCAACTTAAAGGTGTGATTCTGCCAAATTTATTTATTCGGATTTGGAGGAAAAAGAGGGACCATCTTGATTTTATTTATTTATTTTTGGTTTACAGTTGTTAACAAAATCATTTTTTAAAATTTATTTTGATCAATGAAATCGGACGTGAATATTTATGAGTATATGTGATGTCAAAGTGGAGATCTCACATTTATCAAACATTTATAAATTATTTATCAAGTTGTGGTAAGTCATCTTCATCATTTATTAACGATTCATCAATAACTCACATATATTCATCTCACATTCAACAAATATTCATCAACGATTACTCCATATCTCATAATTATTCTTCACATAGTCATACAATATTCATCGACCTATCCCAATTATTCATTAAAAAACCATAAAAGATTCATCTAGTATTTTTACAAAATTCATACACATTGGAAGTTGTTGTTTTCTGCCCAATTTCGGCTCGCACGGGTTGTTCTTCAAATTAAAGTCGGCATTGCTGTCTTCGGGATACCCTAACCGTTTCCCTGTTGATTTGTCTAAAAATGTTTCGTTCCCTACGGTAGGGTTTGTCTTTCCACCTCTTCTAGCCATCATCTTCATCCCTGCTAGACACATGAATGATATAATGAGAAATTTGTCATCAACTAATCATCAAATATTCATCTCATATTCATCAAGTTTTATAAAATATTCATACACATGCATTAAATATTCATCCCCATTTCCAAATATATCGAACATTTCATACATGCACTCAATCACATCCATACCTTCAAGATTCATCTAGTTCTAACACATGTACATCAGCTTTTGTCAAATATTCGTCCAATCTTCATCAAGATCTCACAATTATTATCATGATTTATTAAACGATTCACTATATCTCAAAGATATTCAACAATTATTCATAAAAGATTCACATCATCAACCCATTCGAGTCAACCATACTTAATCAACAATTTATTCATCTAATTTCATCACATATTAATCACGTTTTATAAAAGATTCATACAAAAGCAGTACATATTCATCTCCAGTTGCATATATTCGTCCATAACTCATATAAATTCATCATACTTTGCAAATATTCGTCCATAACTTTAGGATTCATCTAGTTCTCACACATATTCATCATCGTTTGTCAAATATTCGTCAATAACTAATCCTTCTAAAAAATCACCAATTGTTCACCAATCGACAACCCATTCGACTCAATCAAACAAATTTCAACTACATTCATCAAAATAACCAATTTATTCATCTAATTTCATCCTCAATCAACCGATAGGGAGTGAGATTTAACAAAAATTCATAAAAACCCTATCCGATCTCCCCGTTACTAAAAACAATCGATGTTCGATCGAAACCCACAACAAACATCACTTTTGAACTACAGATTCAGCAAGGAGTACCAAAGCATTGGAACTTACCCATGTTGATGTTGATTTTGCTTCTTCAACCGCCTACTAAATCTGCGACAGCAACGCTCTGAACACCGACTTCAGTTGCCGGCGCACCTCCTTCGATTGCCGGAAGAGATGCGGTGGCTCAAGGGCGCGCCTCCTTCGACTTCAGTTGCCGGCGGGAACTGGGGGCCGCTCGGAGTAGCCTTATCGCCGGTTTCACCCTACTAGGAGAGAGGTTTTCATACATGGTTTTCTTTCGTGCGGTACAACAGTAGGGCCTCGAGGATCTGGATATTAAAGATCTTTTCGTTGGGTTTGCACGCGCCTTGGAGGAGGAAAAAGGTGGGTTTTTATTTTTCCAATTAAAAAAATCCAATTTCAGGAATAAATCTAGGCCTTCCATTTCTAATGATCCAATGGCTTATAATTGTTAACACTTAACACCATAAGAGCTATAAACACAGGACCTAACCCCCCCCCCTCTCTCTCTCTCTCTCTCTCTCTCTATATATATATATATATATATATATATATATATATATAGGGGGTTCATGGGTACTCATCCCTTATTGTGTAACATGAGAACACATCCTGGGCGTTGATTAATTGAAATGGGTGGCTGAGATTAATAGCCAATTTAACCTTTTTTCTTTAATTAAAAATCAGTGGGACCCACAAATTTCCTTCCTCACTTGCTGCGTTGGAGCGCGTGTACAAGCCTGTGTTTTTTTTGTTTTTAAATTATTCGACGGTATCGCTGGATTATTCGATCATATTGACGGATTATGCGATGGTATCGATGTATTTTTCAAATCGGCTAGCATCCTGAAAACGCATCTAAATTTTTACCTAAAAATTATTCAATGGTATCACTTGATTATTCGATCGTATCACTTGATTATTCGATGGTACAACTTGATTATTCGATGGTGTTGTAGTGTTATAACTAAAAATTATTCAATGGTATCACATGATTATTCGATAGTATCGATGTATTTTTCAATCATATGACTGGCAACATAAAAAAAACACATTTCATGAAGCACAAAATCGGTCCATACATATGAATAATTCGGCTTTCCCCCCGAATATCTCTTTCAATCAAGCAATTAAATCAATTGCAAACACAAAGGATTTCAACTAATCACAAACCCTAGACTCCAAATCCACCACCATCGGAAAACCTCCCCGACTGCAGATCCATCACCAGGGAGTCGCCTCACCATCTCGCCTCGCTGTATTTCGACCTAAACCTCACCATCTCTCTCGATCAAAGCCGCCCCCTCCCTCCTGTACTCAGCACCCAGAACCAGCCGCCACCACCACCTGCATCACCATCGCCGGCGACCTCCTGCTCAGATCCACCCACCGGTGCACCCACGAACCACCACGCAGCCCTCATCCTCTCCTTCCTCTCCTCGCAGAACTTACGCAGCCCCTCCTGTCACTCCTTTGCTCTCCAGATTCGGCCGCCTCTCACCACTGCCGATCACCACCTCGCCCAGATCCGGCCTCCCTGAGCAAGATCTCCATCGCCATCGCCTTCGAGACAGAGAGAAGCTTATCGGAGAAGGGCGATGTCGATTGAGGACAGGAGACTCATCGGATCCAACATATGTAAATCTCAGTAGCGCCTTCCGCAAATCTAAAGAAGAAGGGGGGAGAGAGAGATGAACCGCCTTCGAATGTCATCCTCCTCCTCCGAGAGAGAGAGGCTTACCGAAGAAGGGTGATGGCGATTGAGGACAGGAGACTCATCGGATCCGCCTTCGAATTGACAACCGTTATTGATTTAATTGACAACCATTATTAAAATGGAAAATTGGGAACCAAATGATTTGGATTAAAACTTGGTAAAAAATAATAATAATAATAAATAAATACAAGTTTTCTTCCAAAGGCCAAGAAATCAAACAAGGCCCAATCCAAATATATGCAGTTACAACAAAGAGTAAAACTGCACAAGAGAGAAGTTACAGAGAAAAATAACTGTCCGGGAGAGTGGGGGAAGTGAGGTAACTGCTCTGCTAATTCCCTATAAAAAAAAACAAAAAGCTATTGGTGCAGGGGGTTCCTTTCTTCATTTTCTTCCTGACGAAGAGCATCAGCAAAGCAGTAAACACAAATCTTCTTCCTCCTGGTTTGTCCTTCTGGCGACTGGTTCCCCTTCCTCCTGAAGAGGTTACCTGCAAATACACACAAATCATCAATACATACTGCAGATACAATCAGGTAGCAATCCTAATTAATGTTGGTTCGATTCTTGAAACCAAGCCCTCGAGAACCTTGCGATGCAGCTTCTTCGGATGGTTTGATTTCAGAATCATTGAATCTCTTAATTGGGTTGGGTTGCTGTCAAAATTGCGCCGACATGGATACATATTCCGTTTTGATTCCAGGACCCCGCCCTTGAAAACCTCGAGAGCTTTTCTCGTGGCCTGGGTTCTGGAATCACGAAATCACCCTAGAAGAGGGCGAAATTCTGCCCAATTTTCTACTCAAATGGTTTGCCACAAAACTTCTAATGAGTTAGGCAAATTAAAACTTAACCTCTGCAGAACAAAAATCAGCAGTGAGCACTGGGTTTCCCAGGGACCCAAACAAGCCACAAAGGCAAAAAAAACATGAATGGGAGATCTATACACTCTCTTGGAAGCATAGAAAGATTGCAGGCAAGAGTTGGGTATTAAAAGAAAAATCAAAAGCTACAAAATGGCAAGCTGATAATTCCTGAATTGTACCCAAGTCCGAAGCAAATCTACGCCCACCACTGATCGAGACCCCAATTCAGAATAACAAAAGCCAAAGTCTAACTTAACATACCGAGCTTGAACGCCTCCGAGGTTGCAGGAGCGCAGTCGAGGCTTTGCTGCATCGCCTTGCTCAAAGTCGGGACTCTCCGGGCCTCAAATCAAATTCCCTTGTAGGCCTGTTCGACTGTCCCAAACCCAAAAATCCCAAATTGCAAATCAACAAACTCACCCTAAATTTGGTTTTCCAAAGCCTAAATCGGATCAAACTAAAGGGCAAATCAACAAAGGAAGGATTAAAACAAACCTGTGGCATCCTCTTCTCGCAAGGGTTCGTCTGTCTTCCATTGTCGGAAGCCCGCTCCGCAGTTCCGCTACTTTCCTTTCTCTTTGGAATACCGAAACCGAAAAGGCCCCAAATTTCACCAATTGCAACCCTAGATATTGAAATCAAAATCAGCCAAGCAATTAAATGCTCAATTGAAAGGGGATGTGAGCAAAATTTGGAGACCTGGGGCACGAAGTGAGCAAAACAAGAGTCGAATACCTAATTGAAATAATTAGAATCGTAGCTGTTCATTGTGACGCGCCTGAAGGTGTGGGCGGATCCTTGCAGCAGCGCTCCCGAGGAGGTCGTCGGATCCGTTGCTTCCTCCTCCAATCGCCCAGGTCGGGTCTCACCAAGTGCTGTCAAACTTGGAGTTAGGCCGGTCACTTCTCCTCCCTGTGCAACGCCTTGAAAATTTTCGAAGGTGGTCCTGACTGATGCAGCACGGCTCGGGTGATGAAATTAAAACAAATTGGAAGAAAATGGAGCTGGCATCGACATTTGCTAGTTCATGGGCTTAGTTAGGTCAAATTGAGTTGGGTTTAAGCCCATGAAATATATGGTTTGAACATTCAGCAAAATGTCTCCACAATCCAAATAATATGCATATGTATATATGCTATATGTGCACATGGCAGGAGCTTTCGGATTGCACTTTTATATATATATATATATATATATATATATATATATATATAAAGGAAAACAAAGCAAGCCATGTCATGTATGTATGAATACGTACATGATTTTGGGGAGTAATTTGTTTAAATTACAAAACCGACCCACTAAAATATAAGAATTATAATCGACATAAATTAAGAATTTGAGTTTGATCAAAATATAAAATTAAACTCGTCAAATATTCTTTGCCAATTAATTCTAATGAGTCAATCTCAAACCGACTCCTAAATAAAAAAACGGAGTCAAAGCCTCAAATCGAGTTTCACAAAATATAAACTTGGTTTAGAAAACGAACTATGAGTGATTTGATTCTCTTCCAAGAGATACGTAGGAAACCCGATATAAAGCTATAGCTCATCGGGTTCAATCACACGGTCCTCAAACGATCAAATTTGTTCTCAAAAAGAACTACGTAAAGACTTGACGCCTCATATCGGCTACGTAGGTAACCCGATATTAAATTCTCAAAATATATCGGGTACAGTCGTCGACCTATAAATTATCTTTAAATGAATATGAGGTCAAAAGCAAATATATTATATTGCTCTCGAAAAGAACTACATAAGATTTGATCCCGTTCAAACGGGTATGTAGGAAGCTTGACATAAAGCTACGATCTCGTCGAGTTCAATCCCGATCTTCAAACGATCACACTTTTAAAACCAAATCAAGCTTGGTTTCTATTGAGAACTACGCAAGATTTGATCCCGTCCAAACGGGTACGTAGGTAGCTCGACATAAAGCAAAAAGCTCGTCGGGTTCAATCGTCAAATAAAAATTAAATCGGTTCGTTCAGAACTACGTATAGACTTGATACTCTTTTATGAGTTACGTAGGAAATTCGGTATAAAATTTTAAATACGCCGAATTCAGTCACCGGTTACAAATTAAATCAAATTTGTTCAAAATAAAAAGAACTACGTAAAGACTTGACGCCGTAAAAATGGCTACGTAGGTAACCCGTTATTAAATCTCAAAATATGTCGGGTACAGTCGCTAATCCCTAAATTCACTTTTAAAATGAAAATGGGGTTAAAATTAAATCTAAATTAAATACACATGATTTTCCGTGTAAGTGATAGCCGTTAAATCGAGAAACCCTTCCAAGAAGGTGTGCTCGATTTATTCGGATGATACACGAGAAAATCTCATGCATATGATAGTGTGATTTATGTTAGGGCTACCCTTCCGAGAAGGTGGGCCCCAATACGATCCAATGATGCATGAAAACCTTTAAGGGGGTAAAACACACAAACTCAAACACTCTGAACTACGTAAGACTTGATTCTCTCCTAAGAGATACGTAGGCAACCCGCTAAATTTCGGGTGCAGCCCAAATCACCAAAACCATTCAAATCTTGGTATCGGTACGACTTCGAATCAAGAGGATAACCAAAAGGGGTCGAACTCAAATATTAAAAATCAAATAAAATGTGTTGTACGATTATTGCGCATTTTTGTACAACATATTTTTGGCACGCCCAGTGGGACCCTTTTTGCCTTTTCATCTCTTAGTTGTATTTGTACTAATACATGGTTATATCTTTTTGAAAGGTACAAAATGGCACCAAAAGTGATTATCAACGTCAACGAGCTTCTAGCAACCTTCATCATCAAAGGAGGTCTTTGGATCAAGAAAAGATCATTCGAAGCTCACTGTGACATCACCCGGGACTCAATGTCTGCAATGATCCCGATCAGCAACACCTTTGGAGCTCTTCAAGCTCCGGAGAATCAGACCATCGCCAAGTTGGTGTCCAGTTCTCCCGCAACGCTTTCGGGGGAAGGGAGCCTGAAGCCTACAACCCTTCCAAGTCATGGGGGCGGGAAGCTCAAGATCACCCGACTCGGCGATAGCAAGCTTAACAACCAACCTATCTGCAACAAGTTCAAAATGCAAGATGGTGGTTACAACGGCACCAAGCCTACTAAAGAAGTCACTCAAAGGCCCATCATTCGTGTCATCAAAAAGAATGAGGGGTTGATCGCAACGTCTGCACAAACCGTCTCCATTGCTAAGAAGGCACCCATATCCATGAAAAGAAGGGGACACAAGTGTGGATCTCAACGCGACAAGACAGGGCCTCATCTTGTGCTATCTCGTTCATCAACTTTAGAGCGAGCCAATGCAACCCTTGCAAAAGATCTTCTTAGATCGCAGGGGGCAGGTCAAATTCCCTTAGTGGCTTCGCAAAGGGAGATCCTCGTTGGTTTTATGCCTATCTATCCGAAAGAGGTTGTACAAGTCAACATGACCTCATACTCGGAAGAGATGGAACCCATAGCCACAAAGGTTAAGCCTGCAAAATTCAAAAAGGGCAAGGAGGTTCAAGAAGCATGTTCAGTCTCTAAAGATAATGCAAGAGAGAAAGACCGGTTGGAGCTAACAGGTTCAAATGCTTCAATGGTCGAATCTCAAGTAAACATCTCACGAGATGGACCAAATGTGATGTCGGTATTGACTACTAGCACACAAAGTGTCGAAGAGCAACTTCAAGAGTTGCAAAAGAAACTTGATGAGAAAGATGCTCAAATAGCTGCACTTCTCGCACAATTAAATGTGCAAGCTCAAGGAAATAGACAAGAGCGATCAAGGCCAAATGGTGAAGGTTCAAGCGGTAGCACATCGATCACTCCACAAGAAATCAAAGAGATGATCGCTCAAGAGATAAAAGAAGCTTATGCATCACAAAATCTAAAAGTGCTAGGATATAGAAAGCCATATCCAGCACACTATGATTTGATGCCATTTCCCCCGGGCTACCAAAGACCGAGCTTTGAGAAGTTCGGTGGCCTTCATGGTTCACCCCACGAGCACCTAGCTCATTTTTATTCTGCTTGTGGTGAAACCGCCTTAAACGATGCCTTATTAATTAGGCAATTCGTCCAATCTTTGAAGGGATCGGCATTCACTTGGTACACTCAACTTCAACCAGGGTCAATTCAAACATGGGACGATCTACAAAGAGAGTTCCTAGCTCAGTTTGTGAGCTCGAAAGCAAGAGTTTCTATTATGGATCTCGCAAACACCTATCAAAGGTCTAATGAGCTTGCCAACGACTTCATCGCCAGGTGGAGGAGCATGAGACTCCAATGCTACGAAAAATTGAGCGAACAAGCTTGTGTTCAAATGTGCACCAACAACCTAATGCCGGAATTAGCGGTACATGTTGGAAGTGCCGAGCCTCGTTCATTTGATGAATTGGTGTCTAAAGCGTGCAATGTGGAAAAACAGCTAGCACGAGAATCCAAATGGCCTCAAGATAGTGATGCTAACAAAAATGATGGCAATGAGCTACAAAACATGATCGAGAGTCCGGTAACGGAAATGGTTCTAAAGCTCAAAGAAAAGAGAAAGTCAGTGAGCCATCCAATAGACTCGCCCTTCATGAAAGAAGGCAAAAGAAATATCTTTTTGACGATGATGATGTGCAAGGGATATTCGATGAATTGGTGAGTGCTAAACTTTTAACGCTCCCGGAGCCAAAAAGACCAAAACGGGTTGGCAAGGCGAGTAATCCAAAATATTGCTCGTATAACCAGCTCATTGTTCATCCAATCAAGGATTGCTACGTCTTCAAAGACATCATAGAGGAGATGATTAACAAAGGAGAAATTGAAATCGAGGGAGCAACATCCTCAACTCAAGCAGCTTCAGCAAATAACATTTCAGTGGTAGACGATGCAGAGTTCACTCCCTCACTCCAAGTGTCTTCTCAGACGGAAAAAACATCTAAATTCTAAAAAATATATCGGGTACAGTCGTTCACCTCTAAATTCTCTTTAAATGAATATGAGGTCAAAACCAAACAAATCAAATCGGTTCGTTGAGAACTACGCAAGATTTGATCCCGTCCAAACGGGTACGTAGGTAGCTCGACATAAAGCAAAAAGCTCGTCGGGTTCAATTGTCAAATAAAAATTAAATCGGTTCGTTCAGAGCTACGTATAGAGTTGATACTCTTTGATGAGTTACGTAGGAAATTCGGTATAAAATTTTAAATACGCCGAATTCAGTCACCGGTTACAAATTAAATCAAATTTGTTCAAAATAAAAAGAACTACGTAAAGACTTGACGCCGTAAAAACGGCTACGTAGGTAACCCGATATTAAATATCAAAATATGTCGGGTACAGTCGCTAATCCCTAAATTCACTTTTAAAATGAAAATGGGGTTAAAATTAAATCTAAATTAAATACACATGATTTTCCGTGTAAGTGATAGCCGTTAAATCGAGAAACCCTTCCAAGAAGGTGTGCTCGATTTATTCGGATGATACACGAGAAAATCTCATGCATATGATAGTGTGATTTATGTTAGGGCTACCCTTCCGAGAAGGTGGGCCCCAATACGATCCAATGATGCATGAAAACCTTTAAGGGGGTAAAACACACAAACTCAAACACTCTGAACTACGTAAGGCTTGATTCTCTCCTAAGAGATACGTAGGCAACCCGCTAAATTTCGGGTGCAGCCCAAATCACCAAAACCATTCAAATCTTGGTATCGGTACGACTTCGAATCAATAGGATAACCAAAAGGGGTCGAACTCAAATATTAAAAATAAAATAAAATGTGTTGTACGATTATTGCGCATTTTTGTCCAACAATTATTATTATTAAAATTTTATTATTATAATTACATACTACAGGAAATTAATGGGTAGTCGAGATACTATTTGGGCTACCACCCCCTTAGCAATAGCAAAATTAAGTCTAGTAAAAATATAAGCTGCAGCACGGGCTCCGACATCATGCGATACTGGGAATTTCTAAATCTGGTTCAACAAAGTAACAACATCCGTATCCAGCTCCCCCAATGAAGAGAAGGAGAAGGGTAAGAAACCATAACCAGCAGTTGTGCACAAATCTCGATACTTGACACACTTACGCTGAGCAGCATCAACAACAACACGACCGGGCACAAAATTAGACATCCCTGAGTCAAGGGGGAGGACCCTGTCAGATCGACACACGTCTCGCCCCCTGTCCCAAGAATAAAGGAGCAAATTCGCCGGACGAAGAGGCTTATTATGCCCATCAACCAAACCGATATAAACCTCCTTACCGACAGAAATCCCGGACCTGTAGCAGATATCCAATAAGTTGTCGCGGACGAGGTTATGACGATGTTTAATGCCCACATTACCAGCGCAGGACACGACATGATCACCATATACATCATCATCAAAGGTCCACTGCGATAGGTCCTTCCATTCATAGTCTGCCCCATCCCAAAAATAGGAATTGCACGCAACCAATCAGAGGAGTGAGAACCCTGTTGAGACTTCCATAATGCCGCATGTCGCGGAGTCAATGAGAAAGCAGAGTCCGATTCAGCAGCAACCTTTGTGAAATATATATCTGCCAATTTCTTCATAATTTTAGGGGCAACAATTTCACTAGGGTCGCGTAGGAGATCAGAACCCGTGATCTCATTAAAAACGCGCAAAGCATCATCAAAAGTAGGGCCAGCAACCATGATACCATAAAGACGTAAGAGCTTAGCTTGGAACTCAGCAGACTGCAAATGGGACGACAAAAAAGCATAATGTTGGACATTCCCAGCAGCATATACTTCGAGGCCACCAAAATGAAAAGGAAAGGTGGCAAACCGCCACTGCCAATCTCCAAACCCAGGCCCAGACGCAGTGACAATACGTTCCAAGCTAGAATGGAGTGCCACATCAAATGAAAGTTGGGTTGGCCCAAAGACACGCGGGGAACAAGTACGCAAAGCAAAGTAAAGTTTAGAAATACCCGTACAAGCTCGAAGCAAAATCAACTCGCACTATGGGTCACCAATCCTTGCGACAGAATGCATAAGCTCTGTGGTTCTAGTCCCTCTCTTAGCCACAAGGTCGCTGCCGAAAGCAGGGCATACACTGATAGGCCCACCCAGAAATTTGACGCCGCGCGAAGGCCGAGCGATAGAGGGGGGAAAACACCAGGAAGACGACTCCTAGGATCTTTTGTAGAGCAAAAAACCTCGGTCTTATCCACATTAAGATGAAGGCTAAAGTGGGGACCATCCTCCATAATCAGATCCAAGACCTTCCCCATAACCAAAGTATCCCCAATAATAGTGTCATCATCTAAGTACCATGCCTGCAGAGTAAGGGCAAAAGAGTCTCTGATCTTGCACACCAAAGGATGCAACACCAAAGCAAAAGGCAAAGGACCCAAAGGATCCACCTGCTGAACCCCCCGACAAGACCATAAGCTATGCTCCCCATAATATAGCCAGGCCGGACTAGAATAATAAAACTCCACCCATCGGGATAGAACCGGGCAGTGACGGTGAACTTCCTATAACATGGTCATACGATCAACTAAGTTGAATTCCTTCTAAAAGTCGACTAGAAGCATAGAAAGACCCTCCTCACTACCGCGAGCCTCAACGAACCGATTCAAGGCATGCAGACTACCGCCATGCACACTAAGCACGAATAACACTAGCAATACTCTCCTCTTGACGTTGATGCTTGACAGCAGTCTTACACTCAAGATTACTCAGCGGGGAAAAGGTCCTAAGTATACAAAGAGACATCACAAGCAAGCGAATCCATCAAGAGAGGTCACTGGGGGAGTCAGCCACACCATCTAATGCCCTATTTAAAACCCGAGAAAAACCTAGGCAACACTTAGGATGGATGGATTTCAAAGTGCGCAACCCCATAGAGAACAAACGATCAAACGAAGATATAGACAAACCAACAGGCACAACCCCAACACCAGGCAAAGGAACCGACGGAGACGGAGCTAGAGGTCTGGAAATATCGTAAATAATTAAACGAACAAAGCCATCACCACAGTCCGAAGGATCCACATAATCACCCTGACTATGCCGACACCGAGCACGAAAGGTATGAGTTTTAAGGCATACCCCACATAACCAAACCCCCATACGCTTTAAAGTTATCTCAGCATTAGGATAAATAGTCAAACTATCAGAAAAAGTTTGATGAGTAAGTACCTGAGCATCACCACTGCAATGTCGATCACGAAAGTGCCTGAGCATGGAGGTTTTAACAAGACCCCTACCACCACCATCAAAGCACCCACAAAGACCCTCAAAATGGCAATGGTGCCGAACAAGGTCGGACATAATAGAAGAATGATTACAATGGTGTAACTTCACAACAGTATCGCTGAACCCAAAATTCATGCACCGATCTTCAATGAAACCCTCCAAATTGTAAATCAATTAAATAAATCCAATCAAATCAAAACAAGGCTTATCGTAATCGATGCTCAATGGAAAATAAATCCAATTGGAGTGTTGACTTTTTTTGGGCAAATTTAAATCGAAATCGAATAAGTCAGTGCAAGGATTTCAAAATGAAAACACAAATTGCTCCACCGATCAATAACTGGCCTCGAGAGGATGACCAAACATGAAATATCTATATTTATGTATTACTACTACTACTAAGTGATTTAAAATATCTATATTTATGTATTATACTTTATATGAAATTTTTTTTTAAAAGTTTTATGAGAAAATTAGAAGATACATTTATGGTTTTTTTTTATTAGGTAAGAATTCGGATGGGAAAACCCTATCCGAAAGCATCCTGTCGGATGAGGTCAAGAAGACATGTATCTAGGTATAACTCAGGCTCCCTAGTAGAGTAGCAAAGGTGTGCAACCTTATCCGCTACCCGGTTACCAATACGGGGAATATGTGATACACTAACAATATTTATTCCTTGGAGAAGGCTTTGGATATCTGACATAACCATTTCTATTTCTCAAGGACACCCAACTTGTGATCTTAGATAGTCCGTGATAATCTTAGAGTCTCCTTCTATTATTAGATCGGTTATCTTTAGTTCTCTAGCTTTTTCTATCCCTAGACGTAGGGCTAAGGCTTCCGCTATAAGAGGTGATTGTCCACCATTAGCTTTTCCGCCAATGTTGATTGGATCTCCACGCAAGTCTCTGATGAAGTATCCAATGGAACTGTTTGTGGTTGATTTAAATGATCCGTCAAAGTTTAGCTTATATTTGCCCGCCGACGGTTTTCTCCAATGGTAGGTTTTCCTATTATTCCCAGAGAAACTTTTTCCCTTACTTTGTTTCTGTATACCGTCATCCTCCATTTTATTCCATCTGCTAGCTTTCCTCCAGTTATCAATATTGTTCGTGATCATTTTCTTAATAGCCTCTGCAGAGGGGATGGTTTCATTTCTAAAGATTGTTTGATTCCTTATAAACCAAATGGTCCACCATCTGATTGCTATCTGTTGTTTCTTCTCCATTGGAAGAGTGGAACCTAAAATTTGTAGAATTTGATTCATATCTCTGTTTTTTGTAATTAGGTTGTTAATGTTTTGAGATATTTGTCCCGGGAATTGTTGTTGGAACTTGTTGATGGGACATTCTATGAATATGTGAATATCATCTTCCGCGAACTGGTTGCACAAAATACATGTGTTTGGTACCGCCCCCCCCTTTAAGGGCGAACTGGGTAGCCGTGGCGAGGCCTTTTTGTTTTATTTTCCAAATAAAGTTCTTAACTTTTGGCGGGGCGTCAAGTTTCCAGATCCATAAGAATTCATCCGAAGGTCTTTGTGGTGTGGATGAGATTAAGTTATAGGCACTTGTCGTTATGAACCAGCTCTTTTTGGAGGGCCACCAGTACAGTCTGTCTGCAAGGGGGGTGATCGGCAAGGGGATTTTCATAATATCCTCTGCTATGGGCTTAGGGAGCACCGATACCAGTTTCTCCTTCCACCATTGTCCTCCTATAATGAAATTGCTTACAGAATCATGTGGATTAATGTTATGTTGAGAGTCTATTTTGTCCTTTAAAGGTGTTGTTGCTACCCAATTGTCTTCCCATCTTCCACCTGCCAGATGAGTCCCGTTTTGAATTTCGGGATATATTAGAGAACTCAGTTTCGACCATTTCCACGATGCATTGCCTTTTCTAGAATAGGTAAGAATGTGGTTGTCTTTCAGATACTTGTATTGTATGATTTTGACCCAATTATTTTCCGGTTCAGCTAGAATTTTCCAAAGGAATTTTAGTTGAAGAGCTTCATTCATCTCTTTGGTTTTTCTAATTCCCAGTCCTCCATCCATTTTTTATTTACAGATTTTGTCCAACTGATTAATGGGCTATGTTGCGCATCTTTGTTCCAGAAAAAGGTTATGGCATGTTGATTTGATCTAGTTGTTTGTGGACTGCTACCGGGAGCATGAAGCTCTGCATTGAGTATAGAGGTTTTGAAGATAAATTCGATACTATTAGGGTTGCTCTGCCCTGGTGTGAAAGGGCATTAGCACGCTATTTGCTCAATTGATCTTTAGATTTGCATATCATTTCGCCAAAAGTTTCTTTGGTAACCCTCCCATTTATGATGGGACAACCTAGGTATTTTTTCAGGTTTCGTTCTAGAGGTATGTTTAGAATTCCTTCTAAGTATCGGGCTCTTGATCTAGGAATACCTGAGGTGGTTTGAAAAGACGATTTATGAAAGTTTACTTTTTGCCCTGAGAATTACTTCCTTTTGAAAATATTATTATGTGGTCCGCAAAGGCCAAGAACGGAACGCAGGGGCCCGAATGGCCAAATTAAAATCCGATGTTGTTTTGGTTAGTTTCTGCCTCCCTCGAAAGTTTACGAGCAAGGATTTCTGCCCCGAGGAGGAAGAGAAACGGGGAGAGGGGGTCCCCTTGCCTCAAACCCCTTGAAGGTTGGAAAAGATCTGTAGGGCCATTGTTTACTAAAACAGAGAAAGAGACTGTAGTGACACAATGCATAAAATAATATCCACAAATTTTTTGTTGAATCCAAAATTTTGGAGAACTGCTTTCGTGAAATGTCAATCTACTCTGTCGTATGCTTTCTCCATATCAAGTTTTATTGCAGCCCATCCCTTGGTTCCTTTTCTAGTGCGAAAGGAGTGGAATATCTCGTGTGCTATTAGGATATTGTCTTGGATTGCTCTATCGGAAACAAAGGCTCCTTGTAATGGGTGTATAAGTTTTCCTATTACCATTTTCAGTCGTTATGTTATTATCTTTGAGTTGATTTTATATAAGGTAGAACATAGGCTAATTGGGCGATAGTATGTAGTCATGGAGGGGTTATCATATTTTGGTATAAGGGAGATAAAAGTGTGGTTAATTTGTTTTAACAGTTTGCCAGAGTGAAAGAAAGTTTTTTGTAGCTCTGATGAAATCGGAGCCAATGATGTCCCAATATTTTTTGTAGAACTCAGCAGTCATTCCATTAGGGCCGGGGGATTTGTTGTTTCCCATTGAGAATACTGCTTTTTTTATTTCACTGTTTGTTGGTTGTTGAATAAGTGATTTGTTTTCCTCTTCTGTAATGACCGAATTGATTCATGAAAGGTATTCTTCTAATTGAGGGGCCCTATACATTTGCTCTCGACTAAATCTTTTCTCAAAGTCTCTTTGAATTTCCCTTTTAATATTTTCATCGCCAATTATGTTGGTTCCTTCTGCTGAGGTAATTGTTCTAATTATCTTCCAATTTCTTCTCCCTGTGGCTACTCTATGGAAATAGGAGGAGTTGGTATCTGCTAACTTTAGGTGTTTTGATTTAGCTCTTTGGTTCCGATAAGTTTTATGGAAAAGGAGTAGCTTTTCTCTTTTAGACAAGAGATTCTGTTCTTTTGTGTATGATTCTGGGTTTTGGTTAGTTTGTTGGGTTGATTGTATTTCGATTAGGGCCTCATCAACTTCTTGTAGTTGTCGGAAAATATTTCCAAATGTTTTCTTATTCCATATTTTAGCCTTTTGTTTGAGAATCTTTGATTTGTGTGTAATTCGGAACATAACAGAGCCTGCACATGATGCTCTCCATGCTTGCTTAACAATATTTCGGAAATCTTTTCTTTGCAACCAAATGTTATCGAATTTAAAAGGGGGTGGTTTGAAACTAGTGTTTTTGGAAATGTTAATTGAAATAGGGCAATGGTCCGAGTTAGGGAATGCGCCATTTTTAGTTGCCAAATCGGGGAACATGTCGATTATTTCATGATGGACTAGCACCCTGTCGAGTTTTTCAAAAATATTATCTGGGCCAAATTGCTTCTTTCTCCAAGTAAATGGGTTGTCGTACAACGGGATCTCGAGCATGGAGCAAGCATCTTTGAATTCCATTAATCTCAAGAATCTTCTCGGAAGGATTTCAGCCCCTCCGCTCTTATCCGACGGTTGGCTTATTTCGTTTAAGTCTCCCATAACTAAGCATGAAATGTCGCTTTGGGTAATCAGATTGTATAGGTGTCTCCAAAAGTCCTCTTTTGCTAAGGGGTTGGGGGGGGGGGGGGGGGGGGGGGGGGGCGTATACAAACAACATTAGACACTCAAAGTTCTCTTTTATGTTCTTGTATTTTACGCCAATAATTCTTGGGAGATGAATAATCACCGAGATGGTTTCGTTTTTGAAGGAGTTTTCATTCCAGAATAGAGCAATACCCCCAGCACGTCCAGAAGTCGGGGACCAACACATGTTTGTGAATCCCGCATTCTTCCATAGAGATTCCTTTGGTTCCGATTCCGTCTTTGTTTCAGCTAAGATTAGCATTTGTACATGATCTAGTGAGCACCATCCATTCATGTTAGTCCAGAAGGTCGTTTTTCCAATTCCCCTACAGTTCCAATATCGTATAATCATGGCCACTTTGTTTTTGTATAGGCGAGCAAAAGGTAAGCCCTCCTATACCCATATCTTATTCTTTTTGCGATGTTCCTCATTTTTCCCGGATTAGTTTTCCCCTTGAGTTTCTCTTGTGATTTTTTAGTCTTTGAAAATATTTCTCTTATTATTTTATTCAGACTACATTTCCCATTATGAAGATAGTGGTTAGCCTTCTTATAGTTTTTCTTAATAAGCCTTCCACTCATAAATTTAGCTTTGATCTTTTAATTTCAAGGTGGGTGATTAAGGAGTCCAAATTTAGATGAGGTGGGTGATCAAGAAGAGTGTTACTGAGAGTTAATTTTCGATTATAAAACTTATTCCTCAGCCTTAAAGGCACAATGCTCAAGAACAACTCAGATCTTTTGTTTTCCTACAAACGAATTGACAAGGCAAGATAAAACTTTGTTTTATAATTTCTTGAACAATTGCTACCCAGTTCCACAAATTGAGATTTTCCCGCGGAGCTCAGCAATAAAACTCCCAGTTTTACATCATAGGGGATAAAGCCCTGATTCGGAAATGTTTGATTCAAAAATGTTTGATTTGAAAATGATTGAATAAAGACCCAGTAGTGATTAGAATAGATTTTTACCCAAGAGGTCGCAACCCTTTCAGTGCTCAATAACACGGTTGAAGATGCCATAAGGGGCACCAAAATCTTCACCATGACCGTTAGAATTTTGGTCTTCTTTTCGGCTTTCGATTTCCTTGCTTTTCTTCCACCATGACCGAGATCTAGAGATCCCTCGGGAATTTTTTCCTCATAGCGAGGTTTTGGGCTCTTTCGGGAGGTGTTCGATAGGAAATTGGCGGAGCCGACCCTTATGGGTTTTTTGCCCTTTTGGGATTTATTCAATAGGAGCTCGGCAGAGCCGACCCCTGGGTTCATAACATCCCAACAAGCAAGTATGTTCCACAACAAGTTACCAGGACAGGAATATAGCAGAGTGTGCAAGCAAGAAAGAGGAATAACAATCAACCAGACCCAAATAGTCTTGAAATTGTTGGACAGACAAATTAGTAAACAAATACATTTAATAGGAGAGCACCCAAACATTCTTTCAAAGATAATGTCTTTCCAAACAGTGTTGTCAATAAGATATGTTTCACTAACTACATTATAGGATAAACATTTAAAAGAACCATTCTCCCAAATGATCTGCAATATAGCTAAATAATACAGATAATCAAAATACAGACGATCCACAAAGTATAATTTTACAAGCAGATACCATAGACTATCATTGTATCTGAATTTAACATTGCATAAATTCGAGAAGAGGTCTCTTAGAAATCGAGGTTCATACCTTCTGAGAGGGGGTTTATGCCTTGTGATGAACTCAATGATGCTTAATTTTGTAGGAGTTGCCTTGGAAGCCACCTTAAGACGCGCTTTCTTAGAACCCTTTCGGGAGGTAGGGGTGAAGAGGAATTCTCCTCAAGCACAGGTTTAATTAAACACCAAAAGGAAGTTTTAATTTTTTCTCAAAACCAATTGATATTCCAAGAAAAAAAAAACAGTAGAAATTTAACAAGATTGTCTCTATCACCATAAGTTCCTTCAGTAGATTTTTTTTCTCCAAATGATTTGAAGCCCTTTCGGGGGGGGGGGGGGGGGGGGGGGGGGGGAGTGTATAATGGGAACACAGATTGCTCTGGTCCCATGGGTTTTTCGCCCTTTCGGGATGTAGGATTTGGGAAGGAGATACCTTTCACCACAAGTTTATGACTTCCATTGATTTGCCGCAACAGACTCATGACACAAAAAACCACCAAAGGGTTAGTTTCAATCATGGGAAAAGAGAGAAGTAATGGTGGAATGTCGGTTGAAGACCGTTCAATTACTCCCAACCTGAGGCGGGGAGAAATTAAACGCCCTCCGCAGAGGGATATTTGCTCGATCCTCTTCCAGAGAAAGAAGTTGTTTACACTATTAAGCAAAGATTTAAGAGAAAGAAGACAAACAGACCTGAGAATGAACAGACACTGAGACCGCCCCGACCAAACATGAATTGGCCGACACCTCTTTCCCCAAGAACGAGGTTTTTTCTTTCGCTTTCTGAAATTCTTTCTAATAGGAACCCCCTTTCGCCAATCGTCCCCCCACTCTTTCGATTTCTCATCAACCGGCCACCATAGCCATGGAGAGAACAGCCCTTCGCGCACCAATAGAAGGAACAAGATCAGGATGGCTTCCCATCGCTGAGATAAATCTACACATGTGCATCCTTGAGAGGAATCGAGAGGAATAGGCGTCGATGAGTTTGGGGATTGCCGGAAATCAGGCAATTAAGGAACTTGGATTTGGGATTTTGGAGCAAAGGCTCAAACCGGCTTGGATCTAGCCGGAGATCGTGCAAAAACAGAACTGAGAATCAGGGTTGGGGAAGGGGTAGTCGAAAGGAATTGAGGGCGCGTGAGAGCGCTCTCATTGAGGTTTTCTCTTTTTTTTCTATATATTTATGGTAAAGATTTTTATCTCTACTTTTATTAATATTTTTTAATTTTTTTTATATTATTAAGATTTTAGTTTTAAAAAATCACGTCACGACGCGGGAATTGTACTAATAATGATTATGGGACAAGTGTCATTCAAAGGATGAAACGGGTCTAAGATTCATACGTTTGAGTGCAATAATTAGCACCTTTTCTTAATGCATGTAGCAATAGCATGACCAGTCTATCAGCATATGCATTTATAAAGGTAGAATTGCTAAGATTTGACCCGATCCAAGAACCCAACCTATCCATCTGAATCCAAATTCGTTTAAACTCAAAAAAAAAATTATTTGGATGGATAAAAAAAATTATTCAGATTGATAGAAAAGATTATTCATACGTATACAAACAAATAGTCTCAACAACTAGATTATTCAGTCAAATTAGAAAGATTATTTATATTTAAGAGATAATTATTCTGTTAAATGTAATTGATTATTCAGTTAAATTATGGATTATTCGTTTATAAGAGGACAATTGTTTAAACACTCATTATAAAAGGTAGAAAAAATTCCTGATGAAATAAAAGATAGAAAACATGCATCTGATTTCATCAAGGATCTAGCCAAACTTAGAAAATCATTACAGGCAAAATTAAAGAAAGATCAAGTTTGGAAATTATTGGACTAATCCAGACACAATATTAGTTCAAGAATTAATGAAGCGTTGTGTGAATCTACCAATATTAACACTACCAAACAAATATGATGAATTGGTTCTTGAAACTGATGCTAGTGATTATCATTGTGGAGCTGTTTTAAAACTAAAAAGGGATAATAAGCTTTGCAGGTACAATAGTGGAAGTTTCAACAAATCTGAATATAATTACACTGTCATGAAAAAAGAGATTCTTGCGATCTATCGTGGAATCAAAAAGTTTATAATCTTTCTAGCCTCTAAACCCTTTAGGGTCAGAACATATTGGAAGGGAATACTGAGTTTTATAAATAACAATTTGATAATACAAAAGCGCATGGGAGACTCATGTGTTGGCAACTAACACTTAACCAATTCACGTTTACTATTGAACATGTGCAAGGATCGAAAAACTCTCTAGCAAACAATCTTACTAGAGAACTTGCATAGAAATCTTATGGATATCAGACGACCAGCATGAGGATCCTGCATGGGTTCGCATGAGGATCCTGCATGGGTTCACACCTAGGTGGACCGTGATCTCTTATTCAATATAAGAGAATATCAGAGAAGGGATACGCCTCTCAGTCTTGTTATTTCAAATGATCTAGGAGTTTATACGCACAGTAGGTACCGCTGTGGGCTCTTCAAAACAAGACACAAGACGGTTGAAAGATTTTTAACATTGGAAATCATCTTCATAGTATTACAATTACCATATGATGTCCAAGACATAATCCGTAAAAACTGGAGAATGAGAATTTTTCCATATTTTTGCTGGGAAGTTACTGACAGAGTTTGTTACAACTGGAGTCACTAAACCGATAGGTGGAACGATTGGAGAAGGCATATAGGTTGGGATACTAGAGCTGGATTAGGAGGGGTATCGTTACCTCTTGCTCCAACTCATGACTTCGAGGTTTTAAAGGTATGGAAGTATGAAATGTGTCATAGACGTTGGGGGAACTGGCCCAAGCAGGACAACATTCTATTTAATTATCTCATCTAGTTCCAGAAAGAAATCTTCAAAAAACTAGCAACTTGGGAAGGAATCAATCAAATCACCTATATAAACATCATCAACGCTTGCATGGAGATTAACCATGAAAAAACTAGGTCACCCCATTATTTGATCAAGGTCTTTATTCCGAATGACTATTGGCCAATTCAAGATCCTATAAGCGCGTATCAACCACCAATAAGAACAGTGGGACAAATTTTGAGTTGGATTCACAACATTCATCGTTTCTCTTACACTCAAGGGATTAATTTAGCAAACAATAGACAAAACTAAATCTATTGAAGAATATCTTGCAAAAGTCGAAGAAGGAGTATATATGTCTCCAGAAGTTCATGAACGAGTCATTGATCATTTGATCACTTATGATCGAGATTATATAGAATCCTTAATGAACGATTTAGAGCTTGATAATTTTCAAGATCTGGAATGGATGACGACGATGGAGATCTGGAAGCTAACATGGAAGAAAAAGGGGTTCATAACCTGAATAATGGAAAAACTCCAAGCTACACCAGAACAATTATGTCAAGATGAAAGCTTTTCGTTGGTCTCTCGTTGGGCCTGCACTGAAGTGGCTTGAAGGGCTGAAACCAAGATCGCTTACAACATGGGCCCAAGTAGAGCAAGAGTTTCTGAATAAATTCTTCCCATCTGCCAAGACAGCACTCCTCCGCGAGAAAATCACCGCCTTCAAACAGAAGCCTGGGGAACCGCTGGCAAAGGCATGGGAACGCTGCAAGGAACTGCTACGATCTTGCCCTACTCATGGACAGCCACCCTACGTCATTCAGGAGATCTTCTTCAACTCTCTTGATCAAGTCACTAAAGACATGATCAATCAGTACACTCGCTATGAGTATCTCACGATGCCACCAATTGACGCCAGGGGTGTGCTAGACAAGCTCACCAATTATGACAACAAATATGGGTCTACTGCAAACTATAAGGAGAACTCCTATGCCAGGCCAACACCATCTATGCCACTCCATGAGGCGGCAAAGGAGATTGACCAGAATCGCAAGCTCCTCAAGCAAGTCAAATATCTGTCTGTCAATCAGCCTTGCATCGAATGCAGATCACAAAGGCACACCACTACTGAGTGCCCACACACTGAGCAAGTCAGAATGACAGAGACACATGAAGAGGCAGCCTACGTTGGGGTCCCAATCGCTGCATGGGAGATCAAAGGTTCTATCAACCACAGTGGAACCAAGGTCCTCCTAGAAACCCCCCACCCTACAGAGCTCCAGGACATCCAGAAAGGGATCAAAAGAAGGATGATCTGCAACTAATCCTTGAGGAGATGCATCGGAATCAAGGCACCATCAACAACCAGTTCCAGAACATCACTACAAAATTTGGAGAACTGGACATCTAGAAATGGGGAATAGAGACCCAGATGGGTCAAATCGTTGCACAGATCCCACGACCATCCGGACAGCTCCCTGGGCAAACAGAACCAAATCCTAAGGGAAAGACCGGACACGTCGCAGCTATCAAACTAAGAAGTGGGCATCAGTTACACGAGCCAGAGGTCGGGAAACATCAAGACAAAGCAGAGCACCAACTCGACATAGAGCAGAATCTACTCGATCTCGAGGAAAGCGTACTCGATCTCGACAAAACTGTCCTCAACCAAGCCCAGAAGTCCAGCTCGGACTCCACTGCACAGCCCAGCAACTCGAGGTCGACAAACCAACTCGATGTCGAGGAGCCACTGGTCGAGATCGAGAAGACTCTGGCCGACGTCGACGACTCTGCAACACCTCCGACGTCTGATCTGGCTCCGAAGCAGAAAAATCAACTGCCTTTTCCTTCCAAGGCACAGAAAGATCCCACTGCAGGTAGGTTTAACAGATTCGTTAATATGCTGCAAGAACTGAATGTCTCTATTCCTTTTACAGAAGCCCTGCAAGAGATGCCTGGATATGTTAAATTTCTGAAGGAAATCCTGAGCAAGAAACGATCAATCTCATAGATCGCAGGCGAATGCAAAGTACTCCACTTTCCTGAAAAGAGACCTGACCCTGGTAAGTTTTCTGTTACTGTGGGTTTTGGACAATATAAATATGAGTCTCTGTATGATTTAGGAGCAAGTGTGAGCATCATGCCTTTATCAATCTGGCGGAAGGTAAAAATAGGATGCATAGAGCTTGTGGATGCCAAACTATACATGACAAACAATACAGTGGTCATCCCTACAGGTATAGTTGAGAATGTCCCCGTCCAGGTTGGTAAATTCTTTGTTTCAGCAGATTTCCTCATTATAGACTATGCTGAAGATCCTACTAGCCTTATTATTCTTGGTAGACCATTCTTAGCTACTGCAGATGCCAAGATTAGTGTTAAGAATCGATCGCTCACCTTCACCATAAGAGATGAGGTTTTAGATTTCTCTTTTGGCCCTGCAAAGGAGGAAATTTCATGGCTAGAGGTAAAAAGCATCAGCAACCACGGGACCAAGCAATCAGCAGAGGAAAGCACCAGCACTGTACTCGAGATCGACCAAGCGTCCTCGATCTCGATAACCTTTCTACTCGATCTCGACAAGCCTTTGTCGATGTCGACTTCCTCTATTGAGCCACAAACTTGCCCAGAGCCTAAGTATGGGGTCCCTGTACTCGAGGTCGACCAGCAGTACTCGACATCGACTAACCCCAAGCCTGAAGATTTCTGCTTTGGGTCCAAAAAGGTAAGTTCATGTATGAATTCTACTCCCCCTCAGTCCATTAAGAAATTTATCAATAATTTAAGGGGAGGTAAGTCCCCATGGCAAGAGAATCTGCGGAAACTAAGAGCTGGAAGGAAGAAGAAGAAGAAAGAGAAGGAAGATTATGCAAGCAACCACATGTCCGCCGAGCTTGCATACTACCATCAGGACCTAGATGATCCAGGAGAAGGGCCAAACATGAGCGGGCCCCACACTAATGGTCCTTGAAGCGCAAACAGAGAAGTCGGCCTAGCGACTCTAAAATCTAGAGCATGTATATAAGATTTTATGAATTTTGGGACTTTTGAACTATTTTTGGTTTTTTAGAATACTTCATGTGGATAGTCTTGTTTTTGTGTGCAATCTAACACTTTTAGGTCAGCAAGCATATAAGGATCGCGAAAAGTGGAATAAGAAGTCCCTGAAAAACAGTCAGAATCGACGAAGGCCAAGTCGACAACGACAAGGAGGAGCAGCCCAGAAACTTGTCGATCTCGAGTAGGCCAACTCGATATTGACTAAGCCACCAGAAACTCCTCGACTTCAGAAGCCACTGGACGCAGAAACCTCCTCGAGATCGAGTTACTCTACTCGAGATCGACTAAGAAGATTTCCTCGACATACCTGTTCTGCCCTCCTCGATGTGTTATCCTGTGAGTTCCTTCCTTTACTCTTGTTTTTATTTAATTTTATACAGTGGGGACACTGTATATTTTAAGTATGGGGTGGGGGAAGAGCTCATTATCATTATTATATGTTTTAGTCTTGCTTTTGGTTTTACATGATGAAATTTAAATTTTTATGTTATGTATTCATGTTTAAATTTTATGCATTTTAATCTTTTGTCATACTTTAGTCTTGTTTTTAGTTGCATAAAAAAGAAAAAAATGCATGTTTAAATTTCTGCATTGTTTTAGTTTTTATACCCTAACTTAGATGTCCTATGATGATAAATAATGATTGACTTGATCATGTAAATCCTATGGCATGTTTGGAAGGTTTAGCCTAAGTCCTCAAAATTGTTTTATGTGGATTGTGAACTTGTGATGAAATTGAGCACATATGATCCAAAGCTAAAGGTTAAAATCCAACAAAAATTATCCCAGTGAGAATTTTGGCCTTATAGGGAGAACATTAAAAATCCCTCTGCTTTCTTGAGTGTATTTACTCTTCCTATGCATCTCTAAATATTGTGATAGTTATTCAAAGTCAATGCATTTATATGTTGTTGTAAATGAGAATTAAATGATGGAGGCACCTTTTAAGCCAATTTTATCCTCTCCCTGCTTGAAGCCAGAACATTAGCCTGAGACTGTTATTGTAAACTCCACAAAATTATCCTTAACCAAATTGAGCTTGACCCCCATTTGGGAATTAAGACTTAGAGTTGGTTGGAATAATAGTTTGCGGAAGGAATGAGCTTGTGTTTCAATTCAAGCAAGAAGGATTTTTGAGTTTATTGAGATATGGGTTGGTTTTATATTTTTATCTTGCTATACATACTATGTAAAAGGATTTTTTGGCTCACCTTATAAATTCACCATTAGTTTTATTTTATTTTCGTTTCAAAAAAAAATTCGAAAAATCGAAAAAAAAAAGAAGAGAAAAAGTATATATGTTTATGAATAAAGTGCATGAGCCAAATTTTATTTCTTTCATTATTTCGCAAGATACATACTTTGGAGAGGTTGAGGAAGTTTGGAAAAGGTTACATACTTCATTGAGATAAATTGGAGAGTTTGGTTGATGCATATGATTGAGAGTTATGGATTGGTTGAGTTGTGTTGGAGATTTAGGAGTCTTGATTCCCGAATTTTATTAAGCACCACATGGCCAAATAATTCCATGCCCTTATATTTATTACCAAGCCCCATTACAACCCCGCCGAATGGAATCTTCTTTGAAGACTTCTATTGAGCGAAGTCGTCCTGATAATTCTTGTTGCATTTTCATAATTGGTTGCGAAGTGGATTTATATTTAAATTACAATGTTTATGAGATTGTATATGGAATTGAGTTGAGAGTTGATCTTCATAGCCTAAACACATTGAGAGTTGAGTGTAAACACATTATTCCTGTGAGGTTGGATTTATATTGCCTATGCCTATGGATCGCTCATATATGTGTGATGACGTTAAATTCACTTGTCTTACATTGCTACTAACTGAGATGTTGCTTTTGACAAAAGGCGAAGACTTGAAGGAAGTGTTGTAGGTCTTGGTTATTGTTTGGTTATTGCTTGAGGACAAGCAAGTCTAAGTATGGGGTGATTTGATGTATCCAAAGTAGCCATGTCTTTATGCATATTTTAGTTCCATATTCTTTACATTTTGCATATTTCGGGTTGGGAATATGTCGAGTTTATGTAGTTTATGTTAATTTGTCAGAAATGGAGATCTACATAAGTTTATGTTTAATATTGCAGAATATGGAGTCATTTCGGGAGAAAACCAAGAAGCAAGGACGGAGGCCCAAGTCTACTCGATGTCGACTAGCCCTAATCGATCTCGACAACCCATGTCTAGGCACACCAGTATCGAGGAGGACCATGTCGAGAAGCCAAGGAGCAGAGTAACCCGACTCCCACACCGTCCTCGAGATCGAGTAACCAACTCGATGTCGACAACGCCCTGAAGATCCACCTGGAGTCGAGAAGATGACCACCCGAGGAGACCAAAGAGAAATTACCCGACCTGATCAGGCTACCCTAACACTACTACTCGAAGTCGAGGAAAGTCGTCGATATCGACGAAAGCCAAGTCATAAACTCGAGCTTGTCGAGAAGAATTGCCCGACCAGCCCAAGCCACACTAGTCGACGAGCCATCTTTACTCGATGTCAACAAAGGTACTCGAGATCGAGGAGCTTGGTGAGCCAGAGTCCGAGCCTGTCGAGGACCAGCAACCCGAGACGCCGAGCCAGCCAAGTCGACGTCAGTTCTACTCGAGATCGAGGAGACTTACTCGAGATCGAGGAACCTTCCAAAAGCCGCGTAACGCGTTGTGAGCTGTCCTACTCGGATTTGGATTGCTTAGGGCCGAAGATTGCCGAGTCTATCCGATTTTATCAAGTTCTATCATGAAGCAGGAGATTTATCCACTTGAAGACTTTTAGATATAATTTCCTTTTTAGATTTAATTCCTTTATTGCATTTATTTATCTTTAATGTTTTAGATATAGATTTAGATATAGATAGAGATATTCTATCCTTGAATAGCAAGGTTTAGAAGGCTGTAAATAAAGCCCATGGGGCTGATTTTAGGAATCATCCAATTGAGAGGAAGAGAAGTAGTTCACAGAGACGGTTTGGGAGTTCGAAGGTTTTAGGGTTTTGGCGTTCAACAAGAGTTGGATCGCCGGGATTGTAAAGTCTTTGAATTTAGTTTAATGCAAGTTTCTTTTCATCAATCAATGTCTGAGGTTGCAATGAAGCGCGAGTAGTCCACCCACTTCTAGGGTTGGGGCGAGCCCGACAATAGCCATGCGCGTTTGAGGTAAAGATCCGACTTTTATTATGTTTTGAGCATCTACTACTTGTTATGTGTTTATTACCCATCTAATGGAGGTCCATGCTAACAACTTGGATTGTAAACATAAAATCGGTAGAGACAATTAGGGTTTCTTGAAAGAGTTGTCTAATTGTTGGAAAAGGCGAAAGCTTATGTCCTTTGATGCAAGTTACATGATTATCTGTTTTGTTTCTGCCTTATGTATGCTTGGTTATCGTTGTTGCAAACCCCAATCTTGGAAGTCCGTTTCATACAGTTTCGTTCGAAATCCCAAAGCAATTGCCTTTACTTTATTTTCTTTCGTTTTAGTTTCTGTTTTCCTCGAGATCGACTAGCACTCCTCGATCTCGAGTTACTGATCTTCGACCCAGGTCGTTGTAGCTTCTGTGTGCAGGTGCTCGACAAGACAACCCGACGTCGATGAAGTGCCAACTCGATCTCGAGTAAGGCCTTGTTGAGGTCGACCACCACCCTGTGCTTGTTGTTGCGCTGTGTTCGACTGTCTGATCTTCTATAGAGTTGCTGTACTCGAGATCTAGGACCCCTGTTGTCAACTTCTGTGAGATTTCTCCGCTGCCTAGGACGACAATTTGTTGTAGGAGGAAAATCGAGAATGCAAATAAAATACGAATAAAGCAAAGCAGATTCCGTCCCTTGCAAATAATTACAAGACTTCCTCCCGATGCAGTAGTGGGAAGTCAGGATCGATCCTCGAGAAAGCGTGTCAGCGGATCCTAGGCAGCGGAGAAATCTCACAGAAGTCGACAACAGGGGTCCTAGATCTCGAGTACAACAACTCGACAGAAGATCGGACAGTCGAACACAGCAGCAGCAACTCAGAAATTTCTGGTCGATCTCGACAAAAGTCTACTCGAGATCGAGTAAGCTTCGTCGACGTCGATGACTGGCTAGTCGAGTACCTGCACACAGAAGCAACAGCGACCTGGGTCGAAGATCAGTAACTCGAGATCGAGGAGTGCTAGTCGATCTCGAGGAAGACAGAGAATAAAATCAAAAGAAAGTAAATGTAAAGGCTTTGGGGATTCGAACTAAACTGAAAGAAAAGGACTTCCAAGATTGGGGTTTGCAACAACAATAACCAAGCATGCATAAGGCATAAATAAAACAGATAATCATGTGAATTGCATCAAAGGACTAAGCTTTCGCCTTTTCCAACAATTAGACAACTCTTTCAAGAAACCCTAATTGTCTCTACCGATTTTATGTTTACAATCCAAGTTGTTAGCATGGACCTCCATTAGATGGGTAATAAACACATAATAAGTAGTAGATGCTCAAAACTTGATAAAAGTCAGATCTTTACCTCAGGCACGTATGGCTATCGTCGGGCTCGCCCCAACCCTAGAAGTGGGTGGACTACGTACTCGCGCTTCATCGCAACCTCAGACATTGATTGATGAAAAGAAACTAATTGCATTAAACCAAACTGAAGAAAGTACAACCGAACAAAGCCAACTTGCTCTCGCTCCTTTGCTCCACTCGGCCTCCCTTTCTCTCTCTACTACTACTTCTCCTCCTGAAATTAAATGCTTAGAAATCAGCCCCATGGGCTTTATTTATAGGCTTCTAAACCTTGCTATTCAAGGATAGAAACATCTATCTATATCTAAATCATTAAAGATAAATAAAAGCAACAATATAATTAAATCTAAAAAAGGGAATTATATCTAAAGTCTTCAAGTGGATAGATCTCTCTTCTTCATGATGTAACTTGATAGAATCAAATAGAACTTGGCAATCTTCGGCCCCAAGGAATCCAAATCCGAGTAGGACATCTCACAACGCGTTACGCGGCTTCTGGAAGCTTCCTCGATCTCGAGTAAGGCTCCTCAATCTCGAGTAGAAGTGACGTCGACTTGGCTGGCTCGGCATCTCGGGTTGCTGGTCCTCGACAGGCTCGAACTCTGGCTCTCCAAGCTCCTCGATCTCGAGGACCTTTGTCGACATCGAGTAAAGATGGCTCGTCGACTAGTGTGGCTTGGGCTGGTCGGCCAATTCTTCTCGACAAGCTCGGGTTTGGGCTCTCAGCCTTGTCGACATCGAGGAAAGTCCTCGAGATCGATGAAGGTGTCCGGGCGCCAGGTCGTGTAATTTCTCTTCGGTCTCCTCGGGTGGCCATCTCCTCAACTCCGGGTGGATCTTCAGGGCGTTGTCGACATCGAGTTGGTTACTCGATCTCGAGGACGGTGTGGGAGTCGGGTTACTCTGCTCCTTGGCTTCTCGACATGGTCCTCTTCGATACTGGTGTGCCTAGACATGGCTTGTCGAGATCGACTATGGTTAGTCGACATCGAGTAGACTTGGGCCTCCGTCCTTACTTCTTGGTTTTCTCCCGAAATGACTCCATATTCTGCAATATTAAACAGAAACTTATGTAGATCTCCATTTCTGACAAATTAACATAAACTACATAAATTCAACATATTCCCAACCCGAAATATGCAAAATGTAAAGAATATGGAACTAAAATATGCATAAAGACATGGCTACTTTGGAGACATCAAATCACCCCATACTTAGACTTGCTTGTCCTCAAGCAATAACCAAACAATAACCAAGACCTACAACACATCCTTCAAGTCTTCGCCTTTAGTCAAAAGCAGCATCTCAGTTAGTGGCGATGTAAGACAAGTGAATTTAACGTCATCACACATATATGAGCAATCCATAGGCATAGGAAATATAAATCCAACCTCACAGGGATAATGTGTTTATACTCAACTCTCAATGTGTTTAGGCTATGTAGATCAACTCTCAACTCAATTCCATATACAATCTCATAAACATTGCAATTTAAATATAAATCCACTTCGCAACCAATTATGAAAATGCAACAAGAATTATCAGGAGGGCTTCGCTCAATAGAAGTCTTCAAAGAAGATTCCATTCGGCGGAGTTGTAATGGGGCTTGGTAAGAAATAATAAGGTATGGAATTATTTGGCCATGTGGTGCTTTAATAAAATTCGGGAATCAAGACTCCTAAATCTCCAACACAACTCAACCAAACCATAACTCTCAATCATATGCATCAACCAAACTCTCCAATTTATCTCAATGAAGTATGTAACCTTTCAAACTTCATCAACCTCTCCAAAGTATGTATCTTGCGAAAGAGGAAAGAAATAAGGTAAATTTGGCTCATGCACTTTATTCACAAACATTTATACTTTTTTGATTTTTTTTTTGATTTTTTTTTAACGAAAATAAAATAAAACTAATGGTGCATTTATAAGGTGAGCCAAAAATCCTTTTACATAATATGCATAGCAAGATAAAAACCAACCCATATCTCAATAATTTCAACAATCCTTCCTACTTGATATGAAACATAAGCTCATTTCTTCCACAAACCATTATTTCAACCAACTCTAAGTCTTAATTCCCAAATGGGGGTCAGGCTCAATTTGGCTAAGGATAATTTTGTGGAGTTTACAATAAAAGTCTCAGGCTAATGTTCTGGCTTCAAGCAGGGATAATGCAGGGTAGGTAAAGAGAGGATAAAATTGGCTTTAAAAGGTGCCTCCATCATTTAATTCTTATTTACATAAACATATAAATGCATTGGCTTTGAATAACTATCACAACATTTAGAGATGCATAGGAAGAGTAAATACACTCAAGAAAGCAGAGGGATTTTTAATGTTCTCCCTATAAGGCCAAAATTCTCACTAGGACAATTTTTGTTGGATTTTAACCTTTAGCTTAGGATCATACGTGCTCAATTTCATCACAAGTTCACAATCCACATAAAAACAATTTCGAGGACTTAGGCTAAACCTTCCAAACACGCCATAGGATTTATATGATCAAGTCAATCATTATTTATCATCATAGGACATCTAAGTTAGGGTATAAAAACTAAGATAATGCCAAAATTTAAACAAGTATTTTTTTTCTTTTTTCGACATTTTCTATTTTTTTTTTATTTTTTTTCTATGCAACTAAAAACAAAACTAAAGTATGGCAAAAGACTAAAATGTATAAAATTTAAACATGAATGCATAACATAAAAATTAAAATTTCACCATGTAAAACCAAGAGCAAGACTAAAACATATAGTAATGATAATTTCACCATGTAAAACCAAGAGCAAGACTAAAACATATAGTAATGATAATGAGCTCTTCCCCCACCCCATTCTTAAAATTTATTGTGTCCCCACTGTATAAAAACAAGAGTAAAGGAAGGAACCTCACAGGATTAACACATCGAGGATGGCAGATCAGGCATGTCGAGTAGAAAATCCTTGTCGATCTTGAGTAGTGCAACTCGATCTCGAGGAGATTTCTGTGTCCAGTGGCTTCTGAAGTCGAGGAGCTTCTGGTCTTGTCGATATCGACTTGGCCTACTCGATATCGAGGAGTGTCTGGGTTGCTCCTCCTTGTCGTTGTCGACTTGGCCTTCGTCGATTCTGACTGTTTTTCAGGGACTTCTTATTCCACTTTTCGCGATCCTTATATGCTTGCCGACCTAAAAGTGTTAGATTGCACACAAAAACAAGACTATCCATATGAAGTATTCTAAAAGACATAAAACCAAAAACAAAAACAAAAACCAAAAATTCAAAAGTCCCAAAATTCATAAAGTTTATATACATGCTCTAGATTTTAGAGTCGCTAGGCCGACTTCTCCGTTTGCGCTCAAGGACCATTAGTGTGGGGCCTGCTCATGCTTGGCCCTTCTCCTGGATCATCTAGGTCCTGATTGTAGTATGCGAGCTCAGCTGATAGGTGGTTGCTTGCATAATCTTCCTTCTCTTTCTTCTTCTTTCTTCCAGCTCTTAGTTTTCGCAGATTCTCTCGCCACGGGGCCTTACCTCCCCTTAAATTATTGATAAATTTCTTTATGGACTGAGGAGGAGTAGAATTCATACCTGAACTTAACTTTTCGGACCTTAAATAGAAATCTCTGGGCTTGGGGTTAGTCGATGTCGAGTACGGTTGGTCGACCTCGAGTATAGGGACCCCATACTTAGGCTTTGGGCAAGTCATTGGCTCAACAGAGGAAGTCGACGTCGACAAAGGCTTGTCGAGATCGAGTAGGAGGGTTGTCGAGATCGAGGAAGGTTGGTCGATCTCGAGTACAGTGCTGGTGTTTTCCTCCGCTGATTGCTTGGTCCCATGGTTGCTGATGCTTTTTACCTCTAGCCATGAAATTTCCTCCTTTGCAGGGCCAAAAGAGAAATCTAAAACCTCGTCGCCTATGGTGAAGGTGAGCGATCGATTCTTAACACTAATCTTGGCATCTGCAGTAGCTAAGAATGGTCTACCAAGAATAATAGGGCTAGTAGGATCTTCAGCGCAGTCTATAAAAAGGAAATCTGCTGGAACAAAGAATTTACCAACCTGGACGGGGACATTCTCAACTATACATGTAGGGATGACCACTGTATTGTTTGCCATGTATAGTTTGGCATCCACAGACTCTATGCATCCTATCTTTACCTTCCGCCAGATTGATAAGGGCATGATGCTCACACTTGCTCCTAAATCACACAGAGACTCATATTTATATTGTCCAAAACCCACAGTAACAGAAAACTTACCAGGGTCAGGTCTCTTTTCAGGGAAGTGGAGTACTTTGCATTCGCCTGCGATCTATGAGATGGATCGCTTCTTGGTCAGAATTTCCTTTAGAAATTTGACATATACAGGCATCTCTTGCAGGGCTTCTGTAAAAGGAATAGAGACATTCAGTTCTTGCAGCATATTAACAAATCTGTTAAACCTACCTGCAGTGAGATCTTTCTGTGCCTTGGAAGGAAAAGGCAGTTGCTTTTTCTGCTTCGGAGCCAGATCAGATGTTGCAGAGTCTTCGACCTCGGCTTGTTGTTCCTCGATCTCGACCAGCGGGTTCTCGAGATCGACTGGGCTTGTCGACTTCGATTTGCTGGGCTGTGCAGTGGAGTCCTAGTTCAGCTTCTGGTCTATGTCGAGCAGATGTTGGTCTAGGTCGAGTACAGTCTCCTCGAGATCGAGTTGAGTCTGCTCTATGTCGAGTTGTTGCTCTGCCTTGTCTTGATGTTTCCCGACCTTTGGCTCGTGTAATTGATGCCCACTTCTGAGTTTGATAGCTGCAACGTGTCCGGTCTTCCCCTTAGGATTTGGTTCTGTTTGCGCAGTGAGCTATCCGGATGGTCGTGGGATCTGTGCAATGATTTGACCCATCTGGGTTTCTATTCCCCTTTTCCAGATGTCCAGTTCTCCAAATTTTGTAGTGATGTCCTGGAACTGGTTGTTGATGGTACCTTGATTCCGACGCATCTCCTCAAGTATCAACTGCAGATCATCCTTCTTTTGATCCCTTTCTAGATGTCTTGGAGCTCTGTAGGGTGGGGGGGTTCCTAGGGGGACCTTGGTTCCACTATGGTTGATAGAACCTTTGATCTCCCATGTAGCGATTTGGACCTCCTGCGTAAGCTGCCTCTTCATGTGTCTCTGCCATTCTGACTTGCTCAGTGTGTGGGCACTCAGTAGTGATGTGCCGCTGTAATCCGCATTCAATGCAAGGCTGGGTCAATCTTCTTTGCTGGCTCATAGAGTGGCATAGATGGTGCTGGTCTGGCATAGGAGTTCTCCTCATAGTTTGCAGTGGACCCATATTTGTTGTCATAATTGGTGAGCTTGTCTAGCACACCCCAGGCGTCAATTGGTGGCATCGTCAGATACTCATAGCGAGTGTACTGATTGATCCTGTCCTTAGTGACTTGATCAAGAGAGTTGAAGAAGATCTCCTGAATAACGTAGGGTGGCTGTCCATGAGTAGGGCAAGATCGAAGCAGTTCTTTGTAGCGTTCCCATGCCTTTGCCAACGGTTCCCCAGGCTTCTATTTGAAGGCGTTGATTTTCTGGCGAAGGAGTGCTGTCTTGGCGGGTGGGAAGAATTTATTCAGAAACTCTTGCTCTACTTGGGCCCATGTTGTGAGTGATCTTGGTTTCAGCCCTTCAAGCCACTTTAGTGCAGGTCCAACGAGAGACCAGCGAAAAGCTTTCATCTTGAGATACTCAAGAGTTGTACCTTCAGCAAGAGTACGACACATGTCAGAAAAATTGGTAATATGTTCAAGAGGACACTCATTAAATTTGCCATAAAAAGCATTATTTTTAAGCTCTATAAGAAATTGAGTGCGAATTTCAAAAGAGTTTTCAGGGATTAGAATCGCCGATTCAGGCACGATGAGAGTTGGATGCATATAATCCTCTGCAATAGTTGGATATTGGGCAAGCTCGGCTTCTGCTTGTTCCCTTGCTTCTTTCTCAGCGGCGATAGCAGCATCTTTAGTGGCCAGTTCCCTTGTAAGCCTCTGTATCAGCTGTTCCTGGGTTTCTGCGGCAGCCATGGCTCTTTTCAGTCTAGCGTTGGCTTGTATAAGACGTTCTGGGTTGTCTAAGCCGTCAAACTCAGGTGGTTGACCAAAACGGCGCATACACCTGTAAAGTAACTCAAAGTAGACGTGAGAACTAACTACCTAAGGCGCGAATGATAGCTTCCCCGGCAACGGCGCCAATTTGTTGATAGGAGGAAATCGAGAATGCAAATAAAATACGAATAAAGCAAAGCAGATTCCGTCCCTTGCAAATAATTACAAGACTTCCTCCTGATGCAGTAGTGGGAAGTCAGGATCGATCCTCGAGGAAGCGTGTCAGCGGATCCTAGGCAGCAGAGAAAACTCACAGAAGTCGAAAACAGGGGTCCTAGATCTCGAGTACAGCAACTCGACAAAAGATCGGACAGTCGAACACAGCGCAACAGCAAGCACAGGGTGGTGGTCGATCTCGACAAGGCCTTACTCGAGATCGACTTGGCTCTTCGTCGACGTCGGGTTGTCTTATCGAGCACCTGCACACAGAAGCTACAGCGACCTGGGTCGAAGATCAGTAACTCGAGATCGAGGAGTGCTAGTCGATCTCGAGGAAAACAGAAACTAAAACGAAAGAAAATAAAGTAAAGGCAATTGCTTTGAGATTTCGAACTAAACTATATGAAAAGGACTTCCAAGATTGGGGTTTGCAACAACGATAACCAAGCATGCATAAGGCAGAAATAAAACAGATAATCATGTAACTTGCATGAAAGGACATAAGCTTTCGCCTTTTCCAAAAATTAGACAACTCTTTCAAGAAACCCTAATTGTCTCTACCGATTTTATGTTTACAATCCAAGTTGTTAGCATGGACCTCCATTCGATGGGTAATAAACACATAACAAGTAGTAGATGCTCAAAACATAATAAAAGTTGGATCTTTACCTCAAACGCGCATGGCTATTGTCGGGCTCGCCCCAACCCTAGAAGTGGGTCGACTACTCGCGCTTCATTGCAACCTCACACATTGATTGATGAAAAGAAACTTGCATTAAACTAAACTCATAGACTTTACAATCCCGGCGATCCAACTCTCGTTGAACGCCAAAACCCTAAAACCTTCGAACTCATAAACCGTCTCTGTGAACTACTTCTCTTCCTCTCAATTGGATGATTCCTAAAATCAGCCCCATGGGCTTTATTTATAGCCTTCTAAACCTTGCTATTCAAGGATAGAATATCTCTATCTATATCTAAATCTATATCTAAAATATTAAAGTTAAATAAATACAATAAAGGAATTAAATCTAAAAAGGAAATTATATCTAAAAGTCTTCAAGTGGATAAATCTTCTCCTTCATGATAGAACTTGATAAAATCGGATAGACTCGGCAATCTTCGGCCCCAAGGAATCCAAATCCGAGTAGGACAGCTCACAACGCATTATGCGGCTTCTGGAAGGTTCATCGATCTCGAGTAAGTCTCCTCGATCTCGAGTAGAACTGGCGTCGACTTGGCTGGCTCGGCGTCTCGGGTTGCTGGTCCTCGACAGGCTCGGACTCGAGCTCACCAAGCTCCTTGATCTCGAGTACCTTTGTCGACATCGAGTAAAGATGGCTCGTCGACTAGTGTGGCTTGGGCTGGTCGGGCAATTCTTCTCGACAAGCTCGGGTTTGTGACTTGGCTTTCGTCAATATCGACGACTTTCCTCGACTTCGAGTAGTAGTGTCAGAGTAGTAATTTCTCTTCGGTCTCCTCGGGTGGTCATCTCCTCGACTCTGGGTGGATCTTCAGGGCGTTGTCGACATCGAGTTTGTTACTCGATCTCGAGGACGGTGTGGGAGTCGGGTTACTCTGCTCCTTGGCTTCTCGACATGGTCCTCCTCGATACTGGTGTGCCTAGACATGGGTTGTCGAGATCGACTAGGGCTAGTCGACATCGAGTAGACTTGGGCCTCCGTCCTTGCTTCTTGGTTTTCTCCCGAAATGACTCCATATTCTGCAATATTAAATAGAAACTTATGTAGATCTCCATTTCTGACAAATTAACATAAAATACATAAACTCGACATATTCCCAACCCGAAATATGCAAAATGTAAAGAATATGGAACTAAAATATGCATAAAGGCATGGCTACTTCCAAAAAAGCCCGACGCACTTTTTTTTCTTCCGGATCTTATTTCGTTGTTTTGAAAATTTTGTCAATTCCATTGAATAATGTTTCAAATGCTATCAAAAAATGTTATGTTATCCCTTTCCATCTAGTTCATGTCAAAATTTACTAATTCTACTGAATAATTTGTCACATGCTACCGAATAATGTTTATGCCACATGCTTTATGTCTTCCCAAAAGTGAGATGTCGTGTTAGATTTTGCTATTCCATGAGCTCAGTATCCACGTCCACTCGCCGAGTCATTCACTTCGCTTTTCCTGACTATTTGGCTCAGAGTCTTTGTGTTGTTTTTTTTTTGTTTTTTTGCGTGTATTTGTTTTCTTTATTGTATTATGACGCTTTGCCCATCTGGCGTTCTTGTGCTCTTTCAGTTTATCAAACATTGTCTGTCTAGTATTTCAAATTTTCAGTTATTAAAAAAGAAGAAGTTAAGAACCCAGGGCTTGGAGTCATGTAGGTTTATTTTTCACCTCAAGGCAGAAACAAAATGCCTTAGCCCTTAGGGAAATAGAGTTTTTTTTTATGAAAAGGAACCCGTCTTGGACGGTAAACCCCGAGCACGTGACCCAGCCGGCAAGAGCCACGTACCAGGTAAACCGGCTTGCGCCGACCGGCTCAACCTATTGGTAAGGAGCAAGGTAAACCATGTATGGAAATCCCAAGGAAAGAGGCGGATGCAGGGATCGAACCCGTAACCTCCTTCCCACCCCCTTGCTCCATACCACTAGGCCACCCCGGCTAGGGAGGGAAATAGAGTTAATCATATTTAATACGGAGTATTAAACTCATGATGTCTAGAGTGAGATAGATTTTCCTTCTCATATGTGTACCTCGATATGATAATATAATGGTGAATAAGGTTACACAGCTTTACTGGTCAGCAAATAACGTAGAGATTACAATTCGGGTCTCCAGGACTACTATCCGGTGGATTTTTCTACCTTAACAAAAAAATGTGGGCAGTTTGCAAAAGTAGACCCAAAAAAAAAACTCATTGCAAACCTAGACTAGTACATAGGAAATTGGCTAAGGGTAGAATGTAGTCTAGTTTTGCAAAAAAAAAAAGGGGGCAACCGGATGAGGAAGTTGCAGGTGAAGGGGAGGGTCATCACTGTAGCACCATATGTGGGAGAGAGAGATTTGGAGGGGGGAGGAACTGTACATGTTAGAGGAATTGGGGAAGTGGCGCCAAGAAAATAGGGAAAAATGGGGGGCATTTATGAGGGAAAAATGAAATGATTAGAATTAAGGGTGTCAATCAACACTTATATAAGCTTGATTTATGGGTGTCATTCCTCATTAAATGCTCTGCAAAAATAGAGGCAACATAGGAGACGAGTGGAAAGGTGAGCGCAAAAGCATCCCCTTCATTTCTGGAAACTGGACACTTTTTGGCTTACCAACAGAAGACATCTGTCTTATCAATATGCCAAACATGTCTTACCATACCTAGAGATTTTGGTGATAATGTGAAGGGGATTGATCGTAACTGTTTTGGCTGGCTGTCAGTGTAATTTTGGTGTCAAAACGGGGTTCTTCATTGGGGGGGGAGAGGGAGCATTTATGAGGGGAATTTGCAATTATTGCATTAATGGGTGTTCCCCAAGCACATATATAAGCTTGAGAGGAGGATCTGAAACTCCACAACATGCCCCGCAAAAAGTGAGGCAGAGAAGGAGAGAAGCGGAAAAGACGGGGGAAAAGTCACACGTGCATCCGAGGAAACGATACAGTACCCATCTTGCCAATAGTACAATTGTGGCCTACTAATAGTGTTCAACTGTCTTGCCATTCCCGAAAAAGTTCAAGAAGATTGTTGGTGGTAGTGGCAGCGATGGATAAGTCATCTTGTACATTTTCTTTGTAGTTGTTCCCCTTTACTATATCAGAACTATCCCCCAGGCTGATAATCTTTTCTCGTGGCGTACCCCAGGTGACAGGGTATGTATCAATGTCGTGTTCGGCAGTTGGTGGACTCCCAGGAGTGGGAGCTTCGTGTTCAAGGGAGAGGCACGTATTGCAGCTATGGTGGTGCCACATAATATTTGCGACAACCAACTGAAGGAGAAGATAGTTTCCAAATTCGCCGTGGACATGGTCTTGTACGACATTAAGCTCACCTACCTCCCTTTTCGATGGGGTGGGCCACTCCGATTCGGGTTCGGGATGACAATGACCTAGAAGCCTACAAGTTCTACAACACTGAATCCGGTGCACGAGCCTGGCCAATCGCACTGCACGTCACCTTACGGATGAAAGCAACAAGCCCTTCCACACCCTCCAGTGAACATCCGTCAAAAGATTCCGAAGGGGCTGACGACCTCTCGTCTCCCACCCCAGGGGAAATACTCCTAACCGGGCCTCCCAGCACGCAGGAAGACTTGGATGATGGTCTTGATGGAGGCGGAGGGGCGGATGAGAAGGTTCGAGGCTTGATCGAGAAGAAAGGGAAGTTGGATGACCTTGGCAGTGACACTAGAGGGCCCTGCCTATGTGCTGAATGTGTAGCAGGGGAGGGAAAGTGTTGTAGGACTGCAAAGGAAAGTAGGAGTGGGATGTAGGGGGGCTTGCTTGGGGTGTTATACAATCTGGTTTTGGTAGGATGGATTACAACGTAATGGTCGGACAGTCTGATGAAGTTGGTAGGATGGATGACAACATAATAGTCGGACAGAGCGAAGATGTGGTACAGCTTGACAAAGTGGATGCCCCAGAGGAGGGTGGCGACGTGAGCAGGTCTGATGTCATCCGACGTGGAAATCAAGTGGTGATCGTCAATAGCGATGACGATGTGGACGTCCTACCCCCCCCCCCCCCCCCCCAACGGATTGGAGGACATAATAGACGTAGGAAGCTCCAACGATGACATGACCGCGGATGGTTTCCCCGTGAAAGTGGATGAGGGAGGGAGGTTGAATGAGACCTCTGAATCGTGGGATGAGGAGGCTGAGGCAGCGCTGAGAGATATAGAGCGATCGTGCCAAGGACACAAACAGCCTTTGTCGACGCTGGAGCAAGTGGAAGAGGGCGTGGCTCGGTTCATTCCTCTACTCGGAGACCCTCGGGAGACTGTGAAGGAGGTTCGTGAGGGGGAGATGTTCGATGCGAAGGATGTCATTCAGTCTAGAGTGAAGTGGGAAGCTTTGCGTGGGTGCTTCGCGACCCAAGTGAAGCGATCGACAACAACGATATACGCGGTTGTATGCCCTGAGCCGAACTGCTCATGGTACTGTCGGGCGTCAACGTATCGGGAAACTAAGAAGTGGATGGTTCGTAAGTTTGTGGATGCACACACTTGCAAGGTTAGTGCCATGAGCATCTTGTTCTCCGTCTATGTACTATGTGTTGGTGGATTTTTATGGTGTAACTCGTTGATCGCATCTTCGCAGTTTTGGTGGCTCGGGAAAGGAGTTGCTTCCCCGTTAGATCAGGACGATGACGAAGTCTCGATTGGGCGTGGACTGAAGCTACTGGAAGGCACACACGGCGAAGGGAGCCGCAAGGGACGGCTTGTACGGGACCTACGAAGAGAGCTACGATCGTATGGCCTCATACCTTTACATGCTTGAGTGAGAAAACCCTGGGACCATAACCACATTATTCCGTGATGATAACCAACAATTCAAGTATGCGTTCGTTAGCTTGGGAGTTTGGCAGACAACCATCCCACACCTCAAACAGGTACGCCCTCGCACCTTTATTATCCTACCCAATGGAACATTTAATCTTACCAATTGTCTACATGTATCCTTCCATTAAACATATTACCAATACTCACAGTACATCCTACTTATTATTATCCTACCAATTGTGTCCTGTGATCCTACCAATAGATAAATTACATCCTACCGTTTCCAACTGCTTGACATTGGCAGGTATTCTCAGTGGATGGAAATTTCTTGAAGGGGAAGTATCGTGGTTGCTTGATGTTGGCGACTGCCCAAGGCACAAACCACAACATATACCCCATTGCATTTGCCATTGTCGACGGGGAGAATGATGCCTCCTAGGGGGGGTTTTCCGTCAAATGAAATGCGTGGTCCCGGATGAGACCCGTGTGGTGTGGGTCAACGACAGGCACATACTTCGAGCGAGTTACGACTTCGCAAAGCATGGCCGCTGCACTTACCATCTCTTTCAGAATGTGAAGGCTTATCACAAGATGAGTGGGCTGCAAAACCTGTTCTTCCTAATGGTAAAGGCATACACCGTTGCGGAGTTCAATGGGCACTTCGACGCATTCAAACAGAGGTCGCCCACTGGTGCTGAACACATTAAGATGGCGGGTTTCTCCAACTGGGCCCGGGCTTTCTATCCTGCCAATCGGTTCAATATCACCACCACAAACCATGTTGAGTGCTTGAACTCGGTATTCCTTGAACCTCGTGACCTGTCGTCACCGCCCTGATCGACAGTATACTGGACACCGTGGGTGGGTGGTTCGTGAAGCGTCGGGAGCTAAGTTTGAATCCTAAAAAAGTTGTGACTAACCATGTGGACACCGTTATGAGGCAAAACGTCATACATTCTATATGTCTTTAGGTGAAGACTTTGAGCGAACACGAGTATGACGTCCCTAAAGGGCTGTCCGCATGGCTGGTCAACCTGTCCGCTCGGAGTTGCACATGTAAGCACTTTGAAATTGACCAGATTCCTTGTGCACATGCCATCGCTGTGGCCAAGGTCCGTCGTATCAACCCATACTCCCTCGTCCATCCTCTATACAGGGCTTAGGCTTGGCGCGCGTGCTACGAAAATATCGTCTACCCAGTGCCACCTCGTGACACATGGGCGGTGCTTCCATAAATAGCTACAAAGATTTGCTTTCCCCCGGTGATGAAGCGTGCGTCGGGAAGGCCGAAGACCAAGCGCTATCCATCTAGGGGAGAGGGTAGGGGTCAAAGCGTCGTCGATAGTAGTGTGATTTCGTGGACGTTCAGGGCAGCTGACAGAGTTATTTTGGGGAGTCATCGGTACGCGCTATAATATTTTGGTGATACTTCTAGTTGCGACAGTATTTTTTGCCATGTGTCTTATATTATGGGGCTAATTCTAATGGATACTAGTAATGAATGTCATATTTTGGTCACAGTGTCATAAATTATCGGATATATTAGGTATTTCTCTATTCGTACTACCAATATAGTGTATTTATCTACCAATTCGTTTCTACTTATCCTACCATTAGTGTACTGTCATCCTACCAATTACGTCATGAAATTGACAGGTTACAAATATGTTGTTTCTATCTTACCAAAGGTTTCGTGATATCTGCCCAATAGTATCGTATTATCTTACCAATGCTACAATTGATGCAAACATAAACTTAGCACCAAAAACATTGCAACCGTGAATCTAAGCAGGAGACATTGAAGAGAAACATAAATACCAGTTCAAACCATTACAATCACAACACATTAAAACTGTTAACAAAAGACATTACAACCAACAACAAAAGTTTCAAAACAAACATAAGTTTCCACATCGCCGAAGTTTTCAAACGACAGAAGTTTCCAAACCAACAACATCACAATCCAGTAGATAATGTCTTAACAAACCAAAAGCCATATACGACGGACGACGACGGTTTGGGGAGAGGCCTACAAAGTGTTGCATTGTATGGAGAGTGCCAAGTATTGGCGGTAGGGCGCAATAAATTTGTCGTTGACGATGTCGAATGTTTCAACGTCCTCTACCACCAGCTGCAACGTCCTGATCACGTACGCTCCACAGTCACCACTGCACAACAAAGGATTATTAAAAAAAATCATTACATCTTACCATTTCCATCCTTTAATCATATCATTGGTTGGATTATATCCTACCATTACGTTTCTTCTATCTTACCAATATCAGTAGAAGTACATAAACCACGAGAGAAGAGACACTTATGAGGTTTCATTGCGGGGGATCTTCACAGCGCGAGAGATGGTGAGAGGGTTCGGGACGTGGATGGTGTGCCTCGCACAGAGCTCCACAGAGAATTGCATGGCCATCGGGATTAGCTTCGCAACGGGCTCGATGTGGTTCTGCAGCTCATTGTCCTTGATTTGGTACTAGTCGTTGTCCAACACTTCGATGTTCCACCTGACCAGGTCGATGACGAGCCTGATCCAGTGCTTACCCTTGTAATTCCAAGGCGCCAAGATTTTGGCGTTCGCGACTGACCAGGTCCTCCCGTGGTTATCCAGAAGTGTCCCCGTAAAATACTTCAACAACGCCCTCGACACATTGCGGTTCGTAATGCGGCTCACTGCGTCCAACTGTTTCACCACTTGCTCCTGCCAGTAGGGGTCGAGCACGACGACGCCCGACTTCTGGTCACCCTCCTGATCGTCGAGTGTCTTCCGTACGAGCACCAGGGCCTGCTGGAGGTGCTGCGTTATGGGGTAAGTTCCAAATTCCAATTAGTGGTAATCCCATGACATAAGTGAAGGAGGAAACTTCTAGTTGGTGGAATTTCTGCGTACCTCGGTTGATGTCCATACGCCGGGAGATATGAGGGCGTTGAAGAACTCCTTGTTAAATTGGGTTTCATCAGGGCCCGTCACCTACCCGGGGAACTTCTCCATCCACGCCAAGAACTGGTCTTTTGCTGCTTCCGTGACCATTCCCTCCTCAGCCGCGTCAGTGGTTGGACACGTTGACTTTGCACCCTTCTTGGCCCGCTTAAAGGGTTGAGTCATCACGTAGTCCCCTAAGTCGGTTGGTTGCTTCCTATCGCACTTGCCTCTCCTCAGCTCCAGCTTCGTCTCCTAACAATCAAACAGGAAGGTTACACCCAAGTTATTTTCAAACAGTAGTAATTATCCTACTCATATGAAAGTAATTTCATACCAAATGATCATATTTATCCTACCACCACACTAACTTCATCCTACCAAAAGGGATACCTACTGTAATACCATCACACCAACTTAATCCTGCCGAAAGGCGTAAACTATCTTGCCAAAAGGGAAAACCTATCTTACCATCACACCAACTTAATCCTATCAAAAGGGAAAATGACATTGTAAACGACATTGTACGGTTTACCTTTTCCTCCCCGACATCTGGATTAGACTCAGCCTTGGAACCCTTCCCTGCAGCTTGTTTGGTAGCCTCCTTGCCCTTGTCGTCCCCACCTTGCTCGACCCCACCCTTGTCTCCTTTCTTTACCTCATCCTCAGCCTTGTCCCCCTCCTCGACACCTTGCTCAGCAGCCTTGTCTACCTTGTTACCCTGGTCCTTGTCGTCGTTGTCCTCGTTGCCAGCCTTGTCCCAGACCTCCTCTTTTGCAGCCTCCTTGGCCTTTTCCTCAACCTTGTCAACTGTGCCCTTGCCCTGCCCCTTTTGATAAGAGTTCAGCTTATCTTTCTCCTCCGTCTTATCCACAACCTTCTCATCCTCCTTGCCCTGCCCCTTGTGATCAGCGTTCAGCTCTTCTTTCTCTTCCTCCTTATCCTCAACCTTCTCAGCCTCCTTGTCAGCATCCTTCTCCACCACCTCGTGAGCCTCCCTGTCCACCAACTCCTCGTCATCCTTCTGACCATCGTTCTCAACGTCATCGTCAACCAAAGACACATACTCATGCAAGGGGATTCAGTCATTCAGTCACGTATTTTGGTATACCAACACTTCAACATTATCCTACCAATTGCACATATATGTCATACCATTGATGCTTCCCAAGATAACAGATGGACAAAGAAGCAATTACCTTTCCCTTTTCGCCCTTCTGAGATAAAGTCTTCTTACAATCTCTGGAAACCTCACTTATCCTTTCCTCAAGAACCGCAAACCGGCTCCCCATCTTAACCATCATGCCCCTACATATTGCCTCAACATTCGCCACTATTCGGGCCTCCAGTCCGATGCTCGACACATCTGACCTGGACTGGGTGGTTCCCTGACTGGGTCCAGCCATGGCATCCTCTAGACGTCGCTTATCTTTCCTGGCCCTGTGGTGCTCTACCACAATCCACAATCTGGTCGAAGAAGGCGTCTGGAGAATCTTTCTTGTACGAGGCATTGTGGTGGGCGTCTCTCTCTTTGTGGCTAGGGTGCATGATGAGGTCTAGCTTGACGAGCCGGGCGTGCTCATCTATTTTATCGTCTTTGGGGGCGTCGAGGTTGAGGAATGATTTCACGTTCTCATAGCGGATGTGGCTGTTAGGGGTTTTCCATCTCATACACCTAGGGATGATGGTGTCGTCAATGTTCCGCCCGAAGTTATTCCCAATCTCTGGAAAGGTCTCATACACCCACAACTGCATACAAAATATGGTAAGATATTAGCACACACTTTGCATGACAACTTCACATAGTTGGTAAGATTGTATTTTCCATTTGCCAGACGAGCATTCTAACTACATTTGGCAGGATATAAATACCCCATTGGTAGGATATAATTCCCCATTTGGCATCCCTACAGTCACAAAAAGTGTGAATTGGGAAAGGTTTTGAACATATTTCAGAACTTCACTAACCTGGAAGGCCATGGGGAACCCGTAGAGCGCGTATGTTGGCTTGTCTTTTAGGTGACTCTTTGCAGTCACCATGTCCTTCAACGTCCCAGCGAGGCTGTCGTGTAGCCTATCGTACACCAGCCGACCCCAAGGGAAGTCCAGAAAACATGTGGTGTCCTCCAGCAGCAGCTTCACAATCCACCCTCTGATTTGTGTCTTCTTCTCCAAGCCAAACAAAATGCCCTCCACTATGACTAGGAGGGCAAGCTTGTACTTTTTCATTAGGGAGCCCGATTCAGTCTCTTTTTCGTGCTCCAACGCTCTTTCGACATCCTTCAGACACACCTTCTCCTTCTTGAAAAGCTGGTAAATGGCGCCCTTGTGGTTGCCCTCCATCACATCCGTGGGGGGTGGTGAGCAGTTGAGTCCCGTTATCAAGGCGAACTCGTGAAGCGAGAATCGCACGTGATGCCCCTGGATGACGTACCACGTCTCGTGTTGCTTCCGCGTCTTGAGCTGTCAAATGAGGCAGAAGTGCACCAACTATGCGGAAAATTTATTTATGGACCCCATCTTGACGATGCCCCCAAATTGGCTCTTCGTGAGAGCCTTGTAATCCTCCCGATCGATGCTTATGTCCAGTCCTTCAAGCAGTTCAAAACTTAAAAGGGATAACACCCTCCCATTGAAGTGGTCTTTCTCCGCCACTACCAGCACAACCTGCAATACATGTAACAATCTTAGGTTCCAAAGTTTTTTCCCAAGCATTACAACCACAACAAGATAACTATATTCGTTTCTTTACCCCTGGGTTCTTGGTCCTCCCCTAACTTTCTTCTTTCCTGTCTTTGACATTTTTTTTTGCTTATTGAACAATACGTACCTACAACACAATCACCACACACATGCATTTAGACATTCAGGTCACCAAATCGGTCATACCGACAGTTTAAATATACCCTACCAATAGCATATTAATTTCCTACCAATGCTGCTATCCTCTTCTGTCCTACCAATTTCGCATTTCAGACAAGTTTCAACACTACAAAACCAATCCACCAAAAAATCCTACACCATCGTCGGCTAACCAGTTGTTCAAATATATCCTACCAATTTCCTTACCCAGCCCTACAAAATCTGCTACCAAAATTTTAGACACAACCTTTTGTTTTCCGTCCTACCAGATGTGCAGATTTCCCCTACCGATTACCCCCAATCTTGTGGATTCCCGACCCATCCGACCCCCTCCTTGCCTTTTGTCCCCAATTTCTTACCCAACATCCCCTAACCCTTACCCATCTGTTTCCCGACACCCACAAACCCTAGTCGCACCCAACTCCCCAAAATCGACTCTTCAAATGCACCCCTAACCCCTCCTATTTCATTCATCTACTGCTAGGCAACTGCAATGACACCCTCATGTCTCAATTTCTTCATAAAACCGCCAATAACCGCGCCGCGCCCCTAATACCCCAAAACCGCAACTGAAATCACACCTCAACACTTGTTTACCGTTTTCTTTGACCGCTTCCTTCCTCCTTGGTAGAGTTTTTGGTGAAATCGCCCTTCTTCTTCAACCGTGTCCTGTCGCTCCTCCTTTCTCTCTCTCGCTTCAAACTGGAATGAACTGTCTCTCTCCCTCCTCGTTTTGATTTTATAACTCCCGCACTGCTTACCTGCTATACCCGGTTCTGAACAGTTTCAAATGACCGACGGTTTTTTTTTGCTTGGGGTAGACGGGTTTAGATTGGACATTATTGGACCTGCTAGATGTTTTTTTGCAATAGGTGCAAAATTTGGTCTATTTTGTACCCTTCTTGTGAAAACGTAGGTCTGTTTTCTTTTTTTAAGAAACGGGTATCTACTCTCAAACAGACCGTACAAATGTGAAGAGGAACAGTTCTTTGGTGGAACCACAACCAACAAGAAAACGCCACGTGTACGCCATTTAAGGGAATCTCCAACTTAAATCTCAATTATTCACCCACAGCCAAAATAAGTATCGCAGTCAAGAAAAAAAGCGACAACAATGGCGGGTTTGATGTCTTCATCCCTCTGAAGTCTGAACTCTCATCCTCTCTTTCTGCCACCACACGCCTCCTCTCCCCTATATAAACACCCCGCCTTCTTCCATTCATCCATCACTTGCCGATTTCGCCCCCCTCTCCTGCTTATCCTTTAAGGTAATCTTTTCAATTTCAATTTGAATTCTCCTTACACCATCATCAATTTCAATTTAGGCTTTTGCGAGGCTGTGAAATTGTCTGTGATTTTGAGGTTGCTCCTCCACCGAGATTGAGGATTTTACGTTTTTATTGATTTTAATACTAGGCTGGAATCGTTTTTTTTTTTAAATTAGCTTCGATTTTGATGAATTCTCGTCTATTCAGTTTAGTGCTTCGGTTGTCGTATTCAGATCAATGTGTTTTTTCATAGGTTTTCTGTTCAATTTCATCAATCTTGAGAGGGATCTGACTATTTTAAAAATGAGGAGCAATTAACGTTCTCTAAAAAAATTTCGCCATTTCCAGTGTTTAAATGCGTTTTCCAGTTACCTTGTTGGATTTTGATTATGAAATGATTGGATTTGAATGGGAGAATGTTGATTAAACTCAAAGTGCATCTTCAAGTATCCGATGATGCAGATGAATTAGGTTTAGTACTGCTACATATCTTCAGCTGCAGTGTAATATTATGAATTTTGCTTGCAAACTCATATTATATCATAACTTGTGATTGTAAATTTATGCCATGAAGTTGATTGTTTCCTTCTTTTGTGGATACAAAAGAATACATGTTTTCAGCTTACTACTGATCAATTGTGAGGATGGAGAGTAGAAAGGTACTGCTGGCTGCAATTCAGCTTCTATGCATAGTCTTCTTGGGATTTGTTGGCAAGGGGAGTGCAGGAGTGACAAGCAGATTCGTGCGATCTGAGTTTCCAGCCACCGACATCCCTCTCGAAGATGAGGTTTTTAAAGTTCCAGATGGTCACAATGCCCCACAGCAAGTATGAACCAATTCACATCTCTGGAAGATATAAAACTACACATTTAAAAAATTGATTCACTCTGTGTTTCTGGTGTGACCAGGTGCGTATAACACAAGGTGACTATGATGGAAAAGCTGTCTTAATCTCCTGGGTGACCCCTGATGAACCAGGGTCTAACACAGTACAATATGGAACATCAAAGGACAGTTATGAGTTTACTGCAGAGGGCACTGTGTCAAGCTACACCTTTTACAAGTATAAGTCGGGATATATTCACCATGCTCGTGTTGATGGCCTTGCGGTAAAATTCAGTTTTCATCACTCACCATTTGTCTCAAGTCTTAACTGTTTAAGGCTAATAGTGTAGAATTTTATATGTAAATATGATATTCCTCAGTGATTGCAGATTCAGAAGCAACTTGTTAAGAATCTGTTACCCTTTGTTTAGAATCAGTATATGCTACTAATTCCTCTTTCTTTCTATCAGTACAACACCATGTACTATTACAAGATTGGAAGTGGGGATTTCGCTCGAGAATTTTGGTTTCAAACCCCTCCAGAGATTGGTCCAGATGTTCCCTACAAATTTGGAATAATTGGTAGGTTATTTGCTTGGACATTTTGTTCCTTCCAAAGAAAATTGAGTTGTGTGTTTTTCTTTTGGTTCCCAGTCATGAACTATGAAATTATCAATTCTCTGGTCTGACTTAAAACATATGTTAGATATCTGAGTCTCTAGATGATCCAACCTTATATCCCAGGCTTAGAGAATATCCTCACAAACTGATCTCCACATTCAGTTTTTCTAGAGTTTTACAGTGAATAGTGTTTGACTACTGAAAGAATGGCATCAACTTCAGATATGACAGAATTTATTAAAACAAAAATTATAGTTTGTTTATTTTCCAAAAGACATCATCATTGGACAAACTTTACGTCCTTAAAACAATTTTTTTTGAACAAGAATATGGATACAGTTGAGCAACATAAATTCCATATCATGGAATATTACAATTATAGTTTTATGAATGCATAAACTTGTAGCATTTCTCTATTTCAGGTGATCTGGGCCAGACGTACAACTCTTTGTCTACTCTCCATCATTATCGAGAAAGTGGAGCCCAGACTGTCTTATTTGTAGGGGATCTGTCTTATGCTGACAGATATGAGTACAATGATGTTGGAATTCGATGGGACTCTTGGGGCCGTTTTGTTGAGAATATTACAGCATATCAGCCATGGATTTGGACTACTGGAAATCATGAAATTGACTACATGCCTTACATGGTAAGAATAATTATGAATCATGCACTGCCTGTGCATAGCAGATCTAGCATTATCCTTAGCTTTTTTCTGGTTTTTTTATGTATGTGATTTATTTATTTTTACTTTCGTGCCTGTAAATTTAGAATTTGGAATAGAACAATTAAGAATTCAAGGTTAGAGACACCCTTTCCACATGGACCATATCCCAATTGCTTGACTGAATAATATAAACAGTAACCGTTACGAATCAAGCATTCCTTTTTCTGTTTTTTAGTCATTTGATCTGTCGGTTGTTACATATGCAGGGGGAAGTCACTATGTTCAAGAATTTTCTCTCAAGATATGTTACACCCTACACTGCCTCCAAGAGCACTAGTCCTCTTTGGTATGCTGTAAGGCGTGCATCTGCTCATATTATTGTGCTGTCAAGTTACTCCCCTTTTGGTAAGCTTTCACCACTGAATGAATCATTTCTGTAAGATAAGCTAAGCAATGTATGTACATATAAACTTATGAAATTACCAAATTTATGATTCTGGCATATGCAAAAATTTATATTCTGAACTCAACAATATTCATAAGTATGCATATTCTTTGAGCAGTGAAATACACACCTCAATGGGTGTGGCTTAGGGAAGAACTGCAGCGGGTCAATAGGGAGAAGACTCCTTGGCTTATAGTTCTGATGCATTCTCCTATCTACAACAGTAATGTAGCACACTTCAAGGAGGGAGAAAGTATGCGAGCTGCCTTTGAGGAGTGGTTTGTCCAAGCTAAAGTAGATATGGTTTTTGCTGGCCATGTTCATGCTTATGAAAGATCGGTATGCTATCCAACCCTTTTCTTTATTTTTTTAGTATCATTTTCATTATTAAGCATGCTGAAAAATTAGATGAAGTGTGGTGCTGGGCTGATATCTTCCTAATTCCATGCATCATTTGTTGCTAGTATCGGATCTCAAACATACGCTACAACGTATCAACTGGTGAACGTTATCCTGTACCGGATAAAGATGCACCTATTTACGTAACTGTAGGAGATGGGGGAAATCAGGAAGGTTTAGCTGGGAGGTAAATCAATGAACTCTTTCTTGATTGAAGCTCTTCTTTTCTCTTCTGATGTATAAATATCGTACCTTTTCTTATAACTTTCTTTCCAGCATATATAATATTCCAGCAACTATGATTCTGCAGGTTTAGAGATCCACAGCCTGATTACTCTGCATTCCGGGAATCGAGCTATGGGCATGCAACCTTGGAGATCATGAACAGAACCCATGCTGTTTACCACTGGAATCGTAACGATGATGGCAGAAGAATTCCCATAGACTCGATGATTGTCCACAACCAGTACTGGTAAAGTCCAATTCTGCTCCATCTTGTGAGTCTTAAGCAACTACAATGACAAAAGGAGAGAAATATTAAACAAAAGGATAGTTATCAGTCAATTTGTTTGCTGTTGATCAATATAAGAACAAACACTTCGGGCGATGCAGGGGAAGCCACAAGCGAAGAAGGAAGCTGGTGAAGTTGGGACTAAGAACTTTCCTTGGCAGAACAGCTGGTTATATGATGTAGGTTCCGACTTGTGAGGGCATGAGTTCCATAAAAAGATCTGGCGAGGTTCTCAAGGAAATAAACTGGTTCCTGATGAAAATAACCCTGCCAAGAGATCTTAGTAAGAATGGTTGCATTCCATTCTGGTTTTCAGATTCATCCTTTTATGTGTATCAGGAAGCATGAAAGTATGTATTTGCTGAAAGTATGTATTTGCTGAAAGTATGTATTTGACTCTTGATTCCAATCTACTTTGAAGTTGGCTATTCAAAATCTCAAGGTATTCCTAATTTTAAGGAGTTTTTCAAACTTTAATGGAGTTTAGATTTATCAAAGTTTCCCTTACATGAAATCATATCCAAGAACAATGGTTTCACATATAAATTGAAATCATGTCACTATAACCTTCTATTAAGAAGAACTGTGTTTAACCTGTTTGTAATTTGTTCATTTGATAATGTACATATCAAAAGGCTCTACAACTCAAAACATAATTACACAAGGCTAATGTCTTCCATAATCCCGCGAATCTAGGAACTCTGATGACAATCTACTGCAGGCTGGATCTAGCCCTTGAAAATGGCAGATCTTGTAGTAGTAGTGTACAGCAAATCTATCTGTCTTGTGAGGGGGGTGTCGACTGGAGGCATACACATCAAATATGACGGTGGACATTTTGAGGAGTCCACTTGAGATTGATATTAAGTTTGCCTTGCGTGGCCTCATCCAAGGTTAAACTATCTCTGTACTCGCCTTCCATTATAACTCTTGTTAGCGTCACTACGCAGCGTCCCATGTAGTCCTACAGGCATCACAAAAGCTTCAAATCCATATAAGATCATGCAATGTGGTTCTTTTCTTTGGAGATGATAAAGAGATTGTCGCAGAAAACCATGAAATGATATTGCATGTAAAAATGGCGACTTACCTTCCCAAATGTGTCATGATCCCAGACTTCCAGCATGAGCATGTCATGCAGTCCATTCTCCACAAGGAAGTCAAATGTTTGATTCCATACGGGTTCTAAGCTCTCATTGACAACCTGGAAAAGAGACAATCGTTAAAACATGCACGCACACCAGAAAACGAAACAAAGATAAAAACATTCTTACAGCATGTAATCTGGTATATGCCTTAAAGACAACATGTATTATGCGGCTAAGCATCAACAAGTGATAAAAACAATTCAGAACTGCAGGTCGCAAGTTAATAGAAAGGATGGAATATGGTCTCATGGTGGTTTCGCAGCACAAAGACATATGTTCAAATGCATCTATATGGGGCAGGGCAGGGATTAGTTTTACAGCATTTTTTTTTAAGTAAAAATACGTTATCGGAAATGAAATGTGGAGCTAGTAGATATCAAGGAAACCCGCCCTTGTTTTGTTTCTTGTTTCAGATTTCTTCATTTTAACGACAACATACGGATCAGCCTTCCCCATTAGATCAGCAGGAGCCAAGTCTTCTGCGGAGATAATGGTGACAGAAAGGACTCCTCTAACAATTTCTCCATTTTTCCTCGGTATTTTGGATGCTCCATTCTCAGAAGCTGCCATTTCTTCTATGCCCGTATTGAGAACCTTTTCTAAGGAGGTCAGAGAACCATTTGTAGCAAAAGGATTTTTGAAGCCATTCTCAACCGAATTGGGAAAATACACAAGCTCTAAATGTACCTACAAGTGGACGGGCATATCAAATTACAAAATTAATGGTGGCAATCATGGACGAGCTGAATATAACTTTTGTTCAAGGAAAATATGTACAAAATAAGAAAACAGAGATTCAAAGAGTTCCTGAATTATCAATGGAGGTAGTTAATTTGATAAAATAAGATTTTCCTAATTGATAGAAGCAGTTCTCACCTCACCCCGGTTTTTGATATCTCTCTGGACTTCCAAATCTTTGACCAGTTTCAACCACACATCTTTGACTTTACCAGGCTCAAGATCCTTGAGGTTGAACTGAGCACAACCTATAAGTTCTGCAGCCTGAAGTCCTTCATCATCGTAAATTTTCACGGTCAAGTGTTGAGTAGATTTGTCTTCCACTACAAATTCAAAGTGCTCATTCCAAATGGGATTCAAGTCATTGTTCTGGAGAAAACAAGGAAATGTGTTACGGCTCACATAGATTGAGTTAATTCAAAATGAAGTTGTATGTTTGACTTACAATCACTTTACTGTTCTTCATTCTATCCCGCAGAGGACGTACATACAACTTGGCAAAGGGATCTGATTTTCCAATCAAGTCCTTGTTAGTAAGATCCTTAGCTTGTACAAGCTTGACTTCTAGTATTCCTTCCGGCTTGAGCTCTAGGTCACTGCACATTTTCAAATTTATGAGAACAGATAACAAAATGATCTGCCACAACAGTTTCAATAGTAAATATATGACCAAGACAGTTAGATTAGATTCTAATAATTCATAACACTGAATGGAAGTACTCCAAGATAAGCTACAATAATGGAATTAAATTATATTATGCTTCAAAGTACCTGTAGCCCCCAGGTATAATAGGGATGACTTTACGAACTGGCCACATTATTGAATCCTCAATTGCGTCTTTTATGGTACCCTGAACATATTGTGTTATATACAGCAAGAAAAATAAAAATAAAGCAGAGACACTATATCGAACACTACACATAAATACAACTGTGTTGACACCATCATTGAAGTGGGATCTACCAATTACCATATAACAAAGATGTCCATTAAAATGAAAGAGTATTGTCCATTAAAATGAAAATCATAAGTAACACAAATCGTAATAACATAATCCCTTATCCAAGTAGGATTTAACAACTACCATATAAAAAAGATGTAAAAAGGAATAAGAACCACTATGAGGCACCAAACAGCATGAGCCTTCTGAAAGCTAAGTAGATAAAATAGTCCAAAAGCAAATACAAACACTGGCAACTCTCAGAGAAACCCATGTAGCTGTTATTGACAAATAGAGTAAGGTTCAGCAACAGGGACTTCCTTGAGTATAATACGTCAACCGTTATTTATGGGGAAGAAGATGAAACACCTTTATGATACTTCAACTTAGAAATTACAGAATTGCTAAGCCCAGTCTAGTTATGCCTTATATCATACGGGAACCATGAATATAAGAAGATAAAACTATTATTTATGGGGAAGAAGATGATCACCCAATTCCTCATTTCACACTTCTAGATCAATATACAATATATTTGAAACGTATTTGTGTAACAAAAAAACGAGACTTTAAAAAAAAAAAAACTGACCTCAATAGCGTCATAAAGGCCAGGAATTGCTGATATGTCCCCACCAACAACTTTGAGAGCGAAGTCCATTTTTTTCTGAAACGAAAGCACAGGGACAATTACGTGTATTAAAAGATGAGAATGAATAACAAGCACAAATTAGCAATGAATAGATACAAGGTCCTGCTTAAACACAATAAGCGTTTATATCCAGAAGACAGAGATATAATACTGACTTGCTTCACCTCCTCTGTGAGTAAATAAATTTAATGATTTATGGTACTCCGTATCAAGTTTCTGGTAGTTTAGAATCAGAGTACCATTCAATACTTCAAACTCACATATATCATGCAAAAATTTACATCTTCAAATTCAAGTACTAACATGGATTAAGCCACTATACTTTTCACATAGCAAACACTTATCTGCCTGGCCAAAAAGCTAAAAGCAAAAGTACTGCCCTAACAATCAGCATCCGCACACTGCATGAGCCAAAAGCATCAAATAAGGAGTTCAATAACATGATAGAGAAGATTACCTTTTGCCTCAACGAATAACTAATGGCTCCAAAACAAGGAAGCGCTGGAGCTAGAGGCTTAAATATGAGCCTAAAGACGCCCGTAAACCCAATATCCTTCACCTATACAAATAAAATAAGATCTATGGTTCAGTTATTCTTTGGGAATAATAAAATTCAGAGACAATCTTTTTCCAAACAACAGAAAACTACTATATCAAACACCAGAACATTATATTCGCCGTCTTGATGTATTCTTGACTGATTTATATTTAGATTTTATCAAATGAGAAAGTTTATAAAAATGTGGCCTACGGCCATATGGTGAATAATAGTGCAAGCTTCCATGGAAGGCAATGGCACAATAGCTCTTAAGTCCAGAGAGTTCAAGAGACCAACCAACCATAGCAATTATACAGCAAGAAAAAAAAGACAGCAACAGGAATTTTTGAAATCAAGGTGTAGATACATAATAAAAATCATATGGTTCCTGGAGCAATAACATTAATGATGGTGATGAAATCAAGGAAAATCAAACATGAACAACATTTATGCCAATCTTACCTGGACAGGAAGTGCCACACCAAATCTTGTCTTGATAGCGAGTATAATACTTGGATTCCCATCCCAATTCATTTCTAACTCCATAGTGACACCCTCACCTCCATCTTCAATGATTGACACCCCTACAAGTTGCAAGAAATTATAAACAGTAAGAATTACAATCTGTCTACTTTTTTTTTGAGAGGAAAACAAAAGAAAAACATTGAAACCCATCTGCAGGTTGCAGGACATCAATTACTTGATTAAATCAACCTATACCATGACTGTACATGAAGTTCCTCAAAATAAAGACCCTGCAGTTACATTTGATGTTCGGGGTGCAAGGAAATTTTGGTTTGGGGAAAGGCGTACGAATTGCAACAATACTGACTTATCAGATACCTTCTTTGTACTTCATTCCTATGAGGAACCATATTTCCAAACTCATCTAATGAACTTCTTCATTCTTCCTAAGGACCTTAAAAAGTTGCAACAAAATCTGTCTTTTTTCTCCCAAACATAAATATTATACAACGAAATTCCTTGTAATTTCCCCTGATGGCCCCTAACATTACAAGCTTCACCACCAATAGACCCTGTAGATTTAATTACGTCTAACTATCTAAGGGAATCTCACATCGATTAGAGAGATGGAGAGGAGGAGCTGATGGTAGGCAAGGAAGAAAGTGGAACCTCTAACAACAAGAGCAGCCAACTGATATTTGATTTTGCGAGGATGTTTCAGACTATGGATGCAAAATGAAGGGCAGGGTTATTGGCTAAGATTCGTTACATAAGGCAATGCAAGCGTATATTACCAATTAAGGTTACCATTTCTTAAGGCATCAAATTTACATCCTCCCATCTAATCCTTGGTTTTTTTTAATCACAAATGGAATGCACAAACTGGCACCAGGATTTCGACTATTCAAAACTACAGTTGCATCCAACATTTGAATGAAGCTCATTATCTCCATCAAAAAAAAACCAGAATATTATCAAACACCAACCTGTAAACTGGGGAGCAACCGTTCCAAGAGTGAGCTTGGAGAATTTAAGGGATGAGAGTATAACTGGCCTATACTGTTCAAGAATAGGCTCCACGGAAGCTCTTATGAGCTCAGACGCCGCCTACAACGTCAAAAATCATAATCCACAGTCAAAAGCATGTCAACATCATAAATCACATTTCAAAATAGATAAACTGGGAAATTTGCAAAGCTAGAAGCCCCAAAACACACAAACCAAAAGCTTACCTGGTCAACGAAGGGCCAAATCTTAGTGAGATGAGCGTTGAGCCATGTCAACTGAAAAGTAAAATACCAAAACCAAGACGAAACGACGTCGTTAGGGATCTACATTCACGAATCGCTACTCGGTAAAAATTGGCACTGACCTTCTGGCGCTGCGAGAAAACGACCCAGGACGGGTAGTAAGGTGGAGGGAGCAGCTTTCTAGAATCTTCCACCGTCATTCTAGCAAACGCCGCAATCGTCGCAGCCTATAAATAAATAATAATAATAATAATAATGATAAAAACCGATCTGTATTTTAACTTGGAGAGTTCGAAAATTCAAATTTATCCCCCAAAGTGTAAGATTGAAATCGGAGAGTGTTGAGCGAAGTAGTTACCAGGTCGGAGCGCTGCTTGGATCTAGCATTCTCGCAGCGAATGAAGAGAACGATTGCAGCGATCCCGGCGAGGATACCGATGACGAGGCCTACGATGAAGGACATCTACTGAAGTTCCTAGAAATGGAGAGAGAGAGAGAGAGAGAGAGAGAGAGAGAGAGAGAGAGAGAGGATGTATAGGAGAGAAGATATCAGATAAAGGCCGAGCGGAGGCGGCGGATGCGGGAGCGGCGGCGATTGGTTGCAGAGAACAAGAGCGGAACAATGGAGGATGGGAGGAAGAGATGAAGGAAACGGAAGGCTTTGGGAGTGGAGTGGTTGAGTTCGGGGAGTTGAAACTTAAAAGGGCGATCTGGTGACGCCATCATCTTGGACGGCTAAATTTTTCAAATTAAAAAAATAAATAAATAATCCCCGGAGAGAGGGAAAGCAGGGTGGTGAGTGCCGTGAAACTGTGAAAAAGCTCTGTTTCTTGTAATTTCCGTCTCCTGCGAAATGTTTACTACTTTCCTTTTAATACGGAGGTTAATACTAGTATGATCCCCGTGTCATGATGCGATTTTTTATAAATAAAATCTTACTAATATATTAAATTAATATTATAACATAATTGTAAAAGTTCAGATAATTAAATATTTTGAATTAAACTCATGGGTTGAGAAAATGATTAAAGTAGTATATATAGATATATATGTAGATTACTAATATTAATTTTATATTTTCTTATTATTAATTTTATGTTTTGAATTAATCCCATTGTTTTTTTAGGGGTTTACAAAAATGTCCAAAAAAATTGGCTAAATTACAGGAGTATCCATATATTTGAAAATTTTGCAAAAGTGTCCATCTCCCTTGCCCCCCTCGGCGCCCCCCCCATCGATGGACCATTGACTGGTCAACGTTGACCGTTGACCAACTCCTTCAGATTTTTTTTATTTTATTTTATTTTAAAAAAAAAAAAATTACATGTCAGCACTTTCAGATATACAACTATAACCCGATGTTATGCAAATAGAATATTATGATATGCAAATATAATATTATGTTATGCAAGCTTAAAAAACCTTATGGAAAGAATATGCAAATCCATATATATTTTAAAATTGCATTAATATATCTTATTTGCACATAAGCACATCGCTCTACCATTTATTGACATAAGAGGCTTTAAAATTGCATTAATGTCAAACCCGACGCTGTTGACACCAACATTCCTAACACCGTTGACACTGACATTGTTGACATTGCTGGCACTGCTGACACTGTCACCACTAACATTGCGAACACCACCAACATTTTTCGTATTAGCGTTGACGTTAATGTCCGCTAACGCTGACATCGGAGATGTTGACGCTGCTGACGCTGACATCGGAGATGTCGGCTGACGCCGACATCGATGTTGCGAACACTGTTGACGCCGACGTCGAAGATGCTTTTTTTTTTGTGCCAACGCTTCTTTTTTTCGTGTACGCACTAATATTGTTGACACTGCTGACATTGTCACCATTAACATTGTGAACACCACTAACATTTTCCGTGTCAGCGCTGACACTGATGTCGGCTGACGCCGACATCGGAGATGCTAACGCTGCTGACATTAATACTGATGAGTATAAAAGAAAGAAAAATTGTGCTACTATTATGTAGTACCTATGCAAACCTCGGAAGCTGCTGACAAGTATTAGTTGAGTTCAATCTAAGATGTTGGTTGAATAACTTCTAATGTAAAATACAGTGAGATGTTGTGTTAGTAGCTTGTAATGATTATGCACAACCAAAATCTGATTTTGATGTCAGAATGAATTGAATTAATGTAAAAATCTTTTATAGTGCTGACATTTGATGTAATTAAGTAAAATTTTTGCCTTCGGCACAAATTTAGATTGAAATTTATGAAGTTACTACTCTTTGTATTGAAACTAAAAAGAAATTAATAGTGATTAGTATAAAAGAAATATCAGTTGTGCTACTATTATGTAGTACCTATGCAAACCTCGGATGTTGATGACAGGTATTAGTTGAGCTCAATATAAGGTGTTGGTTTAATGGCTTCTAATGTAAAATCCAGTGAGATGTTGTGTTAGTAGTTTGTAATGATTATGCACAACCAAAATCTGATTTTGATTTCAGAATGAATTGAATTACTGTAAAAATCTAATACACTGCTGACGTTTGATATAATGAAGGAAAATTTGTGCCTTCGGCACAAATTTAGATTGAAATTTATGAAGTTACTACTCTTTGTATTGAAACTAAAAAGAAATTAATAGTGATCAGTATAAAAGAAATACCAGTTGTGCTACTATTATGTAGTACCTATGCAAACCTCGGATGCTGCTGACACGTATTAGTTGAGCTCAATATAAGGTGTTGGTTGAATGGCTTCTGATGTAAAATGCAATGAGATGTTGTGTTAGTAGCTTGTAATGATTATGCACAACCAAAATATGATTTTGATTTCAGAATGAATTGAATTACTGTAAAAATCTGTTACACTGCTGACGTTTGATATAATGAAGTAAAATTTGTGCCTTCGGCACAAATTTAGATTGAAATTTATGAAGTTACTACTCTTTGCATTGAAACTAAAAATAAATTAGTAGTGATGAGTCTAAAAGAAAGAATAGTTGTGCTACTACTAATTAATACCTATGCAAAAATCTGGTGTTGTTGACAAGTGATAGTTGAGCTCGGTCTAATGTGTTGGTTGAATAGCTTCTAATGCTAAAATGCAGTGAGATATTGTGTTACTAGCTTGTAATGATTATGCACAACCAAAATCTGATTTTTGATTTTAGAATGAATTGAATTAATGTAAAATTCTTTTATAGTGCTGACATTTGATGTAATTAAGTAAAATTTGTTCCTTCGGCACAAATTTAGATTGAAATTTATGAAGTTACTACTCTTTGTATTGAAACTAAAAAGAAATTGATAGTGATCAGTATAAAAGAAAGAACAATTGTGCTATTATTATGTAGTACTTAAGCTAAATGTCAACATATAATAAGAGATAAAGTTTACAAATAAAATCATTCCCAAAATTGATATCATATTACATGAGATGAGAATATCAAACTTATATAATCATCTAATAAAGAAAATGATAAAAGGTAAAACTTTTGCACATCAACGGCTAAATGTCAACATGTAATAAAAGATAAAGTTTACAAATAAGATTATTCCCAACATTGATATCCTATTACATGAGATGAGAATATCAAACTTCTATAATCATCTAATAAAAGAAATGGTAAAAGATAAAGCTTTTGCATATCAACGGGTAAATGTCAACATTTAAGCTAAATGTCAACATTTAATAAAGTTAAAGTTTACAAATAAGATCATTCTTAAAATTGATATCATGTTACATAATATGAGAATATCAAACTTCTACAATCCTCTAATAAAAGAAATGGTAAAGGATAAAACTTTTGCACATTTAAGTCAAATGTCAACATTTAAGCCAAATGTCAACAGTTAAGCTAAATATCAACCTGTTGTGCAAATTGTTACAGCTGACACCAGATGTCATCAACATTGTTTGTACCTCTTAATTTGAAGCAAATAATGTGACAAATCATATAAAAAAATGAACTAATCATATAAAAACAAATGTAAAAGTATGCAAATTTAAAAGTATAATATGCAATTATAAATTGATAATATGCAAATATAAGATTAAAATATGTAAATATAAATTGATGATATGCAAATGTAAAAGTATAATATGCACTTATAAATTACTAGAAAATTACACTAATATATCTTATTATTGAACAATTATTAGAAAATTTTGTAAATTACTAGAATTATTATAAATTTTAGCCTATGCGGGATTCGAACCCACGTATTTGCGCATAAGCACATCACTCTACCATTGAGCTAAAAGGCTTTTAATTATATTATAACATAACATTCAAATAAACAAATAAGAGTTATGTTCGCACCACAACCAAAAAAAGAGAAAAAAAAAGTAGAAACTCCTAATAAACGGTACAAATTTGTATACACATTTACACAAAAAGAGGTCATGTTAACACACATTTAGAAATTAAAAAAAAACATATACATCAACTTGAATTGCTGGAATTACATATTAAAATGTGAATATAAATATTTTAAAACTTAATTTTTTGCAGATTACAGATTTTCACAGATTACAGGTTTTTTACAGATTACAGATTTTCAGATATTACAGATTTTTTTACAGATTTTCACAGATTACAGATTTCTTTACAGATTTTCAGAGATTACAGATTACAGAATTTCACAGATTACAGATTATAGATTTTTTGCAGATTACAGATTTTCACAGATTACAGATTTTTTACAGATTAGAGATTTGCACAGATTACAGTTTTTCATAGATTACAGATTTTTTACAGATTACAGATTTCTTTACAAATTTTCACAGATTACAGTTTACAGATTTTCACAGGTTACAGATTTTTTACAGATTTTCACATAGCACAGATTACAGATTTTTTTTTACAGATTACAGATTTTTTACAGCTTGTACAGATTTTTTTTCCTGATTATAGATTTACAGCTTCTGCATGATTAATGACAGATTTACAGCTTCTGTTTACATATTTTTTTGTTACACAAGCATCAACAGCTACTCGTAAAAAACCATGGTATGTTCTCACATAACCCAAAAAAAAAGAAAAAAAGAAAAAAGAGGAAGGTAATATTTTAAAAAAAGTTGAAAAATAAGAAGTTTATATTGTGCAAATATAAGTTACTTTTATGCAAATATAACTTCATGATATGCACATATAAACAACTGTTATGCAGATATAACAATCTGTTATGCAAATTGAAACTGCTGACACCGGATGTCAGCAAGATTGTTATTCCCTCTTAATTTTAAGCAAATAATGTGAAAAGAAATAGTAAAAGATAAAGTTTTTGCCCATCAACGGCTAAATGTCAACATTTAGGCTAAATGTCAACATTGAAGCTAAATGTCAACATTGAAGCTAAACGTCAACATTTAAGTTACATCAAATACAACAACAGAAGACGAGATTCAGAAGCTACAGCAGCCCCGAAAAGAGACCCGAAATCAGCAGAAGCAAGATACAAGCGAAAATCAGAATTTAGATCCAATATGCAAAAGTTTGATGCTGCTGACATATATACACTGCACTACACCTAAGGTATTACATTTGTGAATTTTAATGCTAAGATGCACTGAGATGGTGTGCTTATAATTTGTCATGTTTATGGACATCAAAGCCTTGCTTTGTCTCTAATAATGAATTAAATTAGTATAAGGATTTGTTACTCTGTCGACATTTTAATTTAAAATTAATAATGAGTGCCAAAAGCCAAGAATTTAGATCCAATTTAATGAAGTTACTGCTGTTTAAAACCAATATTAAAAGAAATTAAAACGGATCAATCTAGAACCTATGTCACTTATGCAAAAAATTGATGATGTTGACATATAGAGACTACGTTAAATCTAAGGTATTGGGTTTGTGAAATTTGATGCTAAAATGAAATGAATATTTTTGCTACTGGCTTGATATGAGTATACACATCCAAAATAAGCATAGGGTGATGTGCAACTAACTTAAATTAATTTTGTACAAGTGTAAAATTAGGATATGCAACTACATTTTACTGATATGCAACTCCATATGACTAATATGCAAAATTAAGATTATTATATGCATAAGTTGATGGTGATGACATATAGAGACTTAGCTAAATCTAACCTATTAAGTTACTGATTTTTAATGCTTAAATGCAAGGTGATGTCCTAAAATATTGTAATGATGATACACATCAAAAGTTTCCTTTCCCACCTTTAAATGGATTGAATTAATATAACAATATGCTACTCTGCTGACATGTGATATATATAACGACTCCACCACATCTAAGGTATTAGATATGTGAATTTTAATGCTAAAATGCACTGAGATGGTGTGTGTCCCTTGTGATGAATTGAAGTAATATAACAATCTGTCACACTGCTGACATTTGGCTTCAAAAACAGAATTTGTGCCAAAAGCACGAATTTAGATTCAAAATAATAAAGTTATTTCTCTTGGAAACCAATCTTCAAAAGAAAATTAAAAGAGATAAATCAGAAATAAACCACATATATGCTAAGAAACCCTGTATAACTAAATAAAAATTTTATGCTGCTGACAAATAAAAACTGCACAACATCTAAGATATTAGATTTGTGAATATTAGTGCTACAATGCACTGAGATGTTGTGTTGATAGATTTTAATGATTATGTACATTAAATCCTTGCTTTCTCTCCAATAATGAATTGAAATTTTGTAACAATATGTTACTCTGCTGACATCTTACCTTAAAAATAATAATTACTGCCAAAGGTGTGAATTTAGACCCAATCTAATAAAGTTACTGCTCTTTAAAACCAAAATAAAAAGAATTTAAAAGTGATCAACATAAAAAAAAAGTAGGTATGCTACTAAAACCCGTAGCACTTATGCAAAACTTTGATGCTGCTGACATATATACACTGCACTACACCTAAGGTATTATATTTGTGAATTTTAATGCTAAGATGCACTGAGATGGTGTGCTTATAAGTTGTCATTTTTATGGACATCAAAGCCTTGCCTTGTCTCTAATAATGAATTAAATTAGTATAAGGATCTGTTACTCCGTTGACATTTTAATTTAAAATTAATAATGAGTGCCAAAAGCCAAGAATTTAGATCCAATTTAATAAAGTTACTGCTGTTTAAAACCAATATTAAAAGAAATTAAAACGGATCAATCTAGAACCTATGATGATGTTGACATACAGAGACTACGTTAAATCTAAGGTATTGAGTTTGTGAAATTTGATGCTAAAATGCAGTGAATATTTTTGCTACCGGCTTGATATGAGTATACACATCCAAAATATGCATAGAGTGATGTGCAACTAACTTAAATTAATTTTGTACAAGTGTAAAATTATGATATCTAACTACATTTTAGTGATATGCAACCCCATATGACTGATATGCAAAATTAAGATTATTATATGCATAAGTTGATGCTGATGACATATAGAGACTTAGCTAAATCTAACATATTAAGTTACTGATTTTTAATACTTAAATGCAAGGTAATGTCCTAAAAGATTGTAATGATGATACACATCAAAAGTTTCATTTCCCACCTTTAAATGGATTGAATTAATATAACAATATGCTACTTTGCTGACATGTGATATATATAACGACTCCACCACATCTAAGGTATTAGATATGTGAATTTTAATGCTAAAATGCACTGAGATGGTGTGTGTCCCTTGTGATGAATTGAAGTAATATAACAATCTGTCACACTGCTGACATTTGGCTTAAAAAAACAGAATTTGTGCCAAAAGCATGAATGTAGATTCAAAATAATAAAATTATTTCTCTTGGAAACCAATCTTCAAAAGAAAATTAAAAGAGATAAAATTAATTCAAGATTTAGCTATCAACTTAGTTACAATACAGAAGTTTCTTAACTCTAGCATTCTACGGTTCAAGGATTGAAGCCTACCTCCTGCTGAACACCTGATGCGAAAAGTGCAGGAGCCTGTTCATATGCTCTTTCTTTCATCCTCAAATTTACCATACTGAAGTCCAGAAATTTGCCATATCTAACCCCATTAAAATTCTCAGAGAGGAGTTTGCAACCACTTGCCAAAGCAGGACCAAGCTGAAAGAGAAAATAAATATATAAGGGTTCTTGTAGAAAGCGAATTCATCGAAGTATATATAAATACTTTCAAGTAGATGGTTGTTTTCTTTTCTGAAATCGCCATCAACTTTCATCTATACTACTAGGTTGTCATTTCTTGTTCCTTTTTATTAAATACGAACCCTAGTTAAGGAACTGGAAGAAAGGGAAGTGCGGCTAGAAGGAGAGTTGCAATGAAAGATGTGTGCAAGAACAGGAAAGTACATAACTAGATGAACAAAAAAAGTTGAGATGTACCGACTGCAAGGTGGCTCTGCTCACATATTCTTCCGGTGGCTCTGCTGACATACTCTTCATCAAGAGTTAGCTGAAATCAAAATCAAAATCAAAATAAACTCTACAAAGACTTGCAATAGGTGTAATCAAAATCATATTTCTCTACACCAAACTTCATGGACCTTAAGCTAAACAGAAACACAAGAGGTCAACCTTAAAAAAATGTTCATTGAACTTCCACATGACAAAACAGACATGATTCAAGACAAGCCTCATCATCTAGGGGCATCATCATGAATGAAAATATAAAACCATCAATGGGACAAAATCATATAAAACTATCAATGAGACAAATAGATCATGTCTATGCCCGCTTATAGTACTATTGCATACATATACTCTTGAATGCAAATATTATATAGCTACTGCTGACATCTGGTGTCAGCAACATATTATACAGCTAAAAGTTTCAATTTTAGCTTTAGATGTTCCTCAACTCTTTTATAACAGCCTCATAATTAGAATAAAAGTTTGTGACTAAGACAAACTCAGAGAGTTAATTATAGAACTTGTGGGAATAAGAAATATATTTTATAAGATAGATATATTTTTTTAAAATAGGACAGGGAAAAAAATTGGGACTGTAAAAAGGAGGATATATTGAAAATAGATATAAGATAGATATATTTCCCGAAGATTTTAATAAATTTCTAAAGTCTCAAAAAGATGTCAGCATTCAAGATGTAAGCATTGAAGATGTCAACACTGAATATGTCAACACTGAAGATGTCAACATTGAAGAGATGTGGACAGCAATGGTGGTGTTGGCACAAAAAACGCCCTAATTTCACACAAAAACTGATGTACTAGATGGGCAATTTCACACAGCATCAGAACTCAGGACTGAAAACGCCCTAAATTGACACAAAAACTGGTGTACTAGATGTGCCTTTAAGTGTTGAACTGGATTGAACACAATGCAAGCTTATTAGAAGAATGATCAATGTTTTTCGGAAAATTACAAGTAGGATGCTTGCTGCTGATTCCCGACACCCCCAACTCATAGCAGAATGTTTTCGGTAAATATTTACCTGCTGAATACTACAGTGGTTGCGTATTTCATGGAATTGTATCTCTCTTTGGAAACTTTCAATAATTTGGACAGAAGTGTCAATTTCTGTTCCTGCATTGGTGCTCGCTTCACAGTTTCTACCAGAAAGAATTGCATATAAACGGGGCATATGATCAGAATGGCAACTGACACCTGGGGATAACCAGAAAATGAACAACAAACTAAGGATCAACTAAATAAAGTTCCGAATTTTATGCATAAAAAAGTCAAAAACCAAATGTTAAAACATGCGAAGGGATAGGGACAAACCCCAAACACATATTTTTCAGGGAGAAACCAAGCAAGAAAGTTTCCTATGACATGTGAAGCAGAAAATATTCCGGTAATCCAGCTAAATGGTGCAGCTCTTTTGGATTCTTCGAGTACATCTGCCTATCATAGAAAGGTTTTTCAGTCTGAATCTAAGCACCATTAAATCAACTTTGAATTGATGTATTGGAGGATGTGGGCTTACCACATAGGAAACAGAAATGCAGAAAATACTCCCTTGACTCAGAATATAGGATATGGTACGGAGAACATAGTATCCATACACGGCTCCCTTGGACTGGTTGACAGCGAGTAATGCTGAAAAGATGGAAAGAGACGTCAAGGATCATCCTGGTAGCAAACCAATTACCTCGGCTATTGATAATTTCATATGAGCTTGTATCAGCAATGACTCAGCAGCAAATGAATTTCAATAAAGGACAACACAATCCAAACTACATACTGTAACGGAGTATTTAAATCTACAGGCTTATATATTGAATTACCGAAGGGGAAAATCGAAGTTGACACTATAACGAGGAGGAGAGGTTTCCGGCCATACTCATCAGAAAGCTGGCCTAATAGTGGCAGGACCACCATTTTAAATATTCCAAAGACCTGCACCCGGAAAATAAAAAACATTAATTACTTGATAAATGCGTAAAAAAACATATGCAACTACCTGCAAGGATATGGTACATTGTTGATTCGTTGCAGAGGCAATAACCACATATTATGGTGGAGTAGATTCAAAGATATTTTAACATTCCCATGACATCATATCCAGTGGAAAATGGCCTCAGAAACAGCTAGAAAATAAATTGGGAAACCATAAAATAAGGAACAGAAACTTTCATTTAGCCAGTGTCACTCAAAGGTTGACTGTTTGGAGAGGTAAAGGACAGGACCCAGGGTCCCTCCAGTCATCTCATTTTGTGGTATCTATTCTCAAGTTTGATCAGTTAACATTTAGCCAATGTCACTCAAAGGTTGACTATTGATTCTTCAAAATTTTCCTCATCAACTAGTCCTCTCTTCATACACATCAACTAAAGAAGCTTGCCGCATGGAAACTTGAAAAAAAATAAAAATTAAGACACCAAAATTCATTTATTTAAATTCTCATTCAGTACCATCTCATTGCAGACAGAAGCTGCAGTTCAGTGCCCCATCCTTACAAATAAATGCATGTAGCGAAAAGATCCTTTAAATCTCATCATAAAGAAAATGAAAATGACACTTGTCCAGCAGTTCATCACAGTCCTCATCAAATCAACAATTGGAAATGCATTCAATATCTCAAATTCGTCATCATCCATACACTTTGCGGCACTGATCGATCACCAAGCACCGAAAATTCTTAATCCCTAAGGAAATCTAGCAAATACATATGCATATATTTGAATATTACCACGCAAATCAGAAGAAAACCTACCTTATCATTGATATCACAGTGCTTCAACTTTTCCGTGTATATGTTGTCTCCATTGCTGACGGCGATGGCGGTGTTCCACGGAGGTGTGCGGAAGGGCTCTCGAATCTGCTAGATTGTCGGAATCCAGAAGGCCAGGGAGAGAGAGCGCTCCGACGAGGCGAACTTCAGATCTGAGAAATTGAGAAGGGAGAGGTCGCTAGCTTGAGAGAGAGATCGGGAATCGAATCCAGATCTGAGAAATTGAAAGGGGAGAGGTCGAATTCGCCGGAAGGAGGAGATCGAGAGGTAGGTTATTCGCCGGAAGGAGGAGATCGAGAGGTAGGTTATTGTAGGTTTTTGCAGTGAAGATGGAGAGGACGACAAAACAGGCGGTCTTCAAAAATCAGGCGATAGATTGAGGGAAGGAAGGGTAATATCGTAAAATAAAGATCCGAAATTAGAAAAGTGGACACTCTAGCAAATTTTACAAAAGCTAGGATACTCCTACAATTAGAGCAAAAATTTATGCCTTCGGCACAAATTTTCTCTTGTTTCTTTAGAGAAAAAAAATACTAAAATTATAATTTAGGCTAAGATCAATGTTTTGAATTAAGCCCAACTAGTACGATCTCCGCGCCATGACGCGATTTTTTTATAAATAATATTTAGATATAGATAAATCATAGACATTAGATTTAATTCAATATTTTTAATTAAACTCATTGATTAGTAAATGTGTTAAAAAAAATAGAAAAAATACGCTTGGGTTAAAGAGATAAGAGAAAAATAAATAATAAATAGTGAAAGATAAAAGTTTTGAATTAATCCCATTGGTTAAAAAAATGTAACAACAAATAATAATGGGTAATTAATATTAGAATATTTTTCAAAAAAATAATATTAGAAAATATAGTTACAATAATAAAATGATATTATGTAAATAATATTTCTACAAATAACTTTGAACATGGAGATGACATGTGACCTAAATTAATATAGTATAAATTAATATAGTATATACATGTAGATAGTTAGTAAATGAATTTGAGTTAACCCCAGTAAGTATATTAGATTGAATTCAATGTTTTGAATTAAGCCCAATAGTTAGTAGGATTAAAGAGGAAAAAAAGAATTAAAAGAAAAGGAAGAAAAAAAGAGAATTAAAAAAAAGATGATTAAAGAGAAAAAAAAAATATAATTGGTCAAAACCCCTAAAATCTCTCTAATGTTGACCTCTCACCATAAACTCTTCTAAATTAAGAGTTTATATAGATAGTTAGTAGGATTAAAGAGAAAAAAAAAGAATTAAAAGAAAAGGATGGAAAAAAGAGAATTGAAAAAAAAGATGATTAAAGAGAAAAAAAAAAATATAATTGGTCAAAACCCCTAAAATCTCTCTAATGTTGACCCCTCACCATAAACTCTTCTAAATTAAGAGTTTATATAGATAGTTAGTAGGATTAAAGAAGAAAAAAAAAGAATTAAAAGAAAAGGAAGAAAAAAAGAGAATTAAAAAAAAAAGATGATTAAAGAGAAAAAAAGAAAATTATAATTGGTCAAAACCCCTAAAATCTCTCTAATGTTGACTCATCACCATAAACTCTTCTAAATTAAGAGTTTATATAGATATATAGATAGATATAGAAGTTAGTAGGACTAAAGAAAAAAAAAGAGAATTAAAATAAAAAGAAGAAAAAAGGAGAATTAAAAAGATGATTAAAGAGAAAAAAGAAAATTATAATTGGTCAAAACCCCTAAAATCTCTCTAATGTTGACACCTCAGCATAAACTCTTCTAAATTAAGAGTTTATATAGATAGGTAGTAAAATTAATGAAAAAAAGAATTAAAGGAAAAAGAAAAAAAAATTAGAATTAAAGAAAATCAAAGAAAAATGGCAAAAATAATGATTAGTCGAGACTCCTAAAATTCCTCTAAGCTTGACACATCATCCTAAACTCTTCTAAATTAAGAGTTTATATAGATAGTTAGTAAAATTAATGGGAAAAAAAAAGAATTAAAGGAAAAAGAAAAAAAATTAGAATTAAAGAAAATCAAAGAAAAATGGCAAAAATAATGATTGGTCGAGACTCCTAAAATTCTTCTAAGCTTGACACATCATCCTAAACTCTTCTAAATTAAGAGTTTATATAAATAATATAGATATAGATTGTTTTTTTAGAGAAAAAAAACTACTAAAATTATAATTTAGGCTAATATCAATGTTTTGAATTAAGCCCAATAGTTAGTAAAATTAATGAAAAAAAGAATTAAAGGAAAAAGAAAAAAAAAAAGAATTAAAGAAAATCAAAGAAAAATGGCAAAAATAACGATTGGTCGAGACTCCTCAAATTCCTCTAAGCTTGACAGATCATCCTAAACTCTTCTAAATTAAGAGTGCATATAGACAGTTAGTAAAATTAATGAAAAAAAGAATTAAAGGAAAAAGAAAAAAAATTAGAATTAAAGAAAATCAAAGAAAAATGGCAAAAATAATGATTGGTCGAGACTCCTAAAATTTCTCTAAGCTTGATACATTATCCTAAACTCTTCTAAATTAAGAGTTTATATAGATATTTAGTAAAATTAATGAAAAAAAGAATTAAGGGAAAAAGAAAAAAATTAGAATTAAAGAAAATCAAAGAAAAATGGCAAAAATAATGATGGGTTGAGACTCCTAAAATTCCTCTAAGCTTGACACATCATCCTAAACTCGTCTAAATTAAGAGTTTATATAGATATTTAGTAAAATCAATAAAAAAAAAGAATTAAAGAAAAAAGAAAAAAAATTAGAATTAAAGAAAATCAAAGAAAAATGACAAAAATAATGATTGGTCAAGACTCCGAAAATCTCTCTAAGCTTGACACATCATCCTAAACTCTTCTAAATTAAGAGTTTATATAGATAGTTAGTAAATTTAATGAAAAAAGAATTAAAAGAAAAAGAAAAAAATCGAATTAAAGAAAATCAAAGAAAAATGGCAAAAATAATGATTTGTCGAGACTCCTAAAATTCCTCTAAACTTGACACATCATCCTAAACTCTTCTAAATTCAGAGTGTATATAGATAGTTAGTAAAATTAATGAAAAAAATAATTAAAGAAAAAAGAAAAAAAATTAGAATTAAAGAAAATCAAAGAAAAATGGCAAAAATAATGATTGGTCGAGACTCCTAAAATTCTTCTAAGCTTGACACATCATCCTAAACTCTTCTAAATTAAGAGTTTATATAGATATAGATAGTTAGTAAAATTAATGAAAAAAAGAATTAAAGGAGAAAGAAAAAAAATTGGAATTAAAGAAAATCAAAGAAAAATGGCAAAAATAATGATTGGTTGAGACTTCTAAAATCCTCTAAGCTTGACACATCATCCTAAACTCTTCTAAATTAAGAGTTTATATAGATATAGATAGTTAGTAAAATTAATAAAAAAAAAAGAATTAAAGAAAAAAGAAAAAAAAAATAGAATTAAAGAAAATCAAAGAAAAATGACAAAAATAATGATTGGTCGAGACTCCGAAAATTTCTCTAAGCTTGACACATCATCCTAAACTCTTCTAAATTAAGAGTTTATATAGATAAGAAAGGAGATCAACTCAATACTAGTGTGTTTTCAAGGGAACATACAAGGGCTTTGTACAAAATCAATGTGGATGGCTCTGTTAATCCCACAGGCGCTTGTCATGTGGGAGGGGTTGCTCGGGACTCCCGGGGCCATGTCATTGATATGTTTTACAAGGAAACTGTCAAAGGTTCAGTCATTCAAACTGAAGCTATTGCTATTCAGACAGGTATGGAGCAAGCAATTAGGAAAGGACTTCGAAGAGTAATAATAGAAGGGGATAATCTACCGCTCATCAAAGTCATCACTAATAGCAATAATGTTAGATGGGAGATTATACATCACATTGGAAAGATCAAGCAACTGGAATCTGCTTTTGACCTTGTTCAATACAGACACTGCTACCGAGAAGCGAATCAAGTAGCCGACTTTATAGCTCGGAAGGGTATCATTAGTAATAGCTCTACTATCTCTTTTAATAGGGAACTTTGTACCATCATCCTTAGGGATGATCAAGGAGCCATATTACAACTTGTGTAATCGCTCCTAATTCTTGCCTACTGTAAAAAAAAAAAAATATACAAGGGCTTTGTATAGGCAAGGTGGAAAGAGATAAATAAATGGAGCTATAATTGTAGGGATGAATAGGAGGTGAAACATCACTAACTAAGGGCGTGTTTGTCTAAGGGGTGGGAGGGGATGGAAGAGGTGGGGGTGGACTTTGGGAACCGTGTCCGCATGTTTGGCAACGGGATGGGGATAGGTGGATGGGGATGGAAGGGATGGAGATGGAATTTCGGGGTGGACCGGGTGGAATTTTGAATCCAGTTTAGTCCCGTTCGTGTTTGGTTGTATTTTGATGGTTGGGAAGATGAAGAAACTAAAAAAGTCCAAATTACCCCCACTAACCACATGAGATGAAGAAAATACCCTCCCAAATACCCTAAAAGCTTAACTTCTTCTTCCATCGTCTCTCATTTGAAGCCCAACATCCAGCTGCCCCTCTCGACGACTTCGGCCACCTTCGACGGCCACCGGCGCACCGCTCCGCCCCTCCAATGGCGGACGAGGAAGGCGAAGATCCCCCGATCTTCCACCGCCTCCCCAACGAGCTCCTCTTCGACATCTTCTCTCGCTTTCCCGCGAAATCCCTATGCCGGCGAATTCAAGCTTCTCCACTTCTACGGCGGTCGACGGCAGGAGGGCGCCGGAGAAGGAATTGTCGGCGAGGGAGACTGATCGGAGGAGGAAAGGGGATTTATGTGCGTCGGTGGTGGGCGGCGGCGTCGGCGGTGGTGGGCGGCGGTGTCGACGGTGGGCGGTGGCGGTGGAGTTGGTGGCGGTAGGGGTAGGAGAGAGGGAGGAAGAAGGTTGAAGATGGGGGCAAATTTGGGAGATTTCTATCCCCATCCCCTCAATCCTCCTATTTCTGGGTGGACTTCCCATCCCATTTTTCGGTGTGGAATTTCCATCTCCATCTCCCTCCATCCCGTTGCCAAACACGCGGGCATGGTTTCCAAAGCCCACCTCCATCCCCTTCCACCCACTCCCATCCCCAGCCAAACACGCCCTAAAAATTGGGATGGGAATAGAACACAGAAAAAATGAGGATTGAGGGAATGGGGGTAGAAATCTCCCAAATTTGCCACCGCCCACTTCCGACGCCGCCGCCCACCACCGCCGACGCCACCGCCCACCACCGCCGACGCCACCGCCCACCACCGCCGCCGCATATAAATCCCCTTCTACCTTTCCTCCTGTCGTCGGCCACCACACCAGCACCTTCACCGCCTTCCCTCTTCCCTCGAGGAGCGGCACCTCCGAGCATTGCCACAATCTAGTAGAGTTTCTTTACTTCTCAAATTCAGTCCACCGTACCGGCAAATTGGCCATGGAAAGGAGGTAATCAATCCGATTGTACATTCTTAAAGATCCAATCTTTTTTACAGGAAGAAACAAATTACCCAATTCAATTGAGACGCGGATGGTTTCCACCGTCGGCGCCGTCGTGGGAGTCAACGACGGGCGGATGAAAATGACGATTGAAGAAGATGAGTTAGGATTGAGGGGTATTTGGAAGGAGCATTTTCGTCCTTTTACGTCAATTAGTGGGGACAAATGTGTCTTTTGGGGTGTGTTCATCCCCAAATACTTAAACATACAACCAAACACAAACGAGATTAAACTGACTTCAAATCTCCACCCCGTCCACCCCAAAAGTCCATCTACATCCCTTCCACCCCGAAAAATCCATCCTCATCCACCTACTATATCCCCCAGACAAACACGCCCTAACTAGTTGTTATAACACTCCTCGTTGGATGTGCACACCTCGTAGTCTACGTATTGCCTCGTTAAAAACCTTGTCTGAAAAAACACATTTGGGACAAAAACCAAGATAAGGGAAAAAGAGTACAATATTAGTGCCAAATACGCTCCCTTCAACTTTGCACACATCCTTCAAACAACGCATCCCCATGTTGTGTACGAATCGCTTGAATACCATTGTAGGCAAAGCTTTAGTGAACAAATCTGTCAGATTTTCACTCGATGTAATCTTCTGAACATCAATCTTGCCTTCAACTTGGAGTTCATGAGTGGAGAATAATTTAAGGGATGTATGCTTCGTCTTATCACCTTTAATGTATCATTCCTTGATTTGAGCGATGCAAACTGCATTATCTTCATAGAACACTGTCGGGTGTTTTGCAACGGACTCTAATCCGCATGATTCTTGGACATGTTGGATAAGTGATCTGAGCCACACACTTTCTCTTCCACTTTCTCTTCCTATTTCGTATGTCACCTATGTAATTTATTATCCGACAGTTATACTAATTATAATATTTAATAACAAAAATTATTATTATTATTATTAAGCTTAAATAATTAATAATATTTAATAATAAAAAATTATTATTAATAATAAATGTAGTTATAATACTAGCAGAATTAGTAATATTAATAGATATAATATTTAATAGTAAAAAATCTGACAGTTATACTAATATCTTATAATATTTAAATATTTAATACTATTTAATATTTAATAATAAAAATTATAATTAATTAAATTAATGAGAATGAATTATATTGTGCGTTTAATATAAGAAAGTTTCATTTGATAAAAAAAATAAAAAAAAATAAAAAGTATGTTATGAGTCCAAGATTAGGATTCATGAATGGAAGGTAAAAAAATAAAATTCTGAAATGGGGTTCATAAGCTGATGTGGTACTGAAAAAGTAAGTTATGAGTATTGATAGGGATTCAGCAACGTGGATGCTCTAAGGGCTTGTTTGGTATTGATATCCTGATATGGGATATGGGTATGGATATCGCTGATATCCATATCCTTGTTTGGTATCGGGGTATATCGATATCAACTTGATATCCCCCATATACCCATCATTTGTAAAAAAAACCTATTTGATATCTCCCCAAAAGCACCGATATCACGGTTGGAAAGAAAAGAACGCCTTCTTCACTGCTCTTCGCTCAGAGGTTCGCTGCTCCATCGCTTCCAAGGTAAGCTCTCCTCCTTTCAAATTCGTCTCCTTCCCTTTCAATTTCGTCTCCTTCATACATCATTCACTCTGCTTCTCTATCGTTCTCTGCTTCTCTGGGATTGTTTGATTTTCGACATCTCCATACCTAGGGTTTGTGAGATATTTGTCGATTTGTTTTGTTTCGAAAGCATAGGCTGATTTCGTTCTTTGTTTAGACCTCTGTTGCTTATTTTGGATCTGATTTTCCAGATCTATATGTTGATTTACAACTTTGTTTCGAAAGCATAGGCTGATTTCGTTCTTGGATCTGATTTACCGCTTATTTTGGATCTGATTTTCCAGATCTATATTTTGAGTGAAATTTGGTCTCTTTGTCCTTTAAGAATGCTTACATTGAGTGGGTACTAGTAGTTGCAATTTGGGGCTGAACTTTTGCTTGCTTGCTTATGGTAGATGCTGAACTTTGTCCTTTAAGAATGCTTACATTGGGGCTGAACTTTTGCTTGCTTGCTTGCTTATGGTAGTTCCAGATCTGATTTTAAAGTGAACTTTTGCTTGCTTGCTTATGTTAGATGCTGAAATTGGAACGTTTTACTATTTGTTTAGGTGTTGTATTTGTTGTATCTACGATCACAAATGGATGCACTTGAGGTAGATGAATTTCAACTTGATTCAATACGGCGAAAGGTAGAAAGAAAAAAACTCATGATAAGAACAATTGCACTTGTAATGAAATTGATGAAGATTATTGGTACATGGTATCGAGAACAAGCTTTACAAATTAACGAAGTACAAATGCAAGAAAAGGATAAGAAGAACCTCCATAGATTGGCAAATTTAAATAGGTTGATTAGAGAAAGTGATGTCATATGTAAGAATGAGCTTCGTGTGACTAGGCAAACCTTTGGTGTGCTTTGTGAGATGGTTCAAGAGATTGGGGGATTGCGTAGGACCAAAAATATGGAGGTGGATGAAATTGTGGCAATGTTTTTATTTACATTGGCACATCATAGGAAAAATAGGTCAATAGCAAATTACTTTTTAAGGAGTGGGGAGAGTGTAAGTAGGCAATTCAATCTTTGTATGCATGCGGTTTTGAAGTTGCACAATCACCTACTTAAGAAGCCTACGCCTATACCCGATGATTGTGAAGATGGACGATGGAAACTTTTCAAGGTACATGCAACCTTAACGTGAATTTCTAAGCTTCATGAATATATAAAATGTAATCTAAGTATTTCATAATAAAAATCAAACATTCTTCCTTGTTTTGTAGAATTGCCTAGGAGCTTTAGATGGGACATACATTAGCGTTCATGTTCCAACAACTGATAGATCAAAGTATCGAACAAGAAAAGGGGATCTTGCAATGAATGTGTTGGGCGTATGTACACCTAAAATGGAGTTCATATACATATTACCTGGCTGGGAAGGTTCTGCACACGATGGTCGTGTCCTTCGTGATGCTATTACTAGGCCCCAAGGTTTAAGAGTCCCAAAAGGTAACCATCAAATACATAGTTAAACAACAACAATTCTGAAATCAAATCCTAATTATCATTTATTTTGAATTGTCAAGGATGTTATTACTTGGTAGATGCTGGATACACGAACTGTGAAGGGTTCTTAGCTCCATATAGAGGTCATCGTTATCATCTAAAAGAGTGGGGTGCCGCTCAACCAGATAAGCCCGAGGAATATTTCAACATGAAACATGCTAAGGCTAGGAATGTCATAGAGAGAACTTGGGGGCTATTGAAAGGGAGATGGAGTATTCTTCAGAGTCGTTCATTTTTTCCAATACGAACCCAAGGTCGGATTGTCACCGTATGTGCATTACTTCACAACCTTATCCGCAAACATATGCCAACAGATGATGTGGAGGAAGAGAGTGAAGACGAGGTAGAGGCGGAGGGCGGGGGTGAAGAGGAGGGGATTGAGTATGTCACCCAAGTTAGTATATCAGATGAGTGGACTAATTTCAGAAACACCTTAGCCCAAGATGGATTTGATAGTTGGATTTCTAGTTCTACTTGATGTACTTGAAGTTATTGTCGTTGAATTCTACTTGATGTACTTGTTGTTATCATGCGATTGATGTACTTCATGTTGTTGAGCAATTGGATTACTAGTTGTTATTATCATTGAACTTGATGTACTTGTTGTGATGTATCAATGAACTTGATGTACTTGGTGTACTTGTTGTGTTATACACTATATTGTGATTAAATTATTTCATATTGGTATCTATACTATTTGAAATTATGAATATGTTTAGGATGAGCAAATCGATTGAAACTGGACGTGGAAAAAACAAGAGGAAGTGGATCTCGGTGGAGGAGGAAACGGTCTTAGATTTTGTGTTGGAGCTGAAAAATGATCCTCAATGGAAATGTGAAGGGGGCTTCAAGAATGGTTTCAATCAGCACTTGGAGGAGAAGCTTGAGATCTTTATTCCAGGAAATGGGCTGAAGGCATCCCAGATTGAATCGAAGTTGAAGTTTTTGAAGGAGAAATACACTGCCATTCTTGAAATGACCAAGTTATCTGGATTTGCTTGGGATGAAACAACTTGTATGATCAACTGTGAGAAGCAATCGTATGAAGACTTTTGTAAGGTAAGGTTTCTTTAAACAAATTATGGGTAGTGACTAGTTTTTTTTTATATGAAATTGTTAAGCATTCAAAAATTAATTTGTTGAAAATATTTGTTTTATGTGACTTTTTCCAGCTGCATCCTAGGGCTAGAGGCTTATGGAAAACTGCATTTCCATTGTTTAACAAGTTAGATCTTATCTTTGGTCCCGACCGAGCAACCGGTGCCAATACCGAGGATGTTGAGGAAATGGTCGAGAACATGAATGCCGAGTTTGTTGCCCAAGATCCTACAATAGATGGGGAATACTACTCATCTAGTGATGCAGGCTCAAGACCGAAAAGGAGAAATGTGGGTGCAAGTTCTCTTGGGGTGACTCGAAACAATGACCCGATTGCATCTTCCATGACAAACATCGATGACAGTTTGGGTAAGATCACGGAGCTCATGGAGAGGTCCGACAATCGTGATGAGTTACTGGCTACCCGGCTGAAGATGTTGCTTTCTGAGCTGGCTATGTTACCTGGGATTTCTGAAGATGATGCGATTGATGCTAGTAGAGTTCTTTCGAGGACTCCAACTGAACTTGATAACTTTTTCAGCTGCCCAAATGATGAGTGGAAGGTGAGGTACGTGCAAAGGATTATTGCCCAGCTTCGCGGTTCTACAGGTGCTAGGCAGGGCTAGAAGTATGGTCTACGAGCAAGGCATTTTTTGCGTCAATGCTTGACAACGTGTATGCTTTATATACCTATCGAACATGAAAAGCTACTAACATTTGGTTGTTTTTTGGCACAATTGGGAAACTTATGTTGATAGGTTGTCGGCATAACACTATTGATACTTACAATTTCGCATCACATTTGGTATTGACTGTGAATGTTTTTTAATTGAATGTCGTGTGAAATTTGGTATTGAAATCTTTAGAGTAGTTGCTTTCGAATTCATGAATGATGAATGTAACATAACACTTCTTTATCAACTCTGCAAACTCATATCTTAATATCCTGCAATATCAAACAGGGATATCAGATATCAGATTTGATACCCATATCCCTGATATCCATATTTGATACCCATATCTGATATCAGGATATGGATACCAAACAGGGGTTAAGAGTGAGTACACGTGTTACTATTATTACCTTAATGGAAAAAATCTCTATATGTTTTGCACATTACAGGCCCAATGGGCCGTTTTATTTATATTGGGTTCTGGGCTGACCCATCACCAAACATATAGGGGGAAACTACATTTTCACACAAAAATTGTTAGAATAGTACTCTAGTGTAACTCGAGTCCCGTGTCCGGCGGGGAATGTATACACTATTTTCAAAATCATACGGAGTATCAATTATCTAAAAAATTATGATGATGAACACAATAAACACAATTTACAATACAAGAATTACAAACGATAAACAAATATATCTATTGGCATATAATTAATGATTATGTTACTATATATAGATTCACATTTTATACATTGTCTTGTTAATATACTATATATTAATACAATTTTTTTAAATAATAAAAATTATATAAAATTTTAAGTCACGCCGATTAAAACCAAGAGATAATGAGATTTATGAAAAAATATTTTTTTAAACCTTTTTTTAAAAAAAAAAAAATTATGTGACGCAAATCAAGTCACACCGTTTGAAACCAATAATAGCTGATAGGAACGGAACTTAGTGATTTTGGTGTGTGCAAGTGTAACAATGAATGGGGTGGTCCATGTGGATGAAAGCAGCGTATCTATTATAGGCATATAGCTATACTTAGGGCGTGTTTGGCAACGGGATGGGGGTAGGTGGAATGAGATGGATTTTGTGGGGTGGACGGGATGGGGATGGAAACCCGGGTGGGATCGGGTGGAATTTTGAAGCCAGTTTAATCCCGTTCATGTTTGGTTGTATTTTGATGGTTGGGAAGATGGAGAAACGAAAAAAGTCCAAATTACCCCCACTAACCACATGAGATGACGAAAATACCCTCCCAAATACCCCAAAAGCTCAACTTCTTCTTCCATCGTCTCTCAGTTGAAGCCCAATAGCCAGCAACCCCTCTCGACGACTTTGGCCGCCTTCGACGGCCACCGGCGCGCCGCTCCGCCCCTCCAATGGCGGACGAGGAAGGCGAAGATCCCCCGATCTTCCACCGCTTCCCCAACGAGCTCCTCTTCGACATCTTCTCTCGCTTTCCCGCGAAATCCCCCCTCTCTCTCTCTCTCAAGCACCTCTCCCTCTCTCTCTCTGAGATTCAGATAAGCTTCGAGATATACGAAAATGGAGGCTTCAACCTCAAAGCGCGACAACGGTCGGAGACTCCCGCCGAAGCGAGGCCAGATCAAGGCCAAAATCTTCACCGGATTGCTCACGCTCGTAACCGGTAGCACCACCGGTCATTGGAAAAAGCAATCCCAAGAAGACGGAGATGATCATCACTACTTATCGCCTCAGACAACTCCTTCGGGCTACTCCTCTGATGCTTCCTGATAGCCTGTCTCTACTCCTCTCTTATCAGATCCGTGTGGATCATAGCAATAGGTGATCGATTCATCTGAGTTCTGTATCTGTGTGTGAATAATTCGTCTTCATTGACTCTCTGCTTGTACGAATTACTGTAAATAGCCATTAATTCGGTTGGAATTCGAATCAATTTAGATACGGTCGATTTCTGATTTTTGGATTGTATAGTAGTAATCGAGTGCAGTTTCAATTGATCTAGTCATGTAAATGTGTGAGTTGTTTTCTGCAGTTGCTGATTCAACTAGATGTACTGATGTATGAGTTGTTTGTTGGAACAAGCAAGATCTGCTCAATATAGTTTTTTTTAAGCTTCTCACTACAGTGCAAGATCAAATTTTTGCAATTTTTTGTCAACTCTTTAAAGTATGTTACCAAATATAATCAAAGATGGACGAAATCAGGTGCCATCTTGGCATCAGTTTGATATTCAGTGGCTTATTTTAGGAGCATCGGTTCCAATTCAGCCCTTGATATTTTAGGTGACGACATCGGTGGTGGGCGGCGGCGGCGGTGGTGGTGGGCGGTGGCGGCAGCGGTGATGGGCGGCGGTAGGGGTAGGGGTAGGAGAGAGGGAGGAAGAAGGTTGAAGATGGGGGCAAATTTGGGAGATTTTCATCCCCATCCCATAAATCCTCCTTTTAGGGATACCTTTCCCATCCCATTTTTCGGTGTGGAACTTCCATCTCCATCCCCTTCCATCTCCCTCCATCCCGTTGCCAAACACGCGGGCACGGTTTCCAAAGCCCACCTCCATCCCCTTCCACCCACCCCCATCCCCAGCCAAACACGCCCTTAGTGTATGTCCCGTCCCGTGTACGGAGAATATATTAATATAATATTATAAACAATTTAGATACTCCGTATATTCTACGGGGTGATAAATAATAAAATAATAATGTAAATATAAATTTTTTTCCACCAAATAATATATATATATATATATATATATATATATATATATATATAAAAGAAAATTTTACAAAATAGGCACTTTATTTGGACGTTTTTACAAAATGGTCGCGTATTTGGACAATTTAGCAAAATGGCTACTATATAACCCTAATTAATTGTGTCTCTCTCCTTTCTCTCGTTCTTTCTCTCGCTCGATCAGATCTCTCGCTCTCTCGATCTCTCCGGCTACCAGATCTTCTCCGTCCAGATCTGAATTTGGGATCGGAAATGAGGGAATTGAGTTGCTTTGAGACGCACTTGCATCTGAAGAGAGGTTTGATGCCAAATCTGTATAGAATTTCAACTAATATCTCTTCTGGGAGATCATCCATGGCTGCATAAATTATTTAATTTCAAATTTTTTCTTCCACAGATTCAAATTCACAGATCCGGCCTGGAGGTTTCTCTCCGTTCAGATCCCGTCGCTTTCGGGCTCTCCGGCGCCAGATCCAGCTCCTCCGGGTGCAATCGGCGCGAGCAAGGCGGCACGAGCGAGCGAGGCGGCGGGAGCGACCGTGGACGAGCGAGGCGGAGCGAGTGAGGTCAAAGGAGGAGCGAACTCGAAGGTCTCCGGCTTCCGGCAACATTGGGGATTTCAGATCCGAGACGGCGATGACGCCGATGAGTGCAATCCTTGGGGAGAAAGTGAACAACGTCTATCAATTAGGATAATTTAGAGAAATTACAAAAATTGTCCATTATTTTTATATTGTAAAATTTTTACCCCAATATTACATTTGCACGACATAAAATTATATTTGCGTAACAAAGTGTTATATGAGCACAACATACCATTATAGTTGCACATCGAAAAGAGCTGAAATGGAAAAAAACGGAAAAATATATATTCCATTTGCACAACAAATCTTGCAAGAGTTGCACGACTCTGTTACTTTTGACAGATCTTGCAATCGATCTTACTCTTATATTTGCACAATCTATATTATTATTTTGATATATGATCCATAATCTATATATTATTATTTTTGATATACGATCCATAAGAGTTGCACGCCTCTATTGTAAGAGTTGCACGCCTCTGTTTTAAGAGTTGCACGACTCTGTTGTAAGAGTTGCACGACTCTTGTTTTAAGAGTTGACTGAGTTCTTGGATAAGCTTAAGATGATGCATGGTGGCGTTTATGTCGATTTTAGTGGGGTTAATATCGACAAATCCGTTATTAGATACTTGGCAGGTTATTTTTGCACACCAATAGAGACTTGTGAAATCGTTCTCAACATGATCTTATTTTCTCTCAATATAATTTCACATTTTCTCAATAAATTATTGCACAACATGCTCTTATTTTTGCTCAACAATTCTTTATTTTTGCACAACAATCGAGACTTGTGAAATTGTGTCTCCTTATAATCTTTTTTTTTGTAAATATAATTTTATACTTTTTTAATAGATTATTGCACAACACGGTCTTATTTTTGCTCATCAATAGAGTAAAACTGCACAACATTGGGGATTGGTGGAAATGTGCCCAACATTATCTTTAAGAGTTGCACGACTCTGTTGTAAGAGTTGCACGACTCTGTTGTAAGAGTTGCTCATCAATAGACAATAATTGCACTACATGGAGGATTGGTGAAATTTTGCTCAACGTCATCTTATTTTTACTCAACTATATGTTATTTTTGTACAACAATCGAGACTTGTGAATTTATACTCACCATGATCTTATTTTATCTCAATATATTTTCATACTTTCTCAATAAATTATTGCTCAACATGCTCTTATTTTTGCACAACATGCTCTTATTTTTTGCTCATCAATAGACAATAATTGCACAACATGAGGGATTGGTAAAATTTTGCTCAACATCATCTTATTTTTGCTCAACTATATGTTATTTTTGCACAACAATCGAGACTTGTGAATTTATAGTCAACATTATCTTATTTTATCTCAATATAATTTTATACTTTCTCAATAAACGGTAAGTGATTCAGAATAAATTGAAGCAGGTCTAGTTTTATTTTTTATTTTTTTTTTAACATTTTATCGTGCAAATATAACCGTAAATTGTGTAAATATAATAGTGTGTTGTGCAAAAATAAAAATAAAAATATAGATTATGGATCACATAATAAAATATTGATAATTTTTTTAATTTCTCATATTTGTAGGGTGATTTTTGTAATTTCATAAAAAGTTCTTCTTCCCCGCGTCAACTTCTTTCTTCTGTGTGAAATCTTGGAGCCGCCATTGGAGGAGAGAAAGCACAGATCCGGCCTCGCTCCCTCACTCCGGCCTCCGCCTCCGCGTCGCCGCTCCCTCGCCTTGCCGCCTCCGCGTCGCCGCTCCCTCGCCTTGCCGCCTCCGCGTCGCCGCTCCCTCACCTTGCCGACATCGGAAAACCTCCAGTCCAATTAGATCTGGCGGCTCGCTCGGCCTCGCTCCGGCGGCTCAATTTATTTGCCGAATCAATTAGATCTGGAAGAACAATCAACTACCCCAACCAATTATTGCACAGGAAGAACAATCGGAGGGAGGGAGGGAGAACGATGAGATATGGAAGAACAATCAGATCTGGAAGAACAATCGGAGGGAGGGAGAATGATGAGCGAAGGAAGAACAATTAATTACCACGGCGAGCGACGGCGAGAGCGAGAGGGCGAGCGAGCGAGAGTGAGCGTCCGGAGAGATCGAGAGAGCGAGAGGGAGCGGCGAGAGGATGAGCGTGAGATAGTAGTTATTGCGGCCATTTTACAAAAATGTCCCAAAACGTGGCTATTTCGCAAAATAAGCCCATTTTCGTGGCTATTTTGCAAAATCCTCTATATTTTTGGTAAGTATGACTATGAAATATTTTTTATTTATATTTATGTCAATTAACTAAAATCTAAATATATATATATAGATAGATTGTGGTTTATATATAACTTTCTATAAACTATGATAACATATTATTTTATTAATTTTTTCCCTAGAATCAATTAACCACAACGCGCCACATAAGATTTTTTCCCTAGAATCAACCACAACGCGCCACATAGGACGCTATGCATTGGTTTTAGTGTATATATATATATATATATATATATATATATATATATATATATATATATATATATATAAGATTTTGGCCTAAAAAAAGTATATAAATAAATAAAATAACAATGATTAAATTATCAATTTTGATATAAATAACTCTCTCCACCAAAAAATAATCTAGATATAAATAAAATAGCACATGTCAAATACTACATATTTATCTATTAATATTTTTGGTAAGCATCACTATGAAATATTTTTTATTTATATTTTTATCAATTAACTAAATATATATATATATATATATATATATATATATATATATATATATATATATATATATATATATATATATATATATAGAATGTGGTATATATAACTTTCTATAAATTATGACAACATATTATTTTTATTAAAATTTCCCCTAGGATCAACCACAACGTGTCACATAGGATTTTTTTTCCTATGATCAACCACAACGCAGCACATATGACGCTATGCATCGGTTCATAGTATTTTATGCATGTGAGTGCGTAATTGATTCTAAGAAGAAGAAAAATTCATTAAAAAAATTAAAGTAATATATTATCATAATTTATATAAAGTTATAAGACATAATATATATATATACAGGGGCGGAGCCAGAAAGTTTTGAGCGGGGGGTCACCATAGTAGTCGACAATAAGATCGAGAAAAAAAATCGTAAAACACAACGTGTTCGATAATAAAAAATAGTGTCAACCTATGGTTTCGAAAATACTACAAATATATAAAACTAAAATAAGGATAAAAAAAAAAAAAAAAAGATATAAAACACAAAAAATAAATATTGCATTATTAACATGTAATAATGTATAACTAGATATAAAAAATTTTAACTTGCATAACTTCTTACCATATTCTCAAAATAAGTAATATAACATATGGTTTCGAAGCTCTCGAGATGAATTATAATATGTGAATGCAATTTAAGTAAAATATTAAAGTATTACAGTATATTGAAATAAAACTAAAGTGATTAATACTGTTGTAATTTGCAAACATTCATAACTTTTTACTCAGATGTCGGATTAAGGCGTATTATATATCAAAACGAAGCTATCGATGAGGAGAATACACTAGGTAATTTGTCGGATGGGGGGGTCATGTGACCCCCTAGGACCCCCTAGCTCCGCCTCTGTGTGTGTGTGTGTGTATATATATATATTATAGTTATATATTATATTTATACTCCCTCTGTTAATTAAAACTCGTCGTTTACTATTCATACACGCTTTTTTAGAATGATAAAAACTATATGAAATATTAACATTTTTCTATATTTTTTTTTATAAATTCGTAATTAATTGTAATTAGTATGAAAATGTTTTAAAAAATTGTTTAAAAAGTTAATATTTTATATAGTTTTGACACCTAAAAAAGCGTGCGTGAATAGTAAAATGTCAAGTTTTAATTAACGGATGAAGTAGTTATTACTCCGGAGTTGATAATAATTTAAATCAAAACTATTTCACAAACATACTTACCTAAAATATCAATATATAATTTTGATCAAATATCCATCTAGGATATCTAATTAGATAAATGTCCATAATGAAAATGCAATGGGAGACGGATGAGAGAGAAACTCTCTTTTGGGTACTCCGTCCAATGGACGCTTGAAGACCTTTCTTCAACCTTTAAAACCAGTTCAATCTTGGTCAATTCACCACCTCCAACCACCTTATTTCAATTTCATCTCTTGCAAATCACCTCCTTGGAAGCCTTGTGGCCGGTTCCATGGCGCCCTGGTGGTTCACGAAAATAACCTCAATTCAAAACCCTAAATTCGTACCTTCGTCCCCGATTCACCATCTCCTTCCCTAAATTGACTTGGCTTTTTGGCCGTCGGTGGGTTCCCGGCTTCTGATGCGTTGGTTGTGGACCTCATTTTCGGGTTTGGCTCATCCTTGGGTATTGATTCTTATCTACTGTCTACGATAGTATTCCTTTTGGTGTGCTTCCATAGCGTCTCGTGCTGCGCTCTTTGGTGTGGGGTCGATCGACCCTGTCTTCCTGGTGCCACTGTGACTACCTACTCCTTACCGGTGTCCCTTTCCTTCACACCGTCGGATTGGTCGTCGTGCCTCGATCCCGTCTGTCTAAGAATCCTCTCCACATGGCTACCTTCCTCCCTTCGCTCCTAAGCCCGTGGTGGCCCGGACTTAGGTTGGTACGGCCCAGTTGCAAGTCCTTTTAGGGCAAAGCTAAGCAAGGGGAAAAAAAGGAAAATGAAAAAAGAGCAAAAATCTGGATTGGATCCCTTATATTTTGCTTATTACCGAGTTGTTTGGTGGTGGGATTGTGTAGCTCTGGGGCTAGCAGTTTGTTGAGCAGTTATTTTCTTATTTTTTGACGTGCGAGAGGTCATGGACTCGTGGACGTGATCGAAACCTGAAGGCTCGTTGATAGAGTCCAAATATGAGGTTTTCACTTAGTTCCTCAGGGATTCCCTGCGTCACCTCTACAACCTAACGGATGAGTTGCTGCACATTGCTCCTGTTATTTCATCATTTATGCTAGTCTTCGCCTATAATTGCACCCTTGTAATTTGGTGGCTCTGCCTTTTAGTTGTTTATTTTATGTCTTTAGCTCATTGACGATTTGTCCGTCGTCGATTTATTTGGCTTATCGACCCACCAGGCATGTCCGGTGCGTCGAATTTTTACTTATTAAAAAAGGGTAAATGTCCATATTGAAATGGTAATTATGTAAATGTCCATATAGTTTATTTAATCCCCAAACTACCCTTGTTATAATTTAATCCCCCTCCCTTTCCCTTTCCTTTTCAGCCCCAACGTATTCAATTGAAGAATGATGATTCTCTCTCGTATTCAATCCCATGGGGTTCCTTGTGATGTTCAAGTGCCCTTCTCTTGGCACAACTCTCAAACAGATCCCTTTTGGTTGTATCATTCAAATATTTCTCCACCGAAAAAGCTTAATTGATGTTGTAACCCATTGTCATACTTTCCCTTCATTCTCCTCTTAATCCCGGTGGTAGAGTGGGATAGAAAGCATATGAATTCGGCAATTAATTTACACTCTGAATAACATCCGGTGATGGAGGAACAAGAAGGGATAAATGGGAGCATTACTAAAAAGGTGCAGTTTGAATTCGACTTCGACAAGTTCTTTGAAGATTCCATCGACGACCCTCCACTATGGTTTTGTGCTCTAATTTTTAAAATTTTGCTCATCTGCTTGTTTGGATATGTCAATTTCCGGTCAGGGCTATATCTATCTGCTGCTGATTTTTGGCTTCTGTAACGGCCCGAATATAAATATCTGGGTTACGTTTCGAAGGTTAGATACCTTCGTTAGGATCTTGCAATCCATGTACGGGTCGAGGTTTTAAACCTCTAAAAGTTTAGTATTTAAAGTGGGGATTTTGAACCCCAAAACAATCGACGGTCCAGTGGGTACCCTTATCCTGTCCTAGAAGCCTAAGTCACGGAAATTCATTTGGAGATAAGCAAGAAAACAAAGTAAAGTACAACTTGCCACAGCAAGGCTGGGTCAAAACCAAAACAATGAAACACAAGTCGAAAAGTACTTTAGCCAAATTAGTGGGTGAGTCCGGTTCTTTGCATTCGCCCAAGAAGATTTCCCCGTCATGGAAACACGGAGCAAGCATACCTAAAAATAATTTGTGCGGGTGGGATCAGACCAAATCCCCCCCCCCCCCATATTGCACTCTGGGTCCCAGAAGCAAGCATACACATATGCTAATCCTACAATAAAGATGTTTTAATGCAATGCAGAATTTAAACACACAAGACATGCTTTAATCAGGATATAATATAGTGCAGAAAGACAGTAAAGGGCCTCAAACAATGCCAAGGGGCATATCTTTCTCCTACTCCACCCCCTATTTCATGAGCGTACCTGGCCAGTATAGTACCCCATTCCATCATATATGTATGCACATAATCATCATATCATCATCATCATCATATCATATCATCCTCATCATCATATCAAGTCATATCATGCTCATGCCCGATGGTGTCGGGCTATCTCATCATCATCATGCTCATATATCAACAATACTGACTCAGGGCAAATCTGATGAGGCTGGGCTACCCTATGACCCTAGCAAAGACTCTAGGACTCACGGATAACGGCTATTCTGTTCTCAAACACAGAGTATTTGAATGCTCATACATGAGTGCAACCCTAGCATGATACTACATGACATGCTTTTAATATTCTTATGCAACACCTAGTATGTCATATGATCACAAGCAGGATGTTTTCTCTTTCGAATATGAGTAAGTCCATAAAGGAACTTACCTGGAGAAGTGCAGAATCCAAAGCAATCACGGTAATAGCAAGCAATCCAATTAGGTCACAAATCACCTAACGATTGATACAAAAATGCATAAGTCTAAGTTCTAAGGCATAGAATGGCCATGACTCATATAGACAGACAAGACTCAAGCTCATAACATCATCACCATCCTCATATTCATATATCATTCATCATGCTTCAACTCTTCAAGTATCATGTCAACTCATTATCCCAACATCTCGTCATGCTTTACTCATTATCATATCATATAACATCATTTAGTAATCATGTATCATCACCTCATATATAGATCATATTGTTACTCTAATCATCATATAACATATCATACTTTCACGTTTAAGAACATATCATTCTTCTTAATCATATAGTATATCATCATGCTTCCATATAACAACACATCATTATCTTATACTTAAGGACATATATCGACATCTTATCTCATAATTCATATATCATATCGCAACACACCATAACATGCTTCATAATCAACATTTAACACATTATAACAATATCACATATCACAACTTATATACATATAAGTCAGACAAGTAAGTCAATTTCTCAGGGTTTCCCAAACTCTTTAAATCTCCAGTTAGATTGAATCATCATTCAAAACACTTTGATCAAAACCCATTTACAAAACATAACTCTTTAATTCAACTTAGTTTTCTTAAAACAAATTCGACAGGGTTAGGACATTTCAAAAATCCCTTTTTAATTTTATCAAACCAATTTCCAACCTTTGAAAAAAAAAAACTTTTCCAAATTTCTTTTCAATTTCAAATCCAAATATAATATTTTTAACTCCCAACAATTTAAAGGTAATAATATTATATAATATAATATCCCACTAATTTAACATTTTCATAAGAGATATTTAACCCTTTAAAATCTTATTTTATACATAGGCCCAAGATACCTTATAAATTTATGAAAACACAAAAGCCCAAACTCTTCCTTATAATAAGACTGACCCGGCCCAAGCTTGCCAGCTCACTCTCCATTTCACTCATCCGGATTCGATTCCAATAAAACAAGGAAAAACTACTCAAAATAATATAAACTATTCCTTATCAACCAAAAATAAAACCAACTTTAAAAATTACCACCAATGATATCAACTATTCACTTATTTACCAATAATAATACCACCCCATTTCCGGTGAAAAATCCGACAATTGTGATGACATGGCGGTCGGAATTTGCTGATTAGGACTTTGTGGGAAAAATTAAAAATTAGAAAAAAAAATCAAAACATATCATTTGTCCACTGTAGCCCCCCTCCCCCCAACAACTCCATGCCTCATGCCTCCGACCAAATCAGCACCACCCTCAAACAAATTTGCATGGAGATTCTCTAATCTCTCAGTGTTTATGAATTACCATAGAAAAAAAATCTGGAGCTTCAAGGGGAAACACTACCAACTTTCTTTTCTCCTACCCACCCAATTTAAGCCCAAAATTGAAGCACGTGAACAAATCCAGAAAAGTTAGGGTTCTAACATGGTCTAGATCCCAAATCGCTTGTAGTCTTGAAACGGCCTATTAATCAAAACCCCTCAACTAATTTTATCACTGAATCACACATGGTCTAGATCCCAAATCGCTTCCATTTCAGCGAGGAACACCTCCCATGGTCATTTTGATGAAACTTGCAACCAAACCAGTCCATCATCCCATCAATTTAGTTCATATCCAATTAACCGCGTCAACCGGCTGAATCGAGCCTCGTCCTTCAATAAAAACTCATGAACTCGACTTGGAAATACCTGAGTAGATAATGAATACAAACATGAAGCTACCCCTCTGTTTGTAGGCACCTTGTGGTGGTGGATTTCGACCGGAGTGCGATGGTTATGGTGGCTGGAGGGTGACCGGACGGAGAAGTAGCAAATCCAAAACTTTCAAGGTAGAAGATGACTCAATTTTTTTTTGCCTTCAAAATTCTAGTCATTATGCTTAGTCAACAAAATCCAATTGCCATGTCATCATAGTGGTCGGATTTTTCGCCGGAAATGAAGTGGTATCATTATTGGTAAATAAGTGAATAGTTGGTGTCATTGGTGGTAATTTGTGAAGTTGGTATTATTTTGGGTTGATAGAGAATAGTTGGTATTATTTTTAGTAGTTTTTCTATAAAACAATGAATAAAAGAATAAAAGAGAAAGGAAGGGAAAGGGGCCCCACACGTACAGTCTCCTTCCTCCGTCTTCTGGGTTCGATTCCGGAGGCATGTTCTTGCTCCTTCGCTCTTTTCCTCAAATCCTCTGGCCTCACTCTCGTCGGTCCCGGAATAATAAAACGGAATAAAGCTATATATATATATATATATATATATATATATATATATATATATATATATATATATATATATATATATATATTATGTCAGAATCCGCTTCAAAAGAATAAAATTGCTTCGCTCGAGGACGGAAGTTTTCAAAAAATTTCGAACTGCAGAAATAAAAAAAAATCACAATTTAATATCTAATAAAATAATACTTTAAAATTTTACGGTTTTTACAGCTTCTCCGCTTTGTCTGCCATATTGCAAAATTATCCAAAAATCTACCTTATTTTTCAATCTCTGCTCATTTTTTGCTTGTTAATTTACAATTTCTTTGTTCATATGCAAATCATGGGGCTTGATCTTCCGACGGATCCCGAGAGGGAAGAGCACGAGGTGACTGAAGCCATAGGGCTTCAAGGTCCTAGATCCGAATCGAGAACAACAACCCACAACCATGGGAGAGAGCTCGGAAGTGACAGAGGCAGAGAAGCCATTGGGCTCAACTCTGTTGCTTCAATTTTAGATGCATTTCGCTTGTTTTGTGTGGAATTGAAGTTCACATGGAGTGTTCAATATAGTTTTTAAATCTTTAAAAATGAGTTAAAAAATAAAATGAATTATATTTTCGAGACAGACGTAGTATTATTTATTTAAATACTCCCTCCGTATCAAAATGATTGGCCTTTTGGTCAATTTCACAATTTTTAAGAAAGCTAAAAATAGAAAGAAGATTAGCTAAAATTTTAACAAATAAATAATGTAGAAAAAAATAGACCAATGAAAAAAAGAATAGGATGGGAAGTTGGAGTATTAATAAAGTATCTTAGAACCGCTTGTTGTATTGCACCGCTTTTTGTTTTCGTTTTCGTTTTTTGTTTGTATATTTTGACGGGTTTTCGTCTGCCGACTTGTCGGCCATCGAGATTCAGGTATATCTGATCTCGAATTATTTACTAATAAAAAAAAAGTATCTTAGAAATCTAATACAATTAATGAGATGAATTGACAAAATTAAATTTTTTTATCATTAATGTTGTTCAAAGGGATAAATATTTTGTTACATTAAAAAGTGGGCAAAAGGCCAATTATTACGTTATGGAGGAGTATAGGATTAGCAATATTATAAAGTAGGAGCATTATTTATTTATTTCAATCTTCTAAAGTGGATTAAATTGGGATTGTTGTGGAAGTAAAATGTAAAAGGTGTGAAATTAATGTAGAAACAAAAGAAAGTGTGGTTCCTCATCCCGTAACCCGTATATTGAATGAATATTGTGATTGAATATTGAGCCTTGTTTACGGATCGGATCTGTCTTTATCCAAAATGGCAAAATGTATGTATGAATATGAATTATGATACCCCAATAGAAGACGCAACGCAACTACCAGTCTTCTGCCGTACGCGCCTCCACAAATCACATGCTGCAATGCAATGTGATCGACGATTCTCCTATACTCCTCCATTCTCATCCACTCTTTCTTTCTTCATATATCTCATACAGATTCAGTCTTTCTCCTTCAATTTGTTTTTTCCTTTTTAACGGAAAGTAATTCATTTATATTCTCTCTCCATTTGCCAAAACTTATGATTTTATAATCTTACTTTTATTCATAATTTTTTTTCCTTTTTAGGTATTTTGACCTTTATTTTACAAAAATGCACTTGTTTTTTTTTTTTTGATCAGAAAAGAATTCCGGCGAGCGAGCTCTACCAGATGACATTCAAAAGGCTCTACAACTCCGTATCAATAAACTCCACATTGAAGGTGACTCCATCTAAAACCTTTTGGAGTTTATTGATACAAAAATGCACTTGTAAAAAGTAATGGGTTGTATGTTAGGTCTAGTTTTTACTAAAGTAAAAAAAAAAAAAAAAGGTAATGTAATAAATGAGTTAATTTTCTTAAAAATTGTGATTGAGATCAAGATGAAATCATAAAAATTGATGGACTAAGGTACGTATTATTATAAAAGAACTAATAAACAAGAAATCAATTGTCATTCACTATTTACAAACGATTGAACATATGCATATATAAGGCAATGATTTCGGTGTGGTTAAGTGGGCTATATTGGTTTACCACTTGATTAATCTTATCTTACAAAAAACGTAGAATCACTGCACGCACTACTTCAAATGATCGAATGAGGAGGTGGGAGTCAACAACAACTATTTCGATCTCCCATAAACACTCTCAATCGCCTCTGACCAAGTCGATGATGATATATGGAAGCTTATCCTCTTTGATGACAATCTTGCATGGGGATCTTCGATCAATAATATAATGTCAATCTTAATCATGGTTCTAGATCTTTAGGGGTTTTGAGATATAATTAAGGTTAGGTTAAGGGCTTTAATATAGATGATAGTCATATACATATACTCTCTTACATATTATATATCACACATTAGAATTGCAAGATTTGTATCTTGTGATCATGTGTTATGTATAATATGTAATAGAAGAGTTAATGTAAATATGATACAAATGTAAGTTTCCGGATTTGGGCTTAAAAAGCCTATTACCTGGACTCGGCCCAAAGAAGCTCGCTCCAGCTCTTGTGGCTTGCCCTAGCTCGGAACGCTGCGTTTCAGCTAATGGAGCTTGCCAATAAAAGCGGATGAGGGCTCTAGGATTTGCTACGTCTTCAGTCGCTTCAGGTAATCCTACTGGAAAGAGAGAGAGAGAGAGAGAGAGAGAGAGAGAGAGAGCGGCGCCTAGGGTTCCAAAGTGCTCCGAGCACTTCTCCGGCGTTTCCGATCAGATCTGAGGCGGATCTCCATAGGAGACCTCTTGTCTGATCCTCGAAGAGCAACACCGTCTTTGTGTGCTTCTTGTCCGGCGTTGGCTGTCTTCTCCGACGGCCTTCCTGGTGCAGATCTGATCTCCGACACCAGATCCAGGGAGTTTCTTCTACGCTTTACCACTTTTCCTCATGTCTTCCCTTTGTACTTGCGATTACCTGCTGTATCGTCTGTATTAGCCTTAGATCTAGCCTGTCGTTCTCGAAACCTTGTAAGCTTGTTTTGATATAGTGAATGAGCTCGAGTCTCCTCTTCTGAGGCTCCGTGGATGTAGGGATTCTTCCTGAACCACGTAAAAATCAATGTGTCCTTTATCTTGCTTTCTCGTTTTCGTTTTCGCACTTCTTGATCTAAATCTTGAACTCCAATCTGCGAGTCAAGATAACTGAGATCTACAAATAGCATTGCTTATAAACGGCAGTTTTGTACGAGTTCATATCATCTACTCCGTATCTCTAATTCTAACCCCTCTCTGATTATCTCCTCTCATAAAAACTCCATTTCTTTTTTTTTTCTTTTGATTATATTTATTTATAGGTTTTTTGAAGGGGAATTATTAGTAAATACCCCACTTTGATAATTGGTTTGCAAAAATACCTAAATTTGAAAACAATTGCATCCACATTTGAAAATTTGGAAAAATAGCTTATTCAATTATCAAAACTATCCACCACTCTAAAAAATCAGGAAAAAAAAGTAAAATATTTTTGGTATTTATCATTTTTCCTATATATTTAAATTATATTAAATAATAAAAAATTCTGTAATTTCAAAAAAAGAAATAAGTTAACAAGATGGCCCCGAGCCCTAACTCGTTGGTGCCTGACCCCAAGATCAGCCTGAGTCGGGCTACCGTCATCAAGCTCTTGGCCTCTCCTTGTTGGCTCGCCGCCGCTTTAATCTCCCCTCCGTCTATGGTTGTCGATCTCGTGCTCGAACCTCATCTTTTCGCTCTCATCTCTCTCTATTGCTGTTATGTCTATGTTGGTTGTTGTTGTTGCTCCATGTGTTGATCGCATTGGCCACCAGTGGCGACCTACGTACGAAGGTGAGTTTTGCTCCGGGAGGATGTACGGATTTGGGACCTCACCGGCGCTGACGGCAACACATTCAGGGGCCTTGGAAGCTCTACAAGAAACGCGACAATGGCAAGAAGCTCTATGCGAACGTCGACATCTACGAGGGCCTCAGGAAGACGATTTGCAGGACGGCGAAGGCAAATACGTGTGAAAAAATAGGAATGCGTACCATAGTGAAAGGAGGAACGATGTAATTTATGGAAAATGGTTTTGATTCGGGCGAACGGGAACAAATACGAAGGATTTTGGGAGAACGGGGATCCAAAGGGGGGCGGGGTTTTCACTAGGGCTTTCGATGGAAGCACATATGCAGGTAACATGGGAAATGAGTTGGAAGAAGATCAGGTCTCGTCGGAGGCCAAAATTAGGGTTTCTCTGGATGGAAGAGTCAATTTCCCGAGGATCTGTATGTGGGAGGAGGACGAGGAAGAAGGTGGGGATATTACTTGTGACATAGTCGATAATCTGGAGGTTTGTAAGATGTGTAGAAATGCAAAGACTCCATCTTGCAATGGCGAAGGTGATCGATTCATAGTACTGCATTGCAGTAGCTTAAGCCCTAGGCCTTACTGGTATGTTGGTGGAGATGATCAGGTTAGAAACCTGAACAGACGATCTCCAAAGGCCATAAGAACTAGGTGTTGATGCTTAATTTGCAATTGGGTATTAGGTAACAATTTGTATGATGTTAGTTTTGATGCAAGGTATCGGAAAATCCGATTTGATTTGTATAAATGTGGCTGGCATTCAGCTGGTCGGGAAGCATGCGTCTAAAGCTAGAGAGCTAAAGCCATCCGATTTCGAGCCCAGAGAGAAGTATTGGACCATGTTTCCACCTGAAGAATCGAAATCGATGCCTCCACATCAATCAGTGGACTTCAAGTGGAAGGATTACTGTCCTATGGTGTTCAGGTGGTTTACATTGGAATTTCATTACCCGGTTTTTGGAAATTATTGTGAGTGGAATTCATCTTCATTGTTGTTTGAATTTGTGTAGATACTTGAGACTGTTGTTTGGAATCGATCCAACTGAATACATGCTGGCGATTTGTGGGAGTGATGCTCTAAGGGAGTTCTCTTCGCCCGGGAAGAGTGGAAGCTCGTTTTATCTCACGCAAGATGATCGATTTATGATAAAGACGGTCAGGAAGTCTGGAGTTAAGGTTAGATGGAAATTCTTGATTTAGTGTAGTCCATTTCCATGGAATTTATTTCGAATCTTTACTAACTATGATGATGGTTATTCATCATACTAGGTTCTTATACGAATGCTTTCGAGCTAATACCAACATGTTTACAAGTACGAAAATACCCTAGTGACAAAGTTATTTGATCTGTCCGGTATAAGCCTGATCTCACCATCAAAGGAAGCTCTTGTTAACACGGCTAGTGTTAGGAAAGCATGGGAAGATTAGGCTTTGTTGGCTGTAAGGCAAAACAGAGCCTTGCTAAGGAGGTTGCAATACTGCTCATGGCTGCTTATGACGGGTTTTTGGCCCTTGAACTGTGCCTACGCTATTTTCGCAACTAAGGTGGATGATATGGTGTTCTCATGTCCGATTAGCAAGCTGAATATCAATGAGATCTCCGGGTTGATTAGGTTCTTTTTTGGAATTATTTTTTGTTTCCTGAAGAAGTTTAAGTCTTATGAAATTTTGCAAGTTATGTAAGGAGAAGATGAGGGTAATGCTATGAAATTGGTCTTTGTGGACATGAATGGACACAAGTTTTGATATAATATGATATCTGAAACTTTTATTTTGTGATTGAAGAAAGTGTTGTGTTGTATCTGAAATTGCCCGATCTCTTAGTTTGACGAGCTTGCATATTCATTATGTTCTAGAGATTAAGACACCAAATGCAATGCTCAGAGAAAACAATGTGCCAAAACTAGATTGTTAACTAGCCAGATGATCATATAAACTGTAGTTGTTCATACCCATGACTGCAATAACAATCAATCGATTGCACACATCCTGTCAATGTTCATAATTGACATTGTCAACGTTGATATTCATTCTGTCAATTTGATACTATTATGGTTTCAAGACATATAATGACAATACTTTTGTAAATATGGCTAATAATCCAGTAGATATGATTTACCGTATCTTTAGTCAATCTCTCCCCGATTATAGCTTCAATCATGTCAACATAAATCTATATAGTCTTGTCACTATAAACATTAATCCTGTCAGTGAAAATAAATAACTTTGTCATCTTGGATATGCCTTAAATTTCTAGTTATGGTATGGATAAAATCGTATCTTTATTCTCTTCCCTATTATAGACTCCATCATGTCATTATTAATTATCGGGTTTGTCATAAAAAACATATATCCTGTCAAAAACAAATATATTCTTGTCAATTTTCGATTCTCTTAATAAGACAATGATTTTCATCCGGCTAGTTTTATTATTCTTAAATTTCCGAGAAAAATATATTAAAAATATTATCTTAATATATATTTTATTTTATTTTATATATTTTTTACTTTTCTTATAATTCATAATTCTCCTTTAAAAGATTTTTACATTTAAATTTAAATTTAAAATCAATCATTATTTTTAGCACAAATGACCTATTTTTTTGCACAAATAACCCACCTATTCTATTTTTCTATTCTCAGAAAATGGGTATATTTTTGCAAACCGAACACCGATTCGGTATATTTATGCGGCCTTTTTTAATTTGTAAGGAGGAGGGGACCGAGGGGTTAGATACTTACATGTGATTTATAGCCGTTTTATATGAAGCGATCTAATTAAATTAGATGTAATTTTTCTTTTATGTCTGTGTTTATTATTGAAACAAAAATAGATTATGCCCTCGAATTCTCTCAAATATAATTTTATCATCACTTCCTCCTTCCCAAATAAGTGGCTTTTTTAAGTCAAACACATATTGTTAGAAGGGTAAAAACTATATAAAAGGTTAACATTTTAATTAATTTTTTTTAATAATATTATACTTATTATTAATAAGAATGAATTAATCAAAAACATTATTTAAAAAATTATTATTTTATATTATTTTTATCACATTAAAATACGTGTATAAATAATAAAAAGTGACTTATTTGGAAATAGAGGGAGTATTATTTTAACCACATGAATTTCAATTTAAGATTTACTTTAAAATTAAAAATACTGAAGCAAAATCGTAGTATTAATTTGTCCATTTGTCAACTACCAAAGAATATCCTGCATGGCTGCAACCAAACCTTCTTCATTCGGTTAATTTGATACGGAGTGTATTCCCCACCCCAGAAGCCCAGATTGTGATTTGGTAGCTATGGAGTATGGACCACTTACGGACTTTTTACCTAAAGGATACGCAGATTGCAGAGAGTGTCTTCTGATTCCATTATTTTATAAGTAATGGAACTTAAACCATTTCGGAATGGCTCACTGAAAAGAATTTGCGAGTAGTATTAAAAAATTTCTAGTATAAACCCCGGATATGACCGTTCTTTATTTACAAATTCAAGGAACATACTGTACGTAGTAGTAACTGGCTATCCATCAGCATATGTACATATCAACATCGAATAATTTTTTTTATTAAAAAAAATATGTTAAATTCAAAGCACCTTCACATAAGATTGCAACTCGAAGAAGAAATAGAAAAATAATTAATGAAATTAGAACAACAGAAGGCACAAGTAGTAGGGGAGGAAAATATAGAAAAAGAAATAAAAAATGACTTCGAAAAAAGATTAAAAAACGAGGCCATTAATATGAGACGACTAGACAAGTACCTTGATCTAATAGAAACAAAAATCACAAGAGAAGATAATGAAAACCTAACTAGACCAGTCACAAACAGTGAAATTAAGCAAGCGACTTTCTCCGTAGGAAAAAACAAATCCCCCGGACCGGATGGAATGATAGCAGAATTCTACCAGAAATATAATGTCATACGAGCGATCAAAGGTTTTTTCGAATCCGGGAAAATGTTGAAACAGATAAACCACAACTTTATATCATTAATACCAAAATGCGAAAACCCAAGTATTACAAATAAGTACAGACCAATTAACCTATGCTCAACAATATACAAGAGAATTGCTAAAATTATAGCTGACAAACTAAAAGAAGTTTCGGGAAAAATTATCCACCCACTCCAAGAAGTTTTTGTCTCTGATAAAGCAATCCAAGATAACGTACTTACTGCGTGACTGCTACTCGTATGCTGAACCTATTTTGTTTAGCTTGGACCGGTTTAATTATAATAAAATTATAGTTATTATAATTATAATATTATACAAACAAAAATTGGTTCAATATTAAAAAAAACGATTCAATAGGAATTCAGATCTTTTATTAGGAGAAAGAAACCGGTCCAAGCTAAACAAAAAGGGTTCAGTATATGTGTAGGAGTCATGCGCATGAAAACCGAAATTCCGACCAGAAAAAATACCAATTTGTCCATCGATACAATTTTAAATATCAATTTGTCCATCAGTGCAGTTTTAAATACCAATTTGGCCCCGGAGTCTTTTTAAATACCCAAATGTCCAACGTTGCCAGTTTTAAATACCAATTTGGTATTTTGGCCATTGATATATAGATAGGAACTAGTATTCGTTACCCGCGCGATTATGCTTTTTGTTAATAAATTATATTTTATTACATTAATTACATTATATTAGAATATAATTATTAATTGACATGACTTAAAAGATAGAAGGTAGAATTGTTTAATTAGTTAGTAATAGAAGGTGTTATACCAATTCGTTAGAAAACTTATCCTTTTACACTTCAAATCTAAGAAATAATCTTTCCAATATGATAACTTAATTTTTTTTTATAATTTTATCTACATCTTAATTTGAAAGATTTTGTAGAAGTAGGTAAAATACATTTTTATAAAACTCAATACAAACAACAAAATTTTATATTATTTTTAATATGTAAATTTATTTTACTTTTTCAATTCGATGATAAGATTTTAGAAAGAAATTAAGCACAAATACATTTAGGATGTCATACGGTTTCAATTTCAAAAGTATAATTATTACTTTTTATCCTTTTTCTAATAAAAAAATTACTTTTCATCTTCTTAAAATATATAAATAATAATTTATAATAAGTCGAGATTTAGGGTCAGTTTGGTAAAACATAGCTGATGAGGTAGCTGAAGCTTATAGAATAGCTGAAGCTGATAGATTAAGTGTGTTTAATATATGTTAAATTAGAGTTTTCAGAAGCTAGTAAGGTGTTTGGTAACCAAGCTAATAGAGTAGCTGATGCAAACTAGCTGATCATATAGAAAAAAATGAATAGAATTATGAAAAGCTTGGGGTGAGTAGCGGTTGAAAATCCAATTTCAACAGCTAGTTAAATTAAAATCTTATATTTAACTTATTTAAAACTATAAAATATTAAAACCAAAAGCTCCGAAAAGCTAATTGTATTACCAAACGGACCCTTAGCATATTGATTATCCTATTTGTTTCTCGCACTTAGATATAGATTATCCATATTGTCCATAATGATTATCATATTTAACTAAAAGGGTACTTTTTGAAGATTATCCAAACCTAATTAGTTAGAAAACTTATTTTTCTTAAATCAAATAATTTATCCAGTATGAATGTATGATGTAAGGTTGGATATTTATTAAAATATAAGTGGGTTATATTGATTTAATAATTGATGTGACACAAAAATATAATAGTAATTTAATCTAAATTATGACACATAAGCAAAAATAATTTCGTTTCAATCCAGAAAATTTTGTGGATGTGAAATCGCACCCGAGGCCTCTGTTTTAGTATTTTTTATATAGAATATAGATAATTTCTCATAAAAAGATAGGAATAATTTCAACCGGGGAGGTCCTGATCAAAAAAGAAAAGAAGATACAGTACTCCGTAATTTGGTAGAAGTGGGCAGATATAGCAGCCAGAGTCCCCCTCCGTCTTCAGATCAAATAAATAAAATACCCTCTGTCAAACTTTTCATCTTCCCCTGAATCACTCATCCACCCCATTGCTCCAACTAACAGGAATCTCTCTCTCTCTCTCTCTCTTCCATGGCGTCGCTTCTCAATGGCGAAGACGAGGAGTCTCAGACGGCCACCGTCCACCAGCCCCTTCTTGACGGCTACAACCACCGCAGCAACCACCAGTTCTTTCTCAGCAACACCACCTCCCAGGTCGCTCTCGTCGGCTCCGACGTTTGCCCCATCGAAAGCCTCGATTACGAGTTCGTCCCACTTTCATTGATTTTCAGAGTTTAATTAGCCTTTTTCCTGTAATCAAGCTACAATCTTTTTTCCCCCCTCTCTTTTTAGGATTATTGAGAACGATTTCTTCAAGCAGGACTGGAGGAGCAGGGGGAAGACGCAGATTTACCAGTACGTGTTCATGAAGTGGACATTGTGCTTTCTCGTTGGTGTCATCATGAGCTTGGTCGGTTTCTTCAATAACCTCGCCATTGAGAACATCGCCGGGATCAAATTAGTAGTTACTTCTAATATGATGCTTGCTAACAAGTATCTCCCTTTAATTGAATCTCTTGCTGTCTACATTTTGTGCAATTTTTCGCTGATTGGCGACAAAATTACGATTCGGAAACAGTAATTTGATGAATTGCACTTGTTTATTGTTTGTGTTAGGTATGGTATGGCGTTCCTGGTGTTCGCATCCTTCAATTTCGTGCTTATACTGTTTTCGTCAGTTATCACTGCTTGCATATCGCCGGTTGCAGCAGGATCCGGAATACCTGAGGTGAAGGCTTACTTAAATGGTGTGGACGCGCCGGCCATATTTACTCTGAGGACTTTGATTGTGAAGGTGAGAAGTTTTGGTGCTTAATTTTGATGAAATTAGGGTTCTTGGTTAGGGAAGAAAGGGCTATATATGGTTCATTATCATTATCTAGATAATGGGGATTTTTCTATCAAAAAAGAAAAACTAGGGGATTCATATCTACATGTTTGTTCTTTTTCTATTAGTAAGTATTATTAAATTCTTTAATCTAGATATATGTTAATTAATAAAATTATTTCTTTTGAAGATCTACATTTAAAAGATTAATGTTGCATAAAAAGACTTTTTTTTTAAAATTTTTTTTTTGATTGTTTTCATGAATACAGTGATAACAATTACAACAATAAGAACAGTCATACACTCGTACAGCAATGGCGATCATAATAAGAATTCAAGTAACTAATAAATATAATAGTGAATAAAATGCTGAATTAGAATGATCATACTCCGTAATAAGTAACATTAATGAAGAAAGTGATAAAGGAGAATTTCTTGGAGACATCTTATGAAAGTGATAAGCAGAAAGTATTAATTGTGACTGTAATACTAATATTTTAGCAAAAGTGCAAAACAATAATAACAGTAATCAACATAATATGAAGACTGACTTATTTTTAAAAAGATTTTTGATATTATCATCATTATTATTTAACAATGTGCTACTTATCGTTTGTGTGGACTATTGTAATTGATATGGATAAATAACATGAAAATTTTGACGTATCTGGGAAGGAGTTGCAACATAAACCTTTCATAGTCATTTTGCTATTGGGAAAATTCGTTGTTGCCTTGAAATTGAACTATGAATTTATAACATCAGTAATTGATGAAACATCAACTTAATATTTTTGGTAAATGCTATATTCATGGAAAGCTATTGATATATACAGGTTTTATGCTGATATTAATGCTTTTTTCATTTCTTCATATGCAGATTATTGGAAGTATCACTGCGGTCTCTGGATCTCTTCTTGTGGGAAAAGCAGGGCCTATGATACATACTGGTGCATCTGTTGCAGCACTGCTTGGCCAAGGTGGGTCCAAGAAATATGGTCTGACATGGAAATGGCTTCATTACTTTAAAAATGATCGTGATAGGCGAGACCTTGTAACATTTGGAACTGCTGCTGGAATTGCTGCTGCTTTTCGTGCCCCAGTTGGGGGTGTACTTTTTGCTCTAGAAGAAATGGCATCATGGTATGTTGTCCATTATCCTTTAGTTGAAGTTTATCATACTTGACCCATCTTGAATATCTGATTGCCTTTGGTTTGAAAATAGCTTTCTCAATTTTTAGAATCCTTGGAAGAGAATTACACTGAATTCTCTAACTAGATTTTACTTTTTACAGTATGTTTTTGACATATGTCCTCCTGAAAATCTGCGTTGTACTTTTGCATGACTGTAAATTAGTTCTAGGGTGTAAATATATTTTAGGTTTCCATCTGCAGCATGGGCAGTCTTGAGTTATTGCTTACTAACTTGCATGTCTCAAGATTTGGGATCCAACTTTGCATAGCTTATACATATTCAGATGTAGAAGTCCTCTGTTTGACCTTTCATAGTGTGTGGCACAAATAAATTGTGTTGTCCAGGTGGAGAAGTGCACTCTTGTGGCGAACTTTTTTTTCAACTGCAGTTGTTGCTATCTTGCTTCGTGGTTTTATAGACCTCTGTTATTCCGGCAAGTGTGGGCTGTTTGGTACAGGTGGGCTAATTATGTTTAACATGGCTTCAGAAGATGTCACCTATTATCTACGCGATGTACCAGCTGTTCTACTTCTTGGGGCGATTGGGGGTATACTGGGAAGCATATATAATTTTATTCTTGAAAGAACTCTACGACTATACGCGATAATCAATGAGTAAGTCAGAATCATTCCTGTTAAAGTATTACATGGACTGGGAATTTTGAGTTAATTCACCTTGCTGACATAATTTCTGACCTGTTTTCAGGAAAGGTGCCTTTTACAAAATATTTCTAGCTTGCTCAGTTTCCATATTCACATCGTGCCTCCTATTTGGACTGCCATGGCTTGCAAAGTGTCAGCCTTGCCCGAGTGACTCAACCGAGCCTTGTCCTACCATAGGCAGATCCGGAAACTTCAAGAAGTTCCAGTGCAAATCTGGATATTACAATGATCTTGCTAGCTTAATTTTTAACACAAATGATGATGCTATTAGAAATCTTTATAGCCAGAACACGAACTCTGAGTTCCATGGCTCATCGGTTCTCATCTTCTTTGCATCCTGCTTCTTCCTTAGCATCATTAGCTATGGGATTGTGGTTCCTGCTGGGCTCTTTGTTCCTGTTATTTTAGTAGGTGCATCTTATGGCCGTTATGTCGGGATGCTGATTGGTTCATCCACAAGTCTGAATGATGGCCTCTTTGCGGTCCTGGGGTCTGCCTCATTTCTTGGTGGTACGATGAGGATGACAGTCTCTCTCTGTGTTATCCTTCTTGAATTGACCAACAATCTGTTACTGTTGCCTCTCATAATGGTGGTTCTCCTCGTCTCCAAGACTGTAGCAGATGCTTTCAATGCAAACATATATGATACCTTGATGAAGATGAAAGGGTTTCCGTACCTAGAAGCCCATGCCGAGTCGTATATGAGGCAGCTAACAGTAGGGGATGTGGTAACAGGCCCGCTTAGATTCTTCAACGGGATTGAAAAGGTTGGCACCATCTATCAGATTCTCCAAATGACAAACCACAATGGCTTTCCAGTAATCGATGAGCCTCCACTCTCTGAAGCTCCTATTTTGTTCGGCATAATCCTCCGTGCCCATCTCATCTTGTTGCTAAAGCATAAAGCATTTATTTCAACTCCGGCATTGACCAGCATAGATAAGTTTCCCCAACTCTCTTCAGCCGACTTTGGTAAGGCAGGGTCAGGGAGCATTGATAGAATCGAAGACATAGTGCTGACAGATGATGAATTAGAAATGTTCATTGATTTACATCCATTTACCAATGCCTCGCCTTTCACTGTCGTGGAGACAATGTCATTAGCCAAGGCTCTCATTCTTTTCCGACAAGTCGGTCTGAGGCACATGCTCGTCATCCCAAAGATCACCGGGGTAAGCTCATTCCTCATCCTATGTGGGAACCACCTCATATTTCAGAGTTTTCCAAAAACTAACAGTGTCACTTTTTCACTGCAGAGATCACCTGTGGTTGGTATACTAACGAGGCATGATTTCATACCCGAGCACATATTCAATCTTCATCCTTTGCTGGCTATTAGCCGATGGAAGAGGTTGAGAATCCGGCTTCCTCGTCTGCCCAATTTTTTCTCGGCCTAATGTGATAGGCTGAGGCTCATTCTTCCTCGATTTCCCCAGGGTGATGGGATTCCCACAATATCACATTATCCTGCCACAGTGATTATACAAGCTGAAGAGTGAATATGAAACTGAATAAAGCTTGTGCCCATCACCAGATTACGGAGCTGAAGCTGATAAATCTGAGGATTCTTCCAAGATTTTCTCAGCCATTGTGGCTCAAAACTCTCCCATTGTATGTTGAATCCGTCCTTAAGCTTCCATACCCCAAAGTGTCACTTGAGCTTCATCATATTTAAGGACAAAACAAACATGGCTGTAATTACATCGAATTGAGAGGCATACTGCATACTCCCTTGGCTGAAGCCTCAAGTGAAGCTGTTACATACATTTGCATATCTCATCTCTTGTGAATTGTGATATAAGTTTAAATTCAATCATAGGTTGAATGGCATTTCCAGGGTTACATTTGGGGGGTTGCATATTTTTAATTCATAATTGCCAACCTTGAGGCTTGAACTGAACTAATCCAAAACCCCCGAATGATTTTTTACTTCAAAATTGTAAAATCTACCGGAGTTGTAATGACTTGCCCAATGATATATATATATAATGATTTTTGCCCGGAATCATTTTAGATTATAAATAAATATGAATGATGCAAATTAGGAAGTACTCAATCTGAACCAAACTAGCAAGTGAGTAACGCGAATTCGGAAGTGAATTTTATGGGCTGTGCCTTCCAATTGTCGCTTGTTATCGCACGGGTAATTTTGTTGACAGAAGCACCCAATTCAACCATCTTTAGTTATCCTGTTTAGCTTTTGTCGATTGCCATCAGTACCAGGCACCATGCTTTGTGCCATTACATGTCTAAGCCTTTTTAATCTGAGCTCTAAAACTTTTAGGTCAGGGCAAGCCAATTTGGAACCAACGGCAAAGATAATCTCAACCATAAGCAAAAACCAATACCCAGACATATATGTCCAATCTTCAATATATTTGCAGATGGAACTCCTAATTACAAGGATACAATAATGAAGCGAACTACTAATCAATTGAATATTCGCATCTCACTCATCTTCATATCAAACCAAGGAAACCCAGAAGCAGAACTATCAATATCTGCAAGCACACTGTCAAAACCCAGATGCCAAATAAGCTGGTAGTTCATAGAACATGTTACACTACCTGTCACTGTCGCCTTGTTTGTAAGACGAGAGGTTCAAGCCCAATTTCTTGCCTCCTCACCGAGTGCAGCTGCTGCACTACTCTTTTTGTCTTCTGTAGTCCATCCTTATCGTCCAAAGCCTCTCCCCGACTTCTTTCATGTCTGGTCGATCTGCACGTATAGGGGCTGCACATAGGATTGCCAAACCGAACATCTTCCTGAGTATATCTTCATTCACGGATTCCTCCATCAGAGGATCAACAAGCCCCAGTATGTTGCCCTCCTTGTAATTGTAGAAAACCTGCAGAGGTTGGTACAAAACAGCTACTGTCATGGAAGTTGAACGAACTAGGGTTCTGTTGTTGAGTTTAGAGAGGAAGGAAATACAAGGGCTTCGTATGTGAAGGATAAAAAATTATCCTACTAAAGGGTAACATAATTATTTACTTTTAGAGTCAACGAGCAGTTCCGAATTAAGGATATAGAGCCCTGTTTAATCGACCTAGTATGTTTATAGATGCCAGTTCGCATCTAATATGAGCATTAACTGAGGAAGCAAACAGAAAACTTGCATGGGGAAACTGTCCTTTACTAGACTGAATATGCCATTTTTTTACTTTACCACCCTCGATGATCACGTTTGTATATAACCATCCCTTTTATAATTTTATCAGCGAATCAATAGAGTCTAGATATCATTAACAGAGCTAAAAGTTAATGGAAGGACAATTTTACTCCAAATTTCCTAAATAAGCAACAAAACAGACAGCCCTTTTGACCGTCTCATACCCATTTTTCAATTAAAGGACATGGCAGTTCATTCATGACAAAAATATGAAATCCGTTTATTAGAAAATTTTATTTGTAACGAAAAAGAGAAAAAGTCTGTCAGGCTGGTCAAACGGTATCAAGTGGTTTAATGTTAGACCAAAATATTGTCTAGCTTTGAGTGATGTATAGGTACCCAAGTGAAGGGCTGGTGAGAATGGGAATGTGGGGAACTTAAGGTTTCGGAAAATCAAACTTATTACACTACTTTTTTGTTGTCACAGTAGGATGTGAAAAGCAAACTAGATAGCTTGGAAGTCTGTCATTGTGTGAAACTTATTGTTGTGTGATTCCATATTTTTATGCTCTTACCTCCATCATCTGACCATGGGCAAAAGGGCCATTTCTTTCCCTTTTAACTTCATAATATAATTTGAATGTGAGGAGGTAAATTGTTGGATGAGATTTTATAACAGGTGTGTATTTTGAAATTCCATTTCAAGGGGTTTTAAATTGCAAATGCCTAATTTATAGGGTGGTGAACAGGTAATTTCAGTTAAAAAGTATTTTGGATAGATGCAAGCAGTTGAACTTCCTTTCAAGTGAAATGAATATGAAAAATAAAGACTTACCCATTTGATTAAAACTCTCTCGTCGGGTGGCCTTCTTGGGTCTACAGGACGACGTCCAGTCAGAATTTCCAGAAGTAGAATCCCAAAAGAGTAGACGTCGCTTTTGGGAGTGAGTTGGTAGGTTCTCATGTACTCTGGATCAAGATAGCCCACTGTCCCTTTCACCTTTGTCGATATGTGGGTATGGTCAGCATCTTGAGGGCCAATTCTTGCAAATCCAAAATCAGCCACTTTAGCCTTCATACCGTCCGTTAGAAGAATGTTGGATGACTTCACATCCCTATGAATAATCTGCTTCTCTGTTGTGATACAAAGACTTATAGATCAATATTGAAATTATCAGAAGCATCAACTAGAAAGACCTGATTAAACAACACGATACTGTTATCGCAGTGAGGAAGTTACGAGGCAGTTGAATAATCATAAGAATGCAAGTTGCTGAAAAAATAATAAAAAGGGTGACTATAATTTCGTTACCTGCATACATGTGAAGATAAGTTAGGCCGTGAGCTACATCAATAGTGATCTCAAGACGCTGGTTAAAATCCAAAGTCTTCCCACGTTCACCTGCAACTTGCAGCAGCAAAAATATGAGCGTCTGCCGTTTTTGTACCAAGTAGAGCTGAAATTTGTGTATTGGACTATAATCTAAGTAGGTCTCACCGTCCAGATGTTGCCTCAGAGTACCATTTGACACATATTCTGTAATAATGAGCCTTTCGTTTCCTTTGTCAACACAATGTAACAGCCTAACTAGATTCCGATGTTCAATTTTGGACAGAATGTCAACTTCACTGTTGAATTCAGTTGAATCAAAATGTTCCTACACCGGAGTCCAGACAAAAAACAAGAAATCATCAGATAAGCTCATATAGACTAAAAAAAAGGGAAAAATAGTGCTTAGTATATCAGCCATTTTCTCTATGAACTTATCCTTTGAAGCTCACGTAAAAGTTTTTTCAACATAATACTAAGAGCATCTTTATCCATGATACCCAATTCAAGTATCATATCTTACATTTTTTCTTACCACATGATTTTAAGATACTTGAATGGACAACCATGATACTCACAAAAGTATTTAACATATATTTCATTTTATTTTTAAATCTTTGTAGGGTAGAAAAAAAAAAAGTGGTCCCCACATGTTATTGTTCATTGGATAAAACTAATGATATTGTGTAAGAGTGAATATCATCTAAATGGTACTCATTTGTAATGACTGCTTTGATTCCAACCCCAACTCTTACATTTATTTATTTATTTTTATTTAAAAATAGGTCTATGGAGACTTAGTAAATTGGTTCCGGTCTACAAGAATAAGGGTGATGTCCAGTGCTGCAACAACTACAGAGGAATTAAGCTATTGAGTCACAAGATGAGATTATGGGAAAGAGTTATAGAGGTAAGACTTATGAAGTTGGTGCAGGTGTCTGAGAACCAATTTGGCTTCATGCCCGGTAGATATGCTATAGAAGCTATTCACTTGCTGAGGCGTTTGATCGAGATGCACAGAAACAGGAAAAAGGATTTGCATATGGCATTCATCGATATAGAAAAGGAGTATGACAAAGTTTCAAGAGATTTGCTTTGCAGTTGCCTGGTTGAGAAAGGAGTGCCTGGGACGTACATTAGAGCCATCAGAGATATGTATGAGGGTTCCTTGACTAGTGTTAGAACGCTGAGTGGAGATTCTGAGTACTTCCAAGTTCGGGTAGGGCTTCATAAGGGTTCAGCTCTCAATCCGTTTCTTTTCACTCTTGTCACGGACTGTCTTTCTGCTCCACTCCAAGAAGAGGTCCCTTGGTGTATGCTGTTTGCAGATGACATTGTGCTGATGGACAACTCAAGAGCAGGTTTGGCACGCAGGCTTGAAAACTAGAGGGTGGTGCTAGAATCTAAGGGTCTCAGATTGAGTAGGACCAAGACCGAGTATGTGCAGTTTAGTTTTGGAGAGGGGTATGATCAGGGATCCGCAGTTGCATTGGGGGAGGTTACAATCCCGAGGAAGGACTATTTCAAGTACCTAGGCTCGTACGTTCAAAGGGATGGGGATATTGATAGAGATATCGAACATCGAGTTCAGACTGGGTGGCTAAAGATGGAGAAGAGCGTCGGGGGTGCTTTGTGACAAAAAAGTCCGAGCTAAACCGAAGGGAAAATTTTATAAGATGGTTGTTAGACCGACCTTGTTGTACGGCTCTGAGTACTGACCTATTACTAAAGCGCAAGACCAGAAGTTGTCAGTTACAAAGATGAGAATACTGAGATTGATGACTGGGCACACGAGACTCGACAGAATCCGAAATGCTGACATCAGGAGAGAGATTAGAGTTGCGAGTATTGTGGATAAATTGCGGAAGTCCATATTATGCTGGTTTGGACACGTCAGTAGGAGACCTTCTTCGGCACCGGTTCGTAGGGGTGAAATCCTGAATTTGGGAGATTTCCGTAGGGGAAGAGGTAGACCTAAGAAGAGCTGGTTGGAGATTATCAGACATGATCTAAATTTGGTGAACCTATCGGAGGATATGACTTCGGGCAGAGACCACTGGAGGAGGAGCATTCGAGATGCTGATGTTTAGTGTCATATGTTAAAGTTTTGATTTGAGGTGTGTTCTCGTGCCATTGTTTACTTCCATGCTACTTACCTGCGCCTTCCCTTTCCTATTCCCTGCTCTATATGCTCCCTACTCTATGTCCTATTACTATGTGGCTCTATTGTCCTATTTTTCTGGGTCTATTGGAAACACTCTCGACTTGTTCGGCGTATGAGTGTGTACATTCTGACCCCCAGACCCCGCTTTATAGCGGGATTAACTTGGTTGTTGTTGTTGTTGTACTCAAAGTACCACCATTAAAGATGGTATAACTAATTGTTGCTTTAACAACCAGAGTTGGAACTTGATGAGGTCAACTTTTGATGAAATCTCATCCTGAGAAATGTGTACATTCAGTGACATCACCTAGTTACGTTCAAAGTTCCATCTTCATTTTCATCCTTCTTAGCAAGTGATCAACATGATATAAATGTTTTAGTTCCCAGCAAAGATAAACTGCAGCGAATATTAAATAGGGGTAAAAACTGTTTATGGTCCCTGAACTTTGGAGATAGTTACAAACGGGTCTGTGAGCTTTCTATTGGTTCATTAAGGTCCCCGGACTTTGGAAAAGTTAAACAGGTCCTATTTGGTCAATTAATGTCCTTGAACTATGAAATTGTGTTAGTATAGTCCCGTGAAAAAAAATGCCAAAAAATTCCAAAGTTGTAAGGAATTTGAAGGACCTTTTTGTAATCTTTTCCAAAGTTTAAGGACTTTAATTGGACAAAAAATAAATCTTCAGGACCTGCTAGTAACTTTCTCCAAAATTCAGGACTGTGGATGGATAGTTTGCCCTATAAAGTGGTAATTCATGGTACAAGTAGTTTAGAGTCAGTGTGTCACACCTTCCTAGCTCGTTTTATTGCAACCTCCTGGCCATCTGGTAGCCGACCTTTGTAGACTCTGCCAAACCCACCTTCACCAATGTATGAAGATGACGAGAAGTTCTGTGTAGCTTTGACAACCTGATTAAAGCTAAGACGTACTGATCCCAGATCACTGGGCTTTGGAGAAAATTTTGGACTGGGTGGTGGGTATCTTATCGGACTTTTCGGTGTATATGCTCCTGGACTGGGTGCATAAGTTGCTCCAAAGGCGCCCGGACCTACTGCACGAAGAAAAAAAAAACTTTATCAATTGGCCAGGCATAGTGGAAACCAGCTATAGTATCCGTGGCTTTGTATTCAGAGTGCATCATAACTTAGGGAAGAAAAAGAAATTGAGCTCAAGACAATCCAGCCATCGGCTCAATCAACACTAAATCTAAGGAAACATTACACTATACAAAAGCCCGTGATCTAATGTAAAATACTCTAAACTTCTAAAGTCTTAACATCAAAGTATAATCTAACATTCCAGCATACTGGTAACCAGACCACTTACTTGAATTTTGATCCCGTTCCCTAGAAAAGGACTCTTGAGGATTTTCCTTCCTCCCAAAGCAAGAGGAAGCGCAGCTGAATATGACCATTCCAGGAACCGTTATGAGCATAATCTTTGACATAAATGAAAACTGCCAACCATTATCATGTCCGTGTTGATAGTCAATGGGAATCAACCCTCTCGTTCCATCACGCAAAACTTTCCTAGCGCCCTCAAGGGAATACTCAACTGCAACAAGTAGTTTCACAATGTAATATGCTTAGGCACCCATGGCAATTTCCGATGAGCAGAAAGATCAAATGGAACAATTAAACTTCTAATCTTTACTCCATAGAGCTTAGTGGACTAAGGTTTTAAGACTCTTCATTTACCAATTAATGAAAGCATCACCAGAGGAGGGAGTTCATAGAGGAAATTTGCTTACCCCCACCAGGTGACGAAAGCTGTACACCATAGGCAAAGCCCAAAAGCAACTGCAGAAACACTGAAAATTTCAGAATCTCTATCAAGATTCTAGTTGCGACATGGATACCGGTTCCCATTTTCCACTACAGAAAGCGATGCAGCATCTATTCGAATTCAAAGTCTCATCTTTAGGCAGCGAAGATTGTCTGAGCTCATTCAAGCGACCAAAAAGGATAGAAGGCCATCTAGAAGAACATTAAAGTGATCACTAACACATTATAGAGATAGAAAAAAGGTCGCAGACCAGATTATTAGCTCACTACAATGAACTGCGGTGATTATTTGTGCAATCAATCTGATATTTAGCAAGAACTGTAAAAAACTTAATCCTTCATTAGTGATATTTCAAAGAAAGCAGCTCAAAATATCTGTAGACTGTAATGATAGGCAATAAAAGAAGACAAAAGACTATAGTTAGTCTTGTTTCCCAGCAAAACGTGTATTAACCTAACTTGTTAACCTGTCCTCACACCAATCCAATTGGGCCTAGCATTACAGGGTAAAATTTCAAGGCTTCAGCCATCCATAATAGTTCAACAGTTCAACCAATTTATCATTCAAGATCCTCATGCATCAATTTAAGCAAACCCTAATGATACCAAGTAACCCAGTATTTGCTTCCTAAACGAAAAATGTTGATCAGATAGCCTAAATTCAGCTCTCAACAATGTCAAGACACCAACCTAAAATCAAGAAAGCATAAATCCTAAAAAAAAAAAAAAGATTAACAAAAAGGTAGTTTCCAAAGAACAGGTATAATAGGATCTAAGAGCTCCAGAAACCAGTAATGGACAATATTCCTCAATTCAGCAAAAATTAGGATGGCCCAGACGAGAAACAAGGCGAAATTGACCAAACTGATCCAAATCAGTAATACCCAAGTAACCTTTAGCACAATAAATAGCCCCAAATGATGCCACACAAGAAGAAAACAGGAAAATCAACAACACCACTACAAGAAGCCCTAATTACACAGTTTCAGTGAAGATCAACAAGAAAAACACAATTGTAGGAAGAAGCAGACACAAACCTCGAGAAGATGCAGGCAAAGTTCCAAATTTTGAGAAAGATAGAAAGAGAAAGAGAGTATTTCTGGGGATGTTAAAGAGGGAAGAGGCCACAAAGCTTCAAAGGAGGGCGGTGGAAATGGTGGTGCCAGGCAGTATCCATGGGGGTATTTGTTTGGTGTTTAGTCGGGTTTCTCTTTTAATTTTATTTTTGGGAAACTTCCCAAACTATACCTTATTTAGGTCATTTTGAACAAAACCACCCTTTATTTTTCAAAATTGCATATTACCACTCTTTAGTCTTTATCCATGCGGAAGCTTTCCATGGTCTGATAATCGATTCGAGAGGCCAACAAAAAGTATGTAGTCAAACAACCCTTTACTATCCACACTCTTTATACTATCTAAAATATATCTTACTAATATTAATTTCATGTTTATATTCTTATTATTGTTATAATTATAACCCCATTTATATTAATAAGGGGTATATTGAATAATTTAAACACTTTTTTGACTTTTTTGCAGGGGATAAATTATAATGAAAGCAGGGATAATATAAAGTGTGATTAAATGCAACTTCAAAATAGGGGTAGTTTTGTGGAAAATAACCTAAATAAGAATGGTCTCTTACAAAATTTCCCTTTTTGTTTTAGTAAGTCAAGTTGGAATTGTTGACCGTTGAGCCATCGATACACCCGTCTTCAGACTCTTCACGCCACCTCTTTTTATTGGGTTTGATTTTTGTTTTAACTTCCTATGATCTTATCATTCTGGTAAAAAAAAAAAAAAAAATTCAAAATTCAATCACCAATAAAATTCTATAGATCCTCCATGTCCAAAAAAGGACCAATGTATATTTGCAAAATGATTACTTGATTATTGTACAGTTTTTACTCACCCCATAAGGACACTTTGGTTATTCTTTGAACTACGTATTTTAGGCTGGTGGAAATTGTATAAAACCACCCCATAAATAACTCATTCGACACAAAACAGCCCTTTAAAACTGAAAATTTAAAAAATCACCCTTTAAACCTATTCTGCTAGCAAATCGATCACCACCCGTCCCTCTATTTTATAACCATTAAGATATTTTAGGGAGGGAGGAGGACGAGAGAGAACTTTCAATTGAGAAGGAGAAATAGAGAGCGAGAAAGAGAATCTTCGATGTTAGGGAGGTGGGCTTTGGCCTCCGCTGGCCGCGGCACAAGGATCTCGCGGTCGCAAAACCCGCGGTCGTGGTCACGAAAGGTCATCCCCTACCTTCGGACACTGCGTTCTTCCTTGCCACGACGACCATGGTTTCGCCGTGGCGAGATTCGAAACAGATCTTGTCCATTTTTGCTTGTTTTTGCTTCTTTCAAATTCGTTTTTGTTCAAACTTGTTTTAAAACGTTTCTAACTCAAAATACAACCCAAATAACACAAAACGACTCTAATCAGAACTAGAGGGGAGAGCAGAAGAGGGATTGCTTAGCCTCTTTGAGGCTCTTCGAAAATCTTGAAGGAAGAGTCCTTTGGCTTCGATTCAAAAATCCTTTGCTATGACAGGACTTAGAAGAGATAGATCTAGCTTAATAGAAGAGCTCTGCAAAGATTTAGATCCAAAAACAAGTGGATTTGAAGAGGGACGACTTACCTTGCCCAAAAACAGTGAGAGGGGAAAGAATGGGCTCAAACCCACTTTAAAAGGAGTTAGATCTAACTTTTATTGACCTCATAAGGTAGAGGAAGGAGTGAGGAGCAAGCGGAAACAAACGGGGAAGAAAACGGAGTTCAAACAAGGGAGAACGAAGGATTTTACTTAGTCGATGCCGAATCTGGGTGCTTAACTCGCGGCCGTGAAAGTACTATTCGCGACGGCGAACATGAACATCTTCTTCTGGGTTCATACTTGCGGCGGAAAAAGTACTATTCGCGGCGGCGAAATTCCCCAGAAACTTCCGTTTTTGATGGAAACAACCATTTCAATATGATTTTTAGGTTGTTTTTTAGAAGAGATCTTCTTAGGGGAGTTTAGAGACTATCTAAGGTATGAGAAACAAGAAATGAAAGATGAGAGGAGAGAGATATGGATCCAAGAAGAAAAAAGGTGAGGATTTTGGGTTTTTGGATTTTGGGGATTTTGATCTTCAATTTCTTGGGAGGCTAGGGTTTTGGGATTTTCTTGTGGAGGCTAGGTTTCCTCTTGGCTCGGATTTTGAGGGCTTGAGGATCCCTTTGGGGATTGGTGCTCCTTATATATGGGAGAGAGAGGCCCATTAGGGTTTTTATAAGGAAAGCGACAAAACACTTAGGAAGAGAGAGAGGAGTGATTCCGCTCTTCCGATCCCGAATCCCGCGACATCCCATCCTGACATCCGACACCCCGAAGCCCGACATTTCAAAAATCCGACCAATAATTCAAATTCATTTCAAATGTCTCTCGAAATCCTCAAAATCGAAATCCGATAGATAAGGCTTAGAATCCATCAATTTGAAATGTGTGTGTGTGTGTGTGTGTGTGTGTGTGTGTGTGTGTGTGTGAAGCTGTAAAGGCGCCCAAAGAATGTCAAGTGGCATATCCAACTCTCAAGACCTAAGCCACAATCGGGGCCGGATGTATCCATGCCTCAATCGGGGTTGGATGTATAATGGATTGTCGTCCATGCCCGCATCGAGGTAAAAGTGGATCATCGCCACAATCACATATGTCGATAGATAGGAAATCATGCTCACTCTTATATGACTCTATTAGGACAAACCCAATGGGGCTGGTCTGTCCTATGACCCTAGCAACGACTCTAGGACTCATAATTAATGGCCGTTCTCTACCAAACGCATTGAGTAGATAGATGATCATTCAAATATTGCAACCCAATCAGGATACTACATGAATCATGCGAATATGCATATAAAATTACATAAAATGCAACAACAAGCATGAGAGCCCAACTTGAGTAAGCCCCCTAGGGAACTTAACTAGAGAAGCGCGGAATCCAAGCAGTAAGAAGCAAACAATATCCAACCAGATCATAAACTGCCTAATAAGCACACAAATGTATAAGTCTATGTCTAATTCACGTGAGGCGCCACTAACTAACACATACAAGTTCACATAATCATGGAAAATCGCCACCCAGCAGTTTATCAAAATCATCGTATGTTAATTCAACATATGTTCATGCATTCGCTCATCGGCGTAATTATTCAATCATCTTAGATAAACCTCATATGTCATCGCATATAGTATAGCTCATATTATTACATAATGTTTCTTAGCATCATTCTCATACTTGGAGTATCATGTTCTACGATCATGCTGATTATAATCCATTTAACATTCCAACATAGCCATGTCCATAATCAACTCATATGCATATCATGCTCCATATATATACAATTCATGTGACCATGTATCATATAACATAACTCCATATATACAATTCAACACTATTCCACAAGTTAGGATCAAATACGTCAATTCTCAAGTTTTCCAAGACTTCTTAAATCTCAAATTAGGTCAAGTCCTTTTTCCAAAACAACCTTTCGAATAGTTAAGCAAACTCTGACTTTCAAAATGTTTCTCAAACCTCTTTTTGAAAATCAAGTTCATATATCAAGTTACGCATTTCAAATCTCTAGGATCATATATATATATATATATATATATATATATATATATATATATATATATATATATATATATATATATATATATATATATATACACACACATATACACACACACTCCAATAGGATATAGAAACATACAATTAGTCCCATAGTAGCATTCAAATCACCAGAGAAATAACAACTCAAAACCAGGTTACAACCCAAAAGGAAACCTCGGCCACGGCGAAATACTCTTTCATTGTGGTGAAACTCACTTGAGAGCTCCCCGTGAGAGGGAGCTCTCGCTGTCACGACCCGCGACTTCCGCCGTGGCCAAATCCAATTTCCCAGTGGTGAAGGTCAGCTTTCAGCTTCTCAAGAGTGGACCCGTTTCACCGTAGCGAGGGCCTCCTTCCTCACCGAGCCCAGTGTTCCCGTTCGCCGTGGTGAACCAGAACTTCGCCGCGGCGAAATAGTGCTTGGGCTAGTTTTTCGAGCTGGATCGAGCTTGTTTCTCCACCAAACCTTTCCCAATCATCACGACACCCTTCCCCAACCTTAATGATCATGTTAGGAGCAAAATGAGACCACAAGAGAGGGATTTAGAGCTAGTTCTCGCCAAGGTGCTTCGAAAATGACCATAGGATTAGGAGGTACTTGGGCTATTTTGGCTTTGTTTGGAGTCGAAATTGCCTCGTTTTTGGTCTAGGATATCGAGGAAGTGGTTAAAGGTGAACCTTTATCATGTTTCAAGGATAAAGGAGCGAAAAGGATGGCCTACGAAGCTGTTTTGAGGGAAACCATAGAAAATGGAAGAAGAGGGAGGTGGTGCTCGACTGGGGCTGCTCCGGTGACTTATGGGTTGTTTCTGAGCTCCTTCTAGCATCGAGGGGGATGACTACTAGTTGGTGGTGTTGCTGGATTCAAGAGATAGCGAGAAAGGAAGCTCTTTTGGGGCGCTTCATGCTTGAGAAAGGAAGAAAAGAGAGTGTTTGTAGCTTATTTTTGGGGGCTTGTTTGGATAAGTTTGATGGCTTTCCTCTTGTGTTGTGGTGAGGATAAGATCAGACCGAGGAAGAGTGTAGATAGGGCTGGGGGTGGCTGATTTTCGGGTGCTATAAGGGGAGACAAGGGCTTTGTCCCTTTGCCATTTTGGTGGGAGCAATGGCGAGGAAGAAAGGAAATGGGATGTGGGTGTCTATCCAAAAAGGGAAATGAGGAAGGTGAGGGTGAAGGTTCCCTTGAGGTTCAAGTTTCAGACCAAGAAAAGGGGGACCAAGGTTGGTACAATTTCGGATAGGCATGAGAAAAGGAGACAAAGCTTATAGTCATGAAAGTGGAAATTTGAATTTTTGACGTTAGTTCCCAAAAGTTAGTTTCCCGAATCCCGCTCTCTCAATCTCATCCCGACTCAATCAAATTAGTGCTTCAAACCCATGAGGATATCGACATCCAAAGTTTATTTTAAACCCCAAGGTGAAAGATAGAAATTACTATTCAAAAGTTCATTTTGACCGGAATCCGCTTTAAGGATTTTTAAGATACGATTTTTAAGGTGAGGACGAGGATTTTCGAAATATCCGAATTTCTCAATTTAAATCCATTCCCGATAAAATATATTTAAAACCCGAGGCCCTTACAAAGGGTGTCCCTCTTAGGGGTAATAAGAGGATGTTATCATTTTTTTTTATGCTAATTGCTATGATTTATATGGGATGTTTGCCTTTGACAAAAGGGGTAAATTGTTGAAGGGTCTTCATGACCTCCACGTTCTCATATTGTCCAAGACAAACCATGTAAGACTTGATATATCCTTGAGTACCTATGATTCCTATGAAGGAACTTAGCAGACTAAAGTGTGGGCAAGTTTTTGAGGGTCACATGACTCTTCTCAACAAGGTAAGAAGATAGAAAATTGGATGTGCAAGGATGCACTCAGGATCTTAGAAGATAGGAAAAATAAGTTCATTGTCACTTGATGGAAGATCCTTTATAGTGGATATTGAAGATTCCTTGGATGAAGTATGAGTGATTATGTTTTATCCAAAGGAAGTAAGATATTAAGTTTTCATTTTGGTTTTGATTTTAGACGTGTGTATTTGGATTCATATATATTGCCTAGGTGACTGGAGGAATTTGTCGTTATTTCTATCAAAAGTAAAAATCAAACCTACAAACTAGTATAATGAGTAAGTACGAGGTCGATGCAACAGAGAATCAAGTATTCCTAAGTAACATATATTTACTAATTAGTAGAGGGGAGAGGGGTGATTGAAGTTAAGAAAAAACAAATTATAAACAAGTTATTTGAGAATTAACAATTAAGATAATTGATTCCATCTAAAAATATCCACTTTAGTTTGGTCAAGTTGATCATCGAATCTTATTCAAGTTTTATTTTCATCATATTATCATCATTGTCTTAATCTTGTGTAAATTACTAGTCATAGTAGTCATAATAACCCTTATTCCTAGGCAAACCTAGCACGGAACGGTAGAATTTCACCTAAATAATAGCATTAAGATTAGAGATTAACCAAGGTACATGCAACACTAAACTATTAGTCAATGTTTCACATATAATTGATTCTCTACACACTGATAATGCGTATTTTATATAGGCATTCTAGGGTAGCCTTAGCTTATTTTAGATGTAAATATCACATGTTTTAATATTACTTCCATATTATATCATTTTGGTGGTCGAGTTCGGAATCTACGCGTTTTTAACATATTACCATATTAGAGTTTGGAGCAAGAATTGAGAAAGCTTGGGGAAGGAGTCTCTAAGAGTTTGGAGCAAGCTAAGGAGCAACGAAGAACGGAAACTATCGTGCTCCGTCATGGTAAGGGTTGTTAGCATCCCTACAACCTTCATCGCGACAATTGCATTATATCCGGCATGGTAAGGGAAACTATCATGCAAAATGTCCATAACTGGATCCTTACTAGAAGAGGAAGTCCTTTGCTCAAGGATTTGCCTTATGAGCTCGGAAATTCTTGATTCAACACGTGACTCACCATGCTTGTGCCATATTCTGTACGTAGGTTCCATGCCATTATACCAAAAGTGTGAGTACATCTCTCCAATGGTCACTGGATCTGGACCATTACGCAAGCATATATACACCCCATGGACAATCAAACAACGTCCTCCCATTTGCATTCGCAAAAATCCAGGTCGCAAATTCACTTATTGTAATCTTGTATTCATCAGTATGACGCATAAATTACATCCACCTCTTATCCATTTGTCAGCTAATATCAAGATATATTCAACCAACATCACAACCGCTAACCACAAATTGAAATTCATATAAAAATTTTTATATAACAAAATCTATTACAAATATCCAACAATTCTCCACAAACAAGTATATATATACCCAAATCTATAAATTTATTCATAACATTTCCAATAAAAAACACATTCTCCACAATCTTAACATACACTATCTCAAACTCAACAAATCTCAATCTCCACGATTCTCAATCTAAATCAAATTAATATAAAAACTATTCATCTATAACGAAATCTAAAATAAAATCACAATCTAATAATAAATTTTCAGCTAAAATCCCAATCTCCACATTTTTAACATATTACCATATTAGAACAATACTTTAGAAAAATAATGAAATATACACTAACCTTAACACAAATTAGTGGGAAAAATTCCAAAACATGGGGCTCAATCAGGCATCCGACGTTATTGCTAGTATCATGTCCATCACTTGAGTAATTTCAGGCAACCAAAATTGACAAAAGGTTCATCGCCTAATATCATGCCATCTATGCACCATATTTGACACTCATTTAGGCGACCACATATTGCAACAAAGACCAATATCCGTCGCTTGAATTTATTCAGGCGACGTACATTGATCTAAGTTGGTAGCCGGCCTGAGTGTATGCCCATTGTGAGATAACGTTAGAAATTATTTGTGGGATTAGTCTACCTATATATGTTGTTCGTCACCAGAAAGTTATTCAAGTGATGAACCAGAGTTGTCTGTTGCCCTAGTTGTAAATTGGCGTAGTGACTGATTTGGTTCACTTTAGAGAAAGAGAAAATCCCACAAAACCATGTGTTCTTCTTCATAGCTTGAGCAACTATGGAGGTTGTGTTATAGTTATAGGAAGATAGGTTGATTGCTTGGGGATTCAACAAATGATTTCTGAAACTTAGTTTGACATATATAGTGGGACTAGATAATCTTTGTGATGTAGTAGAGCTATATATGGATCTTTTGGAAGGATAAACATGGAATTATAGGTTAATTTACAGTTGCATATAAATGCACTCGATCTCTTATTAAATGTGTATACGAGCTAGTACGTACATACATTGCACATCCATTAATATGTAATATGTAATATGTAATATATATATATATTTTGTGGGATATATATATATATATATGTAAAGGCATATATGTATAGAGTTGGTATGGGGCGAGTAGATAGGTGAGGTTTGGTAGCTAGCTAGGGAACAAAGTACATGGGATTAGGAAGCTTGAAAGTGCGATTGCCAACCGAAAGACCTTGAAGGTCGGTCCATTGGTCACCCACGTTACCCCAAATCCTGTATCCTTCCTCTTCCAATTGCTTCCTCATCTCTGACTTGAATTCCACCGCACTCCTCCCTCTGTATTCCTCCGTTCTGTACGTACACACATGTATTATATATATGTCATATATATATGTATGTGTTAACATTTGTTTATATCACATATTCACATGTACGTTCATTGCAATTTCCACAGTGGCCGGGTACCTTAAAATGAGGCGATGGTAACCAACGAATCCTTGAGCGAGGAGGTTATCGATGGTGGCTTGGCCGAGGATGGACTCATCCCTTCCCGTCAACAGAATGACCTTAAACCCCAGCTGGACAAGGGTGTTGAACAGCCCAAGCACCCCAGGGATGGCTGAGCATTCTCTCCTTATTGCCCACTCTCTGAAACCCACCGGGTCATATGGTTCACATCTGCATTATTTGCATTATTATTATTGGATTTTTATGATTTAAGGCTTAACAACCCATATAATTAACTTGTCTCAATCACCTAAATGTTCACTATACTATGTATTAGTTATAGTTAAAATTTTGAATTGTTAATTTGTAGAAAATTAATCATCTGTTAAATTAAATGTGATGAATTGTAGAAGAAAAAAAAAATTCATGCTCTGATTACAGCTTGAAAACCACATACGTACCTACGTCTCTTCCACGATAACACTCCGATCCATTAAAATATAAAAGAAGAAGAAGATAAATTACCTTAAAATAGGCCAACAATTTTATCTATAGACTTGAAATAAAGAAAAAAGAGTGTCACTGAAGAACTTTCCCAACACAGCTCAAGTGTCATTGCTCGATCAGAAGACCAAACAATCATCCACTACCACATGACACTATTGGGCCTAACTAATAGCACAACACTTATATAACCTCTTTCGGATTATCCATTTTAGAGTTTGTAGCAAATTTTATGTTTAGAGACACTTTCCTAAATATGTAATATTTTTCAAAACTAAATGATTCTAAAAAAATATCAAAATTGAGAAGTTGTTGGAATTAGAGCAAAAATACTTGAGAAAATTTGAGGAAGTTATGAGAGATGATCTCACACGGGTTTGTTCAACTATTGTGGGAAGGAAGCCGGGGGGGAGTACGGGGGTCTGAATCTCCCGTCACTTGGTTATGTCTCCTTGGTTAATTGAAGTTTGTGAAGGGAAAGAGGGTGGGGAGGGAGTGTAATTAGAGGACAAGACATTTGAAATCAGGGTATGGAGGGGTTTTATTGGCGCACATACGATCTTCTACTTTACTTTTCCTACTCCACTTATTTATTTTAAAATTTTGTTAATATTAAAAAAATTATATTTATATTTTAACATCTATTTTTATATAGTTATAAAATTTTATTTAGAAAAAAATCATGTTTTAAAATTTTTGAAACTTAAAAAGGAAATATTCTAACATAGTGATTTACAGAATAGGATGCACGAACATAAATATAATTGATTAAGAAAAATATTAAAGGGATGTGCTCTTATATTGACATGATAACGAAAAATATATTAAAATCTGAAAAGAAGTGCTATTGGGTGGACACGGACTAATTCGGTAAATCCCATAATACTAATTTTATGAAAAATGGTGATTATATAAAGGTATAAAGATAGATGAACATAAGTACATAACATTAACATAGGAAGCACATTAGATAGAGTGACGTGTGAAATATGACCTACGTATACCGATGGAGCGATGAAATATAGTTAAATTAATATTTTAATAGTTAGTGGAAGGATGTCAAACATACATAAACATGTATTGATTCAGCAACCACACCACACCGCCATATATAATGGAGTATATTGGAGTACACTTTTTAAGAGCTACTGTATATAATTATAATTATAGGCTGTATTTCCACGTCCCTCCACTTGACTTAATTGCTTTGCCACATAAGAAAGTGAGAAGGAGGTCTTCAGCTTCCCACTCAGCCTCAGGCGTCACGCACGTCCTCATACAATATATTTCATCTTTACGTACCCAAATCCTGACTCGATCATCCGAATCTACACTTTTTTAATTAACCTATACTACTTACTATTCAATCTCTCTGTCTCAAAAAATATATGTCTTTTTAATTAATACAAAGGTACGTAGATTGAAGAAAGTAGTAGTGATTAGTGAATATATAAACTAGTGAATTACCCGAATCGCTTGGTGCGATAATAGACCAAGTTGGAGAGGCAAGTGTCATCGACGTCGAATATCCAAGCATTGTCGTGTTGGTGGGCGGCTGGAGCTGAGAAACTCGAGAGAGGGATGGTTTCCAAGTAGGAATAGATGGGTTCCATGAGGAGGGAGATGTCCCTGGAGTACTGTCCCCCAACCATGTAGTTCTCAATGTGCTTCCAGCACTGCGACGGCGCCCTCCTCCAACCCCTCACGTTATTGGCCTCCACCGCCACCCTCCAGCTCAAGCAGTAACTCCCTGATCCACCGTCCGCCTCCACCTCCCTCCCTTCCGCGCCCATCTCTAGAGTCGCCGCCAAAGCCACCAGCACCACCAGCACCACTCCCCTTCCATTTTTAGATATTGCTTTCATTATCGTTGAATATATATATATATATATGTGTACGTGTGCTTTATTTTTGTGTGAGCGGATTGCTGCTACTTGACTTGCTATTTATATCCTCAAAACCTTCCTGTTTATTGGATGGTGTGTTCTACGGAGTAGTAATTTTTTATTTAAAAAAAAAAAAAAAACTAAAGTAGTGCTCGTTCACTTTTGCACTTGATGACGGTATCCACAAAATTAAATCTCAATCTAAAGATTCCTACTGCACATGAAAAAAATACTCATTATTATCAAAGTAAAATAAATAATTTTAAATGAGTAATTGGCTTAAATTAGATGAGAAACCTTTGTTTATGTGAGATACATGTTCTCATTATTGTAAAAGTCGAGAACAAATTCATTCATCAGTTGACATGTTCTGAATTGGATGAGCATACTTTTTAAAACTCTTTATAAGAAATTTGTTTTCCAACATTGTTCCGATTCATATTCACGGCACCAGTACGGGGTGCTAGTCTCTTTTGGCAATTTTTTGTTATAGTTTTACTTTTACTAAGGTAATTATATATATATATATATAGACCACAGATGACCTGTAAACACCTCTTACGGTGTAATTTGCACTGAACAGTCATGAAGTATTAGATTAAAAGGGTCAACATATGATATTTAAAGGAAATTTTGAAGAGAAAAATTATTCATCTATAATAACATATATGATTATTCATACATAACTCACACCAATAAGTATGATCAATAAACATATTAAAATAGGCGAATAATTATGGTGTTAGCTATATATGAATAATCAGTTGTTCACAATTCACACAGTGCCGTAAGAGGTGTGGCCTAATATATACACACACGTGTGTGCGTGTGTCAAATTTACTATATACCCAAAAATTATCGTTGAAAACACCCGAAATAACCTTTTTCAAGACATTGTGTTAAAAGTTAGGAAAACAAATTGGATGTAGTAAACAGTGAGCCCAGTAGGGGCTCGCTCGGGTCTGGCTAAGACCTTAACATTACATATGACAATGTAAAACTCCCTATGAAACGTTGGGAATTGAAACCTCCAATATGAGGTTATATATATATATACTTGGACCACAAAGAGGTCGTTCTGCAATGTTGTATCAGACGTTTGGCAACGTCCAGTCGGACATTGTAAATAGACTACAAAGAGGTCATTCAATTACGTCACATTGGACGTTGCTCTTTGAAATTAGGGGGAAAAATCATCCATAACTTAAGTTATGGATGATTTTTTTTATTTATAGTCCAAAAAAGGTTATGGTGTATGTGGTTGTAAACAATAACTGTTAAAAACATGGTTGTTGGTCACAATCTTTAATTCTCATAAAATAAAAGAGCTGTACGTTATAAAGTTGTAAATTTTTTTAATAGTCATGATAATAATAGTTGTTAAACTAACTGCTCATTTAGGGGTGAGTATTGAGAAGGTTACAAGAACCAAATTGATAACGCATGCTCTGTATTGCATGTTTAATAAACTAATCTGCATTCTTGATCATTTGATATTCGTAGTTTGCAATCTATTGTTTTTAGTATTTATTTGTAGATTATAAGATCAGAGATCGAAATGTGGATAAGTCATGATCAAATGGAGCTAAGGAAAGCTAAGGAACATGCCAAGACAAGCCAAGAAGTAACGGAGCAAAGAATCAAGGCCTAAGAGCTGAAATGATAGCGAGCCACAAAAGTTGTCCGCGCGGCGAGCTAATCTTAAAATGTGATTTCCTAGGACATCCGATGTCCGATTGTCTATTATGACAATGTGTTTGAAATCTCTCGATGAGCTCTACAAGTCTAGAAAAGCTCAGATTTCGCCGTGGCGAAATAGCCAGTTCGCCACCGCGAAAGAACGGCCCCCATTGTTTTCCAAAAGCGGTGCCCGCCGTTTTTCCCGTTTTCCGAATCTGCGCGAGGACCAATTCTATCTTTATGGAAATTCTATCTAAGCTTTCTAGGGTTTTTTCCAACGACATGAGGTTATATTAGACATAATTTTTCAGTAGGTTTCATTCATTTAAGCATTCAATAATTGACTAACTAAGAGATGAGTAGGATTGAAGATTAGGGATTCAAGGTACATTATGCATACTTAGAATTATCTTGGTTTTGCCTACTATTCAAGATTTGGTTGGTTGAATTGTGAGACTTGATTTATACTGTTATTCCATAGTTATTTCATTATCCTTGTGATCATATTGTTGATTGCCTACATTCTCTCTTGACTGTACACCTCGACAGAATTTTCATTCATGCTAGGTTTTAATTGATTCGCAAGAATAGTTAGGCTATAGTAGCTAGCACAATTAATTGATCCATAAACAACATCAATTGGTTGTGCAGGGTAATAACACTTGGTTAAATATCGGTTTCTAAGTTGTTAGGGTTAGGGAAGTGACGAACCTTGATGCTATCTAGTGGCTTAGGAGGGTTGATACTGTCAAACTGCCAAGTACTTTGGGAATTTGTGTTATTCTATGTTGATATCTATCCGTCAAAAGAGGATTGCATAGGGTGTAAGGGATCGACATGTCTTAAAACAAATGTCTTTCTATTCAAATCAAAGTCGGATTAACATCAATTGTATTCATTGCATTAGAATAACTAGGGATCAAGTCAAGGATCGAGTAAACCAACCAATTGTGAATTGTAGATGAAACCACACTACTCTTCTATCTTGTATTCACTTATTAACATCTCTTATAGTTTATTTAAATTCCTTATTGTTTATCTTCATTTATATTTTATATCTCCTTGCATATCAATAAATACATAAATACACATTGCAATAGAATTACTTGATTCTCTGTGGGTTCGACTCCTTACTTACGTGTTATACTAGTTTGTTAGTTTGAGTTATTATTTCTTTGGTGAGGTGAAACCCACAACATTTCACCCCGCCAAATTTTGGAGCCGTTGTCAGGGAATCAGGTTTATTTATTTCTTTTGTATATTTATTGATTTTTATATATATCTAACCTTGTTATGAAACTATCTTACGATTCACAACACCCTACTGCTACTAATTTTTCTTTCAAGAAGTTGAGATTATATCAAGACCAGTGAAAATAATTTCACCTTTAACTCGCAAAAGTGCAAGATCTAGTGGACGACCGTTCTTCACGGGGTATCCAATATGAGTTGGGAGAACAAGTGTGGTGCGTTTGGGAGGGTATGCTTCCCGAGGTACTAGAACTCGCTCAATCTTTGAGAAAGAAACGCTTTCGTGGTTTAGATTGACCAAAAGTGCGGGATCTTTTCCTTCGTGGGGGTGCTATGAAAAAGGTGGAAGAAGACCACAAGTTAGCATCCATACCCTTACCTTTCGAATCAATGATAGGAATTGAAAGAAGCCAAACGATGATCCTGCAAAAGAATCGACGCCCACCGCTCGAGACCAACCGGCGCTTGCTGCAAGTGAAGATGGAGTGAAAGAGCCTACCAAAATTTGGATTTATTTTAATTCAATCTCTCCTATGTGTTTTAAACGTAACAATATGCCAACTGAGTAGGAATATTTGGATAAGCATGACTTCTCTGATGAGGACTGGGATGAAGAAGGATCCAGTGTTTCCTAACATGGAATCTCATAAGTCGATGCATGAGGTTTCATATGCTATGTCTCCTTCTCCATCATATGTTATGTCTTCTTCTACATCATATGTTATGTCTCCTACTCCATCTGATGCACTCATATGTTATGAGAATCCATGTGTTTTAGTGCCTAATTCATCCGAAGAACTCACTCTCATCACATCTATCGAGGAACCAAGTCCAGAGCCAATTTCTGTGGCTCTTGAGCAAGGAAATCAGATTTCTAACACTTTTGTGGATTTTAATGAATATGTAGATCTCTAGGAGCATTACTTCTATAGGCCACTAGCGAAACTGTGTTGTTGGTTCTACATATCTGCAGCAGGAAGTCACGCTCGAGCACATGAGGAGTTGAAGACATTCTTCAATTTCATATCTTTAGACTTCAATTTTTTAATATTTAGTGTTCATTCAAATTATGGGTGGATACAAGAGTTTGATTTACTTTTGAGGGTATTGACAATGTCTGAATGAATCTTGAAGGAAGGAACAATAATAGCAAACGACTATAGTGTTCATTCAAATTAGGATAGGCAGGTAAAGATGATTAGCCCAATTAGTTGCTGCAACTGAGTCAAAGTACTAATTCGGATCAACAATTGCAAACGGAAGAGCCCCAACAATATAAGCATGGTGCTAAGGTGGCGGTTGTTGGGGCTGAGAGCCGGCATCTCTGGCTATTGAGAGGAGTTGCAGTTGCTGTTGGGCCTCTCGTTGCCTCTTCATGAGCCTCTGCGACCACCACAATGACTAGTGTTGGTATTAGTGGGACGGAAATCATTGGTATTGAGGCGCTTCCAGCTATTGATTGCCTCATGCCTGGTCCTAGTGCAAATATGTCATTGAGGACGAGGAAGAGAGGGATCGGTAGGGGACTGACACATGCACCTAAAGGCCTGATATCCCACCTAATGTTTCTAGTTTTGTTAATTTTTATCTTGATTTAATACAACATATTATATCAACCAACACGTGTTATTAATTTTATTTTCGTAAAATGACTGGAAATAATACCAACTATCAGACATGAACCGGTTAATACGAACTTTAAAAACTAGCGAAAATAATAAGAGCTATCAGTTATAAACCAATACTAATATGAACATTAAAAACTACCAAAAATAATATGAACTATTTCACATTGAACCAATTTTTATACGAAAAAAATTCAAGTTAATTTTTTTTGCCAAACTTTTAACGTGATAATCGAACGTTCGGAAATTTAATGATATTACATCATATCGTTAAGAGTTTAATGCATTTTTTTGTTAAAAAAAAACCGAGTGCAAATTATATGAATAAATTAACCTTATAATCCAGTTTGTAGTGATAATAAAATAAGCTTATAATCCAGTTTTAGGTGTTTATTCTTGTACCAAAATAGTTAAATAGATGTCATTTAATGTTTTCTAGGTAGAGGATAGTACTAATGTTTTGTATCGATTTGTATATTGTTGGCTTTTTAAAAGATTTTAATTGGTTAAAAAATGTAGTGGATATTAAAAAAAATTAAAATTTATGAAAAAAGTTAGTGGAATGATGATGTTGATTGAGAAGTGGATGTTTTATTAAAACTTGTGCAAAATCCTAAAACGACTTAAATTTTGAGACGGATGGAGTAGTTTTTATTTTCAAACATTATGCTTATGCATTTAACAATATGATGTCACGTCATTAAATTTTCAACCATTTAGTTGATACGTTGAAAAATTGGCCGAAAAATCAACCGGAACCATTTAGTTAGTAAATATGTTAAGAATAAAAGAAAAAAATGTAATTGGTTTAAAGAGATAAAGGGAATAATGGAAAATGTGAAGAGGGAAAAAAATAAAAATAAAAAAATCTGATTGGGCAAGAAGGAGTGAAACGTGGGGAGGCTGCCACGTAAACATAGAGTATTTTGAATTAAGTTATTACTATATAGATAGTTAGTATATACGTTAAGAATAAAAGAAAAAATGTAATTGGCTTAAAGAGATAAAGAGAATAATGGAAAATGTGAAGAGGGAAAAAAATTAAAAAGAAAAAAATCTGATTGGGGAAGAATGAGTGAAACGTGGGGAGGCTGCCACGTAAGCATAGAGTATTCTGAATTAAGTTATTATATAGATAACGGATTTTTCGCCTAGTGCCCTTGAGATATAGATAAATTCGGAAGGTATACAAAAGTTTTGTATATTTCGTGAAATACCCTTGAGGTTTTCAATTTTTTCGTGAAATACCGCTCGCATGTTTTTATGGAAAAATGTTATAACAGAGTTTACTTATTGAAAGAAAGAAAGAAAGGAAAGACCGCCATCGAAGGAAAGAAAGGAAAGACCGACCATCGATGCCATCGACACCAGGAGGAGAAAACTTGGAATTTTGGAGCTAGGCTCGGCTCACCACCTAAGTGGCTAAGATTGCCCTAAGCTAGGAACCTAGGAGGGAGGAGGTGAAGGACACCATCCAATGCCTTGGTGGTAAGTTTTTGTAGGAGGAAATCGAGAATGCAAATATAAAATATGACTAAAGTAAAGCAAACCAGATTCCGTCCCTTGCAAATGATTACAAGACCTCCTCCTGATGTAGCAGCGGGAAGTCAGGATCGATCCACGAGGAAGCGTGTCAGCGGATCCTAGGCAGCGGAGAAATTTCACGGACAGTAGTCGACCACAGGTTATCGATCTCGACTAGGGTTAGTCGATAGAAGATCGGACAAGTCAAGCAGTGCATCAGTAGAACTCAGCGGTTTTGGTCGATATCGACTAGCCCTTACTCGATATCGAGTAGACTTGTCGACGTCGAGGAGTCCTTTGTCGAGTTCCTGCACATAGAAGCTACAACGATCTGGGATCGAGAATCAGTAACTTGATATCGACCAGAAGTTGTCGATATCGAGGAAGGCAAAAAGCAAAACGAAACAAAGTAAAGGCAAAGGCTTTGGGATTCGAAAACTATGTGTGAAAGACTTCCAAGATTGGGGTTTGCAACAACGATAACCAAGCATGCATAAGGCAAGAATAAAACAGATAATCATGTAAATCGCATCAAAGGACCAAGCTTTCGCCTTTTCCAACAGTTAGACAACTCTTTCAAGAAACCCTAATTGTCTCTACTGATTTTTATGTTTACAATCCAAGTTGTTAGCATGGACCTCCATTAGATGGGTAATAAACACATAACAAGTAGTAGATGCTCAAAACATGATAAAAGTCGGATCTTTACCTCAAACACGCAGGGCTATCGTCGGGCTCGCCCCAACCCTAGAAGTGGGTGGACTACTCGCGCTTTATCGCAACCTCAGACATTGATTGAAAGGAAATAACTACTTGCATTAAATCAAACAGAGCTTACAACCAAAGGAAGTCAATTCCGCTCTCGCTTCACCAACTCCTCTTGGCCACTCATTCTCTCTCTCTCTCTCTCTCTACTACTAATTGCTGTGTGATGGAATCGATAAAACCCAGCCCCCTAAGGCTTTATTTATAGGCTTCTAATCCTTGCTATTCAAGGATAGAAATCTCTATCTCTATCTAAATCTATATCTAAAAGCTTTAAAGATAAATAAATGGAATAACATAAATAAATCTAAAAAGGAAATTATATCTAAAATCCTAAAATATCTTCAAGTGGATAAATCTTCTCTCAATTGCATGGATGTTGATAGATTCGGCCAACCTTCGGCCTCAGGGAATCCAAAACCGCGTCGGACAACTCAAACCGCGTTACGCGGCTCCGGATAGATTTCCTCGATATCGAGGAGTTTCATCGATATCGAGTAAAGTGGTCATCGACAGCGACTTCCGTGGCATGGTCGACTAGCTCTTCCTCGGACTGGCTCGGGTGCTGCTCTCAGGTGTTGTCGATATCGAGGAGTTTCCTCGATATCGAGTAAGGTGTCTTCATCGACTTGGCTGGCTCGGCATGTCGGGTAGCTTCTTCTCGACACTGTTCGGACAAGTGACTTCGGCTTTGTCGATATCGAGGAGTGGTGTCCGACCTGTCTTCGTCAAGTCGAGTAACTCTCCGCGGCATCCTCGATCAGGCTCTCCTCGACTCCGGGTATGGTCTTTAGTGTTGTCGATATCGAGTAATCAACTCGATATCGAGGAATGTGCTGGAGTGAGGTTGGCTTTTCTTCAGTTCCCCGACCTGGTGCTCCTCGATCAGTGATGTGCCCGGACATGGTTTGTCGATATCGACTAAAACTTGTCGATATCGAGTAAACCTTAGCCTCCGTCCTTGCTTCTTGGTTTTCTCCTGAAATGGCTCCATATTCTGCAATATTAAATAGAAACTTCTGTAGATCTCCATTTCTGGCAAATAAGTATATACTACATAAATTCGACATATTCCCAACCCGAAATATGCAAAATATATAAAATATGGAACTAAAATATACATAAAAACATGGCTACTTTAGAGATATCAAATCACCCCATACTTAGACTTGCTTGTCCTCAAGCAATAACAAAACAATAACCAAGACCTACAACACATCCTTCAAGTCTTCGCCTTTTGTCAAAAGCAACATCTCAAGTAGTAGTAATGTAAGACAAGTGAATTTAACGTCATCACACATATATGAGCGATCCATGGGCATGGGCAATATAAATCCAACCTCACCAGGGTAAAGTGTTTACACTCAACTCTCAATATGTTTAGGTTATGAAGATCAACTCTCAACTCAATTCCATATACGATCTCATAAACATTGCAATTTAAATATAAATCCACTTCGCAAGCAATTATGTAAATGCAACAAGAATTATCAGGAGGACTTCGCTCGATAGAAGTCTTCAAAGAAGATTCCATTCGGCGGGGTTGTAATGGGGCTTGGTAAGAAATAAAAGGATATGGAATTATTTGGCCATGTGGTGCTTAATAAAATTCGGGAATCAAGACTCCTAAATCTCCAACACAACCAAACCATAACTCTCAATCATATGCATCAACCAAACTCCCCAACTTATCTCAATGAAGTATGTAACCTTTCAAACTTCCTTAACCTTCTCCAAAGTATGCATCTTGTGAAAATGAAAGAAATAAGGTAACTTTGGCTCATGCACTTTATTCATACTTGCAAACTTTTCTTCTTCTTCTTTTTTTTTTTTTTTTTTAAACGAAAATAACTAGTGCATTTATAGGGTGAGCCAAAGATCCTTTTACATAATATGCATAGCAAGATAAAAATATAAAACCAACCCATATCTTAATAAGTTCAAAAATCCTCCTCACTCGAAATGAAACACAAGCTCATTCCTTCCACAAATCATCATTTCAACTTACTCTAAGTCTTAATTCCCAAATGGGGGTCAGGCTTAATTTGGCTAAGGATAATTTTGTGGAGTTTATAAAAAGTCTCAGGCTAATGTTCTGGCTTCAAGCAAGGATAATGCAGGGTAGGTAAAGAGAGGATAAAATTGACTTAAAAGGTGCCTCATCATTTAATTTTCATTCACATAAACATATAAATGCATTGACTTTGAATAACTATCACAACATTTAGAGATGCACAGGAAGAGTAAATACACTCAAGAAAGCAGAGGGATTTTTTAATGTTCTCCCTATAAGGCCAAAATTCTCACTGGGACAATTTTTGTTGGATTTTAACCTTTAGCTTAGGATCATATGTGCTCAATTTCATCACAAGTTCACAATCCACATAACAACAATTTCAAGGACTTAGGCTAAACCTTCCAAACATACCATAGGATTTACATGATCAAGTCAGTCATTATTCATCATCATAGGACATCTAAGTTAGGGTATAAAAACTAAGACAATGCAGAAATTTAAACATGTATTTTTTCTTTTTTTCGACATTTTTTATTATTATTTTTTTATTATTTTTATGTTTTTTTTATGTAACTAAAAAAACAAGACTAAAGTATAACAAAAAACTTAAATGCATAAAAACTTAAACATGAATGCATAACATAAAAATAAAATTTCACCACTGTATAAAATCAAATATACAGTGTCCCCACTTAAAATATACAGTGTCCCCACTGTATAAAATCAAATAAAGACAAGAGTAAAGGAAGGAACTCACCGAATAACGCATCGAGGAAGGCAAAAACAGGGCATGTCGAGTACTGGTCTTGTCGATATCGAGTACTCTACTCGATATCGAGTAAGCTCTCTGCATCAAGTGGTTTCTGAAGTCGAGGAGATTCGTCTGGCTTAGTCGATATCGAGTTGGCCTACTCGATATCGACGAACTTCTGGGTTGCTCCTCTTAGTCGGTTTCGACTTGGCCTTCGTCGATTCTGACTGTTTTTCAGAGACTTCTTATTCCACTTTTCGCGATCCTTTTATGCTTGCCGACCTAAAAGTGTTAGATTGCACATAAAAAACAAGACTTTCCACATGAAGTATTCTAAACTAAAAAACCAAAAACAAAAACCAAAACCAAAATCAAAAGTTCCAAAGTCCCAAAATTCAAAAAGTTTTATATACATGCTCTAGATTTTAGAGTCGCTAGGCCGACTTCTCCGTTTGCGCTCAAGGACTTTTAATGTGGGGCCCACTTGTGCTTGACCCTTCTCCTGGATATCTAGGTCCTGATTATAGTATGCAAGCTCAGCTGATAGATGGTTGCTTGCATAATCCTCCTTTTCTTTCTTCTTTTTCTTCCCAGCTCTCAGTTTCCGCAGATTCTCTCGCCACGGGGCCTTACCTCCCCCTAAATTATTGATAAATTTCTTAATGGACTGAGGAGGAGTGGGATTCATACCCGAACTTACCTTTTCGGGCCCAAAACAAAAATCTTCGGGCTTGGGGTTAGTCGATATCGGGCAAAACTAATCGATATCGAGTACAGGGACCCCATACTTAGGCTCTTGGCAAGTCTGGTGCTCAGCAGAGGAAGTCGATGTCGATGAGATTTTTTCGATATCGAGTAGGGCTTTAGTCGATATCGAGTTAGGGCTGTCGATATCGAGTACAGTGATGGTGCCTTCCTCCGTTGATTGCTTGGTCCCATGATTGCTGATGCTCTTCACCTCCAGCCATGAAATTTCCTCTTTTGCAAGGCCAAAAGAGAAGTCTAAAACCTCATCGCCTATGGTGAAGGTGAGCGATCGCTGTTTGACACTGATCTTGGCATATGCAGTAGCTAAGAATGGTCTACCAAGAATAATAGGGCTAGTAGGATCTTCAGCACAGTCTATAATAAGGAAATCTGCTGGAACAAAGAATTTACCAACCTGGACGGGGACATTCTCAACTATACCTGTAGGGATGACCACTGTATTGTTTGCCATGTATAGCTTGGCATCCACAGGTTCTATGCATCCTATCTTTACCTTCCGCCAGATTGATAAGGGCATGATGCTCACACTTGCTCCTAAATCGCACAAGGACTCATATTTATATTGTCCAAATCCCATAGTAACAGAAAACTTACCAGGGTTAGGTCTCTTTTCAGGGAAGTGAAGTACTTTGCATTCGCCGGCGATCTCTGAGATGGATCGCTTCTTGCTCAGGATTTCCTTCAGGAATTTGACATATCCAGGCATCTTTTGCAGGGCTTCTGTAAAAGGAATAAAGACATTCAGTTCTTGCAGCATATTAACAAAACGTTGGAACCTACCTGCAGTGGGATCTTTCAGTGCTTTGGAAGGGAAAGGTAATGTCTTTTTCTGCTTCGGAGCCAGATCAGACGTCGGAGGTGTTGCAGAGTCGTCGACATCGGCTAGCTTTTCCTCGATATCGACCAAAGTGTCCTCGATATCGACAAGGGTTGTCGATGTCGAGTTGCTGGGCTGTGCAGTGGAGTCCGAGCTTGCCTTTTGGTCTGTATCGAGGAGGTTTTCGTCGATATCGACCAATGGCTCATCGATATCGAGTTGCTGCTGCTCGTTGTCGAGTTGATGCTCTGCTTTGTCTTGGTGCTTTCCGACCTCTGGCTCTTGTAATTGGTGACCACTTCTGAGTTTGATAGCTGCGACATGTCCGGTCTTCTCCTTAGGATTTGGTTCTGTTTGCCCAGGGAGTTGTCCAGATGGTCTTGGGATCTGTGTAGCGAATTGTCCCATCTGTGTCTCTATGTTCCTCTTCCAGATATCTAGCTCTCCAAATCTTGTAGTGATGCTCTGAAGCTGGTTATTGATGGCGCTTGTAGACTGCTGATTTTGTGCTTGATTTTTCCTCATCTCGTCGAGGACAAGCTGCAGATCGTCCTTCCTTTGATCCCTTTCTGGATGTCCTGGAGCTCTGTATGGTGGGGGGTTCCTAGGAGGACCTTGGTTCCACTGTGGTTGATAGAACCTTTGATGCCCCATATAGCGATTGGGACCCCCTGCGTAAGCTACCTCCTCGTGTGTCTCTGCCATCCTGACTTTCTCTGTGTGTGGGCACTCAGTAGTGGTGTGCCTCTATGATCCGCATTCGATGCAAGGCTGGTTGACAGAGAGATACTTGACTTGCTTGAGGAGCTTGCGATTCTGGTCTCTGTAGAACTACTCCCTGACATCTGGGTCAATCTCCTTGGAAGCTTCATAGAGGGGCATAGATGGTGCTGGCCTAGCATAGGAGTTCTCGTTATAGTTTGCAGTAGACCAATACTTGTTGTCATAATTGGTGAGCTTGTCAAGTACACCCCATGCGTCAATTGGTGGCATCGTCAGGTACTCATATCGAGTATACTGGTTGATCATGTCCTTAGTGACTTGGTCAAGAGAGTTGAAGAAAATCTCTTGAATGATGTAGGGTGGCTGTCCATGAGTAGGGCAAGATCGCAGTAGCTCTTTGTATCGTTCCCATGCTTTTGCCAGCGGTTCCCCAGACTTTTGTTTGAAAGCTGTAATCTTCTGGCAGAGGCGTGTTGTCTTGGAAGGAGGGAAGAATTTGTTTAGAAACTCTTGCTCTACTTGGGCCCATGTTGTGAGGGATCTTGGTTTCAACCCTTCAAGCCACTTCAGTGCAGGTCCAGTGAGAGACCAGCGAAAAGCCTTCATCTTGACATATTCCAGAGTTGTACCTTTAGCAAGAGTACGGCACATATTAGAAAAGTTTGTAATATGTTCAAGCGGGCATTCATTAAATTTTCCATAAAAAAGCATTATTTTTAAGCTCTATAAGGAATTGAGTGCGAATTTCAAAAGAGTTTTCAGGGATTAGAATAGCCGATTCAGGCACGACGAGAGTCGGGTGCATATAATCCTCTGCAGTGGTTGAGTATTGGGCAAGCTCAGCTTCTGCTTGTTCCCTTCCTGCTTTCTCATCGGCGATAGCAGCATCTTTAGCGGCCAGTTCCCTTGTAAGCCTCTGTATCAGCTGTTCCTGTGTTTCTGCGGCCGCCATGACTCTTTTTAGCTTGGCTTGGATGTGTAAGAGGTGTTCTGGATCGTCTAAGCCGTCAAACTCAGGTGGTTGACCATAACGACGCATACACCTGTAAAGTAACTCAAAGTAGACGTGAGATTTAACTACCTAAGGCGCGAATGATAGCTTCCCCGACAACGGCGCCAATTTGTTGTTGGAGGAAATCGAGAATGCAAATATAAAATATGACTAAAGTAAAGCAAACCAGATTCCGTCTCTTGCAAATGATTACAAGACCTCCTCCTGAGGTAGAAGTGGGAAGTCAGGATCGATCCACGAGGAAGCGTGTCAGCGGATCCTAGGCAGCGGAGAAATCTCACGGACAGTAGTCGACCATAGGTTGTTGATCTCGACTAGGGTTAGTCGACAGGAGATCGGACAAGTCAAGTAGTGCAGCAGTAGCTCTCGGCGGTTTTGGTCGATATCGACTAGCCCTTACTCGATATCGAGTAGACTTGTCGACGTCGAGGAGTCCTTTGTCGACATCGAGGAGTCCTTTGTCGAGTTCCGTCACACAGAAGCTACATCGATCTGGGATCGAGAATCAGTAACTCGATATCGGCAAGAAGTTGTCGATATCGAGGAAGGCAAAAAGCAAAACGAAACAAAGTAAAGGAAAAGGCTTTGGGATTCGAAAACTATGCGTGAAAGACTTCCAAGATTGGGGTTTGCAACAACGATAACCAAGCATGCATAAGGCAAGAATAAAACAGATAATCATGTAAATCGCATCAAAGGACCAAGCTTTCGCCTTTTCCAACAATTAGACAACTCTTTCAAGAAACCCTAATTGTCTCTACTGATTTTTATGTTTACAATCCAAGTTGTTAGCATGGACCTCCATTAGATGGGTAATAAACACATAACAAGTAGTAGATGCTCAAAACATGATAAAAGTCGGATCTTTACCTCAAACACGCAGGGCTATCGTCGGGCTCGCCCCAACCCTAGAAGTGGGTGGACTACTCGCGCTTCATCGCAACCTCATACATTGATTGAAAGGAAATAACTACTTGCATTAAATCAAACAGAGCTTACAACCAAAGGAAGCCAATTCCGCTCTCGCTTCACCAAATTCTCTTGGCCACTCACTCTCTCTCTCTCTCTCTACTACTAATTGCTGTGTGATGGAATCGATAAAACCCAACCCCATAAGGCTTTATTTATAGGCTTCTAATCCTTTCTATTCAAGGATTGAAATCTCTATCTATATCTAAAAGCTTTAAAGATAAATAAATGGAATAACATAAATAAATCTAAAAAGGAAATTATATCTAAAAGCCTAAAATATCTTCAAGTGGATAAATCTTCTCTTCATTGGATGAATGTTGATAGATTCGGACGAACATGGTCTCAAGAAATCCAAAACCGCTTCGGACTGCTCTAACCGCATTACGCGGCTCCAGATAGATTTCCTCGATGTCGAGGAGTTTCCTCGATATCGAGTAAAGTGGTCATCGACATCGGCTTCCGCGACATGGTCGACTAGCTCTTCCTCGGACTGGCTCGGGTGCTTCTCTCAAGTGTTGTCGATATCGAGGAGTTTCCTCGATATCGAATAAGGTGGCTTCATCGACTTGGCTGGCTCGGCATGTCGGGTAGCTTCTTCTCGACACTGTTCGGACAAGTGACTTCGGCTTTGTCGATATCGAGAAGTTTTGTCGATATCGAGGAGTGGTGTCCAGCCTGTCTTCGTCAAGTCGAGTAACTCTCCGCGGTATCCTCGATCAGGCTCTCCTCGACTCCGGGTATGGTCTTCAGTGTTGTCGATATCGAGTAATCAACTCGATATCGAGGAATGTGCTGGAGTCGGGTTGGCTTGTCTTCAGTTCCTCGACCTGGTGCTCCTCGATCAGTGATGTGCCCGGACATGGTTTGTCGATATCGACTAAAACTTGTCGATATCGAGTAAACCTTAGCCTCCGCCTTTGCTTCTTGGTTTTCTCCTGAAATGGCTTCATATTCTGCAATATTAAACATAAACTTATGTAGATCTCTATTTCTGGCAAATAAGCATATACTACATAAATTCGACATATTCCCAACCCGAAATATGCGAAGTATATAAAATATGGAACTAAAATATGCATAAAAAAATGGCTACTTTAGAGACATCATAAGTCTCTGCTATCAATTTCAACTTTAGGGATTTAGAATTTTCGATATGAGATTTTTTGGGGGTTATGAATGTAGAATCTTGAAATTGGAGATTGTTGATTGGTTTTATGGATTAGTGATGTCTCTAAAGTAGCCATGTCTTTATGCATATTTTAGTTCCATATTCTATACACTTTGCATATTTCGGGTTGGGAATATGTCGAATTTATGTAGTATATGCTTATTTGCAAGAAATGGAGATCTACATAAGTTTCTGTTTAATATTGCAGAATATGGAGCCATTTCGGGAGAAAACCAAGAAGCGAAGACGGAAGCAGCAAGCTACTCGATATCGACGAGTTTTACTCGATATTGACAACAATGTCCAGGCATAGCATGATCGAGAAGCACCATGTCGAGAAGCTGAAGACGAGCCAACCCGACTCTAAGAAGTTCCTCGAGATCGAGTACGGTCCTCGAGATCGACAAGAGTTGAGATTCAGCCCGGAGTCGAGGACACCCTGATCGAGGATGCCGAGAAGAATTACCCGAGATGACCAGACACTCAGACACTGAGCAACACCCATACTCGATATCGAGTAGGATCCTCGAGATCGAGGAGAGCAGAGAACCAATGTCCGGGCATGTCGAGGAAGAGCAACCCGAGACGCCGCTGATGCTGAAGTCGACGACCATGTTACTCGAGATCGAGTAAGTCTACTCGAGATCAAGGAAAGCTGTCCGGGAGCGCGCAACGCGGTTTGAGCAGTCTTACTCGGTTTTGGAATCCTTGGAGACGAAGATTGCCGAGTCTATCGGAGATCTATCAACATCTATCCAATGAAGAGAAGATTTATCCACAAGAAGATATTTTAGTTCTTTAGATATAATTTCCTTTTAGATTTAATTATGTTATTCCATTTATTTATCATTAAGCTTTTAGATATAGATAGAGATATTCTATCCTTGAATAGCAAGGAGTAGAAGGCTATAAATAAAGCCTATGGGGCTGATTTTTGGGAAATTTTTTGCAAAATAGGCACTTTATTTGGACGTATTTGCAAAATAGTCGCGTTTTTGGACAATTTAGCAAAATGGCCACTATATATTCTTATTCTCGGATTGTACGGACATTTTTTTTCTGTCTCCCAAATCCTCTCGCCCTCTCGATCTGTTTTCTCTCTCTCTCTGCCGGATCCGGCTCCGATGGCGGCGAGTCTCCTCCTGTTCGTTGCCACCGCCGCCGCACGCTCCTCCTCTCCTGTGCTCGACGAGGACGACGTCGTCGCTCATCTCTTCCCTCCCTCTCGCCGCCTCTTCCTTGCCGTCCATCTTCCTCCGTCTCTGGAGGTCGTCCTCCTGTGCTCGACGATGACGACGCAATCGATCCAAGGAGAAGCAACTGGCCATCTCAGATATGTTCTATGGTGCTCGAGAGGTGATCCTCTCTACTCCCTTTGGTTAGGTTCGACGCTTTTCTTCCCGGATCTAAGCGTTATGCCTCATAATTTGGATGGATGTTGCTGCTGCAGACAGAGGTATGAATTGGATGATCCTCCAGATCTCCCATCTGATCTCGCCTTCCTCCTGCTTCGAAACCGGCGGCGCTCCGCTCCGCTTCCTCCTTCAAGCAAGGATTCTCATCTCATCCCCCATTATTAGTGAACAAAGGTAACTTCATTGATTTTGCCTTAATTTGCTGATGCCTAATGGTGAATTGTTCATTTCCTGCCCCAAGACATTGATCATTTGACATTAAATAGTTTTGTGAAGTCGGACCTCTTGTTAAGTGAGGCGCTGGAATTGTTTGACTTTCGCTATATTGTTGAGTTTTTTTTTTTTCCAAATATTAAGTGGGGCGCTAGAATTCTGAACATGTACCAATTTCAGCTGTTGACCTGTTGCTTCCATATAATGGATTTATGGTTAATTTTGAAATTGCTTGTAGGAGTTGTAGGGGTTGGTGGCCTTTTTCTTAAAACTGTTAGCATTATAAGAAATAAATCAACTTCTATGATTTTCTATTGTTGTAATCAAGGATCAGCTTGCTTCTTAAACTTTAAACTTATGAACACCTTCTTCTGATTGAACATTGCTTGATAAAACATTTTGTGTGTAAGTAAATTCAACCAAAAAAGACAGCTGCAAGAAAACCAGAGGGAAAATTGCTTTTGGGCAAGGGATTTCTAACGGCAAAAATTCTTTTTCAAAATAACCAAAATATGATGAAGTATCTAGCAGGGGCTAATGCTCTTATTTATTCTAATATCTCCCTCTCGGGTCACCTACTGTGACTTCAGCTGATTTGTTGTAGCATATGGTTACATCAAAGATGTGCCATCTAGATTTTGTTAAGACATTAAGGGCTACTATTATATCTGCTTTCTCCTGCAGGAATGTGGGCTACAACCTATGTTTTAAACAAGGTGCATGAGGATAAGGAGTGGATTCAAGTTGGCTCCAGATTTCTGTTATTAGTCACGGTAGGTCTCCTTCTTGGCTGATTTGATCATTTGAAACTCTAGGAGCTATTATTACCATGCAACTTAGGTTAGAATTAGAAATATAGTAGTTGGCTAACATTTTAGGCAAATATTTTTGCAGACGAGTCTCTTTGTTGTGGCTTTCTTCTCAATATCAAGTTCACAACCTTTGCTTGCACAAACGAGTTTGAAGAAAAAGGCACACCTGGAAATTGGGACAATGGGTAAAGCTCTACAAATCTCTGATAGTGGAGTTCTTTTATGTAGGGAGGTGAATGTGGATCCGGATGAGCCTTTGGATAAGCTTCTTTTAGACAAGAGGTTCCGCCAGTCATTTATGGAGTTTGCAGACAGGTAATACCATTGGCTTATAAAGATTACATGCCCCAGCTTATTCAGAATAAAAATTTCTTTTCTAATATCAACTTGGATTTCCTTGCTCATAAAAATTTCTTTTCTAACGAAGGTTTAGCAGTTGCTAATGCTTGCATCATTGTACATCTGGATGTAGTTGTCTGCACCATAAATTCCATAATTGTGTAATTTGTTGATCAATGAAAGGCTACAAGTTAATCACATTTTTTTTTATCTTTTATTTTTGGCATTCTCCAAAGTTTTTGAATTAGTAATATTTGATCCAAGGGATAGTGAATGCTCGTGTCAGACATATTTGAATGTTTGCAATCAGTAAGTAATTCAGCCTATTTTGCTGTTAGATTTTATTCTAATTGGCTATTCTGTCTCAATTTGAGGAAAGGTGTAATCTTGTAATACTTGACCTTGTCATTATCCAAGTGATTGTCAACTTGTTCTCTTAAGAGCTGCTACTTGGGTCTGATGGTTGGATATAATTTCTAGGATGCTAGCATTAATAAAATATTAGTTTAAAATAACGTACTTATTATCTTAGTTATCATATCATTGAATCTCAAGACCAAGTTGATGCTCTCTGACCCCTCCAATCTAATATATGGCTGCATTTTCACCTTGAATCAAACTTTGCTTACTGCAAAAGCCCATCTTTAACATTTTGTCGGTAGAAGTGAACCCAAAAAAGGGGATGGTGGATTGTGTGTGATCATATCAACTACTTGTATAAGGGTGAGATGACATTGGCTTGCTATTTTTTTTCTTACAGAAACAACTAGAGCATGGAATTGTTTCTGTTGTGTGCAAATATATACATATGACAGTTCATATTTTGATCATTGATAAGCTCTCTCTTTGATAATGTCTACAGCGAATTCTGAAGTATGATTTACGAGAAAGGATTTCTACCAAAGAAGCCCTCGTTCATCCCTTCTTTGACAGTCTCGACAAGTCTCAATTTTAAGAGAAAATGATACAGCTGTCACCCTAAGTTACTCAGCGCTTGAAGAACTAGGTACGAGGAGCAATCACTGTTGAGTTCTGTCATCGCCTTGGTGATATATGAAACTGTTGACTGGAGTCTCTTGCAGACTTTGATAAATGTATCATCCCTGTCCTAAATGATCAGTAATTTCTATTGACCAGCTCTTGTATTGATCTTAAGTTTCTTTCTTTGGTTTCATTGTTGAAACATATGTTTTTTAGTGGATGCTAAAATCAACATTTTCTTCAGTAATTTCTATTTGTCAAAAATTAACATTACTAAAGGATAACAGATTTTTAGCACATAAGTTGGCATATGAGGTACGTGTCTTGCTACACTACCATTCATTCCATATGTTAGTTCTGGTGTTATGGTTGGGAAGGCTGCTGGAATTGGTAGTGGTCCTACTTTAGCCTTGAAGGTTTTGCATCAAAGCCTATTAGCTCAAAATGGTAGAGCAATGTGCCTACGCACAATGATGCGGGTTCAAATCCCGCATAGGCTATCTATGTGGTATCTCTTATTATGTTTCTCTTCGTGAATAAGAGTATAAGGTGCAAAAGTAAAATTGTAAAAGTGTAGTTGTGCATCTTTAAAGTTGCTTGATTACGAAAATGAAAAGCAATGGATTTCTGTGTATATATAGTAGTAACGAAATAAGTTTGCTTACCCTCCATAGATAGCTCTCATGTCCATAACGTTTCTCACGGTTGACCAGTCGATTCCCATCCCTGACATATACGAATGGCTAACGACGTGCTTCTAGTGTTCAGTGTCAGCAGTAAAATCTTGAGGTGCAGCCATGCCATACACTCCATCCTGAGAGGCTGAGAGCTTGTCAACCACTCGCCACTAACTTTTACCCAATTCTGATGTTCTTAATATTCGACAAGTTGGACATGAGGAACATTATTGAAACAAATCTGCAACATCACAATTCAATAAGACCTATAAGCAATAGAACAATAAAGCAAGAGTTTGCAATTGTCCAATTGTCTAACTCTAACCATTATCAATTCTAAAATATAGTTGTGCAACTCTAAACTGAAGTTGTGCAACTCTAAAATACGTTTGTGCAACTCTAAATTATAGTTGTGTAACTCTAAAAATAAGTGCTGACATGGGAAAAAAAAAGTGCTGACACCGAAAAAAAATATATACCGAACTACAAAGTTGTTACTTAGGAAAATCTACACCAAACTAAAATAATCTAAATAATTACTTTTATTTAATATATTAAATATGTCATTGTAATTTGCACAACGTAACCTTATATTTGCACAACATAAACTTATATTTGCACATCAATGTTAAAATTATTGCACAACATGATCTTATTTTTGCTCATCAATAGACTATAATTGCACAACATGGGGGGATTAATGGAAATTTGCTCAACATGATCTTATTTTTTCACAATATTATTTTAAGAGTTGCACGACTCTGTTGTAAGAGTTGCACGACTCTGTTGTAAGAGTTGCACGACTCTGTTTTAAGAGGTGCACGACTCTCTAGTAAGAGTTGCACGGCTCTGTTTTAAGAGTTGCACGGCTCTGTTTTAAGAGTTGCACGACTCTGTTGTAAGAGTTGCACGACATGGTCTTGTTTTTGCTCAACAATAGATTATATTTGCATAACAATTGAGTCTTGTGAAATTGTGCTTAACATGATCTTATTTTTGTTCATAAATAGACAATAATTGCACAACATGGGGGATTGGTGAAATTTTGCTCAACGTCATCTTATTTTTGCTCAACTATAGTTTATTTTTGCACAACAACCAAGAATAATATTAATTTGTGTGCAAATATATTGGAATAATAATAAAATGACGGTGCAAGAATAATAATTTAGATTTATAGAGTTGCACGACTATGTTTTAAGAGTTGCACGACTCTGTTGTAAGAGTTGCACGACTATGTTTTAAGAGTTGCAGAACTATGTTGTAAGAGTTGCACGACTCTGTTGTAAAAGTTGCACGACTCTGTTTGAAGAGTTGCACGACTCTGTTAGAGGGGTGGGTGGATTTTGTCTGTTTTGATTGCTATTGTTTTATTTAGATTGTATTTTATTGGGCAAATGGTTGATCAAAGTTGATTCAAGCATTTGTTTATTTTGAGTTTTAGTTGAGCAAATTTCATGTGATTTGGTCAGGTTCTTGATATACGCACCTGCCCAAGGTTTTACCCAACAATTTTTCAAGTTTCTTCTACAGATGAGATGGTATAATGAAACAATTCAACAATAAACTGAGCAGTCCAATACTGGTTATTTTCGATCTCAGCCCAGAAACATAATTCAACATTTCCAGTGTAGACAACAATATGTTCCCAAATAACAATATTGAACCCTGGAGATTGTTTTGAATGGTACAATATTCTGACAACAGATGAAAGAAACACAAATCCAATGATCAAGACTATAGAAAATAGCTTATTTATCAAAGGACGCCCTAACGTTAATCGCGTTAAAAGGGCAAGGCCCTCGACAAAGATGCAAAATAGGTTCTGACTGCAGTGACAACAATTTCAGCATCCTCTTGCTTCTTGTTGCAGAAATTCACAATCTTACATCAGAACAGGTAATTAACAAACATGAGCCACAACAATTTTATCAGCCTGATGCATCTTGAGCTGTTGCGGAAACAAACCAAAATCTTCAGAGCCAAACAGATATTATCTGACAGCATCCACACAAACTTCAGGGCCTGATGCTTCTTGAAGAAAAGAGCCAACCCAAGCTCGAGAGCAAACAAAAGGGATCGTACGTACCTGAGAGCAGCTACAAGTTCCACCAAGCATTTCAATAATCTGATGCTATTGTAGTATTGTTGAAGAAATGCACTAGAGTGACAACATTAACTCATTAAGGCTTTGTCTGTTACCAATTTCCTGCAAATGGATGTTTTGACCAAGGCTTGCAATGGAAAAAGAACAGATAATTTTTCTCAGTAAACAACTTTGCAAGTTTTAGACCTTCCTTATATTTTAATTCTGTCATTTCTTATAATTAGTTATTCAATTCTCCCTCATGAAAAGAAAACAGGGTTTCAGCTTCAGCATAAGCATAAAGCTTCATCAGTTAGTGGCATCACACTTCATCAATGACCTAATAAGAAATAAACTGTTCGATTATTTTACTTAATTTAACAAGCAGCCCTTGAGATACCTTATTTCATCTAAAAAGCAAAGGTGTCACATGATTAAACATTTTTAACCTCATAAACAAGTTACAGCAAAATAAATTAGTAAACAGGAGGAATGTTTATTAAGAGAAGCAAGGAGGGGGGAAAAGGAAACTAGGATCACACAGTAGACCCAGTCACTGGTTCAGCTACACATCCACTCATAACTCATCAACTACTGGTTCAGCTTATTATAGCTCATGTTTATGCATTTGGAGAAAAAGAGAAACACGAAAACCAGTGAGTGGCTCTCCTTGCAAAATCGTAAGCAATGTAAACTGCACATGAACAAAGAATGCATAGTAGAAACGAATTGGAAATTGGAGAGATTACTAAGAATAGTGGGGAAAAGATGCACAAGAAAGCAATGTAAACTTCACTTCTGAACTTGCATATATCTCAGGACATAAGCTATAACAATAATATGCTTGTTAATCATAAGCTATAAATGCATGATTCATTGATTGAGATTCATAATACTTGAAATTCCCTTTGTCTCTTTGGCATTTTGTCGAATAGGTGGAGGGCACAAAGTCTACATTTTCAGGACAATTTCAGAAAGTTGAAAGAAGTGCAGTGAATCAAACATCCCAATTTAAGACCACTGTATTTCGTTCAACAGATTTCAGTAACGCAACACAAAATGTTCAACTGATTTCAGCAACGCAAAAGGTCATCAATCAACCCTAATTTAAAGGACAAGATTTCATATTTCGTTCAGCTATTGCAACCATCACACACAAAATTGAGTTAGATCGATTGATAAGGAAAACAGGATTGAACTAGCAAAAAAGTTAGGAGAGAGAATGATTAACCTACATCAACTCCTCCCTGTTGCAAGTTGGTTGATTCACTCTAGGAAGCAATTTCCTTCTTAGATCCTCTATCTCCTTCTTCATCGTTCTTCATCATTTCCTTTTCCTGTAAACAACAAAGTGCTATTAGAATCGTAGTTCGAGCGTAATCAGCGAGAGGAGGAAGAAGAGCCGCTCCCTCGACCTCGCTCGCTCCGCTCGCTCGACGTCATTGCTCGCTCACCTTCCACCGGGAGGCGCGGATCTGATTTTTGACCGGGGATTGCTCCAGGTCTCAGCGCAGATTGCTCCATGTCTCGGAACTCTCGCTCCGAGATCCGGCCTCTCGCTCCAGATCTCGGACGGCCGCATCCGGCGCTCGATCCGGTGCTCGCTCGCCAGCGCCTTCGGCGTTGGAGAAACGTCGTCGCCGTCCAGCAACATCGTCGTTGGAGCCCGTCGAATCCATGGCAATACAACAGATCTGGCATGAGGGGAGAAGAGATCGAGAGAGCGAGAGAGGTCCGGGGAGAGAGGAGAGAATGAGGACGGGTGAGAGAAAAAGGTTTATATTGGGGACATATCACAAAATTGTCCCAAAACGCGGCTATTTCACAAAATAGGACGGATTCCGTGGCCATTTCGCAAAATGCCCCGATTTTAGGAGGCATCCAATTCATAAGCTAGAGAAGTAGTTCCACATAGAGAATTTTTAGGAGTTCGAAGGTTTTAGGGTTTTGGCATTCAACGAAAGTTGGATTGCCGGGATTGTAAAGACTTTGAATTTAGTTTAATGCAAGTTTCTTTTCATACATCAATCTCTGAGGTTGCGATGAAGCACGAGTAGTCCACCCACTTATAGGCTTGGGGCGAGCCCGACGATAGCCATGCATGTTTGAGGTAAAGATCCGACTTTTATCATGTTTTGAGCATCTACTACTTGTTATGTGTTTATTACCCATCTAATGGAGGTCCATGCTAACAACTAGGATTATAAACATAAAATCAGTAGATACAATTAGGGTTTCTTGAAAGAGTGGTCTAATTGTTGGAAAAGGCGAAAGCTTGGTCCTTCGATGCAAGCTATATTATTATCTGTTTTATTCTTGCCTTATGCATGCATGGTTATCGTTGTTGCAAACCCCAATCTTGGAAGTCTTTTACATACAGTTTATTTCGAATCCCAAAGCATTTGTTTTTACTTTATTTTGTTTCGTTTTCTGCCCTTCCTCGATCTCGACCAAGTCTGGTCGATCTCGAGTTACTGATCTTCGATTCCAGAATTGCCGTAGCTTCTGTGTGCAGGTGATCGACCAAGCCAACTCGACGTTAGCAACCTTACTCGATCTCGAGTAGCACTAGTCGAGATCGACTACTTTCCTGTGACTGTTGCTACGCTGTGCTCGACTTGTCCGATCTTCTGTCGACTAACCCTATTCGAGATCGACAACCTGTGGTCGACTTCTGTCCGTGAGATTTTTCTGCTGCCTAGGATCCGCTGACACGCTTCCTCGTGGACCGATCCTGACTTCCCACTACTACATCGGGAGGAAGTCTTGTAATTATTTGCAAGGGGCGGAGTCTGGTTTGCTTTGATTTATTTATATTTTATATTTTCATTCTCGATTTCCTCCTACAACAACCTGAACGCTATCATTCGCGCCTTAGGTAGTTAAATCTCACGTCTACTTTGAGTTACTTTACAGGTGTATGGGCCGTTCTGGTCAACCACCTGAGTTTGACGGCTTAGACGAACCGGAACGCCTTCTACACATCAGAGCTAAACTACAAAGAGCCATGGCGGCCGCAGAATCACAAGAACAGCTTATTGAGAGGCATACAAGGGAACTAGCCGCAAGGGATGTTACTATCGCCGCAGAGAGAGCAGGAAGGGAACAGGAAGTTGAGCGTGCAAGGCAAGCAGAAGCTGAGCTTGCCCAATACCCAACAACTGCAGAGGATTATATGCACCCGACTCTCATCGTGCCTGAATCGGCGATTCTAATCCCTGAAAACTCTTTTGAAATTCGCACTCAATTTCTTATAGAGCTTAAAAATAATGCTTTTTATGGCAAATTTAATGAGTGTCCTCTTGAACATATTACCAATTTTTCTGACGTGTCCCGTACTCTTGCTGAAGGTACAACTCTGAAATATGTCAAGATGAAGGCTTTTCGCTCGTCTCTCGCTGGACCTGCACTGAAATGGCTTGAAGGGATGAAACCAAGATCCCTCACAACATGGGCCCAAGTAGAGCAAGAGTTTTTGAACAAATTCTTCCCTCCTGCCAAGACAGCACTCCTCCGCCAGAAGATCACAACCTTCAAACAAAAGCCTGGGGAGCCTCTAGCAAAGGCATGAGAACGATACAAAGAACTTCTGCGATCTTGCCCTACTCATGGACAGCCACCCTACGTCATTCAAGAGATCTTCTTCAACTCTCTTGACCATGTCACCAAGGACAGGATCAACTAGTATACTCGCTATGAGTATCTGACAATGCCACCAATTGACGCCTGGGGTGTGCTCGACAAGCTCACCAATTATGACAACAAATTTGGGTCTACCGCAAACTATGAGGAAAACTCCTATGCCAGGCCAGCACCATCTATGCCCCTCTATGAGCCTGCTAAGGAGATTGACCCAGATGTTAGGGAGCAGTTCTACAGAGACCAGAATCGCAAGCTCCTCAAGCAAGTCAAGTATCTCTCTGTCAACCAGCCTTGCATCGAATGCGGATCACAGCGGCACACCGCTACTGAGTGCCCACACACAGAGCAAGTCAGGATGGCGGAGACACACGAGGAGGTGGCTTACGCAGGGGGTCCTAATCGCTATATGAGGGATCAAAGGTTCTATCAACCACAGTGGAACCAAGGTCCTCCTAGGAACCCCCCACCCTACAGAGCTCCAAGACATCCAGAAAGGGATCAAAGGAAGGACGATCTGCAGCTTATCCTTGATGAGATGCGCCGAAATCATGCACAGAACCAGCAAGCTACAAACACCATCCACAATCAGCTCCAGAATTTCAACACAAAATTTGGGGAACTAGATATCTGGAAGAAGAGCATAGAGACCCAGATGGGACAATTCGCTGCACAGATCCCACGACCATCCGGACAACTCCCTGGGCAAACAAAACCAAATCCTAAGGGGAAGACCGGACACGTCGCGGCTATCAAACTCAGGAGCAGGCACCAATTATACGAGCTAGAGGTCGGGAAGCAACTCGACAAAGAGCAGAAGCAACTCGATATCGAGGAGCCTGTTCTCGATATCGAAAAAACCCTCCTCGACACAGACCAGAAGCCCAGCTCGGACTCCACTGCGCAGCCCAGCAACTCGAGATCGACAACCCAAGTCGATATCGAGGACCCTTTGGTCGAGATCGAGGAGAAATTGGCCGATGTCGACGACTCTGCAACACCCCCGACGTGTGATCTGGCTCCGAAGCAGAAAAAGACATTGCCCTTCCCTTCCACAGCACTGAAAGATCCCACTCTGTAGGTTTAACCGTTTTGTTAATATGCTGCAAGAACTGAATGTCTCTATTCCTTTTACAGAAGCCCTGCAAGAGATGCCTGGATATGTCAAATTCCTGAAGGAAATCCTGAGCAAGAAGCAATCCATCTCAGAGATCGCCGGTGAATGCAAACTACTCCACTTCCCTGAAAAGAGACCTGACCCTGGTAAGTTTTCTGTTACTGTGGGATTTGGACAATATAAATATGAGTCTCTGTGTGATTTAGGAGCAAGTGTGAGCATCATGCCCTTATCAATCTGGCGGAAGGTAAAGATAGGATGCATAGAACCTGTGGATGCTAAGCTATACATGGCAAACAATACAGTGGTCATCCCTACAGGTATAGTTGAGAATGTCCCCGTCCAGGTTGGTAAATTCTTTGTTCCAGCATATTTCCTTATTATAGACTGTGCTGAAGATCCTACTAGCCCTATTATTCTTGGTAGACCATTCTTAGCTACTGCAGATGCCAGAATTAGTGTTAAAAATCGATCGCTCGCCTTCACCATAGGCGACGAGGTCTTGGATTTCTCCTTTGGCCCTGTAAAGGAGGAAATTTCATGGATGGAGGTGAAGAGCATCAGCAACCATGGGACCAAGTAAACAACGGAGGAAGACGTCAGAAGCCAACTCGAGATCGACAAGGACTCCTCGATCTCGAGTAATGTGCTACTCGATCTCGACAAAATTTCCTCGACATCAACTTCTTCCTCTACTGAGCACCAGACTTGCCAGGAGCCTAAGTATGGGGTCCCTGTACTCGATATCGACTAGTCCTGCCCAATATCGACTAACCCCAAACCCGAAGATTTCTGTTTTGGGTCCGAAAAGGTAAGTTCAGGTATGAGCTCCATCCCTCCTCAGTCCATTAAGAAATTTATAAATAATTTAAGGGGAGGTAAGGCCCCATGGCAAGAGAATCTGCGGAAACTACGAGCTGGAAAGAAAAAGAAGGGAGCCAAGGGAGACTATGCAAGCAACCACCTGTCAGCTGAGCTTGCATACTACAATCAGGACCTAGATGATCCAGGAGAAGGGCCAAGCATAAGCGGGCCCCACATTAATGGTCCTTGAGCACAAACGGAGAAGTCGGCCTAGCGACTCTAAAATCTAGAGCATGTATAGAAAACTTTTTGAATTTCGGGACTTTGGAACTTTTGATTTTGGTATTTGGTTTTGGTTTTGGTTTTTGTTTTTGGTTTTTTAGAATACTTCATGTGGAAAGTCTTGTTTTTGTGTGCAATCTAACACTTTTAGGTCAGCAAGCATAAAAGGATCGCGAAAGGTGGAAAGAAAAAGTCCCTGAAAAACAGTCAGAATCGACGAAGGCCAAGTCGACAACGACAAAGAGGAGCAGCCCAGAAACTACTCGATATCGAGTAGGCCAACTCGATATCGACTAAAGCCAGACAATCCTCCTCGACTTCAGAATCCACTGGACGCAGACAAGTCTCCTCGATATCGAGTACTGTACTCGATATCGACAAGAAAATTTACTCGACATGCCTGTTCTGTCCTCCTCCATGTGTTATTCGGTGAATTCCTTCCTTTACTCTTGTTTTTATTTGATTTTATACAGTGGGGACATTGTATATTTTAAGTATGGGGTGGGGGAAGGGCTCATTATCATTATTATATGTTTTAGTCTTGCTTTTGGTTTTACATGGTGAAATTTTAATTTTTATGTTATGCATTCATGTTTAAATTTTATGCATTTTAGTCTTTTGTCATACTATAGTCTTATTTTGTTAGTTACATAAAAAAAATAAAAAAAATGTCGAAAAGAAATAAAAAATGCATGTTAAAATTTTTGCATTGTCTTAGTTTTTATACCCTAACTTAGATGTCCTATGATGATAAATAATGACTGACTTGATCATGTAAATCCTATGGCGTGTTTGGAAGGTTTAGCCTAAGTCCTCGAAATTGTTTTTATGTGGATTGTGAACTTGTGATGAAATTGAGCACATATGATCCTAAGCTAAAGGTTAGAATCCAACAAAAATTGTCCCAGTGAGAATTTTGGCCTTATAGGGAGAACATTAAAAATCCCTTTGCTTTCTTGAGTTTATTTACTCTTCCTGTGCATCTCTAAATGTTGTGATAGTTATTTAAAGGTAATGCATTTATATGTTTATGTGAATGAGAATTAAATGATGGAGGCACCTTTTAAGCCAATTTTATTCTCTCTTTACCTACTCTGCATTATCCCAACTTGAAGCCAGAACATTATCCTGAGACTTTTTGTAAACTCCACAAAATTATCGTTAGCCAAATTGAGCTTGACCCCCATTTGGGAATTAAGACTTATAGTTGGTTGGAATGATGATTTGTGGAATGAATAAGCTTGTGTTTCATTTCAAGTAAAAAGCATTTTTGAATTTATTGAGATATGGGTTGGTTTTATATTTTTATCTTGCTACGCATATTATGTAAAAGGATTTTGGCTCACCCTATAAATGCACTAGTTATTTTCGTTTAAAAAAAATCGAAAAAAAAGGAGAAAAAGAGAAAGAAAAGTTTGTATATATGTTTTTGAATAAAGTGCATGAGCCAAATTTACCTTATATTCATTTTCTCAAGATTTATACTTTGGAGAGGTTAAGTAAGTTTGAAAGGTTACATACTTCATTGAGATAAGTTGGAGAGTTTGGTTGATGCATATGATTGAGAGTTATGATTTGGTTGAGTTGTGTTGGAGATTTAGGAGTCTTGATTCCCGAATTTTATTAAGCACCACATGGCGAAAAAATTCCATACCTTTTATTTTCTTACCAAGCCCCATTACAACCCCGCCGAATGGAATCTTCTTTGAAGACTTCTATTGAGCAAAGTCCTCCGGATAATTCTTGTTACATTTACATAATTGGTTGTGAAGTGGATTTATATTTAAATTGCAATGTTTATGAGATTGTATATGGAATTGAGTTGAGAGTTGATCTACATAGTCTAAACACATTGAGAGTTGAGTGTAAACACATTATCCTTGTGAGGGTGGATTTATATTGCCTATGCCTATGGATCGCTCATATATGTGTGATAACGTTAAATTCACTTGTCTTACATTGCTACTAGAGATGTTGCTTTTGATAAAAGGCGAAGACTTGAAGGATGTGTTGTAGGTCTTGGTTATTGTTCGGTTATTGCTTGAGGACAAGCAAGTCTAAGTATGTGGTGATTTGATATCTCTAAAGTAGCCATGTCTTTATGCATATTTTAGTTCCATATTCTATACACTTTGCATATTTCGGGTTGGGAATATGTCGAATTTATGTAGTATATGCTTATTTGCAAGAAATGGAGATCTACATAAGTTTCTGTTTAATATTGCAGAATATGGAGCCATTTCGGGAGAAAACCAAGAAGCGAAGACGGAAGCAGCAAGCTACTCGATATCGACGAGTTTTACTCGATATTGACAACAATGTCCAGGCATAGCATGATCGAGAAGCACCATGTCGAGAAGCTGAAGACGAGCCAACCCGACTCTAAGAAGTTCCTCGAGATCGAGTACGGTCCTCGAGATCGACAAGAGTTGAGATTCAGCCCGGAGTCGAGGACACCCTGATCGAGGATGCCGAGAAGAATTACCCGAGATGACCAGACACTCAGACACTGAGCAACACCCATACTCGATATCGAGTAGGATCCTCGAGATCGAGGAGAGCAGAGAACCAATGTCCGGGCATGTCGAGGAAGAGCAACCCGAGACGCCGCTGATGCTGAAGTCGACGACCATGTTACTCGAGATCGAGTAAGTCTACTCGAGATCAAGGAAAGCTGTCCGGGAGCGCGCAACGCGGTTTGAGCAGTCTTACTCGGTTTTGGAATCCTTGGAGACGAAGATTGCCGAGTCTATCGGAGATCTATCAACATCTATCCAATGAAGAGAAGATTTATCCACAAGAAGATATTTTAGTTCTTTAGATATAATTTCCTTTTAGATTTAATTATGTTATTCCATTTATTTATCATTAAGCTTTTAGATATAGATTTAGATATAGATAGAGATATTCTATCCTTGAATAGCAAGGAGTAGAAGGCTATAAATAAAGCCCATGGGGCTGATTTTAGGAGGCATCCAATTCAGAAGCTAGAGAAGTAGTTCCACATAGAGAAGTTTTAGGAGTTCGAAGGTTTTAGGGTTTTGGCATTCAACGAAAGTTGGATTGCCGGGATTGTAAAGACTTTGAATTTAGTTTAATGTAAGTTTCTTTTCATACATCAATGTCTGAGGTTGCGATGAAGCGCGAGTAGTCCACCCACTTCTAGGGTTGGGGCGAGCCCGACGATAGTCATGCATGTTTGAGGTAAGGATCCGACTTTTATCATGTTTTGAGCATCTACTACTTGTTATGTGTTTATTACCCATTTAATGGAGGTCTACTACTTGTTATCTGTTTTATTCTTGCCTTATGCATGCTTGGTTATCGTTATTGCAAACCCCAATCTTGGAAGTCTTTTACATACAGTTTATTTCGAATCCCAAGGCATTTGTTTTTACTTTATTTTGTTTCGTTTTCTGCCCTTCCTCGATCTTGACCAAGTCTGGTCGATCTCGAGTTACTGATCTTCGATTCCAGAATCGCCGTAGCTTCTGTGTGCAGGTGATCGACCAAGCCAACTCGACGTCAGCAACCTTACTCGATCTCGAGTAGCACTAGTCGAGATCGACTACTTTCCTGTGACTGCTGCTGCGCTTTGCTCGACTAGTCCGATCTTCTGTCGACTAACCCTAGTCGAGATCAACAACCTGTGGTCGACTTCTGTCCGTGAGATTTCTCCGCTGCCTAGGATCCGCTGACACGCTTTCTCGTGGATCGATCTTGACTTTCCACTACTACATCGGGAGGAAGTCTTGTAATTATTTGCAAGGGATGGAGTCTGGTTTGCTTTGATTTATTTATATTTTATATTTGCATTCTCGATTTCCTCTTACAACAATTAGAAGGCATCTAATTTGATAGCAATATGATGGTTGGTTGGTTTTACAACTTGAAGAATTAGAGTTTGTTTGGTGGATGATTTGGGATTTTTGAGGGCCTTTGTTGCCTCGGTGGATTTGCAATATCTTGTCAACTAATGTTCAAATTTAGATCAGATCCATATGACTTATCATAGGAATCCACTGTATCAGTAAAAGGATTAACGTGGCATGGTCATCACTGTTTTTTTGTTATTCCTTTTTATGAATCTGAACAAGACATAAAAATTTATCTTTCAAACAATTTGAAGCATGAGTTTCAATATTCACATTGTGCAATATGATCTTACTGATTTTTGGTGTCTCTTTGCTCAACAACAATTGAAAGCTTATGTTTTTAAAGAATAGTATATATTAGTTTAGATTATATTCTTTTCTGACTTTATGCTTTGATATTTCAAGTGTTAATTAATTCAATTACATTTGACCTTACAACATCCCTAATTCTTTCCTATTAAACATGCTTGTGTCATTTGGCCTTGGTCACGTGTTTAGTATTCAATAAAGGTGACGTTTGGTTCTAATTTAGAACTAGATGAGAACTTGGTGTCTCTTTGTTTCATGTTCTTACATCCGGTAGGTCTTTCAAGCCTTGCTCCTTTATGCAGTCCTACAAACCTGCAGCATGATCAGAGTATCTTTGTTAGTCATATTTATGCAGTCACTACTAGAACCTAAAGAACAAAGTAAAATAACTAGGATTTTAGTAGCTTCTTGTGGTCTGATGTTGTTTTTGTTGGTTGATTATGTGATAATATTACTGAAATCTAACAACTTTTTCATTCAACTACTGAAATCTATTAAACATTACACTTTATTTATGTAATGTACATTTATCGCAATTCAGAAACAGAAATCTGTCATGTTGCTGAGACTGAAATATTGCAATTCACAAACTTAAACTAAAATCTGTCATGTTTTTGTAAGTTAGGTTTGATATACAATGTGTTTTTTTCTTTTGAATGAATTGATTGCTTGCTTAGATCTAAGTAATTTTGTGTATTCAATTGAGTGCGTCAAGGAGATTGATCTATGTAATGTTGTTTATGCCTCGTTGAAGATAGAACATGTTAGCCTCTTGCTTTAAAATTTTTGGCTTATTAGCTCAATCGGTAAAGCATTGTGCTTAGGCACAAGATGTGGGTTCTAATCCCACATAAGCCATACATACATAGTATTAGCCTTTTGCTTTGAACATTTTGACAGAGCTTTGGTAGTATAGGTCTTTAAAAAGTCTAAATCATTATATTGCTTTGAATTTTTTTGCTCTGTTTTTGCTGTCATTCAAAAGTGCTCTGATTTTTCGATGTCATGCTCATAAAAGCAGCAGTAACAACAAAGCAAAAATTCTGCTTTTTTGCTGTCATGTGTTGATCTGAAGTTTGATCTGAACTTTTGATATTGCCTTAGGGTGTGTTTTTACAACTTACTTTGATATCAAGCTCATAAAAACATCATTAATAACAAGGCGAACATGTTGATTTTTTGTTGTCATGGTCATAAAAACAACAGTAACATGATATCATCATATTCTACATGCTATAGGAAATCATTTTTAGGTCGTTTTTATATGGTTTGCATGTCTTTTATATAAGTTTTGGTTTAGTTTCTAGAATAGATGTCTACACTCGTGTCTTTGTTTGTTTTCAGGTGATTTAGAGCTTGTTCGATGCAAATTTGGAATCACGGTGGAATAAGATTCATTGAAGCCAAGTTTGAGATGTTCATGGACGCCGAAAGAGCCTTGCATAGTTGTCCCAATTGCTAGAAATCAAGCTAAGAAGAGCCCATTGTCGAACCGACATATTTCGAACAATTCCTGCTTGGCGACGTCTCAATAAGATGTTCATGGACGTTTTATAGCTTGTTGGAAGGCCGAGTCAAATACCTACAACTTTCATGTTGAGCACTTTTGCAAATTAGGCATGGAAAATGGAGAAATCGAGCCAAGAAGCTGACGCCGAGTCAAAGTATCGACCCAGAACTTTCATGTATCGACTCGATATCCATAGGTTTCGACCCGGAATCCCGGAAATTTCAGAAAACACGACCTATCGACTTGATACTAGTGGGCATCGACTCGATACTAATGGGTATCGACTCGATACCTTCACATTCCGAGCCAGATTTCTTTACAGTAGCTACATATCGACTCGATAGTCTGAAGTATCGACTCGATACTTGCCTTTCCGCGTTACTACTTCGGGATTTTTTATCCACTTTTATCTATTGTTGAACGACTTTTTGGTATATTTTACTATTATTTTAGGACTATTTCCAGATCTCTTTTAGGACTATATATAGAGAATTAGGGTTAGATTAGAGACATCTAATTTTCACGTCAGAAACACTAGTTGCAGACATTGAGAGTTTTAGGCTTTTTCAGAGATTTCTTCTTGAAGGTTTGTTTTGCTGGATTCAAGAATACGTTTTGTTAATCTAGTTTCATATTCTTTCATCATGGTTTCTTTGATTGTGTCTGAATCCATGTCTGGCTAGTTTTCTTGTTATGGGGTTGGGGTGATCCAAACGATGCTGAGATAGACATGTGCGTATGAGTGCCTGAATGAATTCTATTGTTTATTTGATTTAATCCATGAGTGCTTAGTCCGATTAATTCTATGATTGGTTGGAATCCTTTTGATGTTCAACATGCGCTAGCTGCGAATTGAGATCGGGTACATAGATAAAGTTGTTAATTTTACTGGAAAACATGGATTGAACTTGAGAATTGTTTATGAGCAATCTATTTAATTCTCTTGAGGATAATAAATTATCATAGACAACCTAGGTTTGAGTTGGTTATGAAGATCGCGCCTGCGATTGTTTGATCGATTTGCTCGCTAGGATCTAAGAGCTTAAAGAGTCTAATTTGATTGATTATGCAACAAGCGTAAGCTGAGTGGTAATTAATTGAAACGGACATAATTATTGCAACATGCGTAGGCTGAGAAATGATGAGTTTAGATAGTTTACCTTCAAATATCTCTTTTCAATTTGTTCAGGCGTGAAAATTATATAGTCTATCGAGGATGCATTGTTGTGGTGAACCCTGACTCTGGAATGTTTCTCATCTTATATTCACAAATATTTGCAATTTGTCATTTTTCCTCTTCTTATTTACTCATTCCGTCAAAAATCACTTCTCTTATTTGGCTTAGTAAACTAGTTGAGGTTCTGCAATTGATATTCACACGGTCCCTGAGATTCGACACTCGATTACTACAATTGACACCGTATGCTTGCGGGGTGTTGGTTTTAGACCGATCACAACAGCAGGGCAAACATTCATATTTTTTGCTGTGATGTGTTGATATGATGTTCTGAACTTTTGATATTGCCTTAGTGTGCGTTTTTACAACTTACTTTGGGTATCAAGCTCATAAAAACAGCAATAACAACAAAGCAAAAATGCTGATTTTTTTTTGCTGTCATGGTTATAAAAACAACAGTAACAACAAGGCAAAATTTCTGATTTTTTGTCGTCATCTGTTGATCTTGATTTTTGAACTTTTGATATTGCCTTAGGGTGTGTTTCTACAACTTACTTTGGGTATCAAGCTCATAAAAACAGATATAACAACAACGCGAAAATGCTGATTTTTTGCTATCATGGTCATAAAAACAGCAGTAACAACAATAAACCAATTTAGATATGATACCTTCAGTTATGACAAATGAAAAAAAAGAAATGTGTTTGTATGCACCCAAGTCACAAGATAGAGCTTTTATAGTGTAGGTCTTTAACAAGTCTATATCACTGTATTAGTCTACGTAGGAGTCGAACCCAGATCTTGTGCATAAAGCATATGCTCTACCATTTAAGCCAGTAGACTTTTTAACAAGCTTAAAAATCACAGCGAGAAGCTAATTGCAAAGAAGGATCGCATTCCACAGTCTGATTTGTGACAATTACTTTTGAGTTCATGTCACAACAAATCTAAAACAAACATGTACAGAGAGAAGCTAATTACAGAGAAGGATGTGACAGACTGATAGTTGCTACTTTCTAGTTAATGCCTTAAAATGAAGATTGTTCTAGGAATAGTTAGATGTTACTGAATAAACTAATGACATGAGTACATAATTCAAGCATGGACATTTTTCCAAATTCCTCATATTATATTTTATCAACCAACAATCCCAAATCACATCCAGTTGGCCACATGTCCAACAGATAGAATAAATTTCGGATTCACAAAGTTTATGAAGGATTTGAGAAAACTTATGCGCAGATAAGGGTTCAAGAAGTCGATTACATACCAAGTAGAAAATTAAGTTCAAGAAGGAGAGAAAGCCAGTACGAGGGAGTTCCGACTCCCGAACTCATATCAGACCTAGAGATCGGCGGAAGGAAGCCAAAGTCGCGCCCGACAAATCGGAAACACCAGAAAGGGGAAAAAGGAAGGAAAGAGATGCCAATCCCCCAAAAACTCCGCCATCGAACATCACTTTTCAGGAATTCTTGAGATCCCGCTTTAGGATTCCTCTTTACCTCAGATTTTCAAGTTTTAGGCCCCAAAACCCATTGATTGAGATTTAGGGGGCGACGAACAGTTCATAGCCTTTTATTCCGCTCCTGCTTGCTCTGCCATCGTTGGTCGATTTCCTTGCTTTGGGGCCCTGATCTTGATTGATTTATTTTGGAGGAGTTCGCACAATCAGCCATCTTGAAGCTTTGGCTCTTCTTTCGGGTGGATCTACAGCCTGTAGACGTCACCGGTGGTGTCGAAGCGGCCTGGGTTAGGGTTTCCAGCGTTTCAGGCTCTTTCTCTCCTTGCTCGCGCGACCTGGACTTCTCTTGAATTCATTTTGTTTTATTTTTTTTAAAATAAAAATGTTAACCGAATGGACAGAGGGGCACCACGCAAAAAAATTACAAACCTCCGGGGCATTTCACGAATTATGTAAAACTTTTGTACACTCGGCGAATCTAACCTTATCTCATGAGCACCAGGCGAAAATTCCGTAAAAATAATGTGCAATAATACATAGTGCACATGGTAGAAAAATAGAAGAGGTTTTCTTTAGTTGTAGGGAAAAAATATACGAAAAGTAGATAAAATGGATTTGAATTTTATAAAAATAAATAAATAAAGTGTACAATTTTTTTGAATGCTTTAAATCTTGACTTAGTGACACAAAGGGCGGAGGCGGTTGGGCAGAGGTTTTGGCCTCAATGGTACCAGCGCACCGCCCACTCACGACGTTACCTGTCAAGTCTTTGCCATTAGATGGTATCTAGAGCCACCGCTCACCATCTCGGCCTCACCGACTTACCCTCACCGGCTCACGACCTCAAGCCCTCTTCGGTGTTCAACCCAAGTGCCCGTCGCCTCCCGCAACGGGTGGGTTGCCCTCGGTTCACCCATCGGTTCTCCATCTTCCGTCCCCACACCACGCTCCACCGCCATCATTTGTTTTCACCGCCTATGGGTTCCTCTGCCTTTGGGTTGCCCTCGGATGGTTGTTGGAAGTAGGTCTGGCGTTCCTCAGCCTCACCTGGTTCCACCACTCGGCTTCCAGCGGTTTTGTCTCCGCCGCTCCAGCGCCTTCGTAGGCTTCCATTGCCTGTGGCATGTTGGTCTCCGGCATGCCTTTGGCTATTGTTTCTTGAGGAATAATAAAAATAAAATACAAAATGGGGTTGTTTTTTTTAGTCTTCTCATTCATTCACTTGTTCATTATTGCTCTATTTAGCTCCCTTATCTCATTTTTTATCGCCTCTTTTTAGGATAATCCTTGTGGTAGCCTGCTCACGATTTTATTTTCGTCCCTAAGGGTTGAGATGAATGCTTGGGGGTTTGATTGAGCAATGGTGTGGTTTGGGGTTGAGTTTGTGGGTTAGTGTATGGTGTTGTTCTTGTTGTGTTGCATGCTTCTTGTGAGCGATGATTGATTTGCCATGTTTGATGACGTCTTGGATTGCGTTTGACATCTGAAGGTACTTTTGAGTCCATAATCTGAAGTGTCCGCTGGTCCACAGAGTTCGCTGTGTGTGTTGTCCCTTTGGCCGATCGTTTCGTTCGTCTTTTGGATTGTGCTTCGCAATGTAGGATGACTTGTATGTTCCTTGTATTTTTTTATTTATGTCATTTGCTTTTGTAATTTCCTTTATGTCATTTGTTTCAATTATTTATTTTCAGTTGTACATGATAATTAATCCATCTATCAACTTGTTCGATTTTTCGGTTTCATTAGACTTGTCTAAGGAACCGAATTCTTATCCTAGCTGAAAAAAAAAAAAAAAAAAATGACTTAGTTAATGGTGAAATATCGACAGAGTAAAACAGAGAGTTGACTTGGGAGATTTTTATTTTTATTTTATTTTGGATCAGAACGCGATGGGGAGTATCAAACATTCAAACCTGTAATTTCTGAAAAGAAAACGAATTCCGCACTTTCGGTTGTCCAATGAATGTACCATGATTATAATTCGGATGGAATCTGCACCATTTTGGTGAAATATCCAATCAAAACCCAATTGGCCTAAAAAAGGGGTAGCTACGCCACACCACATCATATGCCTTTCTCCATTTAAATGCATGGAATCTGCACCATTTTTGACTATTTTCATATCCTAATAATTTTCCATTGCCGAAAGGTAGATTAGAGCAATAATCCACGTAGCGGAAAAGAAAAAGGAAATGATGAGATGGTAAACGGATCATCATCCCCTCCTAATATATTTCTAATAAAACAGTCACAGCCCTTCAAATAAATCAATGATTATGATTTATTCTCCTAATATTAAACCTAATTTCTCCCCTTGCAATTGTCGCTCTCCTCTCCGTCTGGAAACATTCAAACATTGAGTGACAATGAATGATGATCCTCTTCAAACTGCTAACCGCCTTTGGAATCATCATTGGAAGGTTGACCATGACCCATGTTTTTTTTTTTCGAAAAGTGACCAAAAATATATGAACTATCAGCCACGAGCCAAAAATAATATAAACTATTTTCAATTCAACCAATTTCGATATGGAAAAAATTCCGGTTGATTTTTCGGTCAATTTTTCAACGTGTGAACTAAATATTTGAAAATTTAATGATGTGACATCATATTATTAAATGTATAAGCATAATATTTGAAAATAAAAACTATGGAGTAATTATCAATACAAACTGGATTATAAGGTTAATTTATTCATATAATTAGCACTCAAATTTGGTCTTTTTTTTATTACAAAAAAATACATTGAACGCTTAACGATATGATGTAATATCTTTAAATTTTCGAATGTTCGATTACCATGTTAAAAGTTTTGCAAAAAAAAAATTATCTGAATTTTTTTCGTATCAAAATTGGTTCAATATGAAATAAATCGTATTATTTTTGGCAGTTTTTAAAGTTCATATTAATATTGTTTTATAACTGATAGTTCGTATTATTGTCACTAGTTTTTAAAGTTCGTATTAATATTGGTTCATGTCTTATAGTTGGTATTATTGCCGGTCATTTTACATTTTTTTTGCTAAAAATTTACATACTACCTCCGTTCGAAAATAAGTGCCGTTTGACTTTTTGACATGTTTTTTAAGAAGCTAAAAACTATATAAAATATCAAAATTTTAATTAATTTTTTTTTATAATTTTATACCTATTAGTAGACCTGTCAAACGGGTCCTTCGGGTCTCGGGTAAAATGGGTTCCGGGTATTTCCGGGTTGACTCAAACCCGGGTTTGACCGAGTTTCGGGTCATTTTATATAGTTTTTAGCTCCTTAAAAAAGGTGTCGAAAAGTCAAACGACACGTATTGGTGAACGAATGGAGTTTAAAACGACGTCGTTTCAATCTAAAAGTGGGTGAAACGCGTTGTTTTGGCTCAATCCCACCCCACCCTGTAGTGTTGTTGAGTAATTTTCTTTTAGAAATTGATTTTACTCTATTTTCAGTAATGTAAAAAAAGGGAATAGATTAAAAAAAGAAGTTAAGAGCCCCGAAGCAGGCTCACTCATAATTTGCCGAAAAAGTGAAAAGCTAGGTTGAGGCTCTTAAGCTGATATTGACGATGCCGTAGAAAATAAACCTACTAATTAACAAGGATGTGACGTCATAAATAGGTCACCCAACGCAAAGGACACCTGGTCCCTCTATAAGATTTCATCGCGAGTGGAGTACTTGGTCAGACCCTGGCCAGACTCCATACCCTAAGTATCTTCAGTCTCAATCTCCTCGCGGTCAAACTTTTAACGTAAGCGTGCGTAGAAGCCATGGAAGGTCCCACCTGTACCTTGTGACCCTTTAGAGCCCATGCGAGCAGCTTGCTAGTTGAGCACCTCTCCTCTAACAGCGCCACGTCTAACTCATGGTACCCTAAGCAAGAAGGCATGCGTTACATGTGTCCTTTGTTTGTCCACGAGGTCACCAGCAAGCTGCTCGCTTGACCTCCTTATAAATACCCCGCTTTAGTCTCCAAGCAAATGATCCGATTCAAGAGAGAAGAAGAAGAGCTCTGAATATCTCCCTGACCTAAAATCCCCGGAATTGAGTTCTTAAGGTCTTTGATTGGAGAAGAACGTTCTTAGGATAAGAACATCACCCGACTTCCTCTATGGACGACGATACAGTGAATTAACTCCTCGCGAGCCGAACGCACCACCCATATCGCTTGGACTAATAAATATATACTCTGATCACCACCCTTCTCGACTAAGGCTTGCATGTATTTTAAGACATTTTATTGTCATGATGAGGTAATAAGTATAGATGAAATTCCATGATCGCGTCATTGGCACTTTCTGTTGGAACCTTTCGCGACGAGAGGTTCCGCGTATCACTACGCTTTTTTTATATTATATGCTTTTATTGCGTTTCTTACACTATCTTTCCCTTTTCACTTTTTTCTTACTTATAAACCTTGCCTAAAATATCAAATAGCATCTCTTATTACTATTTTAACGCTAAATTTTGCAGGAATCATGAATTTTACGCTGTCCGGGGAAGAGTTTGGAAACCAACATCATGATATCGAAGAAACTAACAGTCTCAACCTCAAGAATCCCCCCAACGAGGAAGCTTGACATCACGACAACGAGAACGTCCCTAGGGACGCAGCAGAACCTCCCCCATTTGCTCCCTATGGAATGTGGGGTGGTTACCCCCCGTATCCATTCTTCGCGGGGAATTACCCGCAGACTCCATACCTCAACCAAGAAGCAAATGGAATGCCATTCCAGCACGATCCCCATGTCTACTATCAACAACAGGGTCCTGTACCTACAAGTACAACGACCAATAACTTCCCCAACCCTGCTGGCGGTCCTTCTAATCCAGGTCTGGAACGCAACGAGAATGTCAACAAGATCGCCCATGGTTTCAACACCAGTGACATGTCATCACGTTCAAATTCCCCTGAGGCACCTGGTCAAACTCGCAAAGGTGAACCAACTTTCCCATCTGCTTTTTGCATAGAAATACATGAGGCGCCTATTCCCAAGAGGTGGAGGGATGTCTCCATCGCCAAGTATAAAGGAGATACCGATCCTAATAATCATCTCAACCAATTTACAATGTCAATGGGAATGAATGAAGACAACGATGCTATGTTCTGTCGCTCGTTTCCATCTACGCTAAGCGGGGTAGCCTTTACATGGTAGCGCCCGTACAAGGAAGAAGACCATGCTAGACCTCAACTCCATCAAGCAAGGAACGTCTAAATCTTTGGGAATCTTCTTCAGTAGATTCACCAACATGTTAGTACAGATCCCAAGGTTTAATCAAGAGTACGCAAGCAGAATATTGATGGGCAACTTGACCGAAGGAGACTTCAAAATCTTCTTATTCTGAAAAGAGCTAGAAAACTACGATGCTTTGCGAGAGCTCGTAAACATACAAATCCACGCCATGGAGGCTTCAAGCTCTAGCTCGCGACCCATTGAAGCCAAGCCGCCATCCTACCACAGGGTCCCTAACAAGTGCCAAGGGAGAGAAAGTTTTGGAAATCAGCAACACCGTAATCCTCCCTGGCAATATCCGGTCGCCCCACCGCGACATCAGATCCAAGAAGTACAATACAATCAGCGGACGAGACCAGGTCCACATGATGCCCCAACAAATGTGATGATGGCCCATCCTGACCACATTTCACCTCCTGTTTATGGGATCCCACCAACTCTCGCTCAAAAGGAAGTAACTCTTCAGATTTGTGCCTCACCGGCCAATCCCGGTCATCCGGTCGCGATGCCATAACAACAACATCCCCTTGTGGTCCCTCCTTGGCAATATAGACCACCTAATGTTCCACCCCATCCCTACAATCCCCAATATGCAGCTGGAGGAAGAGGGAGGGGGGCTTACCCCCAGAACATGGGAGGAAGAAATAGGAGCAGAGGAAGAGGGTATCGACCCCCACCGAGGGACGCGAAGAATACCCCTGAAGCAAGGTCTTCATCGAACCAACCAGAGCGTTCGAGCAGGGATCATCGGAAACCCCCATCCCTAGACGGATGCATCAATACCATCGCGAGAGGACTCACATCATCGGGCATCAGCAAACAGGAAAGGAAAAACTATGAAAGAGAGGCCAGATATCCCCCTTCCGAAGCCAGCGTTAGACAAGCATCCATTGCGCACGCGGTACTAAGTTTTTTTGTTTCTGACGCTCGCGACCTCATGATGCCACATTCGGATCCTATGGTCATTCATGTGTAGCTAGGGACTAAAACGGTCAAGAGAGTAATGATAGACACCGGTTCATTCATAGACGTCCTATATTGGGATGCCTTCGAACAACTTGGGATTGCAGAAAGTGCACTGTGCTGCTACTCAGGAAAACTAGTCTCTTTCTCAAGAGATGTGGTTGAGGTGGCTGGAACAATCGAATTGGCTCTAACACTTGGGACAAATCCAAATAGAAGAACTCACATGATTGAGTTCACAGTGGTCCGACTGCCATCTATTTACAACGCTATCATGGGCGGGGTAAGTCTATTCAAATTCCAAGTGGCATGCTCCATCTATCATTTTAGTGTCAAGTTCCCCTGCGCTGATGAAAAGGTGGGCGAAGCTCGAAGGGAACAGGCAGAAAGCAGAATTTGCTACCTTGCCTCGCTAAAAAAGGGCCACACGAGCATTTGCGATGCAAAGCCTGTATGCCAAAGAAGGAGAAAGTTGGCCGCCGAAAAGTCAGAAGCAGCAAAGCAGAGGGTACATAAACTTCTACAAGCCGGATTCATCCGCGAGATCAACGACTCAACCTGGTTATCAAATGTGGTTCTGGTAAGAAAGAGCAGTGGTAAATGGAGGATGTGTGTAGATTTCAAGGATCTGAATAAAGCTTGCCCGAAGGACAGTTACCCTTTGACGTCTATTGACGAGTTGGTCGACACCACAGTAGGGCACGCCACGCTAAGTTTTCTTGATGCGTACTCAGGCTACAATCAGTTCAAAATGAGTCCTCGCGACGAGAAAAACACCGCCTTCATCACCAACCAGGGGACCTTCTGCTATAAAGTAATGCCATTCGGACTTAAGAACGCCGGTGCCACCTTCCAACGAATGATCGAGAAAGTGTTTGTATCTCAGATTGGAAGAAACATTGCAGTTTACGTCGATGACATCGTGATTAAAAGCCTTATAAAGAAGATTCACTACAAAGACCTACAGGAAACCATCGACACTCTAAGGAGAAAGTTGGCCGCTGAAAAGTCAGAAGCAGCAAAGCAGGAGGTACATAAACTTCTACAAGCCCGATTCATCCGCGAGATCAACGACTTAACCTGGTTATCAAATGTGGTGCTGGGAAGAAAGAGCAGTGGTAAATGGAGGATGTGTGTAGATTTCAAGGATCTGAAAAAAGCTTGCTTGAATGACAGTTACCCTTTGACGTCTATTGACGAGCTAATCGACACCACAGTAGGGCACGTCACGCTAAGTTTTCTTGATGCATAATCAGGATACAATCAGTTCAAAATGAGTCCTCGCGACGAGAAAAACACCGCCTTCATCACCAACCAGGGGACCTTTGACTATAAAGTAATGCCATTCGGACTTAAGAACGCCGGTGTCACCTTCCAACGAATGATCGAGAAAGTGTTTGTATCTCAGATTGGAAGAAACATTGCAGTTTACGTCGATGACATCGTGATTAAAAGCCTTATAAAGAAGAGCCACTCCGAGGACCTACAGGAAACCATCGAAACTCTAAGGAGAAATCGTGTTTGCCTGAATCCGGAAAAGTGTGTTTTTGGAGTGGATTCCGGAAAATTCCTAGGTTTCTTGATAAGTAATCGCAGTATAGATATGAACCCATCAAAAGTTCAGACGATACTCGACATGGCTCCTCCCAAAACATTGAACGACATCCAAAAATTGAATGGGTCTGTCAACTATCTAAGCAGATTCTGCTCGCGATTAGTTAACCACTCTCTGCCTTTCTTCGAGCAGCTAAAAAAGAAAGGTCCGTTCGAACGGACTCTCACCCTGGACAAGGCTTTCAAAAGTATGAAGGAATACATAGCAACTCTGCCCACTCTTCATTATCCACGCGAACATGAAGCGCTACAACTATACTTAGCCGTTGGATTAACCACTATTAGCACGGTGCTCACAAGGGAATCCAAGTTTCCTATCTATTTTGCCAGCAGAGTCTTACAATCAGTCGAATCTAGATACACCCCGATAGAGAAGATGTCCATAATCGTGGTTTTCGCGGCGCAAAGATTGAGGCCTTATTTCCTGGTTTACACCATAGAGGTAGTCTCCGACCTGCCCCTCCATCGTATTCTACACTCACCATCCCTTTCAGGAATATGGTTAAGTGGGCAGTGGAGCTTTCCGAATTTGACGTTCATTTCAAACCTAGAAAATCTCATTTGGACCAAGTCTTGGCCGATTTCGTTGTCGAAGCTGTTTTTACAGATTCTCATGACCGCAATGTAGAAGATTGGGTTATTAACGCCGACGGATCGGTATCAGCAGGAGGATGTGGGGCAGGAGTTACAATCATGAGCCCCGGTGGAGAGATAACAGATTTATCCTTCCAGTTGTTATTCGAAGCCACCAACAATGAAGCAGAATATGAAGCCCTGATCGCGGGTATTTAAAAAGCACTGATCAACGGGGCTCGACAAGTCCAAATTTTCACAGACTCAGAAGTAGTCGCTCTACAAGTCAAAGGAGAGTATGAAGCAAAGACAAGTATGCTGCCTAAGTATTTAGCTCGCGTACAAATGCTCACAGCCGCCTTCGGGAAATGTTCCATTTCATCTATCCCTCGCGAGCAGAATGAGCGTGCCGATACACTGGCCAGAATGGGAGCCACACTACCCCTAGGGTTGAGCGATCGCGTGGTAATTGAACAAAAGCATACTCGAGGTATCCACAAGGGAGTTTTTCAGAATATCTAACCTCGGAGACTGGCGAATACCTCTCCTAGAATACATAACTGAAGGCGTATTGGGAGGCGAGTTGCAGGATAACCAAAGCATCAGGAGAAGAGCGGCCCGCTTTCGAGTCAGAGACGATCGATTATACAAAAGAGGTTTTAACCTCCCAGATCTCACCTTTGTCTCAAACCAAGAGGGTCTTAATCTTGTCCCAGAACTACACACATGTCTATGTGGCAACTACCAAGGATGGAGAGCTGTGACATCTAAAATCACATGTTTAGGTTACTGCTGGCCCTCTCTTAGAGTGGATGCTGAAATGATTATTCACATATGTGACCCTTGCCAGCGACACGCATCACTCAATCATCGCCCTCCTCATCCATTGAAGTGCATATTCGCGCCATGTCCCTTCGCGATGTGGGGAATGGATATTTTGGGCTTTTTCCCAACAACACTAGGCCACCTGCACTTCATCATTCTAATAGTCGATTACTTTACAAAATGGGTAGAAGCCGAGGCCATGCCCCATCACAGTGGAAAAAGTGCGCAAATTTCTCTGGAAAAATATGATTTGCCAATTTGGGGTCCCCCAAGCTATCATCATCGATCACGGTCCCCATTTTGAATGCGGGGGAATTCATGATTTCTACGCCGGGATCCACATCAATTTTTGATTTTGATCGGTGGCTTACCCACAATCCAACGGACAGGCCGAAACCATGAATCACCAAATTTTGAATGGCTTAAAGAAAAGGTTAGGAACAACAAAAGGAGAGTGGGCTGGGATCTTGTCACTGGTACTATGGTCATATAGAACATCAACCAAGAGTCCGACTGGAGAAACGCCATTCGCGATGGCGTTTGGAGTCGATGCGATCATCCCGGTGGAATTATTCATCCCGTCAGCTAGGATTGTTGATTTCAGCAAAGACACCAACGATGAACCCTTGAGTTGGAACTCCACTTACGGGAAGAAAGAAGGGACACAACTTGTCTCAAAGCAAACGAATATCAACGTCGACTAGCCGAAGGATACAACAAGCGTGTTTTCGTACACCCAATACAAAACGGAGACATGGTTCTTCGACAAGGAGTAGTAGGGGGAAAACTTGAACCCAAATGGGAAGGTCCGTACGTCATCCACAAAGAAGTAGGCAGAGGTTCTTTCAAGATTCAAAATTTAGAAGGCGCAATCCTCGCGAAGTCATGGAACGCCAAGAATCTCAAGGCTTATTTTGCGTAAAGGTTAGGCATGTTGAAAGTCCGGTGAGTTAGTGATAGCATGCATTTAGGTAGGCATAATAGGTTTCATTTAGCTTAGTTAAGATGCATATCATGCATGATTTAAGTAGAATTTGCATATTTGCTCTCTATGTTTGTGGAGTCGGAATCTACACGCTTTTATTGATTATTTCAGTAACTATGGATCCGAGGATGAGACATGGGTTGATGACAGATTGGATGAGGATGTCTAGTTGATCGAAGAATCTGACATGAAGATCTAAAGAGGTCATGAGAAGAAGAAGCGAGTCTAAATGAAGAACAAGTTTGCAGAAGTTATCGCTAGACATACTGAACTTGTTTTTCAGTTTTTGGAGGCCTCGGTTGTCTGATTGACTATTATGACCATGCGTTGGAAAGCTCTTTCAGACAGCTACAACTTTTCTGTTGCTATCAAGAGCTGATTCAAAGTAGATTTTTGGTAAAAGACCATTGCAGCGGGCGCAGAACATATGAAGCGGTCGCAGCACATCGATGAAGCAGCGGCCGCAGCTTCCATACAGCGGCCTCCGCATTTGCCCAGAGTGATGCGTTTTGCGTTCGGCGACAATTTTATCTATCTAAACCCTATTTACCTATCTTTGTTTTTGGGAGGCCGACTTGGACACGAAGGGGACAAAATTGAGAGAGGGCTTAGCCCTAGGTTTTTATTCATTCATTAGATTAGGATTCAAGACGATTTTAGTTGGAGATTGAGAGCAATGTTCGCCATGGTTGGCTAAACTCTCTTCGTTCTATCTACGATTTGAAGCTTTGTTTGGATTGATTGTGAGTTTCTGAATCTCATTCCTTATTTCCTATATTTGAATGTTTCAACTTCTTTGTGCTTATTGATTTATTGTTTTTTTCTTTCTTGTCTGGCCAACTAGTTAGATCAATTCAATTGCTAGGGTTTTGTAGATTCCTGATTGCGAACCTTAACCCAAGTAGAAAACTTGTCCCTCTAGGGCTGATTGAACTAATTGGATGAGTAGGAAGTTGGATGTGTTGTTAAATCCCTCTTTAGGGACTGCAAATATACCTTGGTTAATCTCTGAACTTAAAGCTATCAGTTGGGTTAAATCCTTCTTTAGGGACTGTTCGATTGATAAGGGTTTTTAGGACTGATTGGACTAGTAACTACATTAGGTCGAGGCAAGGGCATTCATAGGTAACTTAATAGGACGAGAAGAAGTTACAAGGATCAATTCAACCAAATAAAGTGGATAGTTGTAGGTAGAGCGATCTTCTCTAAATTGTTTTGCATAAATATATTTATAGTTTATTTTGCTTTCTTTCTTGTTTCAATCACCCCAAAACCCCCCTTTCTACTAATTGGTAAATAAACATTGTTGAGAAATACTTGATTCTCTGTGGGATCGACCTCTTACTTACTTGTTATACTAGTTTGTAGGTTTGAGTTTTATTTTGATACGATTTACTCGACTAAAAATCGTTCATCACTTAGATTTCCCATGTATATGGATCCCCAGAGTTTCCGATTGGGTATACTACTTCATATATATAAATGAAAGTTTCAAACCCAATAACGATTGTCGCTACACATAAATTTAGCAATCGTGTGTCTTTCAAACGCAGATGTGGACGCAAGCCTCCAAGGAGAATAAATTTAGCAATCGCGTGTCTTTCGAACGCGGATGTGCAAGCAAGTCTCCAAGGAGAATAAATTTAGCTATCGCGTGTCCTTCGAACACGGATTTGCAAGCAAGCCTCCAAGGAGAATAAATTTAGCAATCACATCTCTTTCGAACACGGATGTGCAAGCAAGCCTCCAAGGAGAATAAATTTAGCAATCGTGTGTCTTTCGAACACGGATGTGCAAGCAAGTCTCCAAGGAGAATAAATTTAGCAATCGCGTGTCTTTTGAACACGGATGTGCAAGCAAGCCTCCAAGGAGAATAAATTTAGCAATCGCGTGTCTTTCGAATACGGATGTGCAAGCAAGCCTCCAATGAGAATAAATTTAGCAATATATCGCGTGTCTTCCGAACACGGATGTGCAAGCAAGCCTCCAAGGAGAATAAATTTAGCAATCGCGTGTCTTTCGAACACGGATGTGCAAGCAAGTCTCCAAGGAGAATAAATTTAGCAATCGCGTGTCTTTTGAACACGGATGTGCAAGCAAGCCTCCAAGGAGAATAAATTTAGCAATCGCGTGTCTTTCGAATACGGATGTGCAAGCAAGCCTCCAATGAGAATAAATTTAGCAATATATCGCGTGTCTTCCGAACACGGATGTGCAAGCAAGCCTCCAAGGAGAATAAATTTAGCAATCGCGTGTCTTTCAAACACGGGTGTGCAAGCAAGCCTCCAAGGAGAATAAATTTAGCAATTGCGTGTCTTTCGAACACGGATGTGCAAACAAGCCTCCAAGGAGAATAACTCCAGCAATCGCGTGTCTTTCAAACACGGATGTGCAAGCAAGCCTCCAAGGAAAATAAATTTAGCAATCGTGTGTCTTTCGAACACGGACGTGCAAGCAAGCCTCCAAAGAGAATAAATTTAGCAATCGCATGTCTCTCGAACACGGATGTGCAAACAAGCCTTCATGGGGAATAAATACCGCTTTCATTTGCATACATTCCTATCTACCCAGTGATCCAGAAATTCAATACGAACGAGGTTATTCTATTTTTTATTCTCTTTTTATTTACAATTGGGATTTGTTTTATCATAAGTACTATAATTACTTGACAACCATGATTGTATTATTAAAAGATCTTGCGTGTTGGGTTGAGCTGCGCGAGCTATCTCGAAATGAATTCTAGCAAGCTTGGTAAGAGTAAAATCATCAATCGCGGGTTCCTCACAAGTGAGTACACAAACAAAACCTCAAAATATATACGTAGAACGATCATCATAACACACCCAAAGCAAGGTACAAAACGATTAGCATAATACAGTGCGCGCAACAAAACAGGGGAATTACAAATTCCAAAAGAAAAGCAAAAACTGAATTCCAGCCCAACCTCACGAACTCATTCACTCGCTTCCAGAACGATTATCGTAAAACGACTACTCCCCTCGTACTTAAAAATGATAAGAGATCCCCCAACACACAAACCACTATCCTCGGCGAAAGCACACCAGCCTTCAGTAAGGGTATAATGGTTCTGGCTATCTCGAAACACCTTCACTTGAAATTCTCGCCCAGTAGGAGAAACCAAACAAACATGAGTCAATGCCTCTCAACCATACCGAGCACCAAAATATTCCGGCAACAGCCGCAAACCATCAAAAAATTCTATTAAAAAACCTAGGAAGACAACGATCGGAAATTAAGGGTCAAAAGAGCTACCATGTATTCAAGTTTCTCTTCAGAATCAATGGAACGAAAAAACTCACGGCGACGGGGATTGGGAGAAGTCATAATTCCTCACTTCAAATTAAGAAAACGGAAGCAGAATGCAAGGACAATTGCCTAACTTTCTTCTACGATATCATATTTATCGACAAATAAAGTAAATCATATATTATACTTGTATCGTCACGTGATAGCAAAGAGACCACATCCATCCAAAAAATCTTTTCAGGATCAACTGCATGCAAAACAAGTGGCGAGATCTTAGAAAACGCCTCTGCTACCCTAACCACCCATGTCGTGTCAGGGAAAAGCCACATCCAGATCAGAAACAAACAGAACACGAATATCAAAACTTTGCTTAAAGATATAAATGAAAAGTTCATTACATAACTCCTCACGATTACACAATACTGATTACGTAATTAGGATTGACAAAGGTACAACATAAAAGCGTTTATCCTATTACACTGGCATCGCAACTACATGAGCCCTATTCATCTTCAAGAACGAGAATCATGAAGTGATGCCCTCCCACTTGCTGAAAAAACACCATGGACGCTCCAACCCGAACGTCGTTATTAATCGCGAATCTTTCCCAACCTTCCGTCAACCACCAACGGTTGAAACTATCCTTAGAAACCCCAACTCGGAAGTTTTGCCGAGTTGAGGAAACCAAACAAACATGGTCCGATACGACATTACCATACATCCTTTCAAAAGCACAGGGAAGAGGCTACAAGAAAAAACATCGTCTCGTAAAAATTCAAAAATAAACAATTATAAAGCACACCAAACATTAAGATTTTACCAGAAGATGGAGCTTTTCCTCGACATCAATACAACGGTAAAAATCTCGCATCTCGGAACTAGGCGACGCCATCACTCTTTCTACCAAGCAAAGATAACAAAACAGATAGAATAGATGAATAGGTTGTTGCGCATCCCATGCATTTATATACCCAGAATGGACATGTACAGACCTCGAAAAATGGCAAAGGCATTTATTGCATACGCTGAACTGGGAAGGGGGTCTGAATCGAAATTCCCAAGATAGCCTGCATGGCCAACATATGGAAAGAATCTTTTCAGAGCCCGACCAAATCCATTGGTGCATTTCAAATCCGAAAACAGTCATTTATCACGAAAAGTTCAGACCGAACCCCCTTGCATCACTATAAAAGGGGTGCCTAAACCCCCCCACACCAACCATCACCTACAAGAGAAATGGCAGGTAGCACAACAACTCCAAATTCAAACAACCCTCTCATCTTTGATATATACTTAGTAGGCGAGGAGAAATACATACGCATGATGCTTCCTTATTGCTTCGGTGAACACTTCGAATCCCAAATACCAAAACAGTTCTTTCTATCCACTCGTATCGTAAAGGATTTTCCTATTCATATCACGGGAGGCATTTATGGTTCTCATTGGGTAGCTCGCGGATGGAGAGATTTTGTCGAGACCCATGGCCTAGAGCTCGAAACATCATTAGCATTCACCCACTTGGGTGAGGCAAGATTTGAAGTCCATTTCTTGGACAAGGAGGGCTATAACATCGAAGAAGAGATCGATGCCGCCGGATATGACGGACCAGAAGCAAATGGGTTCCACTGAATCTCATCTCTGATTCACTAGGCAGTACTTGTATTCTATACAATATAATGTAATGCGAACTATAAATAAAAACCCCTATTTTGGTCTATCATTGTTTTGGCTAAGTCTCTCTTTCGCGTAGAATACGCTAGAGATTACCTAATTTTAACTTCAATCTCCTTTGTGCTAAGGACGCTAGAGATTGTTTTTACTAGGTCTCTCCTTCGCGTTGAATACGATGGAGATTGGCTAATTTCCAGTTCAATCTCCTTCGCGTCCGAGTACGCTTGAGATTGTTTTTACTAGGTTTCTCCTTTGCGTAGAATACGCTGGAGATTACCTAATTTTCAGTTCAATCTCCTTTACATCCAAGTACGCTGGAGATTGTTTTTAATAGGTCTCTCCTTCGCATAGAATACGCTAGAGATTACCTAATTTTAACTTCAATCTCCTGGAGATTTTTTTTTGTAGGTCCCTCATTCGCATAGAATACGTTGGAGATTACCTAATTTTAACTTCAATCTCCTTTGCGCTAAGGACGCTGGAGATTGTTTTAACTATGTCTCTCCTTCGCGTTGACTACGATGGAGATTACCTAATTTCCAGTTCAATCTCCTTCGCGTCCGAGTACGCTGGAGATTGTTTTTACTAGGTCTCTCCTTCGCGCAGAATACGCTGGAGATTACCTAATTTTCAGTTCAATCTCCTTCGCGTCCAAGTACGCTGAAGATTGTAGGTCTCTCCTTCACACATAATGCACTGGAGATTACCTAATTTTAACTTCAATCTCCTACGCGTCTGAGGACGCTAGAGATTGTTTTTAGTAGGTCCCTCCTTCGCATAGAATACGCTGGAGATTACCTAATTTTAACTTCAATCTCCTATGCGTTTGAGGACGCTGGAGATTGTTTTCAGTAGGTCTCTCCTTTGCGTAGAATATGCTTGAGATTACCTAATTTTCAATTCAATCTCCTTTTCGCTAAGGATGCTGGAGATTGTTATCAGTCTTACATGTTCCCTCAAACATGCATCAAATTCCGGGAACAACGCAAAGCAACTACCTTCGCGAGACGAATATCGACATCTAAGCTACTAAACTCCAACAATACATTCATCGCAATAACTTCACAAAAAATAAATGTCACATAAACAGACGTTTATTTATTACACACCAAAATAAAAGTATTCAACACATGTCGCGATAAAGATACCCAAACATCAAGGACACAAAAGGTTGCAGACCTGGAAATTCAACACCAAACGGTAAAGTCCAAGTCCCCATTTTGATCAGGACCATGATTCACAATGAAAACATCAAAACAAGAGCGACCTTCATACTAAAAGATCAAGCGTGTCCCAATACGAAGTTCATTGGAAACAACGAACTCAGGCCACCCTGAGGTAAACCAGTAGTGATTAGGACCTAAAAGCTCCACCTTTACCACAAATTCCTCATCCGCTCGCGTCCATAAGTGCACATGTCAAAGAGCTTCATAACCATAATCACGGTATACATACGGCAAAGGCTACAACAGCAAAAAACAAATCAGAAAAACTCTTGACTCTTAGTTGGAAATGAATCACACGATAAAATTTACCAGCCTATATAAGTGCCCCTCCACTGCGATATCCCGAGTAAAACCTTTAACGCGAAGAACAGTTACACCTAGGATATCAACTGGCATCGTAGCAGCCATTATCAAAAGCAAACTACAATAACAGGCTCAGGTTTCCTTACCTTTTTATACTAATCGCTACAAAGCAAACAACAAAGGGCACCGCAGACCATCCAGGATAACCACGAGGTCAATAAATATCATACAACAAAAACAAAGAACGCTCGATGAGTACAACCTCTTTCCAAGCGGCAACGAAACCTACAAGAAAACTAATTACACTGAGCAGCACGAAAAACTAGCTTACGACACGCACCTCCCAGCTTTAGAACAACTCAAAACTGACCCTACAGAACAACATCCATATCCACGGGCAAATCACTAGTATAAATAAAGTCAACTCTGGGATTATGTATCGCACCAACAAAATTACCCAAGGCAAAATGCCAAGTTTTGACATGGCTTCAGGAGAAGTCTCTCCACCTACCTTTATCACAAATACTATGCTTTTCCCAAATCCCACATTCATCAGAATAATCCTCAGAGAAAGCCACTTACACAAGCTCCTCTTACCATACATCTATGTAGAGTTTGGAGACAAGATATTAGACCAAATCATTTTATGTTCTCCCTCGAACCAAGAATTCGTGGTGCTAGTCGAAAGAGATGAAGGGGATTGGTTCTCTCTATCAGAAGGATGGAGATCTTTCGCGGGTGCTAACAACTCTAAGGATAGAGAGTTGCCTTATATACTTTCGAATACCAAGGAGAATCTCACTTTGATGTAACGATAGAGCAACCAGACCTAAAAGAAAACGGAGACGTTTTGCCCGACTACTTATATTACGAAGAAATATAAATATACTTTTCTACTTTACATCATAGCGAATAAAAGATTATTTTTTCAAAAGCTGCTACGAGCACTTCGACATATAATTGATCTGCGAACCATATGTTTTATCATCTCACAATTCATTTCATAAAACGCTCAATAATAGGAGATGGGTAAGGGTATCGCGAATAAATTCTCCAGTAAAGAAAAGCAATAGCAAGTTAAACTCTAGTCGCGCACAGAAAAGAGTATTAACGACAGGTTAAGCTCTAGAAAAACAAACAAAGAGCATAAACGGATATATACTAAAGTTAGATATAAAATATTCACAGCATCAAAATACCATAACAAGGCATACCGCCTGTCATGGGCCCAAATGTTTCCCATCAAAAAACAATGTATGAACCGCAGTGAAGCATAAAGCTCACACCAAGGGTAGAAATGTTTTAAACTTACTTCCCAGCACAAGGCAATTTCAAATATTTGATAAAAAGTGGAAGGATGGGTTTTTAAGCGTCAACAGGAGGGTCATTGTTTTCATCGCGAGACTGCTCGGGGTTGTTCTCACTAGCAGAAGAAGGCTCATGGGTTGCACTTTCTCCGGGAGGGGCTTTAGGCAAGGGAGGCAGGTCACGTTGAGGGTCGTCGAGTTTCATGTCCTCGGTATCATAGTTAGGAGGAAACATCCTCACAGAGTCCCCGAGGTGAGCAAAACGGTTAACACTCTGAACAACCCCACCATCCACTCCCTGCATGAAGGCGTCGGTCAGCTTGTCGTAGAGGACGTCTTGCCCATCTTTTTCAAGATTTCGGCCTAACCAACCTCGACCGTCTTTCCCAAAGAAGCGGGTCAACAACCCTTGACCCTTGTCGTTTAACATAAATTCGTGAAGTGTGTTCTTGGTAAGAACAACATCCTCACCAAAAGTAAAGCGCTCCAATTGTCCTCTCATGCTAATGAGCTCTTCACGTACCGCTTCGAACTCAGTCTCGAGCTTCCTAACCCGACCATTCGAGCGCGTAATCTCCAATTCACGCTCAGACCCCATCTCTTGGAGTTTTAATAGTTCGACTCGCGATACGTCTAGCTCGCTTTTCACCGCCTCCACTTCCTTCCTAGATTTCTCTAATGCCTCTCGCAAATTGTTGATAGTCACCTCCTGGTGCTCTGCATCTTTCAACTTTTCTACGTTCGCTTTCAGACTCTTGTTCACTTTCCTTAACTCTTTCACCATTTCATCGTAGTTTTTTAAGAGCCCGACCACCTCGTACCATCGCAGGTTACCCTACGATAGAACGCGGAGGATAATAAATGTGCGTGCAAAGTGAAATAAGTGGACAGGAACAAATCGCGAAGAAAATTACCCAGTCCCCGGTTTTCTGACTCTGTTCTAACAGCTCTTCGTATGTTAGATGATGAAGGTACACCCTTTCAACCGAGCAGCTCTTTATGGGGATCACCAGCTTCTTGATATCAAGTGGGAAAAACCCAGGTCGTCGATATGCCGGAATAGAGATCCCTGACGTGGTGATTGGCTCATTACTTAGAAGCTTTATGGTTGCCACTTCCTCCCTGGGCCTTTTTGGCCAATGTCGTGATGTGTAGCAATCGGCTAGGCGTGCCAATTGCTAAAATAAAAACGCGATCTTGCAAAGCTCCTTGATTTCTTTTTCTTTTGTATTGATGCAAAAGAATTATGTCACGATCTGATGCTTCACACTACTTCCGGTCGTGCTAGAGTTAATTAATTAACTATGCCAATTAACTAAATCCTTCTTGAATTGCGGCTGCCACACAATTCCAATCGAACAAAGTAGCAAACTTTCGAACTTGAAATTGCTTCCACAATAAAAGGTAATGGTGGTGAGATTTAATTAACAAGTGTGTTAACTAATTTGGTCAGCGGCTTACCATACCTTACCCATCGAAACTAATTTTGATCGGAAGAATAAAATATATGAAACGGAACGTTGGTTAATTTGCGACTAATTTTGATCGGAAGAATAAAAGATATGAAACAGAACGTTGGTTAATTTGCGAGTAGCAAGGGTTTTGGGATTGATAATCGAAGAATCCTTTAATCTATAAATGAGTTTCTTCAATTCTATTCAATCTAATTTTTATCAAGTGTATAAAAGTGTTTAAATAGGTAAATAACTAGGGTTTGGTTGACTTCCTTAGAGGTTAAGGATTGTTTTACCAAACTATATCCTAACTAAATAAAACTTAATCTAAAATCCTAATATAGAAAATAATAAAATATGATAATTAAGAAAGACTAAATGATAGACTCTCCTAATCATCTTAATTGACCTAACTAAGTAATACTAAAATAGGCAATTCCATAATTAGACTCCAACTAACATAGGAGTTACTAAAAATAGAATGTATAAAAATAAGAAATATAATAATAAACTAATTAACGTCGTTTATTCAATGACTCTCCCAAGGTGGAGCCTTCTTCTTCTGTTTGAGGATGACATCATTCTCCTGCATTTGAAATCGACTCGTCCTCGAGTCGTCGCCTGGATCAAGATCGTTGTTTGACCCATAAAAGGCCAGCTTGACCCGCATCATTCTCCCCCTTTTATCTTCGATTCATCCCCGAATCGAGTCGGTGATGATCAGCGAGGAAAGAGCAGCAACCTTCAAAGAAGATGATGGAGGAACAGGTGGAATAGGTGCCAGAAGAATTCGAGGTATAGGAACCCAAAAAACACCTTCATGTGCGACCGTTGAACGGACTTGATCTTCAATAAGTATAGGATCAATGATCACACAAATCTCAGCAAATGCAACTTCATGATCATGCCCAAGAGGTACAATCGCTAACTCTAGAGACACGTCATCAAGTACCTCATCATCGTCAACGGAATCAACATGCTCGTCCAGAACACTGTCGCAGTCTGATTGCAGCACAGATTCGGAGACCTTATTGGAAGAGTCTAGAAGTGTATAACCCACCGTTGGAAATCTCGTCGAGTCACCTTTGCAACAAGACTGAGATGAGGCGAATCCGAAGTCGGACTCAACAGGAATCTGCGAAACAAAATCGTCGCGATGTGCTGTATTATATCGGACTCAACATGAACCTCCGCAACCTTTTGTTGAGCTTCCTTCTCCCATCTTTGGCGATCCTCTTCTTCTCTTTGACGATGCTGATACGCTGCATACCAAACATCCCAATCGACAATATCAGATCTCCCACTTCGAAATTCATGTTCTTTATATTGGCGCAACCATCGCCTGTACTCCCGTTGGCGTTCTAGTTGAAGTTGTTCCCTAGCACGTCGTTGGGCTTCTTCAATTTTATTCAATCTAATTTTTATTAAATGTATAAAAGTGTTTAAATAGGTAAATAGCTAGAGTTTGGTTGGCTTCCTTAGAGGTTAAGGATTGCTTTACCAAACTATAACCTAACTAAATAAAACTTAATCTAAATCCTAATATAGAAAATAATAAAATATGATAATTAAGAAAGCCTAAAGGATAGACTCTCCTAATCATCTTAATTGACCTAAATAAGTAATACTAAAATAGGCAATTCCATAATTAGACTCCAACTAACATATGAGTTACTAAAAATAGAATGTATAAAAAATAAGAAATATAATAATAAACTAATTAACTTCATTTCTTCAATGACTCCCAAGGTGGAGCCTTTTTCTTCCGTTTGAGGATGACATCACGTCGAGCCAGGGGTATATCCTCCGAAGATAAACTCTACCTATCTTGAACGGGCTCTTTCCCTTTGGAGCTCTTCATCGCAAGGGGGGAATCACGGGATACGATCTACTGCTGGTTATCATCCGCATATGGAGTAATAGTAAAAGCAGTTCTGGCTGCGCCTTTCTTCTTCGCCAGGGCGGAAATTCTCGCTTTGTCAATCAACATATCTACAAAAGAATTAAGGCAAAAGCTCATAAAAGAAAATCACGATCAAGATAATAAGAAAACCTAAACACCTAGACACCAACCCGGATGATGTGGAAGACTGAGCCCAACCATCTCTAGGCGATCCGGAGTCACGACTTCCTTATAGCCCGTTTCGATGAGGCCTCCTCCCCCCGGCTAAATGCGGCCCTCCATCTCTCCATCGCAATATTTTTATTTTAGGAAGGAGGTGCATTGTCACCAGGTGTGATCACAAAGTTTAAAAAGGTTTGGGTAGGATCGCGAACAAGAAACCATTTCTTTCTCCACCCCGAGCTACTAGATAATCTCTCAACTATATTCCCAGATAGGGAGACATATATCAATCCCTCGCTAAGTCTCAAAGAAAGGCATGAGAAAAGATGATCTAATGTGGGTGTCTGCTTGATGACAGCACACCGCATGACGTAGACTACGAGATACATCCACACGTTGAAAGCAAGCTGAGCCGGATATTGGTTAATACGCTTTATGATTTTAGAGTAGAACTGGGGTAGAGAAAGACGGAACCCCTGAAGCAGGCTTCCGAGATAGGCAACGACGTAGTCTTGATAGGTGTTTAGACATCCCTCATTCCTAGTTTCCATGCCTATCTCTATCCCAGCCGACAACAGGTAAAGCTTAACTATCGTATCCAAGTGCTCGACTTCAAGAAGTGATTCTTCACCTAAGGTTTCAACGACAGTAGGAGCCACACGCTCCCTGAAAATCTTAGAAAAAGGTGGAGGAGCTGAATGGACGTAGCGTTCACAGAAACTACAGTTATCCACCCTGGTTTGCTTATAAGGAAGCATGGCGAAGTCGCCTGGGACTACGCGAACCGATGACTTCCTTTCTTTGGGTATGCGAGAAGGCTCGCCTTTCCCTAGCTCATTAATAAACTCCGAGGTATGGCAATACTCGGGATCGTCTCTCCTTAAGGGATGCTTGATCGACCCAACCATCTGTTGCCGCTTTGCACTCTATACGGCCACATGTTTAGCCTTCATTCCTTTCACCTCGCTTGACTTTTTCTTCTGCAAAAGAGGAACAGGAGGAGCAGGGGGCGCTGTAGATTCGGAATCAACACCTACTAGAGTTTTTGTTCTTGTTCTAGAGGAGCTAACCTCTTCGAGCCCGTAACCCACACTTCGGTTTTGGCTGTCGATTTCATTCGACATCTTAAGTTATATTCAGAAGGAAAGCCCCTAAAAAGACGCAAAGAAAGAAAAAATCAACAAAGGGAAATGATCTTTTCAGCATCGCGATTGAACAGATTTGGCGCCAAAAAACCTCTTCCTAGGTTTACGTTGGCACCTCACGCGCCCCACGAGAGGGCCTTGAAAAGACATTTCCCCTCAGGGGGTGACGGTTAAGAGACGCCTTTTCGTCTCCTCCATAAAGTTTCTCGATTTTCGAGAAACCACTTCCGGAAAAGAAAAAACAAAGGGGAGACAAAAAGCTTCTTCCACCCACCACCGTCGGAAAATCCCCAAAAATCCCAAGAAAAGCACTACGTCACCTCAACACTGCCGTATTACCACCAAATAACTTAGATTTCCCCCATGAAAATCGACTGTAACCCAAGGAAAAAGAGTAATTAAAAGAGGGAATGGGACACCAGGACACACCCCGGTCTCGGCTCCATAACTGCCATACCCCTCACCGGTGGAGGGCGGTTCCACCACCAAGGTTTTTTCCTGTGCCCTAAAAAGCTTTAAAACGAGTACAAATCCAAAAATTTACCTAAGAATAAGGAAGATCAAGAAACACTTACTCGGGATAAGTAGAAGAGAAACATTGGCGAACTTGGAGAACTGAGAAATGGCCACCACCTACCTCCGGTCTCGTTTTTCTGGGAACAAAAACTTTCAAGTTCTCTCTCTCTCTCTCTCTATCTCTCTCTCTCTCTCTCTCTCTCTCTCTCTCTCTCTCTCTCTCTCTCTCTCTCTCTCTCTCTCTCTCTCTCTCTCTTCTGCCTTTGAAAATGTGAAGTGAAATGACTCGGGTTGAAATCATCACTTATAAGTCTCCGTGGGGTCACCCTCCAAATGGGCCAAAAAACACGTTAGGCCTAGTCCAAGCCCATCTAATGATAGGTTTTGGGCGGGAAGCATCATGTTTGTTGAAACCTAATCATGAGTGATATATCACTCGTGATCTGGTTACGAGGAGATATGACGATGCCGTAGAAAATAGACCTACGAATTAACAAGGACGTCACGTCATAAATAGGTCACCCAACGCAAAAGACGTCTGGTCCCTCTATAAGATTTCATCGCGAGTGGAGTACTTGGTCAGACCCTGGCCAGACTCCATACCCTAAGAATCTTCAGTCTCAATCTTCTCTCGATCAAACTTTTAACATAAGCGTGCATAGAAGCCATGGCAGGTCTTACCGGTACCTCGTGGCCCTTCAGGGCCCATGCGAGCAGCTCGCTGGTTGAGCATCTCTCCTCTAACAGTGCCACGTGTAACTCATGGTACCCCAAGCATGAAGGCATGCGATACACATGTCCTCTGTTTGTCCATGAGGTCACCAGTAAGCTGCTCGCTTGACCTCCCTATAAATACCCCCTTCTAGTCTCCAAGCAAAGGATCCAATTCAAGAGAGAAGAAGAAGAAGAGCTCTGAATATCTCCCTGACCTAAAACCCACAGAGTTGAGTTCTGAAGGTTTTTGATTAGAGAAGAACGTTCTTGGGATAAGAACATCATCTAAATTCCTTTAAGGACGATGATACAGTGAATTAACTCCTCGCGGGCCGAACGCACCACCACCATCGCTTGGACTAATAAATATATAATCTGATTACCACCCTTATCGACTAAGGCTTGCAAGTATTTTAAGACATTTTGTTGTCATGATGAGGTAATAAGTATAGGTGAAATTCCATGATCGTGTCATATATGGCAATTGAAAAGTAAGTTAAGAGTCCAGAACGGGGTTCATTGACCTTTAAAAGAAAGTTTCTCTATGACTCATGAGTTAATTAACACAACTAAATGAGCACTTTATGATATCACTTTTTTTAAATGGAAAAAATTTGGCTAAATGACAGGCCCGCTTTATCAAATAGAATCCAAATGGATGAGATCAACAAGCTTCGAATCTTCAGGGATCGATGAACCCGATAATTCAATATCAAGGTGCGTAAGACGGTCAACAACTCGATTGGCTTCCCTGTTAATATGGTGAATCTGGACAAAGGCAAAACCGTGCAGAGAGACAGAGGAGTCAGAAATAAGCACTTCAATCTCTCCCGGGGTAGACCGAAACCCTTAAAGGCAATTAATAATCTTGAGATTATCACCTTCAATGAAAATATGGTTTAAGTGGAGTTCTGAGACGGCTTGGATGCCTTTCCAGAGCATAAAGCTTCAGCTCTAATGACTAAGTTCAACGGTGAAACACCTGCCCAAAGGTGATTGGGTTGCCCATATGGTCTCGTATTGTGTAACCAAAACTACCTTTGTTAGTGGTTGATAGAGCTCCGTCAAAATTGAGCTCGTGACAGTTGTTTTGGGGGGGGGGGGGGGGGGGGGGGGGGGTTAAGCCATTTAGTTGCTTGTCGTCGTTTTCTAGACTTGATGCTATTGTCGTTTGGTCATTATTCAACTGATTAGCCTTGGTCTAGTTGTAGAGTTGTTCCTTTGTATCTGCAACTATAGCTCTCAGATCGAGTTTTATCTTGTCAAATAGAGTTTTGTTTCGAAAATACCATATACTCCACCAAAAAGTGGCGGGTTTGGTGAATTTTTATTTCCCAGGTCATTCTTGAATGTGTTTAAGATTCCTTGGTGTTTAGTGATTGTAGTTGATTTGAGCGCAGTTTGGAAGCCAGGTTGGGATCAATAAGATGCATGAAAGCGCATGTGACTCGGAAATCCAGAAGTAGGTGTAGAAGGTCTTCGCAACTAGAGTCACAAAGTGGGCAGGTAGTAGGAATTCCCACTCCCACCCCTGGCTGGCCAGAGTGACTGAAGTAAGAATACCATTTTTTGAAGAGCGCCACAAGAGCTCCTTTATTTTAATAAGCATATCTAGTTGCCAAATCCAACTTAAATCAGATCGGGTATGTTGTTCTGTGTGGTGGAGCATGTCAATGGCTGATTTGGTGGAGAACCATCCATTCTTGCTCCATTTCCAACAAAGTATATCCTAATTAATGTTTTTTCGAGATAGGTGTTTGATAGCATGCATTTAGATGGTCATAATAGGTTGCATTTAGCTTAGTTATGATGTATATCATGCATGGTTTAAGTATAATTTGCATATTTGCTCTTTATGTTGGTGGAGTCGGAATCTACACGCTTTTATTGATTATTTCAGGTAACTTTGGATTCGAGGATGAGACATTGGTTGATAATGCATTGGATGAGAATGTATAGTTTGTCGAAGAAGCTTACATGAACAGCTAAAGAGGTCATGAGAAGAAGAAGCAAGCCTAAATGAAGAACAAGTCTGTAGAAGTTGTCACCAGACATGCTGAACTTCTTTTACATTTTCTAGAGGCCTCTGTTGTCCGATCAACTATTATGACCATGTGTTGGAAAGCTCTTTAAGAGATCACAATTTTCTTGTTGACATTGTGATCTGATTCAAAGTGAATTTTTCGTAAAATTCCAATGCAGCGGGCGCCGCCATAGGTTGCGGCCGCCACATTAGTGCAGCGGCCGTCGCATGTTCCAGCAGCAACGCATTTTGCGCATCGACGTTTTATCTATCCAAACCCTATTTATCTGTCTAATTGTCTTTTGGTCGAGGGTGGACGATTTTAGGGAGGGCTTAGCCATAGGTTTTCATTAATTCATTAGATTAGGATTCAAGACGATTTTAGTTGGAGATTGAGAGTGATGTTCGCCATGGGCGGCTTCTACTTGCAATTTGAATCTTTGTTTGGATTGAGTTGTGAGTTTATGAATCTTGTTACTTATTTCCTATATTGAATATTTCAACTTCTTTGTGCTTGAATGTTTAATTGTTTTATTCTATCTAGCCCTCGTATCTAGTTAGAATCAATTCAATTGCTAGGATTTTGTAGATTCCTAATTGCAAACCTTAACCCAAGCATCAAACTTATCCCTTTAGGGCTGATTGAACTAATTGGATAAGTAGGAAGTTGGATGTGTTGTTAAATCACTCTTTAGGGACTGAAATTACCTTGGCTAATCTCTGAACTTAAAATTATTAATTAGGTTAAATCCTTCTTTAGGGACTATTCGATTGATGAGGGTTTCTAGGACTAATTGGACTAGTAACTATATTAGATCGGGACAAGGGCATTCATAGGAAACTTAATAGGACGGGAAGAAGTTACAAGGATCGTTTCAACCAAATAAAGTGAAAAATTGTATGTAGAACTGCTTCTCACAATTGCTTGAATCAAAACCATTTACTTTTGCTTTCGTCAATCCGCTTTGATTAAAAGCAGATCTTTTACCCTCTCAAAAACCCCCCATTTGGTTACTTAATCGGCACTTGAATCATACTTGAGCAACAAATCTCCATATGGATCGACCTCTTACTTATTGATGTACTAGTTATAGGTTTGAGTTTTACTTTGACGGATCAACGATGGGTTTTCCCTCCGTCAGTGTTAATATGATGGATTTGATTGTGCTTTCAAAGGTATGATCTTTGACAAGATCATGGAGTTTTTGGGCATTCCAGGTTTTTTCGTTTTTAATGAAATGACTCACTTTTAGGTAGGGATCAATATTTGATATGTCATTAGCGATTGTGATGAGGGGAACATTACTAAACAAAAGGTCTTGCCATAAGTTTATATCTTCGTCGTTACCAATTGACCAAAGAAGGCCATTCTTAAAAACGGGGAGGAGATTTGATAGATTCGTCCATTGCCAAGAGGAGATGCCTTTTCGTTTATAATTTAGTATGTGTTTGTTTAAGATATTTTTGGGTAATGATTGCGACCCAGGGGTTTGCTAGTTTGGCAAGAATTTTCCAAAGTAATTTTAGTTGAAGAGCAGTGTTCATATCTTCAGAGATGCGAAGGCCGAGGCCACCATTCTGTTGAGATATGCACACTTCAAACCAGCAAATCAATGATTTATGTCTGGGGACTTTGTTCCAAAGAAGGTTTCTATTGATCTTGTCGAGTTTTGCATGAATGGATATTAGGAGCATAAAGCATTGCATCGTATATAGGGGTTTAGCTGCCATATTTGACTTGATTAATGTGCAACGACCAAACTGAGAAAGTTGGCCTTCCATTTATTGAGTTGGGTTTTTGTTGATCTTTGAATATCATTAAAGGTGGCTTTTGTAACTCGACCAGTGATAACTGAACAACCCAGATATTTTCTAATATTGGTTGTATACAGGATCCCCAATTCATTGTGAAAGATAGTTTTTAGGTGTGTACTTGTGTTGGCTGTTATTTGAAAAAATTAATTTAAGCCTATTGATCCTCTAGCCCGAGAGGGTACAATATTCATGGAGTACTTTATTGATCTGGTCGCATGCTTTTTTAGTTGAGGCAACGAACATGACAATATCGTCAGCGAAGGCAAGGAAGGGGATCCTAACCCCCGATCGAGTGATTGATATTACTAGATGGCTCCTAGGTAGCTGAGATTCATGAAGAAGACCTCGCCTAAGAAATAGAGCAAGAAGCAAGAATAGGTAAGGGGAAATGGGGTCCCCTTGTCGTATACCTCTTTTGGGGGTAAATAAGTCTGTTGATTCGTTGTTTACTAGTACCGAGGAAGAGACTATTGCAAGACATTCTCGAATCCAATTAATGAAACATGGGGAGAAGCCAAATTTGTCGAGGATAGTGAAAAGGAAGTCTCACGCAACCAAGTCAAAAGCCTTTTCCATATCTAGTTTGACTGTCAACCAACCATCCTTAAATTTCTTTTTTTTTTTGAAAGAGTGGAAAATTTCATTTGCAATTAGAACGTTGTCTTGTATGGCTCTATTAGTCGTGAAGGCGCTTTGAAGCGGTGGATTATTTTTGGGATGATTTTTTGAGTCTAGCAGATAGAACCATAGAAATAATGTTATAAGTAGTCGAGCATAGGCTAATTGGTCTATATTGGTTAGTGTTGGTTAGGTTATCACATTTGGGTATGAGTGCTAAGAAAGTATGATTAATTTGTTTGAGAATCTTCCACTAAAAAGGAAACTTTTGACTGCTTTGGTTATAGATGGTCCGACAATATGCCAATATTTTTTAAAAAACTAGCGAGGTAGTCATCAGGACCCGAGGATTTGTCGTTAGCATGATTGAACAGGGTATTATTAACTTCACTATTTGTAACTTGCCTAATACGCCATTCATTATCGGAAGAAGAAATTTCAGTCTTAATGTTGTCTAGTAGGTTGCTTGAAATGTGGTGTCTTTGAGTGCCTGCAAATCGTTTGACGAAGTCATCTTTGATGGATTGCTTAATATCATGATCTGAGGAAAGAGTAACCTCGGCATGCATTTATATTGATTTAATTATGTTTCTGTTTTTTCTACCCGTGGTAATACGGTGAAAGTACTTTGTGTTTGCATCAATAGCCTTAATTAATATGGGCTCTTTTCACTCGTTGCCCCCAGTAAGTTTTTTGGAAGTTGATGAGTTTAGCGTGCTTTCTAACTAGTCGTTTGTGTTTTTCTTCAAGATCCGAATCATAGTTTTGATAGAGTCGGTATTGCAGTTCTTGGAGGTCCTTTTCAACGGTATAAATTTGGCGGAAAATATTGCCAAAGATACGTTTACTCCAGAATTTACTTTTCTTCTTAAGTTCTAGAAGTTTTTTGGGAAGTTTGTATAGGTGCAAGCCTAGGGGGTTGATACGTCAGGCATCCTTGACAATGGTTTCTTAATCAGGTCGGTTGGTCCATGTCATTTCGAATTTAAATTGTTGAAGTTTGGGATGCTGGTTATCGCATAATTCAATTGAGATTTGGCAATGATCTGAATTTGTGAAGGCGTGGTTCTTTGTGATCAAGTTGGGAAAATAATTAAGAAAAACTGTTCCGGACTAGGATTCCATCTAGTTTTCAAAGTTATTATCCTCATCGCAGTGTCTCTCTCTCCAAGCGAAGCGTTTGATGAAAGATGGTAGGCCAATGAGATTGTAGTTTGCAATAAAATCCGTAAGTCTAATGAATCTAGACGAAGAAGGTGATGCACAACCGAACTTATTGGTTGGGTCTAGTATGTCATATGTTTAGGTCTCCAATCACCATGCTGGGGCCAGAAAGAGAGCCTAAAATAGAAAGCCAAGTTGTTCCGAAAATTGTCTTTATCTTTAAGATAAAGTTGAACATAAACGAAGAAAATTGAGATGGAAAAATTAAGTTGGTGGTTAGTATGCTGAGTTTGTATTACTCTATGGTCAGAATAAGTTATTTCTAAGGTCCCTTATTCAGATGTGTTGATTTCTAGAGGAGGAAGAGGTCACCATGAAGGCCTTGCGAAGGGAAAAAAACAAATATGGTCAAAACTCGACTTTCGGCAACAAGCTTCAGGAGGTGGCTCACAAAGCTTAATTTCTGCGAGAGCTAGTACTTGTATAGATTATGATTTACATGTGGCTTTGATTTGTGTCCGCATGTTTTTTCTAGCAAGGCCTCCCATGTTCTAGAAGCTTGTTTTAATGGATACCATTTGGAAAGGATTTTTGGTTTTAGTTCGGTTGCTGAGATGTCAAGCAAACATACAGTAGTGGGTTTTATTTTGCACAAGAATTGTTGTGGTGCTGAGCTCGTTTTGGTTGAATTTTGTTCTGGTAATTTAATCAAATTACTAGAACAAATTGGTTTTGGTGTTGGTTGAATTTCACCTTTTATTTTGTTCTAGCAAAATAAAAGGTCTTGGTGGAATAAGCTTGGAAAAAAAATTTGGTTTTGGCTTTGGTTTTGTTACTAGGTTGTCAACCGAAAGAGCAGCTATGGGTTCATCAATTGACGAGAACTTGTAAGTTGTATTATTGTCCTTCTTTTTATCATTTTTGAGTTTTGATAGGGTCGAAAATAGGGTCTATCATTGGGATGGGATGTTCTTGTTGGTATAAACATCACCCTTATAGGATCTGCTCTCAAAAGAGCATGTTGTTTCCAAATAAGGGTAAACGTCAAATATCATGAGAGTAAGAAGACTCGCATGTACATAGGTAATCAAACAATCCAATTTTCTAAGTGATGAGAGAGTTTCTCGACCAAATAAATTTATAGTCAAGACCCTGCTATAATATAGTGAAGTCAGTATCGTCCAAGGGAGAGAGTCAGCGTTTCTTGTTTAGTTGCTTTTTCGGGCAAAGAGTAGCAAGAAGAGGAGGAAAATAGGGATTTTGGGGGTATAAAGTTGCTGAATTTAGAGAATTAAATTAATAATAAAAGATATATTGGGCATAGGGATCGCCATAACAACAATCATGCATCTAAACACCATAAATTACATAAAAATTAAACTTTTATCTATGGAATAGGCTAACTTTTGTCAACCAAACAAAGTAATCAATCAACTTTTGTCAAATTAATTAACTTTACTATTTATCTTAATTAGGTCATTCAAAAATTTCATTTAAAAAACCCTAATTACTATTCAATTAACAATTATCTCTTTCATTTTCATTGAAAAAATGAGTTTTCCCAACTTTCGTTAGGTACTTAAGCACATAAGACAAACGAAAGCACTCAAATCATGGATTCATAGCATCTTAACAGGTATGGCTATATTTGGGCTCACCACAAACCTAGATCGAAAAGGTGACTAATCACTCATAGCCATAGTAAACAATATCAAAATCATGAGAAAAATGTAGAAACATAGAATTTAGATTAAAATAAAAACCCAAAAAATAACTCCAAAATAACGTCTTGACAACCTCACAACGTGCCTCAAACTTTCGCCTAAGTACACTCCTCAAAAGCTCTCAAATTCGCCCCAAAAATGTCAAACCCCAGTGTTGAATTCCTCAGAAATTGTATGTGAAAGTGTATAAAAAACTAACCTCAAGGGGTCCTATTTATATTAAAACTTTAAAATCTATCTTAAGAAATAAGAATAAAATTGGATCTATCTAAATTCTATCTAAATCTGGGACAAAGTCCAGTTAGAATCGGACTCTGATGGCCCGTTGATAAGGCATGTTTCCAATAGGCATTATAGGTTAGTTTAGTTGCATTTCATTGTTATATAATCATGTTTCAGTGTTAATTATATTAGTGCTCGTTTTGTGGAAAAGTTCGGAATCTACGCTATTTCGATGGTTTTATGTATATTCGTAGATCCGAGGCAAAGAACACGAGGAAAGAAGCTAAGAGAGACTAAGCGAGACTTGGGAGAACTTAAGGAAGAAGTCTCGAAGAGAATGGAACAACCTAAGGAGCAACGGAGCACGAAATCGAGGTCTAAGAGCGAAAACGAGGGCGAGTCGCGAAAGCTGTCCGCTCGGCGAGCTGAACTTGTAATGCACTTTCCGGAGGCCTCAGATGTCCGATCGACGCATATGAGCATGCGTTGGAAAGCTCTTTCGAATATATATGTGATGGTATTCTGCTAGATTTTCTCTGACAGCGAATGGATTTCCGCTGCAGGGAATCAAATCAAAGACATCATGTCTGAGCAAGTCCCTGAGCACGTCTCGCTGCCAGCGGATGGGATCTCGCTGCCAGCGAGTGGAGTCAACAGGAGCATGTCTAGGAGCCAGTGCGTCTCGCTGCCAGCGAATGGAGTTCGCTGCCAGCGAGTCGAGTCAGCCCGGCCTACCAGGCAGCATTCGCTGCCAGCGACTAGACTCGCTGCAGCGAGCCACTCGCTGCCGCGGAAATCTTCGCTGCCAGCGGGAAGCACCAGTTCGATGAAGACTCGGCTACTCGCAGCAGCGGAAGGAGTGACTCGCGGAAGCGAAAACGATGGAATCAAGGAGGTTTGAAAAAATTCTAAAGCATGGACATTCGCTGCCAGCGAGTGTGGTAGCGAAAATCCAACAGGAGCTTGATTGAGGCCATTCGCTGCTAGCGGAAATTTTCGCTGCCAGCGGAATCCGACGCTGAACTAAATTTGGAAAGTCTATCTTTTATCTAGTTTGTTTAGGAAGTTTCTATCTTTTATCGATCTTTTATGGAAGACATTAGGCTTATAAATAGGATGTTCTAGGGTTAGTTTAATTAATTTTCAAGTAGAGAAATCACCATTGAAGAGAAGAAAGTTTAGGTAAGCCATGTTTGGCTAATTTTCTAGTTTTCGCCTACACTTTCGAGACTTGGTTGGTGGTTTGTGAGTTTCTAATTCAAGTTATTTTACCTCTATAATTCTTTCAACTTCTTTGTGTGATATTGATTATGTTATTGATGTTATCTTGATTAGCTACCTTGATAATATTGATTTCTTGCTAGGATTTAATACTTTCGTATTTGTGTTATTTCCGTAGTAGCACGCATAAGATTGTGGATTCCGTGTTTGAAGCATGATTATGTAGGGAGTTGACATATATCTTAAACATTGATTTACCGTGTTTAATTGGTGTTATTTATATGCTCAAGTTCTTGGGACTATTTGCTATCTCTTTGTTAAATCTTGACCGTGTTAAGGTTGCAATGAGGTGTAAGGGATTAATTGGACTCGTAGGACTTTTAATCTACTTAAACCAAGACGAGCGGAATTCGTAGGAAAAGATAATAACTTGAAAAGGATTCGATGATCAATAAAACCAACTAAAGTCGAGAACTTGTAGGTGAAAACGCTTTTCTTCTATCATTTATTTGCTTTTGTCAATATTATTTTCTTTTATTTTCATTCATAAAAATTATTTCTTTTATATTGATAAATACACAATATTTAGAAATACTTGATTCTCTAGGGTTCGACCCCTTACTTGCATACTATACTTGTTTGAGAAAAAAAATCCAAAAAGATCATGCATTGCATATATGTGTTATTCAAACACCCATCTTGCCTTAGTTTGTCCTCTATTTTATTAATATGAGTTTTAACCTATATGTTCCATGATATGTTTGAATTGGCTAATCTTGTCACATACTTGAAATGATTTTTATGGGTGCATGACTTGTTAGTTCAATTGAGCAAGTATGATTCTTAGTCTTGGACATTATTGAAATCCAACAAAGTTTGTCCTCGTGAGAATTTTTGGCCTTATAGGGATTTTCATCATATTTATTCCCTTTTGCTTTCTTGTGTGACATTTTGCTCTCCTTATGCAATTACCTCTTGAGATTGACATTGTTATCTATATTTGAGGCCGAATTTATATGTCTATTACTTATGAGTTTCAAATGATAGAGGCATGATTTTCTTAGCCATATTATTATCCATATCCACCCTACATATGTTTCCTTTGCTTGTAGACAATTTGAGCCTTAGCCTTTTCTTTGAAGCTCCACAAAATTTATCCCTAATCGATGATAAGCCTTGCCCTATCCGGGAATTGGGATTAGAGTTGGTGAATGATTGATCTAGTTGAGTGGAAAAGAAAATGTTGCTAAGAGAGTTACGAGTTTTGGATGATTATGTAATTTGGTTTTATTCATCACATTATGCATTATTGTATTTTTAACTCTAGAAAAAAAATGAAAAAAAGAAGAAAAAAATGAAAGAAAAAAGTGGAAAAAAAAAAAGAAGAAGAAAAAAATGAATAAGAGCCTTTTATCTTTATCATGTATGTGAGAGTTGGAAAAAATGTATAGTTAAGAGAAAGTTCTTTTGTTGAGTGTTTGAGAGTGAAAGTGTGAGTTATTTTGGTTTTGGAATTATTTGGTTTTTGATGTTCTTCCGGTTGTTCTTAGGGATCCCTTTTTTCCGGATTTTTAGCACCACAAGTCTAAATATTTTCCTACCTTAATTCCTTACCAAGCCCCATTACGACATTGATAAAAGACCTCTTGATGTTGCTTTTGAGTGATGGCATCCACGGTGGAGAATACGTGATATATGTGTCAATTTCTATGTAGCTTTTTGCATTTTAGATTGAGTTGAGAGATGCATTATTAAGCCTAAACACATGAGAGTGAGAGAAAACACATGATCCCAGTGAGGTTGGACTAGATGTGCCTTTGACTTTGAATCGCTCATATACTTGCTAGGATGTTAACTTTCATGCTTATGGCTCCTACACTTTGATTTTGCTTTTGAAAAGGTTAGTGCTTGAAGATCATATTTGTGGTATGATGGTTTTGCTCTTGTTTTTGTATTGCTTGAGGACAAGCAAAAGGTTAAGTGTGGGGGAGTTTGATAAGGCATGCTTCCAATAGGCATTATAGGTTAGTTTAGTTGCATTTCATTGTTATATAATCATGTTTCAGTGTTAATTATATTAGTGCTCGTTTTGTGGAAAATTTCGGAATCTACGCTATTTCGATGGTTTTATGTAGATTCGTAGATCCGAGGCAAAGAACACGAGGAACGAAGCTAAGAGAGACTAAGCGAGACTTGGGAGAGCTTAAGGAAGAAGTCCCGAAGAGAATGGAACAACCTAAGGAGCAACGGAGCACGAAATCGAGGTCTAAGAGCGAAAACGAGGGCGAGTCGCGAAAGCTGTCCGCTCGGCGAGCTGAACTTGTAATGCACTTTTCGGAGGCCTCAGATGTCCGATCGATGCATATGAGCATACGTTGGAAAGCTCTTTCGAAGATCTATGTGATGGTGTTCTGCTGGATTTTCGCTGACAGAGAATGGATTTCCGCTGCAGGGAATCAAGTCAAAGACATCATGTCTGAGCAAGTCCTTGAGCACGTCTCGCTGCCAGCGGATGGGATCTCGCTGCCAGCGAGTGGAGTCAACAGGAGCATGTCCAGGAGCCAGCGCGTCTCGCTGCCAGCGAATGGAGTTCGCTGCCAGCGAGTCGAGTCAGCCCGGCCTACCAGGCAGCATTCGCTGCCAGCGACTAGACTCGCTGCAGCGAGCCACTCGCTGCCGCGAAAATCTTCGCTGCCAGCGCGAAGCACCAGTTCGATGAAGATTCGGCTACTCGCAGCAGCAGAAGGAGTGACTCACGGAAGCGAAAACGATGGAATCAAGGAGGTTTGAAAAACTTCTAAGGCATGGACATTCACTGCCAGCGAGTGTGGTAGCGAAAATCCAACACGAGCTTGATTGAGGCCATTCGCTGCCAGCGGAAATTTTCGCTGCCAGCAGAATCCGACGCTGAACTAAATTTGGAAAGTCTATCTTTTATCTAGTTTGTTTAGGAAGTTTCTATCTTTTATCTATCTTTTATGGAAGACATTAGGCTTATAAATAGGATGTTCTAGGGTTAGTTTAATTAATTTTCAAGTAGAGAAATCATCATTGAAGAGAAGAAAGTTTAGGTAAGCCATGTTTGGCTAATTTTCTAGTTTTCGCCTACACTTTCGAGACTTTGTTGGTGGTTTGTAAGTTTCTAATTCAAGTTATTTTTCCTCTATAATTCTTTCAACTTCTTTGTGTGATATTGATTATGTTATTGATGTTATCTTGATTAGCTACCTTGATAATATTGATTTCTTGCTAGGATTTAATACTTTCGTATTTGTGTTATTTCCGTAGTAGCACGCATAAGATTGTGGATTCCGTGTTTGAAGCATGATTATATAGGGAGTTGACATATATCTTATACATTGATTTATCGTGTTTAATTGGTGTTATTTATATGCTCAAGTTCTTGGGACTATTTGCTATCTCTTTGTTAAATCTTGATCGTGTTAAGGTTGTAATGAGGTGTAAGGGATTAATTGGACTCGTAGGACTTTTAATCTACTTAAACCAAGACGAGAGGAATTCGTAGGAAAAGATAATAACTTGAAAAGGATTCGATGATCAATAAAACCAACCAAAGTCGAGAACTTGTAGGTGGAAACTCTTTTCTTCTATCATTTATTTGCTTTTGTCAATATTATTTTCTTTTATTTTCATTCATTAAAATCGTTTCTTTTATATTGATAAATACACAATATTTAGAAATACTTGATTCTCTAGGGTTCGACCCTTACTTGCATACTATACTTGTTTGTTTGTTTGGGAATTATTTTTGGCGAGGTAAATCAACGACTCTCCTTCCGTCACCCGTACCGACCCAGGCACCCACGGTACCAACCCAACTGGGGTCAGTATGGCTTCTGCATCATTCAATCTTATGTAAGGGGTCGGTACTGCCCAACCCAGGTCGGTATGGGCGTCGGTATGACCACTGTTTTCAGCTTTTTCAGCTATGTCTCGAAACACACTTTATGGAGTCCTCGTTCGTCATATTGACACATATGAATATGTGTTGGAAAGCTCTTTTTGAGGACTACAACTCTCATGAAGATATCAAGACTTGATTCAAAGTGTTAAATGCCAAAAACTTGGGCTTTCTCCTTGCTTTAACACTTTTGCTCTTCCTTACCTTCTCTAAAGTCTTCATGACTTTCCGTTAAGCTCCGAAATGCGCCCAAACTCATCAAATCAGATCCATAAAACACCATCAAAGCTTTTATAGACCTTGATATCGCGCCAAATACGAAAATCCACGCAAACAACACTAATCCCAACACAAAAGTTAACAAAAGTAACTCAAATTGAGATAAAAAGACTGATCATGAATAGAATATGACTAAAACCATGGATATCAAAACACCCCATACTTAAACTTGCTTAACCTCAAGCAACAACCAATACATACAACACATACATCCAGTCTTCACCCTTTGTCAAAAGAAACATCTCAAGATATTAGCAAATCAAATCAAGTAAATTTAACGTCGTCACAGATATATGAGCGATCCATACGCATATGCAATTTAAATCCAACCTCCATGACACTCAACTCTCAATGTGTTTGGGATATGAAGAACAACTCTCAACTCAATTCCATATACAAACTTATAAACATTGCAATTTATATGTAATTCCACTTCACAACCGATTATGTAAATGCAAACAAGAAGCATTAGGAGGACTTTCGGACAATGAAAGACTTCAAAGAAGACTCCATTCGGCGGGGTTTTAATGGGGCTTGGTAAGAAATAAAGGGCATGAAATTATTTGGCCATGTAGAGTTTAATAAAATCCGGGAATCAAGACTCCTAAATTTCAAATACAACTCAACCAAACCATAACCATAACTATATAAATAACTAAATCACCAACTCATGAAGAAATGAACCTTCCTATCAAACCCAATGTATCCCCAAAAATAAAACTCGCAAAAGAAAGAACTAAGAATAATTGGCTCATGCACTTTATTATTTACTAACACATACTTCTCTTCCTTTTTCTTCTTCTTCTTCTTTTTGAACGAAAATAACAAAATAAATAACTAGTGCATTTATAAGGAGAGTCGTAAATTGTTTTACATAATATGTTTAGCGAGAAAAAAATAAATATAAAACCCAATCCATAATAGGATATGCAAAAAACCATGTCTAGCTACTTGCACCAACTTTTCTATATCAATCCAAATTATTATTCCATCCTTCACTAAATCCTAATTCTCAGATGAGGTCAAGCTCAACTTGGCTTAGGATAATTTTGTTGAGCTTACAATATAAAGACACATGCTAATATATATTTTGGCTTCAAGCAGAGAAAATATAAGGTAGGTAAACATAGGATAAAAAGGGCTTAAAAATTGCCTCCGTCGTGTAATTCCTTTTCACATAAACACTAATTCCCGGATGAGGTCGGGCTTAACTTGGCTTAGGATAATTTTGTTAAGCTTACAATATAAAGGCACATGCTAATATATATTTTGGCTTCAAGCAGAGAAAATGTAAGGTAGGTAAAGAGAGGATAAAAAAGGGCTTAAAAATTGCCTCTTTCATGTAATTCCTTTTCACACACACACACACACACACACACACACACACACACACACACACACACACACACACACACACACACACACACACACACACACACACACACACACACACACACACACACACACACACACACACACACACACACACACACACACACACACATGCATTGGATTTGAATAACTATCACAATATTTAGAGATGCATAGGAAGAGTAAAATACACTCAAGAAAGCAAAGGGATTATTAATATTTAGACAAACATGCAATTTTTGTAATGTGATTTTTCACATTCTCTCTTCTTTTTTTTTATAATGATTTTTTCATATTTTATGACTAAAAAAATAAACAACACAAATAAGCAAAAATAAAAGGCAAAATAAGACTCATAAAACATATAAATAATAATAATAATAATAAAACAACTCATGCAAAATTTGAATTCCCCACCCCATACTTAGAACTTCAATGTCCCAACTGAATAAAATAAAACAAGGGAAAAGGAAAAAGAAACTCACCTTGACTTGACATAAAAAAAATGAAGCAATTTTGGAGCAATTTGGATTCCTGCCTAAGATCGGTACCGAGCTAGGTCCATCGGTACTGACTCTTCTCAGTCATCTTCTTCTTCTTCAACATGTCTTCCTCAAGCTCAGGGACTCCTTAGGGCACCTTGGTTGATCTTAGCACATGTTTTACTCATAAAAAGATTATATCCATACTACTCTATCTATCCTAATCCTAGGAATTGAAAACAAAACTTCAAGAAATTAAGAAATAAAGTGGGTTGCCTCCCGTAAACGCTAAATTTAATGTCACTAGTTTGACATGACATACCTTAGCTCTCAATGTGGGTCTGGTGGTTCAGTGGGCGAAGATGGTGATAGAACGTCCTTGGGTGGTACTTCATAATTCCTTGGACCATGTCTTGTGAATAAGCTTAAATCTTCCTAAGTGGAAGCTCCAATCTTCCACCCATTCATCTTTCCTTGGAAAGCACTCAACATGTGTGATTCCCTCATATATGATCATCCTCCTCTTCATTGATTTGACTTTTTAAACTTCTTTACCATCATACACAAATAGTTGTATTACTTCTTTCACTAGTACAAAAAGCCGGTTTTAACTCGGTTACATGTGCAAGCTTTACCACGGTTTTGATTCGAGGTAAAAGTGGCTATGGTAAATTTGTTTACCATGTGAATAAAACCGTGGTAAAACCGTCCACCCGTGGTAAATTTGTACCTGGTTTGTAGGCCTTGTGAACCGTGGTAAATGTGTCAACTGTGGTAAATAGAAACGTGGTAAAACTGTCCACCCGTGGAAAATTTGTACATGGTTTGTAGGCTTTGTGAACCGTGGTAAATGTGTCAACCGTGGTAAATAGGTCATGTGGTAATTTTTTCTGAACCGTGGTAAATCGTTGAACCGAAGTAAATATGTATTGTGGTAATTGTTGCATGATTATTATAATAGCCTATGCGGGATTTGAACCCACATATTTGTGTATAAACACATAGCTCTACCATTTGAACTAATAGGCTTAAACAAAACAATATTATAATTTTCTACCTTGCAAAGGAAACTAACACATAAATTGATGTGTGCTAAGTTTACATCAGACTATAGGGTTGAAGAAACACTCCTAATTTGTCCTAAAAATATAATAAAATTTCATTGATTATATAAAATTTACATATATAATAAAACGTCAAAAACTAAATAATGTATATGCAATAATATACGTAATTATTAAATTTACATATACCATACAATATCCAAAAAAATATTCATATCTCCAATTTGCCTTTTTTTCAAGCACCAGCGGCTCCTAATATGTCATAATAATTTGGGATGAAATGTCAAAGCAAGTGTTATAATAATTCGGGCCTTGATGTTCCACAATTAAAAAGATAGACTAGTAGGTAAAAAGATTGAATTACTGAACATACCATAATTTGGTTAGCAAAAGTGTTTTGTACATTCTCCTTCCTTTGCTGCTGAATGTATGCATCATATGACATGGGATCTGGCTAAAGACTTGGCCTACCAAGGCAGGCAGAATATATTAGTCACCAATGTTTGAAAAGTTGAGAAGAACCTCAACAACCATGAACTAATCAAGAGGTGGTGTAAAATTGATTGAAACTTGTATCAAATGGATAGGAATCATATAAATGACTAAAAAACACACACTTCTAGTTCCAAATTGTCAGACCCGAATGACTAAATCTGATCACGCGACTTGGCCAACACTTCTTTCTAAAACCTTAAATGTTGATGGAGCTCTGGGAATCTCAAATCATAGAAAACTGTCAGACATAAATGACCAAATGGATTATCCATAACAACAATATCCTTGCCTGAAAAGAATTGCAATTTAAATGGAGAGGCAAAGCCAAAAACTTCACACTGAAGGAAATTCTAGCATTTAATAGCGAAGACTAGAGGTTCAAGTTCTAGTCACTGATGGATGAAAGTTACAAGAAGTTTACTTTATCTAGTTAGGATTATCCTCTCGTTTAACTTGCCTTTGACCCCCTAGGATTTTTTTTCTATTATTTATTTCTTCAAATACTATAGTGGAAAAAGAAAATTGTTTTGTTAACTTCAGTTTTAATTTTAATCTTATTTGACCTACTTGTATTCCATCAGCTTCATGTTTCACTCTAAGAGGAATGCAATCCATAACAAAAGTAAAATATAAATGAAGCTTGATACTATGATCTTGAAAACAAGTGTTTTTCCACAATAGAAGTAGGAAATTAGTGATCTGAAAAATAAATTTTCCACAATGTTTGAAGTACATGAGATACTACTGGTGTGTGTATCACACCTAATGAGTAACTCAACAACTTCCTTGTGCAATCAAGATGAAATAAAACTCCAAAAATAGAAGTGAAAAGAATTTGGCAGCTTGAGATAATGATAACCAACCATTTTTATGCAATGTGAATACTGGCACATAACTTTGGGATATGTTTATGTTTTTTAAGCTGGAAACGCTCACATCTGAACTAAAAAGAGAATTCCAATTGAACCACTGAACAGTGAACACAAAGTCCAAAAGTGAATAAAGGTTGATGATTAAACCAACACAATATCAGTTGATGAACATTTGCAAGCATATACATGTTAAGATCTTCACAAAATATAACAATGTCATGAAGTTGGACGTACTGTTGAAGATTATGTACCAATATTTCCTCTAAGCAGAACCTAATGTACCAAAGCATCCCATCTCTGGGTAGAAAACAGAGGTTGCACCTACCCTCTTTCAACAAGTTCATTAACCCTTGAATTGTTGAATGAATTGCATTCAGCTAGCAATAGGTTGCTGATAAGGCATGTTTCCAATAGGCATTATAGGTTAGTTTAGTTGCATTTCATTGTTATATAATCATGTTTTAGTGTTAATTAGATTAGCATTCATTTTGTGGGAAAGTTCGGAATCTACGCTATTTCGATGGTTTTATGTAGATTCGTAGATCCGAGGCAAAGAACACGAGGAACGGAGCTAAGTAAGGCTAAGGCGAGACTTGGGAGAGCTTAAGGAAGAAGTCCCGAAGAGAATGGAACAACCTAAGGAGCAACGGAGAACGAAATCGAGGTCTAAGAGCGAAAACAAGGACGAGTCGCGAAAGCTGTCCGCCCGGCGAGCTGAACTTGTAACGCACTTTCCGGAGGCCTCGGATGTCCGATCGACGCATATGAGCATGCGTTGGAAAGCTCTTTCGAAGATCTACGTGATGGTGTTCTGTTGGATTTTTGCTGCCAGCGAATGCCTTTCCGCTGCAGCGAATCAAGTCAGCAACAACATGTGCGAGAAGGTGGCCGGCCTGAGCATGAGTCGCTGCCAGCGAATGGCATCTCGCTGCCAGCGACTGGAGTTAGCGGGAGCATGTCCAGGAGCAGCATGACTCGCTGCCAGCGAAAGGAAACTCGCTGCCAGCGAATGTCCGGACTCGCTCCAGCGAATGGAGTCGCTGCCAGCGGATGGCTGGACTCGCTCCAGCGGAAAGACGGGCTCGCGGCAGCGGAAGGAGTAACTCACGGAAGAGAAAACGACGGAATCGAAGAAGCTTGAAAATATTCTAAGGCATGGGCATTCGCTGCCAGCGAGTGTGGTAGCGAGTGTGGTAGCGGAAATCCAACAGGAGCTCAATCAAGGCCATTCGCTGCCAGCGGAAATTTTCGCTGCCAGCGGAATCCGACGCTGAGTTAAATTAGGAAAGTTCTATCTTTTATCTAGTTTGTTTAGGAAGTTTCTATCTTTTATCTACCTTTTATGGAAGATATTAGGCTTATAAATAGGATGTTCTAGGGTTAGTTTAATGAAGTTTCAAATTAATTCCAAGTAGAGAAATCACCATTGAAGAGAAGAAAGCTTAGGTAAGCCATGTTTGGCTAATTTTGTAGTTTCCGCCTACACTTTCGAGACTTGGTTGGTGGTTTGTGAGTTTCTAATTTAAGTTATTTTTCCTCTATAATTCTTTCAACTTCTTTATGTGATATTGATTATGTTATTGATGTTATCTTGATTAGCTACCTTGATAATATTGATTTCTTGCTAGGATTTAATACTTTCGTATTTGTGTTATTTTCGTAGTAGCACGCATAAGATTGTGGATTCCGTGTTTGAAGCATGATTATGTAGGGAGTTGACATATATCTTAAACATTGATTTACCGTGTTTAATTGGTGTTATTTATATGCTCAAGTTCTTGGGACTATTTGCTATCTCTTTGTTAAATCTTGACCGTGTTAAGGTTGCATTGAGGTGTAAGGGATTAATTGGACTCGTAGGACTTTTAATCTACTTAAACCAAGACGAGAGGAATTCGTAGGAAAAGATAATAACTTGAAAAGGATTCGATGATCAATAAAACCAACCAAAGTCGAGAACTTGTAGGTGGAAACGCTTTTCTTCTATCTTTTATTTGCTTTTGTCAATATTCTTTTCTTTTATTTTCATTCATAAAAATCGTTTCTTTTATATTGATAAATACACAATATTTAGAAATACTTGATTCTCTAGGGTTCGACCCCTTACTTGCATACTATACTAGTTTGTTTGTTTGGGATTTATTTTTGGCGAGGTAAATCAACGACTTTCCCTCCGTCAAAAATTGGCGCCGTTGCCGGGGAATCAAGTTTATTTCTTTGTTTTGTGTGTTTATTGATTTTTGTATATATATTTAACCCGTTGTGAACCTATCTTATGGTTCACGACACCTCGTTACTAATTGTTTACAATGGAGTTGGAGTTATGGCAATACCAAGGAGAATACTTTCACCATTACCTCGTAAGAGTGCAAGATTTAGTGGACGACCGTGCTTCACGGGGTATCCAAGATGATTTGAAAGAACAAGTACTTTGCGTTCAAGATGGCATGCTTCCCGAGATACGAGAATTCACCCAATCTTTGAAAAACGAAGGCTTTTATGGTTTGGATTGGCCAGAATTATGGGATATTTTCCTTTGTGTGGGTGACATGGCAAAGGTGGAAGAAGAATACATGTTGGCATCCACACCCTTACCTTTCAAACCAATGGCGGGCGTGATACATGAGGAAAGCCAAGACGCAAGTACCCATGGTTCATTCAAAGATGGAGAAGAGAGCCCGATGCCCCTTGACATGGAGTCTCATGAGTGCACGCTTGAGGAACCATGTATTTTGGCACCTACTCCACCAATAGAAATCATCCCCAACGCACCTATTGAGGAACCAAGTCCAGAGCCGATTTCTGTGGCTTTTGAGAAAGGTAATGATATTTTTGACACTTTTGTGGATTTTGGTGAATATGTAGATCCTTGGGAGCATTACTTCAACAAGCCACCAGCGGAACTGTGTTGGTGGTACTACATACCCTCGGCGAGAAGTCACGCTCGGGCATATGAAAAGTTGGAGACCTTCTTCAACATCACATCATTTGACTTCGGCTTCTTTATATGTGGTGCTCGCCTACCTAGATGGTGTGCACCGGAGTTTGATTTGTTAAAGAGGGCGTTAGCAATGTCCGAGTGAGTCTTGAATGCGCGAACAAATAAACCGTCGAGTCTATGACGATAAACAAGGACGCTTCTTGGGAGGCAACCCGAGGTAAGTTTTCCTAAATTAGTTATTTCAATTCCTAGTTATTTAATTAGTTTGGTTGTTTAATAAATTAGAAATTTCCTAATTATTTTATATGGTAGATAGATGCTTTTGGATATTTTGAGCTAACAATGCAGGGAAAAGTGAACAAGATCGAAGAATAGAGAATCTAGGCTCAATTCGCTGTCAGCGAATCATGATTCGCTGCCAGCGAGTCCAGCCGCTCAGACGACATAGGGGCTGATTTCATCCGCTGACAGCGAACCAACACTCGCTACCAGCGAATCCAGCAGTGATGCCTAGTCTTCGTCCGTTTCCGTCACATCCAATCTTATTCATTCTTCGCCATCTTCATTCATCCGTGCTCGTGGTTCGTCCGTCTTCGTTGTTGTCGTTCTTCACCGTTCTTCTTTCGAGCTTCATCATCTTCGCCATTGAAATTTTTCCACAATGTGAGTTATTCTTTGCCCATTTATCTCTCATATTTTTATGATTTGTTGTCTTTGATTTTCATTGAGGACAATGAAGAGTTTAAGTGTGGGGGAGGGTTGCATTCATATATTCATGCATTCATGTTTATTTATTTTTCCGCTATTTTATTGCATTGGAAAATGAAAAAAAATTGAAAAAAAAATATCCAAAAAGATCATGCATTGCATATATGTGTTTTTCAAATACCCATCTTGCCTTAGTTTGTCCTCTATTATATTTTTATGAGTTTTACCATATATGTTCCATAATATGATTGAATTGTCTAGCCTTGTCACATACTTGAAATGATTTTTATTGGGAGCATGACTTGTTAGTTCAATTGAGCAAGTATGATTCTTAGTTTTGGGCATTATTGAAATCCAACAAAATATTGTCCTAGTGAGAATTTTTGGCCTTATAGGGATTTTCATCATATTTATTCCCTTTTGCTTTCTTGTGTGACATTATACTCTCCTTATGCAATTACCTCTTGAGATTGACATTGTTATCTATATTTGAGGCCGATGTTATATGTCTATTGCTTATGAGTTTCAAATGATAGAGGCATGATTTTCTTAGCCATATTATTATCCATATCCACCCTACATATGTATCCTTTGCTTGTAGCCAAATTTGAGCCTTAGCCTTTTCTTTGAAGCACCACAAAATTTATCCTTAGCCGATGATAAGCCTTACCCTATCCGGGAATTAGGATTAGAATTGGTGAATGATTGATTTGTTTGAGTGGAAAAGAGAATATTGTTGAGAAAGTTACAAGTTTTGGATGATTATGTAATTTTGGTTTTATTCCTCACATTGCGCATTATTGTATTTTTGGCTCTAGAAAAAAAAAATGAAAAAAGAAGAAGAAAAAAAGTCAAAAGAAATAGAAGAAAAGAAAAAAAAAAGATGAATAAAGAGCCTTTTATTTTCATTATGTATGTGAGAGTTGAAAAAAATGTATGGTTGAGAGAAAGTTCTTTTGTTGAGTGTTTTAAGAGTGAAAGTTTGAGTTATCTTGGTTTTGAAAGTATTTGGTTTTTGATGTTCTTCCGATTGTTCTTAGGGATCCCTTTTTCCCGGATTTTTAGCACCACGAGCCTAAGTATTTCCTACCTTAAATTCCTTACCAAGCCCCATTACAACCTTGATAAAAGACCTCTTGATGTTTCTTATAAGTGATGGCATCCACGGTGGAGAATATGTGATATATGTGTCAATTTCTATGTAGCTTTTTGCATTTTGGATTGAGTTGAGAGATTGCATTTTTAAGCCTAAACACATGAGAGTGAGAGCAAACACATTATCCCGGTGAGGTTGGACTAGATGTGCCTTTTACTTTGAATCACTTATATACTTGCTAGGATGCTAGCTTTCATGTTCACGACTCCTCCACTTTGATGTTGCTTTTGACAAGGTTAGTGCTTGAAGATCATATTTGTGGTATGATGGTTTTGCTCTTGTTTTTGTATTGCTTGAGGACAAGCAAAAGGTTAAGTGTGGGGGAGTTTGATAAGGCATGTTTCCAATAGGAATTATAGGTTAGTTTAGTTGCATTTCATTGTTATATAATCATGTTTTAGTGTTAATTAGATTAGCATTCATTTTGTGGGAAAGTTCGGAATCTACGCTATTTCGATGGTTTTATGTAGATTCGTAGATCCGAGGCAAAGAACACGAGGAACGGAGCTAAGTAAGGCTAAGGCAAGACTTGGGAGAGCTTAAGGAAGAAGTCCCGAAGAGAATGGAACAACCTAAGGAGCAACGGAGAACGAAATCGAGGTCTAAGAGCGAAAACAAGGACGAGTCGCGAAAGCTGTCCGCCCGGCGAGCTGAACTTGTAACGCACTTTCCGGAGGCCTCGGATGTCCGATCGACGCATATGAGCATGCGTTGGAAAGCTCTTTCGAAGATCTACGTGATGTTGTTCTGTTGGATTTTCGCTGCCAGCGAATGCCTTTCCGCTACAGCGAATCAAGTCAGCAACAACATGTGCGAGAAGGTGGCCGGCCTGAGCATGAGTCGCTGCTAGCGAATGGCATCTCGCTTCCAGCGACTGGAATTAGCGGGAGCATGTCCAGTAGCAGCATGACTCGCTGCCAGCGAAAGGAAACTCGCTGCCAGCGAATGTCCGGACTCGCTCCAGCGAATGGAGTCGCTGCCAGCGGATGGCTGGACTCGCTCCAGCGGAAAGACGGGCTCGCGGCAGCAGAAGGAGTGACTCGCGGAAGCGAAAACGACGGAATCGAAGAAGCTTGAAAATATTCTAAGGCATGGGCATTCGCTGCCAGCGAGTGTGGTAGCGAGTGTGGTAGCGGAAATCCAACAGGAGCTCAATCAAGGCCATTCGCTGCCAGCGGAAATTTTCGCTGCCAGCGGAATCCGACGCTGAGTTAAATTAGGAAAGTTCTATCTTTTATCTAGTTTGTTTAGGAAGTTTCTATCTTTTATCTACCTTTTATCGAAGATATTAGGCTTATAAATAGGATGTTCTAGGGTTAGTTTAATGAAGTTTCAAATTAATTCCAAGTAGAGAAATCACCATTGAAGAGAAGAAAGCTTAGGTAAGCCATGTTTGGCTAATTTTGTAGTTTCCGCCTACACTTTCGAGACTTAGTTGGTGGTTTGTGAGTTTCTAATTTAAGTTATTTTTCCTCTATAATTCTTTCAACTTCTTTATGTGATATTGATTATGTTATTGATGTTATCTTGATTAGCTACCTTGATAATATTGATTTCATGCTAGGATTTAATACTTTCGTATTTGTGTTATTTCCGTAGTAGCACGCATAAGATTGTGGATTCCGTGTTTGAAGCATGATTATGTAGGGAGTTGACATATATCTTAAACATTGATTTACCGTGTTCAATTGGTGTTATTTATATGCTCAAGTTCTTGGGACTATTTGCTATCTCTTTGTTAAATCTTGACCGTGCTAAGGTTGCATTGAGGTGTAAGGGATTAATTGGACTCGTAGGACTTTTAATCTACTTAAACCAAGACGAGAGGAATTCGTAGGAAAAGATAATAACTTGAAAAGGATTCGATGATCAATAAAACCAACCAAAGTCGAGAACTTGTAGGTGGAAACGCTTTTCTTCTATCCTTTATTTGCTTTTGTCAATATTCTTTTCTTTTATTTTCATTCATAAAAATCGTTTCTTTTATATTGATAAATACACAATATTTAGAAATACTTGATTCTCTAGGGTTCGACCCCTTACTTGCATACTATACTAGTTTGTTTGTTTGGGATTTATTTTTGGTGAGGTAAATCAACGACTTTCCCTCCGTCAGTTGCCTTCTAAAGTTTGTGAGAAACATGGATGTACTAGAATGAACACCAAGAGGGTAAAGGAAAACACCTTAGGTAATAGCTAATTCCTAATGTAGAATGGCGGGCAAGAAAGAAACATAATATCAACATATGTTGACTTTAAAGAGAGATAATTATTCTCACAAAGTATGATAGTGTTACGTTTCCCCAGATGCATAAGGTTTCCTAACTACCCAGCTTGAAGAGACATAATTATTCTCACAAATGCATTTCCATTTTGCATATATGGCTTATAGTTTTCACAATAGTGATAGTAGAATAACATAATGCATTCGCCAAGAACAAACAAACTTTACTTGACTAGTAGCAAGACACGGTAAGCTGCATGATTCAAGAAGGAGTTGTATTTCAATTTGCCTTAACACTTGAAATTTAATCATGAACCACAATTAAAAAGATGATATAACTATAGAAAATTATATAAGTAGAATATCATTTGAAGATCTATCAACAGACATAACTTGCTCGTGGGAGAAACTTGCAACTAAAACGATATATGTATATAAAGATGCTAACTTACGTATTACCACCTACGTTCTTGTTCCAGTCAAGAATCTTCCCTCCAAAAAAGTGGTTTGTTAAGTACATAAAATAGCAGTCAACTTTTTAGGTTTAGACAACATGGAAAAGACAAAGTGTATCATTAAGCAAATAAAACACCTAGTCTTCATCATTTTGGATCAATTAGTTAATTTAACGCATACACACACCAGAAGATTGAAAGGTTTAGAATCCATTCCTTTTTATCATTTTTAATTGTTTATTCAATGACTTATATGGGATTATCATAATTGATAATCATCGTTAACTTTTGTTCAGAAAAATTAGTTAGCTTAATTCTATGACATGTGTACATTTAAAGGAATCATATTACTTGACATGATGCCTTTTATTCTCTTTCTACATCATACAAAGAGAATATATCTCAAAATCATGGGTGGTTATATGAATTGTCCTTCAACATCTGCAACCAAGCGAAACACATTCCAACCGGTAAAACTGCATATAGATAAAAGTTGAGATGTGCTAATCAATTTTAACTACTTACATATATTGCAAAGGAAAATTTGGCAACTCATCATGAATATTACCATCCAAATTCTAATGGAATCCCCTTTGGACATTTTATCAAACACCTAATGAGCACACATTTAACCAATTACTAATTACCAATAACAATCAATTATCCGTAAGCTAGCAGTAAATTCATCAATTCTATCAATGCACAAAACAATCAAAACCAACATATTGTTGGACAATGACCCTGCTGGAACCTGTAATAAGAAACAAACTAGCTATAAAGCGTTAGTGGATGTAGGCCGAACTCGTTTCTGTGAAGGGGCTAGGGTTGCGGTGAAGCGCGGTATGGGATCCACTGAATGAGAAACGTATTTGCCCCCAACGGTGGTGCAGATCGTATGTGAGGCAACGTCCCCCAAGGATTTCATCGGCTTCTCTCACAGGTGCACTTGAGGGAGAGAAGATGGAATTGGAACAGGCGCTCAGAACGGGAAAAGGGTAGGAGAAAACATGAGAGGGAGAGAGGCGATTATTGTTCCGCTGTTGTTAAAAGCCAAGCCTTTGATCCCTTTATATAGCTGTGAAATCAATCCTTAAGCCGCAAGCAAAAGGAAGATTTGAGTCTATCTTAAGAAGATCTTGACTTATCTAAAACCGTTTGAAAGGATAATTTTGTGAAAATAAATCCAGTGAAAAATAGATATTCGCGGATAAATACTAACATGTCTATCTGTAATATCTTCGGCCTCAAGAAAAGATATTTTCCGCAAAGCTCCATCTCATCCTTTACCTCTCAATATAGGTAGTGGAAGAGTCTCCTTAAAACCCTCTTTAGGATACCCTTGAACATTCCATGTGGGATAGAGAAATTCTAAGAGACACCTTAAAACCACCTACTCTAGGCATTATATCCAACAATCCCGCACAAATGTCGAGAGAAGGGTTTAAAAACTAAGGTTTTGAAAACAATTTTTGAGCGTGTCGAGGTTAGTGCTTAAATGCTGATGTCTTGCAACTTGAATCAACACATAGTGAAACTAGTGATTCCTTCGATAGAGTGAATTGCCAGAGGCCTTGAATTCCTCCACTTAGGGGTACACCAGCAACACACACCTTCCACGGGGTCCTATAACGTTCCGCTAAGTCTTATCACATAAGACATCCAAGTTTGGCACACCTTGGGTGCTTATGAGTGTTATAGTGAAGACTGCCCTAAGTCTCACATTGGAGAGTTGCCAATCTCTCACACTCACGTAGGTGACTTCAACATATCTATCTCAATACAAAATACCCCCATAATGGGTTATGAAGTCATTAAGAGCTCTAAGGCTCAACCTCTCTTTTGTCGTTCGGTGATCTATCAAGTCCGTCTCAAAGGACCACCCAATGTCTGGGATATAGAATCATTAAGAGCGTTAGCTCAACGTCACTATACACTTGCCTTAGGAATGGGAGATGTGTATATCATATGAGTCTTTCCATGGCTTGCGTTCGACCAAATTAATGGTTTCTATCATAGATTCCTCATCTCACGGGCTTTAGCCCCATTCCTCTCGGCGTGTCAAGGACTTGCCTTCTGCAAAGTCCTTTGGTCAATGGATCCTCAATGTTCCTCTCTGACCGCACATACTCTAAATAGAGTACCTCATTTCTTATCAACTGCCTCACAGCCTCATGTCGGGTGCGTATGTGCCTCTTCTTGCCATTATACGCTTCGCTGTTTGCTACTCCAATAGCAGCATGAGAGTCACAGTGTAGAGAAATTGCATTAGCTGGATGCCCCCACATTGGTATATCTGCCCGTAGGCTTCTCGGCCACTCAGCCTCTTGCCCTGTTAGGTCTAGAGCTATGAACTCTGACTCCATCGTCGATCGGGCTATGCAACTCTGCTTTGCAGACTTCCATGAGACAGCTTCACCACACAATGGAAAAACATATCCACTAGTGGAGCAAATTTCATCAGTCCCACTTACCCAGTTTGCATCACAATATCCTTCTAGAACGCAGGGAAACCCCTCAAAATGTGATCCTGAATCTAGAGTGCCGCTAAGGTATCTCATTAACCTTCTAAGTGCAATCCAGTGTTCTTTGCTAGGATTACGTGTATATCTATTGAGTATAGTTACTGCATAAGCTATGTCAGGCCGAGTATAGTTCATCAAAAACATTAGACTCCCAATAACTTTGGCGTATTCCTCTTGGGAAACACATATACCTGAGTTCTTCACTAACTCTATGGTAGCATCATATGGGGTCCTAACTGGTGTTACATCATAGTTGTTAAACTTCTTTAATACCTTCTCTACATAATGGGATTGAGACAAAGTAAAGCCATTTTTAGTTCTAGTTAACTTACCACCTAGAATCACATCTGCTTCACCTAAGTCTTTCATTTCAAAGCGAGAGGAAATAAACTTTTTGGTTTCATTGATCACATGCATGTTAGTGCCAAATAACAACATATCATCAACATATAGGCACAGAATCACACAACCAGAATCTGGAGGAATTTCTCATCAGATCCAATAACCACAAATCCAAAACGTGCATCAGATCCAATAACCACAAATCCAAAACTCAACACAGTGTTATGGAATTTCTCATATCATTATTTAGGTGCTTGCTTTAGGCAGTAGAGAGATTTCTTTAACCTACAAACCATATTCTCCTTACCTAGAACCACAAAACCTGGAGGTTGTTCCATGTATATTTCCTCATCTAGATCACCATTCAGAAAAGCAGTCGTTACATCCATTTGATGTACTAAAAGCTTGTAATTAGATGCTCATGCAAATAATGTTCTAATGGTCGCAATCTTAGTTACATGAGAATAGGTTTCAAAATAATCTACTCCATGTTTCTGTGTGAATCTTTTGATTACTAGTCTTGCCTTAAATCTTTCTATAGAACCATTTGTTCTAAGTTTTCTCTTAAAGATACATTTACAACCAATGGCCTTATAACCTCTAGGCAAATCAACTAGTTCCTAAGTGTGATGACTCGTGATAGATTCAATTTGACTGTTTATAGAATCTTTCCAAAAAATAGCGTCAACAATACTCATAAATTCTCTATATGTTTTAGGTTCATTCTTTATCATGTGAACATAAACTAGAGCTTCATCGATTTCATCTAAATCACGGAGTTCAGTCAAGAATGCAGTCACAAAATTAGGACATAGCTAGTTTCAGATCTACGTCTTTTACTTCTTCTAATTTCACTAGGTTCATCAACATTGATAGAAGCAGCTAAAGACAAAGATGCAAGTTCAGAAACACCAGGAATTCTATCATGATCTTTCTTCAAAGGAAAAATAAACTCAAAAAATTCAGCATCATGATATTCACACTTAGATCCGTCATGCAAGCACATAAATTGTTCTCTTTATAACCAAAAAGAATAACATTAACCATATAAGATCCAACAACAATTCGTTTAAAGGAATATACGACCACCTTAGACACAAAAACCCTCACATTTCTCATATACTCTAGGTAGACTCTAAGTCATTTACAAACCTTGTATGAGGTTTGCCTAAACATTCCCTGTGGTATCTCATTCTCTACCTCTATTGAATCTAAATTATGTTGGTTTTGATCAAGTTGGTTTTATACCTCATATGTCATGAACAAGTCATCCTACATCTTTGAGCTTGACAAGAATATGAACTTGGTATCTGTTAAGATCTTTGAAGATCGTCTACTTAATGTGATGTAACACCTTTACCACGTTGCTTTTAGAGTTTCTAAGAAATGAATATCAAACTTTGTTAGCTCAAGCAATCTTGTGGTCCTCTTAATTACGGATTGAAAAGATGTATATCAAGTTATGCATATATTACATTTATTTGATCAACAACAACATCTAAGTTATATATTAGGAGCATTTTATGGAATTCTTTTAAACCCAGCTTCCTAATACCATGTGATAATGCATATTTTATATGGTCATTTATAGGTGGTCTTAGGTGCACTAGGTATTCTTATTGCATGTTTAATACGTTTATTCACATTCTTGGTCATTTGGTAGTCGAAGTGCGGAATCTACGGGTTTTAGTGTTTATTTGTAGTTTATTCACATTCTTAGGAGCAAAATGGACAAAGAAGAGTTAAGGAACAAGAGCGGAAATGGAGAACATAGAGAAATCCCATCTTTAAGGTTCTGAGAAGTTGAAATTAGCTTCTAAGGTCTTCATGAGAATCGTAGTTCTTGGAAAGAGCTTTCTAACACATATTTATATGTGTCAATCGGACAAAGGATGACTCCAGAAAGTGTGTTACAAGTTTAGTTTGCCGAAGCTGTCAGCACTTAGGAACGACGTCCGTCGCCTCGTCAGATCCTGGATTTGCGATATGCGGCCTAGCCTATCTTTATGAAAAATCTTATTTATCTTTCCTAGGGTTTTGGCCGACGCCTTAGAAATATTTCCAGCATTCATTCAATCAACTAACACCACTAAAAAGTTCTATTCCCCATAAACTCATTACAATGAGAGGATTTAAGTTTGGAGATTCAAGGTTTGTTATGCTTGCCTAGAATTCTTGAGGTTTTGCTATGATTCAAGACTTGGTTGGTTGATTGTGAGACTTGATTTATATATTATTTATGAGTTTATTTATCATCTTATTCTTCATTGTTTATATTTGTGATTCTTTCTATGACCGCACATCTAGTTAGAGTTCACATTTATGCTATGACTCCGTTGTTGGTTTCTCAATAGCAAACAAAGTTATTGATTTAGGAATATTTAGATGCCTTTGTAGTGGATGATAACAATTGATATATGTTGTGTAGATTCGATTAGGGCTGAGATCGGTATATGCGCCTATCTGTCTTAATTGCATTTAATCAATGTGCCAATTGATCTAAGTACTTGAGTTCTTAATACTATTCTTTAGGGATATTGAATAAGGTGATTGTATCTCTACGGATCTTTCAACTTTAGTCAAGTCGACATAGGCTTAGGAATAATATTGCAATCATCTGAAGGATCAATAAATCAACCAATGTTGCGAATTGTAGGCAAACCACACTCTTATCTTTTGTCTTCTCTTTGTTTCTATCCATATCTTTGTCTTAGTTTATTTGCGTTGTCCTTCTTCATTCATATCCCTAGTCCATTGTTAGTGTCATAATTGATAAAAACATATTGCATTGAAGTACTTGTTTCTCTGTGGGTTCGACCCCTTACTTATCCGCTATACAAGGTTGCTAGTTTAGTTTATTTGTTTGGGTTATTTCTCTGTGGGTTCGATCCCTTCAGTCAAAAGTGGCGCCGTTGCCGGGGAAGCAAGTTTATTTCTTTGTTTTGTGTGTTTATTGATTTTTGCGTCTTTTGTTTTGTTTTGTGTCTGTCAAAAATTTTCTTAAAAAAAATGTTGAGGTTATATCAAAATCAGAGAGAATCTTTTCACTGTTACCTACAAAGAGTGCTAAATGTAGTAAGCGAGCGCAAATCACAAGGTTTCAATGATAGTAATTAGATAAGGTGCTTTCTGTTATGGAGGGTGCGCTACCTGAAATAAGGAAGCTTATTGACGATGGTGAGTGTAGCCCTGGATTATTTGGAATATGGGATCTTATCCAACACATAGCCCGTGATTGTGAGTTAAAAGAAAATTGGGAAAAATGATGCAAGAAGTTGGCCGAGCTACTCAAGGAGGAGGACGCTTCTGCAGAGACGGCACCCACCGCTACCTCAGAAGCACCGCCATATAAAAGGCTAACTAAGCAAGAATGGGAGGAAAATCGCAAAAGATTTAAGGAGTCGTGGGAGACGCATACATTCGCTGACGATGATTGCAATGAAGAAGAGGATCTAGTGCTTCTTGAAAGGAGTCTCATGAGTCGACGCATAAGGTTTCATCTATTATGGCTTCTTCTCCATTATCTTTTATGCCATCTCCTATTATGTCTTTTTTTTATCTATCATTCGGTGAAGTGGAGAGCCCATCACCTATTGAAATGGAATCTCATGAGTGCACGGATGAGGATCCATATGTTTTGGCTCCTGATTCATCCGAATAGCTCATCTCAATTGCGCCAATCACAGAACCAATTCCAGAGTTGATTTTTGAGGCTCCTGAGCAAGGTAATGAACTTTTTAACACTTTTGTGGATTATGGTGAATATTTGGATCCCTGTGAGCATTACTTCTACAAGACGCCAACAAAACTGTGTTGGTGGTCTTACATTCCCTCTGGAGATGATCATCCTCAGGTAAGTAGGAAAGTGTCAAAGCTTCTCTGCAAGGTATCCTTAATTGCAAAGTTTTTTCATGTTCAGTGTTCTTTCAAACTTTGGTTGGGCACAAGAATTTGATTTGCTTTTAAGGGCTTTAACAATGTCTGAATGAGTCTTAAGATAAGGATACAATAAACCGTCGAGTCTATGACGATAACCAAGGACGCTTCTTGGGAGGCAACCCATGATTTGTTTTCTAGTTTGCAAGTTTTTTTCAATTTCTAGTTAGGTGTTTAGTCTTTCAAATTCAACAAAATGATAGAGTTCCATTTAGATATGTGTTTTTGGAGGAGTCTTAAATTAACCATGTGATTTTCTTGATTAAATGACAGAGTTGGCGTTCTGCAGACACGACGCCCGCCGCCTTCCACACGATGCCCGCCGTGGTTATCAGTGACACATGCACTTGCGGAGTTTGGTGACATTGGAAGGGAGTATTTTCTCTCTTTTATTATTTTCGTTTTTAGGTTAGCTTATATTTTCTATCTTATTTAGGATTAGATGCTTGCTATTTTCTATTTTAGGAGTAGATTGTATTTTATCTATCTTTAGGATTAGATTTATTTCTTTTTATCTAGGATTAGATTATTTTTATACATTTTTAGGTTCGATTTATTTTCTATCTTAGGTTAGTTTATTTATCTTTTATCTATGTTCATCTATCTTAGGTTCGATTGTTCTATCTTAGGATTACTCTCCATTTATATTAGGACTAGATTTTATCTTTTTATTTATTTTCTTTCATTATTTTTATCTACTTCTAATATTTCTTTTTCTTTTCGAAAGATGATTCTTTCCCTTTCCAATTAACCATATATCCCAATTCCCAAATTTAATCATTCAAGCCTTTGTTTCCAAGAAAATGCAAGAACCATAATTTCTCCACTTGAATCTAAATTCCAAAACATAAGCCTTGAGTTTCAATCAAAAGCCTTTCTTTTCCTATCCATCATCCACATCCAATAATACCATTCATCCATCAAATTCGATTCTTTTCATACCATCACCATCCCTACCATAAAAGAAAGACTTTGAAACCAAGTCCTGGTCTTCAAGGAGCAATTTCGAAGGAGTTTGGACGTCGAAACACCGACGTTGCAATTTGGATTCATGGTTCTGCACAGACAGCGCCCGCCGCCCAGTGCTCCAATGTTTGTTAACGATTATATCAACCACCATTACCATGATCAAGTAGGTTCTGTTTTCCCTAACTTGTGCTTTTATTTTATATTTTGTTGTCTTTATTTGATTTTAATTTAAAGATGATGAAAAGTTTAAGTGTGGGAGGAAAAGTAAAGTGAGTTAGTTAGTTAGGTTAGGTAAGGTCATGTTTGAATTTTTGTTTCGTGTTTTGATTTTTAGTCTTTTAATTTTATGTTATTTGTTTTAGAAAATGTCAAAAATGAAAAGAAAAAAGTCAAAAATCCAAAAATATCATGCATTAAATATGTGTTAGTCAAACTACCCATCTTGCAATGTTTGTCCTCTATTATATATTTTGGCATGATCATATAAATTCCATAGCATGTTTGGATTGTTTAGCCTTGTCCTATAAAATTTGGTTTTCATGTGAAACATGTTAGGTGGATATAATTGAGCATGTATGATTTAAGTTCCTAGACATGATTGAAATCCAACAAATATTTGTCCTAGTGAGATATATTTGGCCTTTTAGGAATCACATCTATATTCCCTCTTCTTTTGTTGTGTGATTTGCTCATCTTATGCAATTATCTCTTAGTATTGACATGGTTATCTATTTTTGAGACCTATTATATACATTTTTCATTGCTTATAAGTTTCAAGTGATAGAGGCAGGGTCGTGCCAATCATTTTAGGAGCCTCGTACAGTTTTTTTAAAAGAAAAATTATATGAATAAAATTATTTGCTAATCCTACTGAAATTTAAATAATGAAAAATGAGCAATAGCACAATTACATGGATTAAAAAAAATCTAAAAAATCAATAACAAATTTAAATATTATGAATAACACAAAAAAAATTCTTTAAAAATTTGACCAAAATACTCTTTGTACTTGCAAAATGTTGAAACATATTTAAATACTAATATATTTATCACAATTTAGATTAAATTAATATAAATATTTAGAAATAATGTGATAATTAAATGTTTCCAAATACATTTAGGATAAAAAGGTTGTAGATGCTCCTTAAAAAAATAAAAGCATGCATGATTTTGAATATTTGTCTAATTAGTTGCAATAAAAAAATTGTTAATGGAAAATAGACAAAGGAAGAAAAAAGAAAAGAAAATCAGTAGAATATTAAAAAAAAAAAATCGAAATGATTAGTAAAAATAAAAGTAGAAGAATTGAAAAGATGGAGAGTCGAACCTGGGTGGAAGGGAAAAGGGGGCCCCAAATGCCTTATGTGCTCAAGGTACTACCACTAGATCACGGAAGCACTTCTTATTATTTCAGAACAATTATAAGTATATACATAATAATTATAATATTGGGCCCCTAACAATTTGGGGGCCCTGTTCTGTTGGGCCACTTGCACATGAGGCACGTGCCTGGATAGAAGCACCTTTTAGCCACATTTTATCCATATCTACCCTACATCATCTCTTTGCTTGAAGCCAATTTGAGCATTTAGCCTTTTTCTTTGAAGCTCCACAGAATTCATGTTTCCTAGCCTATGATAAGCCTGAGCCATCCGGGAATTAGGATTTGAGTGGTTTTGGATGTTATTTTGAGTTGAGAGAGAAAAGCTATGGTTTGTGCTTATGTTGAGAGGCTTTGAGAGAGATGTAATGTTATGTGCTTATTTTTCTCATATTGTATTTCATGCATTTTGGCTCAAAGAAAAAAAAAAGAATCAAAAGCTTAGACCTAGGGAGGATAAAATTCACCTAGGGGCAAAAGTAAGCTAGAAAAAAAAAAGCAATTGAAAAAAAAATGCCGAAAAAAAAAAGCATTCGGAAAAAAAAAAAAGAGTCTTGTTATTTATTGTATATGAGAGTTGGATAAATGTTTGGTTGGAAGTTTGATATTGAGACTTATCATCTTTTGAGTGTTTTGAGAGTCTTATTTTATTTTGAGAGATGATACTTATGTTATGAGAGCTTATTGTTGTGTATTTGAGTTTTTGTTATTGGAATGGTTTGCGAAGTATGGAGGTTGGGATGTTGTTCTGATTGTTTGCTAACCCTTTTTCCCGGATTTTTAGCACCACAAGCCTAAATGTTTCTCATGCCCTATGTTCCTACCAAAAGCCCCATTACAACCCCTCCGAATGGAGTCTTCTATTAAGGTTTCCATTGAGCAATAGTCCTCTTGATGTTGCTTATTTGCTTTGACGTATTTGGTGGAGAATTTGTGATATAAATGTCAATGCATATGTAGCTTTTTGTATAATGAATGAGTTGAGAGTTGTTCTTTAAAACCCTAAACACATGAGAGCATGAGTGAAACACATTTATCCCTGTGAGGTTGGATGGATAGGCATGCGGGCTACTTGGTCATTTATATACATGCTATGATGTTTGTCTACCTTGTTCATGTTTGCACACATTTGAAATGTTGCTTTTGATGAGGCGAATGCAGGATGAATATGTTTGTGGGATGGTTGATTATTGCTATGTTCTTCATTGCTTGAGGACAAGCAAAGACTTAAGTGTGGGGGAGTTGGAGTTATGACAATTTGTTTGCTTCTTTCATGTTTAATTTGTGCTTGTTATGGTATAAAAATTTTTGTTTTAGACATGAAGAAGTCTCCACTCTATGCTCTAATCTAGTTCGCTAGGGGACTAGCGAAGCTTAAGTGTGAGGGAGTTTGATAATGCATATTTTATATGGTCATTTATAGGTGGTTGATAGGGTTTATTTTAGTCATGTTTTTAGTATAGATTTGCATATTAATTTAGAACATATTTACATATTTTATAGTTAATTTGTATTATTTAGTTTTCGGAGTCTACACTAGTACTTTTATATATTTCAGGTATTTTCGGGCTGGATCGTATGAATTCGGAGATGGATCATAATTTATGGGATTATTTCGCAAATTGGGAGCAAGGGGCCCGACTCGAATCGAAGCATGGGCCTGGATGCGTTATCAATTGGGCAATGGGAGTTCGGATTTCGGAAGTAGCCGCAGCCACACAGGAATGCTAGTGTTGCCTCATACTACGTATTACTTTGGTCAATATTCATTAGATTAAATTAGGTTAGATAGAATTATATTATTAATATATTATATAATTGGGATATGTTAGATTAGATAGTTTTAGGTTAGGATAGTACGCCGTAGTTTATATTTTATATATATACGTTTCATTCATACGGAAGCAGAAAAGGAGACGTATGCGGACTAACTCAGTATAACTCTAAACCCTTATTATGTTTTGTCTTATTTTTATGGAGATCTAAACTCTTCCGTTTTGTCTATGGATTGAAGCTTTGGTTTAATAAAGTTGTGAGATTTCTATTCTTGTTCTATTCCTATTGATTCTTTTGCAAATATTGTTGATTTCTTCTAGTCCGTACAACTAGTTGAGATTATTGCTAGGATTTTGTAGATTCCTCGTAGCGAACCTTAATCTATAGTAGCAATCATGCCTTTTTAGGACTCGTAGGACTAAACTGGTGTGTAGAGAATCAATTATATGTTAAATGCTGACTCGTAGTTTGGTGTTGCATGTATCCTGGTTAATCCTTAATCTTAATGCTACTATTAGGTTAAATCTTGACCGTGTTAGGGTTATCTAATTAGTAAGGGTTACTAGGACTCGTAGGACTAGTAGTTTACACAAGATCAGGACAGGAACAATAATAGGATGAAAAGAGATCTTGAAGAAGAATCAATGATCAACTAACCAACCTAAAGTGGATATTTGTAGATGAAACTATCTTCCTAATTGTTATCTCCGTTAACTTATTTATAGTTTATTTTGTTTTCTTTCTTATTCTCAATCACCGAAACCCCCTTTTGTTCTCTTAATTGGTAAATAGACACTACTTAGGAATAACTTGATTCTCTGTGGGATTGACTCGTGCTTACTACACTACATTAGTTAGGTAGGTTCGGATTTATTTTGATACGGTTTAGGCGACTAAAAACCTTTCATCAGTGGTCTTAGGTGCATTAGGTATTCTTATTACATGTTTAATAAGCTTATTCACATTCTTGGTCATTTGGTATTCGAAGTGCGAAGCCTACTGTTTCTAGTGTTTATTTGTAGGTTATAAGATGCGGCCTTGAAAGGTGGAGAAAGAATGGAGCAAAATGGACAAAGAAGAACTAAGGAGCAAGAGCGGAAAAGGAGAACGTGGAGAAATCCCATCTTTAAGGTTCTGAGAAGTTGGAATTAGCTTCTGAGGTCTCCATGAGAATTATAGTGCTTGGAAAGATCTTTCCAACGCATATTTATATACGTCAATCGGACATAGGATGACACAAGAAAGTGCGTTACAAGTTCAGTCTACCGAAGCTGTCAGCACTTAGGAACGGCGCCCGCCTCCATTTTCACGACGCCCACCACCTCGTCAGATCCCGAATTTACGATACGCGGCTCAATCTATCTTTATGCAGGCCCGACCCTGGGCAAGGGCAAAGTGGAAACTTGCCCAGGGCCTCCAAATTTAATGGGCCTCCAAATGAAAAGCCCAAGTATAGTATAATACTATTGATATGGAAAAAAAAATCTGTAAGTTCTCTATCGATGAATATACGCAGGCACAGCACACTTGCGTCCCTTCATCTTCTACATTGATTTCTCAACAATTAATTATTCCTCTCTTCAATTTCTCGAAAATTACAGATGAAATTATGGCATACACCACGCTTCTACTCTTCATTTCTATTACTTGTTGTTCTTCTTCGGTTCCTTAAATCCTGAAATTGTGCTCCCTCTTCAATTATTCCTTCTTTTATTTCGTTCATCCTCTTTAGTCCTTTAGATTCAGAAATCGGAGATTGACTTTTGCAAATATGTCTTCCTTTCTAGTTCTCTTGCTGTGTAATCTAATATCTATCTATTTAAGTATTTTTATTTTCTAATTTCATTTGCTAATTCTTTTTCTATGTGTGCATTGTTGCGGATTATATATATTCGATCTATTCGAATTTTTATACCAGAAGAACAACGATCAGTTAATAGGGTGAGATGATCCTGAAAAATCCATCACACTTGCACCCAGAATTGGGACAATAGTCTGGTATATCATCCTACAAGCTTGAAACCAAAAGCCAGAAGATTTTGACATCAGGGAAACTACTGGCAAAGTGCCTTAATTTTGAGATCTAAAATGTATTTTTTTAATTACGCACATTGAGAGCTTGATTGTGCTTAAATAGATTTGTACTAGCTTACTAAACCTCCAACAAATTCCTTCACTATTGTGTATCTTCAATGTCATCAAGGTTAACTTTTAAACAAGTGGTGGTTCATTTGGAAAATTGAGAATATTTCAGAAGGGTGTGAACTTATAGTTGGTGAATTATTGTTTGTTAATTGTATTTTAAACTTGTAAGTTTCTTAACCTTTTTGCCTTGTACATATTCTTTTAGTGACGAGTTTGTCTAGTTCTTTTTTCGATCGGATGACAAAAAAAAATTCTAGAATTGGTTTAACTTATTTTAATGTTTGGAGTCTTAATAAATTTCTTTTATCATCGATGTGGTAGCAAATTTCATTCGAATTTTAGTCTAACTATCATTCCGCTTAAAGGTACGCCCAAGGCCTCTAAATTCCATTGGGCGGCCCTGTCTTTATGGAAACTCTTAACTATCTTTTCTAGGGTTTTGGCCGACGCCTTTGATCCCTATATTAGACATATTTCCATCATTCATTCAATCAACTAACACCACTAATAAGTTCTATTCCCTATAAACTCATTACAATGAGAGGATTTAAGTTTAGGGATTCAAGGTTTGTTATGCTTGCTTAGAATTCTTGTGGTTTTGCTATGATTCAAGACTTGGTTGGTTGATTGTGAGACTTGATTTCTATATTATTTATGAGTTTATTTATCATCTTATTCTTCATTGTTTATATTTGTGATTGTTTCTATGACCGCGCATCTTGTTAGAGTTCACATTTATGCTATGAATCCGTTGTTGGTTTCTCGATAGCAAACGAACTCATTGATTTAGTGATATTTCTATGCCTTTGTAGTGGATGATAACAAACTAGCTATAAAGCGTTAGTGGATGTAGGTCGAATTCGTTTCTGTGAAGGGGCTAGGGTTGTGGTGAAGCGTGGTATGGGAGCCACTGAATGAGAAACGTATTTTCCCCCGACAGTGGTGCATATCGTATGCGAGGAAACGTCCCCCAAAGATTTCACCGGCTTCTCTCACTAGTCCACTCGAGGGAGAGAAGATGGAACTGGAACATGCGCTCAGAGTGGGAAAAGGGTAGGAGAAAACATGAGAGGGAGAGAGGCGATTGTTGTTCCGTTGTTGTTAAAAGCCAAGCCTTTGATCCCTTTATATAGTTGCGAAATCAATCCTCAAGACGCAAGTAAAAGGAAGATTTGAGTCTATCTTCAGAAGATATTGACTTATCTAAAACCGTTTGAAAGGATAATTTTGTGAAAATAAATCCAGTGAAAAATAGATATTCGCGGATAAATACTAACAAGTCTATCCATAATATCTTCGGCCTCAAGAAAAGATATTTTCCGCAAAGTTCCATCTCATCCTTTACCTCTCAATATAGGTAGTGGAAGGGTCTCCTTAAAACCCTCTTTAGGATACCCTTGAACATTCCATGTGGGATGGAGAAATTCTAAGAGACACCTTAAAACCACCTACTCTAGGCATTATATATATCCAACACATATCAATTCGGGTCAATGTTATATTCAATCAAAAATGATAAATCTCAATAGTCAATACATACAGATTTAGATTAAGGTTGGAGAGTATCACCAGAATTTGAAGGCTTAATGAAGCCGAGGATCAAGCTCGCAGCTAGGCGGATATCTGGGTTGATGCTCGTTCTCTTGTGGGATTCTGGAACATTGATATTAGCATCGCGGGTCCATGAAGGAGATGTTAGCAACTGCTTCAATTCGACTTTGACGGAGGGAGAATCACTTGTTTCAATATTAATATAGTCAAATAACGAGAGTAGTCAGCCAAGATTCGACTGATTTAATGACAAAAACAAGAGGAAGACGCCATGAGAGAAGACACTCAAGCACCAGATCTGAACAAGGACATGTGAGAGCGGCTGGAGTTCAAGTTTAGGGATTGAGGAAGGCAGAACAACGAGAAAGCTACAGAGGCCCGATATAGAGACCGAGGTGCCATCTGCGATCTAGCAAGACTGCAAGAGAGAGGGAGGTGAACTAGAGGAGGAAGATGGAGGCGGTTATCATCGGTTATTCATCTAGGGTTAAATTAGGAGGATTTGAAAAAAAAAGTTTTAATTTACCACGGTTATTTAAAAACCCGTAGCAAATTTTCCAATCTTCTAAATTTACCACGTCACGACAAGGAACTGTGGTTTATTGTTTTGCTAAATTACTATGGTTATTCAAGAAACCGTGGTAAATTTACAAATTCTACGAATTTACCATACCAAGTCATGGAACCGTGGTAAATTGTGTGCTAAATTACTACGGTTATACAAGGAATCGTGGTAAATTTGTCACTCTTTCAAATTTACCATATTAAGAAACGGAACCGTGGTAAATTCAATGTAGCCAAAGCCCGTTTTTCTACTAGTGTTTGGGTTTAGTGTACAACGGTAGAGGGGGAAGAGATTCCTCCACTTCATCTTCTAGCGCCTTACCTTTAATGTGCCACTTTGCGAGGACCCCATACTTGAATGTGAAAGTCGGTTGCTCAAGATCGCTAGGAATCGCCTTCACCTGGAGTGGTATAGGCAGAAATGAAATGCGATGAACAACGACTTCTGGCTCCTTTCTCAGTACATCTTCTTTGTTTAGGGATCTCTCATATGGAACCTCGTTTGTTAGAGGGTCGATACCGACCCTAGGACGGGGGTCGATAGGGACCTCGGTCGGAATGAAAAATCTTGCCTCTTGAAATGTGTAACGACCCGAGTTTATCAAACCCAAGTTATGTTTCGAAGGTCGGATACCTTCATTCGGATCTTGCGCACCAAATACGGGTTGAAAGTTTGAAACCAAAAGATCGATTTTGAAAGTGTGATTTTGTACCGAAAACTCTCGTGAAGCCTGTTGGAAGCTTGGTGTCAACACACCAGAGCCGGGTCAAAACAGGGGTACCACAACAGAGCCGGGTCAAAACATCAACGCCAAAACTGAGTACCCAAAAGTAGGTGGTGAAGGGTCAGTTTCTCCCTAGATCGTCCATGGAAAAATTCCCACGCCACAATCAGCACATAGCAACACTTAAAATAAGGCATGAGATTATTGATGCATCTATACCTAAAGACATAGAAGGAGGAAAGGGCCAGACTAAGCCACACATGCGGGACTCGGTCCCTGCTGCGATCACATAGTATACGCTACACCTAATAAAGATGTTATAATGTAGGATAGGGATATTAATCAATCAAGCATGCTGGAAGTTATATATATGTACGCAATACTAAATTTAAAGGGTGCCCGCATAGAAGGCTAAGTGGCATGTCCCTCTCCTACCTCTGCACCCATTTAGTGCAGACGCTGGCCGAGCTCATCTCATCATATAATTCATATATCCTGTTCGTTTCTCACATGCATAGTATCATGACTCGTGAATCGAGAGGAACCATCGAACGGAGCTGGGCTGCCCTACGACCCTAGCAAAGACTCTAATGACTCACATATTATGACCGTTCTGTATTCAAACACATTGATTAAACATATGCTCATTCAATTAGTGCAACATAAGAAGGATACTATATGAACATGCTTTTATGCATATGCAACACCTAGTATACTACATGACTACATGCATGAGTAGATCAATCCGAGTAAGCTCCAGAGGGAACTTACCTAGCAGTACAGAACATTAATGTTGCATTAAGACAATTTGAGGTCACCTAGTAATCATAAGGAACATATAAGTCTATATTTAACATACAAGCACACATAATTCCATACAAGTTCACGAATCGAAGGTCCCATCACCATACTTCCAATTAGTCCCATAAATCATCATATACCATCTCTCATCTGATAATGCATATTTTATATAGGCATTATATGTATTTCTTATTGCATTTAGATATGAGTTTTGCATATGTTTTAGTCTAGTTTCATATCTTGCTTGTGAAGTATCTGAGTTCAGAATCTACGCGTTTTTGTGTTTATTCTGCAGTTCTATATTCCGTCATTGGATGTGATATTGGAAAAGCTTAGAAGACATGTTTTGGAGCATATGAAGGCTGAGGAAGAAGCTACAAAGGAGAAAGGAAGCACAACATCGAAGCAAAGAATAAAGTTGGCCAATGCATAGGGCGGCGCCCGCCGGTTTTCTAGCGACGCCCGCCGCTACCCCGTGTTCGGCGATTGCGATTTGGATCTGAAGATTCTTATTTCCTATTATTATATTATTATATTTCTATGGTTTACACATCTTATTTAGGTTATTATTCTTTCATATTGAGAGAGAGTGTTGGCAATTAGGTTAGACAATGAACACAATTAGAGAGAAGAGAGGTCTGATTTCTATTAGTTATTTATGAGTATATTTATCATCTTGTGTCTATTGATTATATTTGTGTTCCTTTCTATGATTGATCACCATGTTAGGAATTGGATGGTTTCTTAATTAGGATTAATAAACTCGCGAATAAAAACCATAATTATTATCCAAGTTCGCCACATGAATTCCTTGAATTCTCATCCAAGGGTTAAGTATGAAGGTAGATGATGATAGAAACGCACACCATTATGAATTCATAGATTTAGAACACATGCCTATCGTTGGGCTCACCATGATCCTAGAAGAGGGGAAATAGAAACAAAACATGGAAATAAACAACTTTAATATTAAACTAAAATTTAAACTCACAAAAGCCTTCCAATCGTCTCTCTCTCTCTCTCTCTCTCTCTCTCTCTCTCTCTCTCCTTATCCTCCTTCCTACTTGTGTCCGAAGACGACTTGACTTGAATGAATAAAATCTTAGGCCTAGGGCCTTTATTTATAGTACACTAATCGCTAGCCAAGGAAAACTAATAAAAAAATAAATAGAAATATATCTATATATCTTTTTATCTAAATCCTATCTATCTAAGAAGTCTATCTCAATCATAAGGAAAGATAGATAAAAGATGGAAAGATAGATAAAAGATCTTGTGCATAATAATCCTTGAAAGATTTGGCCCAATCCGCTCCGCGTCTGCTGCATGTCAGATCCAGTCGACATCGACGAGAGTGGTCGTCGTCGAGCACTCATCAGATGTGATCTCGAGCAGTGGTCCACATCGAGTAAAAAGTGGTCGACATCGAGTGGAGTGGTCGACGTCGAGTGAAGTCAAGTCGATGTCAACCTCTGTTAAGCTTTTTCAGCATTCAGTTCTGTCTTGAAACGCACTTTCATGAGTCCTCGTTCGTTCGACTGACGCATATGAATATGTGATGGAAAGCTCTTTTCCAGAACTACAACTATCATGAAGGCATCAGAACTTGACTCAAAATGTTGAATGGCGAAAAGCGGCGTTTTCTTCAGCTGCACCATCATGTGCTCTTTCTTAGCTACTCAAATGTCTTCATGATTTTCCTTTAAGCTCCAAATGGCATCCAAACATCTCAAAATCGGTTATATATACCTAACAATCACACCAAGCTTTGCGTGGACTTCATATCTTGCAATTAATCAATAACTACACAAATTCTATACTTTTTCAATATAAAATGAGCATAAAAGACTCAAATAAGACTAAAAACATGACTCTAAACAAGACCAAAAATGAGGACATCATTAGGCTATGTACTCAAATCAAGTAATTAACAGTGCAAGTAATTAACAGTCGGAGATTCTAGAATGAAACTAGGTACTCAAATCAAGTAATTACCCGTGCAAATAAAGAGTTTTATAGCTTTATGTCGCACATCCAACCATCAATTGCTGCATCCAGCCACTGATTCTGATGTCGCCGACGGAGCCGCCTCCCGCGACTCACCCTTGTATACCCACTACCCGATTGTGCGACCCCCGGTTGTCGATTGCCGCCTCTTGTGACTCGCTCTCCTCTGCATGCTACCCGATTGTGCCACACCTCCAACCATCGATTGTCGCCTCCAATCGTTGATTGGTGTCACTAGCCACCGATTCCGCCGTCGCCGATTGAACCACTTCCCGCGACTTGCCCTTGTATGCTCGCCACTCAATTGAGCAATGAAAAAAAGATGGAAGTTGTATTAGGAGTAATGGAGAAGATAAAACAATGCTAAAAAGATGAAAGTCGTATTGGAATGGAGTGAGGGAGAAGAAGTTGAATTGGGAGAACGTAGGAAGGAGAAAAAGAAGAAAATATAGTTTCTTAATTTTGTTAAGTGTTAAGTGGCTCGGTTTTTAACAAAGAAAGTGTACCTGCTTAAGGTACTATTTACAAGTATTAGGGTGGCCTGGGTGGGTAGGTAGGATTAGACATTAGCACGGGTCCGACCCGCCGGGTCAAGGGTCGGGATATCCCTGACCTTAACCCTGACCTTTTCAAGTCATGGGTAAACGGGTTGTGGTGACCAACTAGGTCAAGGGTCGACCCTTTGACCCGTTGGGTCATGACATGTCAATTAATTTTTTTTTAAAAAGTTTTTTAAGTTTAAAAAAATATAAAGAAAAAAAAAGAAGGGCATCAACCGATTTTCTAGTTGTCTACGTATAATGAGGAATCAAAGCTGACGTAGTTCTTTAAATTCATTCTGATCCCTACCTACTTTATCCCATAGACCCAGGACTCTTCTCCTTACTTTGCATACGAGCTCCTGACCATTGTGGCATCCAATGGCGGAAGCTCTTAGGGGCGAGTGGGGGCTATGGCCACCCCGGTAAAAATTTATTTTCAATAATATATACTGTATATTATATATACAATAAATAGTAAAAAGGAGTAATACTTTGTTAGTTGATTTCCTTTGGTGGATCTGTACCGTCTATCATATGATATATTTACATTGGTGTTTTGAATAACGTAATAGCCATTAGCCACGTTAGCTAGTTTTTTTTTTTAAGTTAGATTTCCTTTCCTTTTTTTTAGAACATTTAGATGTTCTTACATTAAGATTTTATTTAGTTGACAAAAAAAATTTATTTTGAACTTCCATATTTTTATTTCGATGAAAAAACATAGAGTACTATTTGGATAGAATTCGCTATAATTTAGTTTTTGTATGGAGTTTTGACATCAACTCTCTTCCTATATATGTAATTTATTTTTTCGTATAATTGAAAAAGGCGTAGAGATGATCCTCCTAGCTTAAGTAAGTTCCAAACTCTAAAAAAAAATTTTGGCCCCTGCAAAACTTTTGTACAGGTTCCGCCACTGGTGGCATCGTCGAGTTCTTGGATTGATCTCTTCTCGCTTAATATTTGACCATATTGGCTAAAACGTTGCTCTACTGCTAGAGTTGAGCAAGGAGCGACGAATATTTGACGAGCGATTGCCTACAGAGTAGAAAATTGAGATCTTTCTAGATAGCTCCGTCATTCTATAATGTTAAATTTCTCTTCCTCTTCACCTCGATTTTTTGAAAAAATTAGATACCCGGCGGGTTGACCATTCGGATTCGACCCACCGGATCCGCGGATCAAAATCAGCATGACCCTAACCCTAACCCTTAACCCGCCTCAACTTAAGGGTCAACCCTAACCCGCCGGGTCGTCGACAAGGCCCTTCGGGTCGACCCTTCACCCTTGCTCATGTCTAGGTAGGATGGTACATATATTTGAAGTTTGAATGGCTCACCCCCCACCCCACGTATCATATTTTGATTTTCCACGAGAAAGCAATAGCCAATTAGCAGAACGCACCACCACAAGAGGCAAAGAGGATATCCCGAACCCGACTCTCCTGAATCCACCTGTATTTCGTCATCCAATCTCTCTTTCTGTACTTCTTCCCTTCCAAGTTTCCTTGTTTGTTTAGCTCCCGCTGCTCCAGATTCCCACCTTCAAGCAGATTACAGTTTGACCGAGTCAAACTCCCAATTCCAGTCGCCGCCACCCCTTCCAAGGTCAGCGCCGGCGACCTCATTCTCACCCATCCCTCTTTATCGTTCTACCTAATATTTATGCAATTTTATCTGTTGGGATTTATAGATCATCTGCTATCTTGATCTTGCTCTTTCTAATTTCCTCAAAACAAAAATTCTAGGGTTTTTTCCCTCCCTCCCTCCCTGTGTAATTATTGGGGTTTTTTTGGACTGGAGGCTGATCTCTTCCCTCTGTCTCTGTTTTCTGCTTTCCTGACTGCTCAATTGATTTGAGGGACATCCCGGATCTTGGTTGGATTAGAAGCTTGGGAGATTCTTAGGTGCTAAGGTTAGTTTTGACATAAACATCCATTTTAGTGAATGCTTCCGGGAAGAACTCAATATAGGTAGCGTGGATATCTGTGAAATTTAAATGAGTTGCTTTAACCGCTCATATTGGTTCATTACGTTTATGAATTCTGGTGAATGGATTGAACCTTTTGCTAGTAGCCATGATCGTGGGGCTATGCATTTGGTACTTCTGTTGCTGGATGTTTCTTCTAGTTGATTGCACATGTCTAGGTTTTTTGAATCAGAAGTGGACCTCATATATTGAATGACTGCAGGTTGTAGTTTCAGCACTGCTGCAAGGCTTTTTACTCTGAAGATGGGCCTTTGTATGTCAAAGGTGAGTGTGTTCATTGTTGGGGCATGATTTGTCCCGAACAAAATAATACAAGGGCTTTTGAATCCCAATCTAATGTTGTTTTGCTTTTATTGTTATTTGTAGCATGATAATGATGGAGAAAGTTCGTATCAGAACATGGAACTGGCTGGTGGAAATGTCCACCTGATCACCACAAAACAGAGTTGGGATGAGAAGCTGTCCCAAGCAAGTAGGGAAGGCAAGATTGTAAGTTTCTGATGTTATTCTACGCGAACTCGAGTTAAGCCATATCATCTTGTTTCTGCAACTGTAATATTTTAAATTGTTAGCTGCATCTTGGTTTTGATCCTTTCTATGATCTTTGTATGTTACTACATAAATGATATATGCCTAGCAATTGAAAATTGAAGGAGTACTTTCTGCTTTCTCTGTTTTGGTTTATTCATGCTTAATTGGGCGATGTACTTAATCCCTATCTGCCAGTATCTTTCATAGACCAATAATATGGATTAGGTCTATCTAGGACCAATCCACACTAACACATGGAAATTAGGGATAAAATGAGGATAACCCTCTTTGGATTTATCTGGAAATTGAACGAACAAGATTGAAACGGGAAGATACCCCCACCAAGGCAGATATGCCTGGCCAAAAGGGCCAAAGGGGGCTGATGTGCCCCACAAGCTCTCAATGAAGTAGTTTCATGGATAATGAATTAAGAGGCTAGGGCCTTATTTATACTACTACTCCCTCTCTTCTAGCTTACCCTAGAAGCTTCTATCCTAACTGCCCATATGTGTATCAATCTATTATCGAGAAGGTTTTTGGAGGACTTGCACTTAATTTTGTGTCATTATTGTCTGTATCTAGCATACTAAATATAGACATTGCTGAAATCATCGCATATTCCATTGATGCTGTACTTCCTAAAACAGTCTGATTTAATGACAATCTACGGTGTTCTGTTAATTCATTGGTCACTTAATCTTTGATATTTTTTCTAATTTAGTCCTTAATCTTTCATCGTTTCTATTGTTGTCTTCGATCTTTTTAAAATTTTAAATAATTGGTCCCTGCAATTAAAATTCCTTTAGAATCCTAGTTTTTAGAGATGGATTAAAACCATCTTTGTTCTTGTTTTAAAGATAATAATGTTTTGTATTAATAAAATAAAATCGGTATATGTTCATAACAAATGAATCCAACTGGATGTGTTAAAGGGTGAATTGCAGGGAGCTTTAACATCAAGGACCGATGGTGTAACTCTTTTTGAAAGATTAAGGAGGTAATTAGAAACTATGAAAGGTTAAGGACTAATTTAGAAAGAAATAAAAAATAAAAAATTAGGGATCAGTGGGGTAATTTACCCATTATTTCGACAGATGAATATTCCCATTTGACACATTTTTGTTAAAAGAAGCTTTTCCACTCTTTCAGTAATGAATTGTGATTGTCTTGGTTTATACAATTGGGAAATTATCCACCATATGTTTTAGTTTGAGATTTGGCTTCCATTCCTCAAAAAGGAAATAAAAAGAATTTGGCTGCCAGCTTCCCTTGCATCATGCACGAGTGCACAGCCTTTGTGCTCCATGATAGAACAGCTGCTGCTATCTTTTTTTTATTTCTATTCCTCTTACGCCTCTCCGAAATAAATTGCTTAAGAGGAGAGTGCTTTTGCCAACTTTTTTGTGAATCTATTATATGTCTTCACTGGATGGATTGGACTTCTATTAAAGCTCAAATTTTGGCAGGTGGTTGCAAATTTTAGTGCTGCATGGTGTGGTCCTTGTAGGGTGATTGCACCATTTTACAGTGAGCTGTCTGAGAAATATCCTCTACTGATGTTTCTAACCGTTGATGTTGATGAGCTAACTGTAAGTATGATGTTAGCATTGAGGGCTCAGAGAATTTTTTTATAGAACTGGAAAGTTTGCATTCTATCAGCTTGTGTATGAGGAAGGAAATAATTAAATGCATTTTGGTATCATTCTGGTGGATAAATTTATAAAATGCCGATAAAAGAGTTGGCATTCTAAAACCTTAATGGTCAGCTTGTGGCTGCTACAGCTAAACCCTAGCAAATGTTTTCATTGTGCAGGAGCTGAGTACTTCTTATGATATCAAAGCCACACCAACCTTCTTCTTCCTCAGAGATGGACAGCAAATTGAAAAGCTTGTCGGAGCCAATAAGCCAGAGCTACAGAAGAAGATCACCGCAGTTTCAGATTCGATAGGCGTTTGCGAGAAATGACTGCTATCAGTGTGGGTAATAGGTGTTGTATCCTTGAGTTTCTTGTATTGATTGCATGTTGGGAAGATAGAACATAAATTGCTAATGCGGGTAAAACCAGTGCATTTGATCCTAAATTCGGGTTGAAAGAGGAAGATCAGCTACGTTGTGTAGATTTTGAGTATATATTAGGATGTTTTCTTGTTGGGGTGTTTTTGGAGTTGTGACCCAAATGGGGAGGGGTACTGTTTGTGGTGTGATTGTAAATGTGTGAAAGATGATGGTGTTTTCATATGTTTGAGAGTTTTGCAGCAAAAGTATATGCACTATTCTGCAGGGACCCTATTAAGGTATTGGTGAATAAATTTGTCAAACTGTGGTTTTGCTCCTCCACATAGTACTTGCAACTTCAAGTATGAAGAAGCATCCAACTATTTATAGGTGATTGAAAATATTTGGACATCTGAGATTATACTGTATTAGGCTTCGTTTGGTAACAATAGATAGTTTTCCAGAACTCATGGTTTCGATATTATATGGTATTATTACACAAACCGCTAAATTACTCTCAAAACACCGACAACTAAATTTTATGTTCTCTATTTGGCAAATCCATGTAAATGATAAATATTATGTTTGTACAAATGGAGCAAGGCTTTATTGAGTATAATTAACTATCCATTTTCCTCCCCTGGCTCTTCATGTTACACCTATTTATATTTTTAGACAGCTTATTTCAGTAGATAGACCGACTGCTTTATACCTTATAAGCTAAGTTATGTACGACTGCACAACACTACCAACGAAAGCTTTAGTTTTTGCTGGAAGTCAGAGTTCTAGGAGACATCTTCATGGTTGTCTATTTGTAATACTTGATACTATAAGTGCGCTAAGATCTCAACCAACGGTGAAGGCAATGGTAGTGAAGCAACAAATGATGATTAAGAGCCGAACCTGAATAAGTTAAATGAGCTTGAAGCAAGCTTGTCAAAAGACTAATTGTAAGCAATCCATTTTGCATTCCATGTACTGAGCTAGATTGTAAATCTATGGCTTGTTTGGGATGAATATATAGATATAGGATATGGCTATAGAATGTCCAATATCTATATATCTTGTTTGGTATATTTATCCAAATTAGTATATGGATATCAATCCTACATCCCCAAATACTAATTCTAGTATATTTTTCACTTTTGGATATCTGCGAAAATTGGGGGCTATAGACATCTCTTTTGAGCGACTGAGCGGCTTACGAGCAGTTGAACATCGAAGGTACTTCTTCTCCTCCCCTCCTCCTCCTCCTCCTCCTCCTCCTTCTTCTTCTTCTTTTGCATCTCTTCGAGAGATGCAAATGGCCGGGCGTCGCATCCCGGAGACTTTTTCTCTGTCCGATCCGTGAACTTTTTTTTCCGACAATTCGAAGTCACCGATCGCCGCCGATTACCTCCTCAAGCCGACCGCCGTTGACTGGCTCTGATCCAAGTCCAATCTTGAACACGTCCTCTCTCATACGTAGAATCGCGTCGTCTGCGCGCTTCAGTCTCACCAGTCCCGCAATGAACTCCTCAAGACCTTCATCTTCTATTATTTCTAAATTTAGGATTTTGAAATCGCGCATTGTATCCTAGAGTGTTGATAAATGATCCCAATCGAATCTATAGTTTATGTTACAATCCGAGAAACGTCAAATCGGCCAACAACGAGACAACTGAGATTTATTCAAGGATTTGAAGTGATGAAGATTAATGATACATGATTTTATTATATTTTTATTGGTTAGTTAATTTTAACCTATCCTATATATTATTTAATAAGTTTGAATATTTAATAAGTATTAATTTTTATGTTATTTGAGTTTTATTATATTGTTGAGGGGCTTCAGGAATTTGTTAGAAAAGCCCATTAGGTTTTTTAAGCCAATAGGTTTTTTATGTGTTGCTATTTAAGTATTTTTTATGATGAATGGAAAGAGAAGACACTCAATTATTATTTTCCCCAAAGTTTATGTGAGAAATCCTAACGGACGTGAGAAGCATTCATCTTCTTTGTGAGATTCGTAAAACTAAGGATCGTGAGAAGCGGTGTTGAGAATTGATTTGCTTTTGAGATTCAAGTAGATTGAGACCTCATCGATCTAAAGGAGGATTCGTAAGATTCGAATTCTTCTGCAGATCTAATTCGGCTACCTATTCGAAGCGATCGGGCACCCTTAGGTGTGAGATTCGACCACATGATGGGGAACATGATCAATATAAGAAGTATATTGATCATGCGTATTGTCGCCATTCACAACACCGCCAAGAGAAGAAGTGACTTGACAAGGGAAGTGAATCATCGTCAATTCACTACCCCCGTCAATTCACTTCCCTTGTAAAATGATGGCATCTTTCATCTTTCATTTGAGTAGATGGCATCTTTCATCTAAATCCGGAAGAGAGGAAGATGAAGATGTCAGTGAGTGCAGCGAAGGCCCGGTGAATGCAAAGGATTAGCGGTGTTGTTGTCGGCTGAAGGAGCTAGTTGCGGTTGATTAGAGTTTTGGCTCGCTGCCTGCATCATCTACTCTAATTAACTTCTCCTGTCGTCCACATGTTCTTGTTAGAAACCACGTTCAAATCCAATCTTGATTCCAAATCTCACCATTCGAGGTCTCACGCTCAAAAAACCCTAAATCTAGATCCAATTCAGCAAAGGCTCATGCCTTTCAGATCCATCCATGCTTTATGGAGAGCCAAGGTCGTCTCAACGGGATGCTAATTTGAATTTTGCTTGGTTTGGTACTTCTAGAGATGGAGTTGAGCAGAATCTGCATATCATGTCTCAGGGATTTGGTCTCCCGAAGCTCGACCGGAACGACGAGTTTTACAATCGTGGAGTTTCTCCCTCTATTGATGAATCACCATTTGAAAGGTGAGTTCATATTTGTTTTTTGTTTCATTGATTTCCAAGAAAGGTGTTTGATGAAAAGCTCCGGAGAGAGATAGTAGTTGGTTCTAACTTCCTTTTCGATTTGCATGTAAAGCGGCAATGGAAGATTTACATATTGTTTCTATGGAGAAAAATGAGCGCTTGGAGACATTGAGAAGACGAATCATACACGTGAAGAGGACAAAGGTACAAATTTACTCATTGTTATTAGGAATAATTCGGTCATTGATTTCAGTTGCTTTGAAGGATTGAACTTTGGTTGTTTACCTTTGTTTGTTATTTTTTTTTTGAGTTGGGAGTAATGGTAATTAAATGGTTCATGGTTCCAAGTTCTGCTGCTACTCAACTACATGGTCTCTTTCTCGCCGACCTTTTAGCCATATATCTCATAACGTGTTGGCTTTACAAAAGCAGCATGAGTGTTATAGAAGACGAGGATATCCAGGTATTGTATCATGCAATGCATATGAAATAAAGGATTTCTTATTCTTTCACCTCATATTCCTGATCGAGAACATTGCTTATGGGCTTGAGTGTGGCTAATGGAAGGAAATTAAGATGTTAAGATCTGATTATAAATAGTTTATTCTAGTTTAAAGACTTTATCGTCTTGCTTTAAATATATGGAGTAATTCTGAACTGTATGACTACACTTCTATAATTTTTAAAACAAACTGCTCCTTAATTCTGCAATAGGGCATCTAGTGTAGATGTTGTTGCAATAGGGCATCTACTGAATTGTAGGATTTCTTAGCATCTTTATGGCATTAATTCCTCAAAAGTCATCAATTCCTAGGCTTCTGAATAACTGAGATTGCCACTGTCCTTTTTTGCATTCCCTTTGATTGGTAATTAAAAGGTGGAAGTTGTTATTTATATATCACCACATGTAACCGTGCTTAATGAATCCAGATTGTCCAAGTATATGTAAATTTCTTTCTTTGTTGTTTCTTGTTTCATTTGATGGTGCAAACCTAGATTTACTATGAAATTTCTTTTAATAGTGTTTTATATTTTGCTTCAATCATGGTATGTTTTCATTTACTAATATCTCGTGAACAAATATTTTTTGAAGAATTATTACAATATTTAAATTTTTTATAGTGTTTTATATTGCTTCAATCATAGTATTCAACTGTGTTTTGGTCACATTAAAATGAATGTTAAAGCATATTAGCTCAAACGGTAGAGTGATGTGCTAAAGCATGAAGATCCGAGTTCAAATCCCGCATAAGCTATTTTCGTAAATTTGTTTCATATTTATTTCTTATTTCTTATTTACTTTTAAACAAAATTTGTGATCAATGAATTGTAATCACATATGTCATCAACAAGCAATGTCATCACAAATGATTGAGATCAATGAAATGTAATCAAATAAGTTTAATCACATTTTATGCTCTTGTTTCATCAACTGTATAAAAATATCACCACAAATGATTGCATCAATAAAGTGTAATGACAAATGTGTCATCAGTGAATAAAAGAAGAATCAATGAAAATATATCGATATGCAATTGACTAAATTCAAAAATTGGGATCAAATAATTTGATTAAAAAAGTGGCATCAAATAATTTCATCAGAAAAATAGTATCAAAACACTAATTTGAAAAAATTATATCATGGTAAAAAAATGATATAAAAAAAGTGGCATTAGAGGTTAACGGTATAAAAAATGGCATCACAAAAAGTAGCATCAATGGTCAACGTAGAAGCCGGGAGGAATGAAAGGAATAACATCAATGGTCAACGTAGGAGCCGGGGGGAATGAAAGGAAGGAAGGAATGGGAGATTGTGGGAGGAATGAAGGAGAAAGGAAGGGAAGGGAAGGAAAGGAAGTAGGGGTACACATCATTTTTTTTGTTTGTTTGGAGAACAATTAGCTAATTGATTAAGTTTTCCCAAAGGTATAATTAGCTAATTAAATTAACTAATATTTTTTACATTTGACTTTCTTAGTTCTTTAAATAAATCATATAATATCTAATTTAGATAAAAACACATAACTAGATTTTTTTTGAACAGGTAAGGATTCGATATCAAGCAGGCTTGATTCTCGAGATGCCGACAAATCAGCAGACGAAAACCGCCTAAACATATAGATAATACAAAAAATTGGCGCAATGAAACAAACAGAAATAAACTATACAACAAAACGACCTAAGAATAACTACTCCCAATGCAAAAGTTGAAGATGCCGACGAAGAACGAAGTCAAGCACCACCGAATAGTAGCAATGCGAGCACACGGTAGAACGTGAATCTATCTCTTGTGGGTAGTGCAGAGGCAAATCATGGAAAGCTCCTTCCTGGATACATAGTCGCAAAAAAATATAATAATGCGTATAGATAAAATATGATAGATATGTTAGAAACGGGTCCTGTCGTCCAAGGGACTCCAAGCTGAATCAGCTAACACTAACCCATCCATATCACCGCACGGTCCTAGGAACGCAGACAGAGGTGGTTGTGTAGGTGTATTCCGTCTTCAATCGTCATCCTCATAATGGCTCTTTCGCTGTCTTCGTCATCACTTTTTGACTTTGATAAGCATGTAGAGTGTGGTCTTCGGCTTGTGCTCAAGCCATCGAACTATTCGATGATGTCGGGTTTTGATGCCATCAACTCATCCAGACATTTCTTACACTATCCAATAACTTACCAGTTCATGCCTTTACCACAAGTTCCTCATATGAAAGCATATTTGTTTCTATTGAGGTGTCTAAAAGGAACTATCAATATGTGCTCCCTATTTTTATCACAGATTCACAGTTCCAACTCCCTTAATTATTGTTTGAGCTTATATATTGTGATGCCTTAATCAAGTACCAATGGGTATTGCATGTTTGTCGGGAATTATTTGGTCAAACTATTTCCAAATCATCCATTGAAAGAAAATATCGAAACATAGATCTATAGCTAGTAGTGAGTTGGGGTATGGATTACTGGGTTTCTTGATGATCCGCACCAGCATATTCTCATTGATCTTCCTCTTCCACTGTGTTGTAAAAATAAGGCCACTTGCTACTAATTCGGTATTCTATGAACATGCATCTTCGATCACATTAATTGGATCCATTTTCATCCATGGACTTGTCCAAGAAGGGTGAATTGGAACCATTAATTCATATTCCTTCAACTTCAGCACCTTACTGAAACTTTACAAAGTGGAGCCAGCTGACTTGTGCGAGAAACAAACAAAATTGAGCTAGATTGAGCTCGTAATCAATGGAACATGATGAAGAAGATGGAGGGAAGAGAGGTTTTCTATTGATTGATTGAATTCGGTTACAGCGGGGGAATGTATTTATACAAAGGCATATGGGCCTATCTGTGTACAGGAAAGTTTGGGCTTAGAGCCCATCCCAACTGTATTACAAAGATGTCATCTCCTTTCACTATATGTCTAATACCCCTCTTCAAGCTGGAGTCTCTGCAACTCCGAGCTTGTCAAACACTTGTGGAAAGCACATTCCCGAAAATGCCTTAGTGAGAACATATGAGAGCTAGTCCTTGGAAGCAACATATCGAAGCGCAATCAGGCCCTCTAGAACCTTTTCTCGGACATAATGACAATCAAGCTCCACATGCTTTGTCCGCTCGTGAAATACGAGGTTCTTAGCTATATGTATAGCTTCTTGATTGTCATACTGGACAGGAATTGGTGTGATGCCAGTGACTCCCAATTCAGATAGAAGTCGAGTTAGCCCGGTTATCTCTATGCACACTCTTCTAATCAATTTGTACTCTGCCTCAGCTGAAGAAAGAGACATCGTCGGCTGCTTCTTTGATTTCCAAGAGATGAGGCTTCGACCCAAGATCACAGCATAGCCACTAACGGATCTTTGAGTTAATGGACACGATGCCCAGTCAGCATCACAAAATGCTTGCATCTTCGAATTACCCTAATCTAGATAAGAACAGAGACCGATGTTGAGTGCCTTTAAGGCACCTTGGCGTTCGCATTGCTACAGTGAAGTGCCTTTCCCCTGGAGCCTTCAAGAATTGACTAAGGAATTGGATAGCAAAGCTTATATCAGGGCGTGTATGAGTCATGAAGTTAAGCTTTCCCACCAATTTCCTGAATTCAGTTGGGTTAGCCAGCAAAGACCCTCCATCCACTACCAGTTTTATATCTGCAATTAGAGGGTTGGATGCATCTAGTGATGATTCACACTTGAATTCCTCAAGTGTTTCCTGAATAAAGCGCTTCTGGCTAACATAGACACCTTCATTAGTATGAATGAACTCCATTCCAAGGAATAGGTTTAGTTGGCCTAAGTCCTTGATCCTGAATTCAGAGTCCAAGAAAGCTCGAATGTTTGCAATTTCTTCTTCATCACTTCCTTTCATTAGTATATCGACCACATATACAACAAGATATGTGACTTTGTCTCATGGATTCTTGTTAAACAATGAATAATCATTCATTGATTGTGAATAACCCTTGTATTGCAGAGCACATGACAACTTAGCATACCATTGTCTCGAGGCTTGTTTCAGGCCGTATAACGACTTATTGAGTCAATAAACATGCCCTTTTGGAGCTGTCATGCCTGGTGGAACACTCATGTAAACGATCTCATGCAAATCCCCGTGTAGGAAAGCATTATTAACATCGAGCTGCACCATTGTCCATCGATTCTTTGCTGCAACCGCCACTAAGGTCCTGACCGTGGTCATCTTCACAACTGGAGAGAATGTTTTTATATAATCTATTCCCTCTCTCTGGGTGAAGCCTCTAACAACCAGTCTTGCCTTATACCGTTCAATCGATCTATCAGCCTTGTGTTTCACCTTATACACCCACCTACAACCAACAGGTCGAGCCCCTCTTGGCAGTGGAACCACTTCCCAAGTGTCATTCAACTCCAAAGCTTGAAATTAGTCATTCATTGCCCTCAAATTTGCAGACCTCTTGATAACTCTGAGGTTCAATCATAGGCTTGACATCAAAGAGATGAGCACTGCCCAATTGAAGTGCCCAATTGAAGTGTAGTTGTGATTGTATGACATCAAAAATGATCACGAGCATCAACATGTGAATAGATATAATCCTGAAGGTGACGAGGAGGAACACTCGAGCGTGTTGAACGATGAAGGTCATTAGCAATAGGAAGAGGAGGGATAAATTGAATGGTGAATAGGTGATGATTCAACAATAGAATGTGAAGGCCGAGGAGGTGCAGATGATGAAATAGGAGCTGAAAGCTCATCATCTAAATCACAACCATCAAGAGGATGGGGAAACATAAGAGCAACCGGTGGAGGAAGTATCCTTGTAAAGAAAGTGAGACTCATGGAAAATAACATCATGAGAAACTTGAACTTTGTGAGAATCTAAGTTCAAGACTTGATACCCTTTGGTTTCTGCAGGGTATCCAAGGAAAATGCAATGACTTGCCCGAGTCATGAACTTGTGCCTGCCTTGCATCAAAGTTGAGTTGTAGCACAAACAACGAAAGCTCTTGAGCTCAGCATACACAGGTTGCTTACCATTCAACACCTCAAAGGAACACTTTCCATGAAGCAATCGACTTGGAATACGATTGATGATATATGTTGCTGTTAAAACAGCTTTTCCCCAGTACTTAAGGGGAAGCTTTGATTGAAACATCAAAGCTCGAGCAACCTCCAAGAGGTGCTTGTTCTTGCACTCCACAACACCGTTTTTTTTATGGTGTGTACACACAAAAGGTGTGATGTACAAGTACTGTGGTATGAAAATACTCAGAAGATTCACAACTAAGGCCCATCTCCTGAGCATTATCCATGCAAATAGTCCGAACATGACAATCAAATTGATTCTTAACCATTTCCACAAACAATTTGATCACAGAAAGAGCACAATGCTTAAAAACAATATGGTGAATCCAAGTTGTCCTTCTGAAATCGTCAACGATTGTAACAAAATACCGATTACTATTATATGTCCGCACTTGAAACAGTCCCAGAATGTCAATATGAAGTAACTGAAAGAGTATAGTGGATGAAATCACCCTAATGGGAAAAGATAAATGTTGTTGCTTAGCACGAGCACACACCTCACATGGTATAAAAGTACTAACATCAATACCATAAACAAAGTGCGGAAGCTTAGAAGATGGCAAATGACCCAGGCTGTTGCTGCCATAACCTTGCTGTCATCAGGACCACAAAATTCTGTCAAGCTCTTATCAAAGAAATAGAGACCACGACTACATCGCCCAGGCATGAGAGGCTTCTGCCCCAACACCCCCTGCAACAAGCACAACTTAGGAGTGAACATCATTGCACATCCTGTATTCCTCACAAGTTTGCCAATTGAGAGAAGATTGCATTTGAAATAAGGCACAAATAACACCTCTTTCAAAACCAATTCATCGGCAAGCTTAACACTCCCCATAGTGTCCACTGTCTAAGTATAGCTAGTGGGCAAGATGATAGAGAAGGGTCGAGCAATCGGAGCTTGTGTGACAAACAAGGACTTGTCTATACACATTTGACTATTTGCTCCAGCATCTAATATCCAAACACTTTTAGACATATCAGAATCAAGAGTCATACCTGCACAACCTGCAAAACTTTTGCCAGACATGGCATCTCTGCTCTTCTGACTGTTAACATCCAACATATCCAGAAGTTGAGAGTATTGAGTAGCTGTGAGTTCAGGCTAACTCACAGTATCACTATCATCAGCAACATGAGCATCTACTTTCTTATTTTTATTGTTCTTTTTAGGAAAACCATGAATGAAATAACACCTATCAATTTCATGATTGGTCTTCTTACAGTGAGTGCAGTACAGACCCATGATTGGTCTTCTTACAATGAGTGCAGTACATACCCATCTTCTTGGATTAAGCCTCCACATTGCTTTTCTTGGCCTCAATAGAAAAGTACGATGTCATATCTGCACTAGCAACAACCTGATTCTGGAATTCTTATTGAGATTCCTCTTGAGAAATCATCGAGTATGCAACACTAACACTCAGCAATGGTTGAATCATTAACACAACACCTCTTGCTGCATTGTAGGAATCATTGAGTCCCAAAAGGAACTACATAAGCTTTTGTTCCTCATAAAATTTCAAATTATCTTTTCCAGATCCACATGTACACAGTTGAATCTTCTTCAGATTATCGAATTCATCCTATAGCGCTTTCAGTTTGTTAAAATAAGTACAGATCGAAGAAGTACCTTGATAAAAGGTAGCTAACTCCCTATGTAAGGCAAACATCTGAGCGTCGTTGACTTGGCCATAGCGTGACTCAATTTCCTTCCAGATCCCCTTTGTAGTCTCACCATACATCACGCTGCTGTGGATTTCTGGATCAAGGTTGTTGAGGAGCCATGAAGTGACCATGTCGTTGCATCTGTCCCAAACCTCCACTCTCAGATCATCATCATCAGGCCTTGGAAGTTTTCCATTTACGAAATGGAATTTGTTCTTTGCGCCTGTGATTTTTACAGATCTTCTCCTCTTTCCGAAATTCCTACCGTCGAAGGTTCCAGTGACAATCACAAGCCCTGGATGATCACCGAAGTGAAGGAACGGCGGATCTGTTGTCTCAATCACCAATTTGTTTCATGTTTCAGTTACCATTAGGCTTGTCCACGGGTCACGGGTCAACCCGTGACCCGGCGGGTTTGGCAGGTCATGGAGCCGACGGGTCATTAACCCGGTGAGTCCGGGTCAGACGGGGCAAGGGTCATGGCGGGTCACGGGTTCGGGTTAGGGTCGAGGGTTTTGCGAAAATGACCCGGCGGGTCGACAAATTTTTTAATTTTGATTTTAAAAAGGGCTGTTTTTTGGTAGAATTTAAAAAAAAATCATTTTTTTAAGAAACGGGTCAACAGGTTGACCCAGCAGGTCGACCTGTGACCCGCCGACCCGCCTATCTCACGGATTTGGGTTCGGGTCATGATTTCCCGACCCGTGACCTGTCGGGTCCGACCTATCAACCCAACGGGTTCGACCCGTGGATGGGCCTAGTTGCCATTGAAGCCGAGCTTTGATCTGGCTTCAGATGTGATGTGATCTTCTTCGTCAATGATCTCGAATCCTTTATCTTACAAAGTTGTGTTGCCGGAGCCGAACATCAACCCTCGTTTGAGAAAACAGCTTGGCGACACCGTGGTATTTTGGCTTTTTCGGGCTACATAAAATTCCGATTGAAGCCAATGAGCACTTGTTGGAAACCTATTTTAAGTGGCTACAACTTGCATGAAGGACACTTCTCCTAAATCAGCCTCGAAGATGCTCGAATTGGACGTTCTTTCCAGCAGCTCCAATATAGACATTTTTCCATGCTTTTATTTCTATCAAATAAATCCCACATCGATTATAGATGCTTGGGAGGCTATATTTTCATCCTATATATTGCTTGTAAAACTTTCATTTTAAATCAAGTCAAGTTTAGTTGAGTTAAAGGTTAAGCCACTAAATAGCTTCCTATGATTCCGGGTTAAGGATCGAGTTCTTGGTGAGAGGCTAAGAGCAAACCCTTTGGTGAGAGGCCGGGGGTGGCACCCTAGTGAGAGGCGAAGGTGTCAAAGGGTCGAGATCCTCGAAGTGGGATTTCGAGAGGATTGAGATCGAGTGTAGGGGATTCAAGGGTGAGAGGCCTGCGAATCTTGCTCCACATATCTTTTTTTTTTCAGTTCCCAACAATCCCAAAAATTAGCCCCACAAAAAGAGTGTTCGAAAGATCGAGCCTTGGTCGATCCGGTCCTCGGGTCTCGTCAAGTGGTATCAGAGCTAATCGACTCGAGTCCATTGAGCTTTCGATAATTGAGTTGTTTCTTCCTAGTCAAAATGTTCAAGAAGACAAGTTCCAAGCCTTTGTCCGAAGAGTACATCCGATGGGCCATTCGAGCCTATGATGATGGGTATCTTCATTGGAGCGACATGGATGGTGCTACATATGATGTATTTGATCAAGATCTTCGGAGAGATATCAAAAGAGAAGGGCTCGAGAGGATGAGGCTCGGCGTAAGAAAAAGGTTGAACCACCATGGCAAGAGATCCGCAAGCTTGCGGAAGATTCAATGCAACAAGTACGAGAAATGCAAAAAGTCGTCAACACATTGGGGTCGACGCTATCGAAGCCCAAAACAACCCCACCTCCGTCTTCAAAGACGACATCCTCTATGGCTATGGGCGAGACACTTGAGATTAAAGAAGGCAAGTCCAATGATGCTCCTATTGAGATAGCGAAGGTCAACTCTGAGCTTAAGAAAGATGAGGAAATCATCCAAGTTCCCAAGGTTGTGCTTTCCATGAAGGAGAAACGAATGCCAACCTACATGCCTAGATTTCTGAATTCCATGTCAAGTAAGTGGTTAAATTCGACTTCTTTCATTCCGTCTTGCTTGCCTTTCACGATTCAAGAAGAAGAGGGGATTCAAGATCCGTTCAAGGAAGAAGAAACATGTCCGAAAGAGTCTCTTGTTTCCATCACGGATTCGAGGACGAATCCTTTTCAAGGGGAGGAGGATGATGTGATCTTCTTCGTTAATGAGCTCGAATCCTTTATCTTACAAAGTTGTGTTGCCGGGGCCGAACATCAACCCTTGTTTGATAAAACAGCTTGGTGACACCGTGGTATTTTGGCTCTTTCGGGCTGCATAAAATTTTGATTGAAGCCAATGAGCACTTGTTGGAAAGCTATTTTAAGTGGATACAACTTGCATGAAGAACACTTCTCCTAAATCAGCCTCGAAGATGCTCGAATTGGACGTTCTTTCCAGCAGCTCTAATATAGACATTTTTCCATGCTTTTATTTCTATCAAATAAGTCCCACATCGATTATAGATGCTTGAGAGGCTATATTTTCATCCTATATATTGCTTGTAAAACTTTCATTTTAAATCAAGTCAAGTTTAGTTGAATTAATGGTTAAGCCACTAAATAGCTTCCTATGATTCCGGGTTAAGGATCGAGTTCTTGGTGAGAGGCTAAGAGCGAACCCTTTGGTGAGAGGCCGGAGGTGGCACCCTAGTGAGAGGCGAAGGTGTCAAAGGGTCGAGATCCTCGAAGTGCGATTCCGAGAGGATTGAGATCGAGTGTAGGGGATTCAAGGGTGAGAGGCCTGCGAATATTGCTCCACATATCTTTTTTTTTTTTTCAGTTCCCAAAAATCCCAAAAATTAGCCCCACAAAAAGAGTGTTCGAAACCTCGATCTTTGGTCGATCCGGTCCTCGGGTCTCGTCAATATGAGAAGAAGAAGAAGAAGGTAGATCTAGATGCAGATTTGCGGAAGCAATCCGAAAATGAGATCTACTGCTCTGATATCATGCGTGAATCAAACGAAATGAAGAATTAAGATGCAGGGAAGAAAGATTTTCTCATTACTAGAATTCTGTTATTTAACATCGGTTAATTAACATCAGTTAGAAAAACCTACCATGTTAAATAATTTTTTAACATCGGTCCCTAAAATTGAGATGTCGAAAACAAAAAAGACATCACCCTATTTTTTTGACGGATGTTAAAAACCTTTTTCAAAAATTATTAGAAAAGCGTCAAATTGTAAACTTGAATAATTTCAAAACCCGCGTACCAGCCACATTGAAAACCCGCTTACACAACCCCCGCTTTTTCCTTTCACTCATTGTCCCATCTTTGCCTCTCGTCTAACCCGAGCAAACGTTGCCTTCATTTGCTCCTCAATCCTCTTTGCTTGTCTTCCTCCATTCTTCACTTCCAGCCGCACCAGATCTGGGCAGTCCACCACCCCACCGCTAGCAGGCGAACTCAAAAGAGGAGAGCAGAGGCTGGAGAACTAGACAAGAGGATGCTAGAGGGAGACAAGAGGCGCACCCTACCACCCCACCAGATCTGAGCAGTCCACCACCCCTTGTGTATGAATTCTCTTAAACCCCTCTTTTTAGGTTTCAATTTTAGGGTTTTCTAAGAGGTTTCAATATTAGGGTTTTGTTTATCTGATTTTGTTGCCGATTTCTTGAAATTCAGAGATCTCCGTCTCTGCTGAAGTGGAGGAGTGGCTTTAGGGTCCACCAGGAAGTCGAGGAGAAGGCCAACGAGATCTCCATCTCTGCTGAAGAAGTAATGATTTCTCTTTTCTCTTACTTTTCCGATCTCGATTTGTTATCCAAGTGCTTGGAAAAGGTGATTTTGTTTTGATTTCGGAAAAATTGATTTTGTGTATTGCTTGATGGTCACCTTTTGCTGTATACTTTGTAGAAGTTCAACATCGAGAAATTGCAATTAGTTGAACCGGAGAAGAAGAAGATCAGCCAAGAGTATGAACGGAAAGAAAAATAACTTCTAATAAGGAAGAAGATGTGAGTTGCCTCCCCCAATTTCGTTTTTGCTTTAAAGTTTCGGTTTCGTTGTTTGGATCTGAATCTCGTTGACTTAACTGATTGTGGTGTAAAAACATTCTTAGCTTCATTTATGAGTCCAATATCTCTCCAAAAAATTCCTATAGATCTGATTGAACTTCATCTCCAATCAAATTAAATTAAATATGGGGAATTTCATGCAGAGAAAAACATCCAGCTCATTGGAAGGACTAGCTCCTTCCCTCCCTCTCTCTCAGGAAATGGCATTTGAATAAAAATCTTTTATTGAGGGAGAAAAGGGAAGAAAAGAGAGATGGGGAGTGAGCATTAAAATAAGAATTGTGGTATAAACAAAAAAAGGGAGGGTGAAAAGCATCTTACTGTCTTGCTACTTGTGACATCAGAGCCTTTCTTAAGGGGCTATTATAATTTTTAAACTTCATATGGACTAGAGAATGACAAGCGGTGCTAATTAAAACTGTTGCCTATAAATCGTATATATATATTTGTTTTGATCAATTATTGCTTTTGTTATCGACTTTATTGTTTCTCTCCACAGCTCTTAACAAGGATGTTGATCAAGATCGACTTCAACAAATTAAAGACTCTACAACTTAAAGACTTTATTGTTCTTTCTGAGGTTTGAATGACCATTCTTTTGGAGTTGATGTTATTTTGAAAGATTACACTTGAACTTGGATATTATATGCTCATACTGGACGGATCGTAAGCTTTTTGCTAGTAATTTCCTTTTTGTTTAATCCTTGCAATTGATATACGTTTTCCCCTGCCTTTGCTGATTGGAATGATTGAGTAGACCTGCAACTCATTTAGAATATGAGATATTAGTATTGCTTTTCAATTAATACTTAATACACATGTTGATACCATAATCTTCAAAAGTTGTCTAATCTAGTGTATGCTTTTGTGAGACTTGCTCTGTATTTTTTTAATTGTCTGCCTTTTTTGTTATTTCATTGGATATAATTTTAGTCTGTATTGGTTTTATTAAATTTGTTCTAGTTCAGTCCCTGTTTGTGAGTTTCTTCCCTATTCTATTTTTCTCGGGATTGAGGGGCTTTATCTGAATTTATCTTCTAACCAGTACAAAGTATCATTTTAAAGACTTCAACAAATAAATTCTCTTCCTTTTTTATCTGATCGATTCAAGAGACGAACTCTTTGTGCTACCATCATATCAGATTTTGAATTACAAGTTAAGGAACATACAGTTTTTTGAGAAACTTTCATTATATATGCCAACATGGACCTTAGCCAGGTGGAATGGAAGGGTTTCAGTTGGACCAAGCTTAGATATAGTAGCTTGTTAGCAGAAAGAGTTGATGCCGTTACATTGGAAATTTATACTGTCCTTTTGCCACTTCTTGCCGGGCTTCTCGAAAGTGACATGGGCAGGTTTATTGCATTATTATCTTCTCATCTTTTTTTTTTGATAATCTAGCCCCCTTCACTTGCTATATATGATTAGATTCAAGACCCTTTCTTTAGCCTTCTTCTCTATTACATGCATTTAGAAGTTTCATTGAAAATGCTCGTAAAGCTTGTGAGAGTATTTGGTTCAGTCATCTTTGAGCCATCTATTTATTTTACACTTTCTACCTATTGAACTTTCTTTCTCACTTGAACTTATATAATGCCAACACTCTAGGGTGGATCGATGCAACCTCTCCTTTGTTGAACTGGAAAGAGCAAAACGTTGTCTGCCATACCCCCTGATTTTTCCGATGGAGAGATGAAGGACGAGTTGTTGTTCTCTTTGGTGAGTTCTTACTGTTTTGTTTCATTTATTTCTATCTGTTTTCTTTTCTTATACTATTTTCAAAGTTCTATTGTGTGACAAGGACCAACACTACCGTGTTATTATGAAATTTCAGTTTAGTTGGTCTTGAAATGGATACCTTCTACCTCCTTGTTAGGGAGTCCAGAAGTCCTTGACACTTTATGCGTTTTGTTGGTGTGTATGGAGTATTTGTTGTAAAATTTGAATGAAATACCTATGTACATCTCTTTAGTTTCCCACCTTGTTACGTCTTTTTTTTTTATTTTCTTATTTATTTATAAATGATAACCTAGCTTTCCACAAATAGATTGAGCAAGTGTTTTGTGAAGATGATTTCTAGTAGTGTTAGTGTATTTTACTGCAGTTTGGTTCTATTACTAACGTCTTATTGTTGGATGAGGTGGCACTTGGTTTCACATGCTCTTTTTGCTACTATTATGTAAGTACATTCTATTTAATTTAAAGCCTATTAGCTCAAATGGTAGAGTATTGTGTTCAAACACAAAGATGCGGGTTCAAATCCCACATAGGCTACGATAAAAAAAAACCCGTAAATATGTTATTTCACATCGGGTAATAGCCGATGTCTTTCAAAAAAACAAATCGATATCTATGTGGGGGATGTAAAAAGTCAAAACGTTTTAACCCCCCGATGTCTTTGTATGTTATAACACCGGTTATATTTTATAATCGATGTTATAGGACAACAAAGACATCGGCTTTAAAAATATAAACGATGTTATAACATACAAAGACATCGGGTTCTGGCCGATGTGAAAAACTTTTGACTTTTTACATCCCCACATAGACATCGATTTTTTTTTTGAAAGACATCGACTATTACCCGATGTTAAATAACAAATTTCTAGTAGTGTCTATTGATTGTTTGAATTCGGTCACAACAGGGAGATGTATACAAAGGCATATGGGTCTATCTGTGTACATGAAAGTTTAGGCTTAGAGCCCATCCCAACTGTATTACAAAGACGTCATCTCCTTCCACTATATGTCTAACATCTCGATCATTTTATTTGTTACTTTCCATTAAGTTATACTCCGTCTTTTCGAAAAAATATGTTATTTACTATTAATGGTAACAACGGAATTGATCATTTTTCATTAAAAAATAGATATTTTATATTAAACAACCTATTTTGTCGAACGAAGAGATTTCTTTCCGTATTATTTATAAATTGATTAATTTATGGCGGATAGATTAGTTGCAAAATGTCATTATATTGAAATCATTGATGTCAATCTGTCATTACATATATATGAGTCAACTTCAACAAACAAACAAGCCCTATTATATATTTCTTGAACAAAATAGGCCACCTTACTATCTATACATATTTTTTTAAAGAATTAAAATTTTATATAATTATTTTGATCCTTTTACAAAATTATGAATTGTCAATGACATATTTTACTTAATGAATAAAAAATTATTTCAAAATTTTATGATATTAAATACTATGTACCATTCAAGTGTATCTACTCGATCTAAAAGATCATTTTGAAGACTTTATCAAGAAGATAAATGGTAGTATATATCGATTGTAAATTAAAATCTGATGTTTACTATATTTACACATATTTTTTAGATGTCAAAATTATATAAAATATTAAATTTTTAAATAATATTTTAAAAGAATTTCATACATACTTGTTACGGAGTATTAAATAAGAATCTATAAGGCCATGTTTATCAAGGGATACTACGGATACTAGGAATACTAATATTTTATTCTTCTCTCTACGCCACATCATCATAGCATCTCATTCTCATTTTTTCCACTTTATCAGTAGCATCCCTAGTATCTCAAAACCCATCTTTTCATACCCACTCAATTTACAAATATACCCCTCGCCAATAATTATTTCCATTATCGATTATATTATTATTAAAATAGTAATATTAAATTAATATTATTTATAAACGAAATAGTGCGAACTATATTTAATAAAAAAAAGCAGCATTAATTAAATAAACAAAAGGACGCTACAATAAAGACGCTACATAAACTTCAATTTTTCGGATAATATTTTGCATATTTATAATGAAAGAGATATATTTTTAATTTTTCATTTCATTTCTTACATTATGTATTATTTCAAATTCTTCCATATTTATAATTCAATTTTTCTTATAATATTTTGCATATTTAAAATCAAAGAGAATTTTTTTAAAAAATATAGTCAAATATATTCAAAATTGATGTCTACATGTAGATAAAAATGAATCTAGTATTGTGGTAATTTTTTTTTTACATTTATTTTTCCGAAAAATTGATTTTAATGGGTGAAACTATCTTCCTCCAGCAGTAGATCACCACCGTCCGTTTTGTACAGCTGGCGCAAATCTAGGGCTCCCTCCTGCGGACGAATCTTCCGGCGACACCTGTCCATGCCCTCCCCACTGCAATTTCTGCTCAGCGCTACTGTTCACCCGTGTATAACCTCTGGTATCGATACTCATGTAGTATTGTTGTAGTATCCTTCAACCCACTATTCCCTTATTTTAATAATAAAAGTCCTAGTATCCTTGTACAGTAAACCACTGATAAAATTGCCCTAAAAAGCAAATGTTAAAAAATTAGTGTTTTATATATATTTTTTATCATTCTAAAAAAGCTTATTTGATTAGTAAATGCTAAGTTTTAATTAAAACAGCAAGTATAATTTACCCTATATATCACTGTCTTGGGATTAATGATTCATAAGACCCACCATGGGCCAACAATTACTCTATATAAATCCAATTGAAAGTCTTAGACGTCTCAATAAATTTGATGTTTCCATTCAAGTTGCGTGTGCTAGCTATATGATTTATATTATAACTAATTAAATTAATCCCCAATTAATCATTTCATTTTGTGCTCCTTAACCCACACAAAAAACCCCCTTCTCGAACAGAGAGAGATAAAGAAAGAGAGGCAGATAATGTGTCAAAGGGTCAACACCAAAGGAAGCAAATACCCATGCTTGATTTCAGGCTTCACCCTTACAAGCCTCCTCCTCTTCTACCATCACCTCCACCTTTCTCCTATTGATCATGTCTACTTCTTCCCTCAACCATCGTCGTCTTCGTCTTCCGCTTCGTCCCCTTTGGCACTCCCTCCGACGTCAGAGGTGGAGGGTCAACCTTGGCAATCACCGGCCCCTTCCCCTTTCAGTGGCCTGTCATATCCTCTAGAGGTGAGTTTCTTGCAATCATGCTTTGCTCATCAGTTTGGTACTTCCTTACATTAATCATTAACGTACCTACTAGCTCCTGCGTTTATATTTTCATTTAACTTAGTTACATGAATGTCCGAAAATGTGAATGTCCGTAAATGCATCAGGAGGAGGATGAAACGCAGCAACAGAAGGTCAAAATTAAGATGGAAGATTTGTTGAAAGTAGAGAAAATTGAGAAAAGCTTGGCGGCTGCACGAGCTGCGATTCGGGAAGCGGCTCGCTCCAAAAACTATACGACATCGTTTGGGGTGGAACCGGTCTCTTTTGTGCCCTTGCCCCGCCTCTACCGCAACTGCTACGCTTTCTATCGGTTTTCATTCTCTTCTCCGTCTTTTTCTTCTCTTTTTTTTTTTTAATATATACGGTATATATTTGCCCTCTAATTAAGTAATGAGTTTTGCCCGTTTGTTTGGAATTGGATCAACTGCACTAATTGTATTATACAGTCCCTTCTTCCTCTTAACAAAAAAAAAAAAAAAGATTTTTAAAAAATTAAATAAATTGGTTGGGAGGGATCTAAAGAAAAGGATGATTAAAATCTCTTCCCTTGTACGTACCTCCGTTTGTTTAGTACGTACTTTTCCTTGTTTAAACAAGGACTGAGATGATGAGAATTATAATGATATTGAATATTTTAAAAAAATTGTACTGTAATCATTAGGATAATTTTCTGTACACAAGAGTTTAAATTTAGTCACAATAGATTTTTGTCCGTTAAAGGAAGCTTTGATTTACTAACTTTTCTAATATTATCGTTCTTTTTCCATAATAAATACCATTATTAAATTTTAACATAAAGGGAAATTCTGTTTGGTACCATTGAGTTTTTGTCAATTCTGGTTGGTGTTTCGTACTTTTTTTGTCCCATTATTACACCTAAGTTTTGTCAAAAGTTCAGCTTATGCTCAAAACTAATATTTTCTTATTTTTAATGAATAAAACCACCCTTTATTATTCATTTCTTCACAAAAAAAAACCCTTTTTTTTTAACATTGAACAATACTATATATTATTTAACTAAAATCAATACAAAAGGGACAAAATTATCTTCATTTTAAAAAGGAAAAATGACCAAGAATAATACTAATTATTTTCCTTAAACAAAAAATAATACGAACTTTAAAAATTACTAATTGATATACAAACTATATCAAATTAAACCAATTTTGATACCATGACTCTGGCGGCGGCGGCTGGAGGAGGTGTGGCGGGAGCCAGTGTAGGGCTTGCTGGAGCGGGAGTAGGCTGGGGAGTGGCCGGAGAAGGCGGGGAATGGTCGCCGGTGGCAAAGAGGTAGGTGGGGTGGCCGGCTCCGGAGGGGGGACGACGGGAGGAGGAGAAGCAGCCGACGGAAGGGCCGATGGGAGAAGAGCGGCGGTCACCGGTGGAGGGGAGGATGTAGGTGGAGGAGTAGAAGGAGGGGAAGAGGAAGTGAGAGGAGATTGGGTGGCCGGCGGCGAGGAGGATGCGGAGCTGGCCGAGGTCTGGGCACTGGGCAGAGACGCCGACGAGGTAACGGCGTAAGGCGATGAAGATGAACATTGAGCAGTGACTACTTTTCTTGATTTTACAAAACTTTCCCAAACTTGTTGTTAATTATATTTTTAGTTTAAATTACTTTTTCATTTATGAATTTCAGCGATGGTATCAAAATCGGTTTAATTAGATATAGTTTGCATACCAATTAGTAATTTTTAAATTTTGTATTATTTTTTTGTTCACGGCCTCACGGGTGATAGTTGGTATTATTCTTGATCATTTTTCCTTTTTAAAATTGTACAAAATCACATATTTTTTTCCGAAAATTTAATCATAAAATCACCCTTTTTTCCAAAAAATATTAGAACAAAATCACTACAATTTTTGAAATTGTACAGAAGATCTACTATTTTTTCATACTTTGCAAAAACAAAAAACACTAATTATTTTCCAAAACAATATTTAACACTTATTATTCAATCCAAAATAATATTTAACCTATAGCTCACTTACTTTAAACATTTTTAAATGTGATTGATCAATTTAACCAAATGCTCGATTAGATTTTTGTTGAAAAAGAAAAGAAAAGTTTATTGATTTCATTTCCTTCTCTTATAAAAGAAAAATATAATAAAAGATTAATAATTATTATTATTTTATTTGGTTTAATATATTCCAAACAAAATAAATTAATAACACCTTCCTTTATTATATAAGAAGTGGTTTTTGCATTTTTTTAAAGCATAAAGGGTGGTTTTACGCAAATTATGGTTTTATGAACTATTTTTTGTAATTTATAGGTTAACTATTTTTGTTCAAATAATTAGACGATGGATTTGTGCAAAGTTTTGTATGAAAAAAGGAAAATAAATTGTGGTTTTTTTTATTAAAAATGAGAAAATATGAATTTTGGGAATGAGCCGAACTTTTTACAAAATTCGGGGGTACCATCCAAATAGAAAAAAAGTGTGAGACCTCAGCTGGAATTGTCATAAACTTAGGAGCACCAAACGGAATGTCCTAACATAAATGTAAATGATTTATTATTACAAATTTCAAAATATTTTATGGCAAAAAATTGTAGAATAGTTAATAGATGTTTAACATTTTTAATAGGGCCCGGGTTACAATTTGGACAGTCAAAATTTTGTTAAATACACTAGTTTTACAGAACGTGAGAATCTAATCTTTTAGAACCTTCAGGTGTTACGATTTCACAAATCGTGGGGAATCTTAGCTTTTATAGAAAAAAAAAACTCAAGTGTCACGGTTCGGGGAGAATCTCATATTTTGAAAAAAAAAATCATAATCGACCACGGTTTAACAAAGAGTGATAATATTTACACCCATAAATTTTACTATATGCACCACACCTACGCCTCTTGAATCACACTCCTGTTCCTCCTGAGTCACACACCTGCCCCTCAAGAGGCGCAGGGTATTTTTATGTAAAATACCATGCGCCTCTTCAGGGGTAGTTGTGTGACTCAAGAGGAGCAGAGTGTATTTTAAAAAAAATATAAAAAGTGGAATATGTAGTGTAAATAGTAAATTTTGTGGTGTAAATAACATTGGATTTAACAAACTATCTTAGGCTTGCAGACCACACAATTTATACCCTTTGCGATAAATTGATCATTTTAATAAGGAAAAGCTAAATACACTTTTGATTTTTACTGGACACATCGCTTATCTTCACAACTCCTGGCGGAAAGGAGTTTGCTACCGGTTGAAAACTACTTTGGGGGTTGTGTCAAACACGCCCTTGTGAAAACTTCAAAGTCTGAAGAAAAAAAATGAAGATTAAATGTTCGGAGTCCCATACCTATATGTAAAAAACAATTCAAAATTTTTTTTAACTGAAAACAGTCGGCAACCTTGTCCAGGCTTTTTTTATTTATTTTGTGTGTGCCTTTTTAAGTAAATAAAAAAACTCTCATACAGTCTACTAGTAGTTGCGGATCGAAGGTTTTAGAAGTTGAAAATGGAGGTTTTCTTATTGAAACAACTAGAACCAAAATATATGTAACCACTTGGAACCTTACAGAAGACCACAACCAAGCTTTTATAGTGAAGCTTTGGCGCGTCTAACAACCCAGAAACAGAAATGGAAGCAACATAATTATAAAAGAAGTGAAGTGACCAAAATACCCTTATGCTAACAAGCTAACCCTCTCTACATACCCCCCTCAAGGTTGGCTTGGGGATGAGCAAGGCCAAGCTTGGAACACAGGATGTGATGCTGATGAGCTCCAAGAGGTTTGGTCATGATGTCGGCTGTTTGCAGTTGTGAAGAGACATGAGATGTGGCTAGGAAACCTTGCTGGATCAGTTCCCTGATGAAGTGACAGTCTATTCTTACATGCTTAGTCCGTTCATGGTATACAAGATTATAGGCTAAGCTTTGGGCACCTTTGTTGTCACAAAACAAACTCACAGGTAAGGCCAATTTGATGTGAAGATCAGATAACAGTCCTTCGACCCAAATGAGCTCACTAGCAGTGTAAGACATGCTTCTATACTCACTTTCAGCTGATGATTTTGAAACCACCTTTTGCTTCTTTGATTTCCATGAAATAAGAGCACCACCAAGGAAAACACAATATCTAGATAGGGACCTCCTAGTATCAAGGCAATTGCCCCAATATGCATCACTAAAAGTTGTGAGTTGAAGATCAGACACTGCAGGATATGACAAAGCATAATTGAAGCTGCCTTTAAGGTATCTGAGAAGGTAAAGTGCATCATTCCAGTGAGGTGTACGAGGGCATTGCAAATACTCGCTCAGTTGTTGAACTGTAAAGGAAATGTCAGGTCGAGTGAATGTCAAATAGAGGAGTCTCCCAACTAGTCTCCTGTATAGTTCAGGTTTCTCAATGGGATCTCCATCAGAAACAGATAGTTTTGTGCCTCTCTGCATAGGAAAAGAAGCAGGCTTACATTCTAACATGTTGGCATCTTGTAAGATATCCAACACATAACTTTTTCTGATTCAACAGAATCCCTTGAGAAGACCTTGAAATTCCCATACCTAGGAAATACCTGGAAATGCCAAGGTTTTTGATGGCGAAAGCAGAATGCAATGCATCTTTTGTTGAAGTGATTTCAGTTGAATCATTGCCCATCAAAAGCATGTCATCCACATATACCAGAGCCACAGTGAATGAAGAACCAACAGATTTGATGAACAATGAATAATCATGTAAAGACTGAACACAACCAAGCTTTCCCAAGAACTTAGTGAGTTCCAAATTCCATTGCCTGCTTGCTTGTTTAAGACCATACAGTGACCTGTGTAATCTGCAAACTTGACCAGGGGCAGCCAATTTATAACCAAGGGGTGGTATCATGTACCCTTCTTCATCAAGAAATCCATGAAGAAATGCATTGTTAAGATCCAATTGATGTAGATTCCAACCCTTAGCTGCAGCAAGAACCAAAACAATTCTAACTGTTGATAACTTTGCCACTGGAGAAAAAGTTTGCTTGTAATCTTTATCTTTGATTTGATTGCACCCTTTAGCAACAAGTCTAGCCTTGAATCTGTCAACCTCACCACTTGGCTTGTACTTAATCTTGTATATCCATCGAGATCATATTGCTTTCTTTCCTGGAGGTAAATTTGTAATTGACCATGTGGGATTTCTATCTAAGGCATCAATCTCAGCTTGCATAGCCTTCTGCCGTCTCTCATCATCTTTAGCCCGATGATAAGTTCTAGGCTCAAATGTAGCACACACATTGATCATGGATTGCACATAAGAAGGTGATAGGTGTGCTAGATTTTGAACTGAAAAAACTGAGACTGAGAATCAGATCTAGTAGGCAAATTGGAACAAATGTAGTCTTGGAACCTATGTGGTCTATGAATAGGTCTCTTGGGAGGCAGCAAATCATGAGCAACAGGACTAATATCAGCTGGACTTAACTGAGGAGACTGATTGGCAAGGATGGGAGTAGTACTGTCTGTGCCGGGGACCTCTCTTAGAGAAGATAGAGAATCATTCACATCAGCAAAGGAGTCAGATGGTTGCACATCTGTTGTTGGCCGGATTGGCAATTCCACATTATTATCAAAAGAAGTAGGAGAAACCAGTGGCCACCTATGATCATGAGAGGGAGAGATGTTTGTCTGTGATGAAGTCTTAGAAGGGAGTTGTGACTCATGAAACTTCACATGTCTACTTGTGATCATTACTTTCTTATCCATGTCAAACAGTTTGAAAGCTTTCTGATCAGAGGAGTAGCCCAAAAAGATACACTTCCTTGCCTTGACCCCAAGTTTATCCCTAACATCATTTGGTTGATATGCATAGCAGAGACACCCAATGATATGCAAGTTTTCAAAAGAAGGAAGTTTACCATGCAACACCTCAAAGGGAGATTTCCATTTTAAGACAGAAGAAGGTAGTTTGTTTATCAAATAAGTGGCACTTAGGACACATTCACCCCAAAATTTGATGGGAAGGCCTGCATAGTGCCTTATAGCACGAGTCGTTTCAATCAAATGACGTTGTTTCCTTTCCACCCTACCATTTTGTTCAGGAACCCCTAGGGCAGACCTTTGATGAACAATTCCATGTTGTTCAAACAAAGTAATGCAAGCATGCTGAGTGAATTCTGTACCATTATCTGTCCTTATGCATTTAACAGTGGTATGAAACTGATTTTTCACCAAGGCAATAAAAGCAACAATCATCCTCAACACCTGTGTCTTATCCTGAATCAGAAATACCCAAGTAGCCCTGGAATGATCATCAAGGATGGTGAGAAAGTACTTAGCACCACACAAAGAAGGCACTTTATAAGGGCCCCATACATCCATGTGCACCAATTTGAAAGGAAACTCAATAATTGAATTACTCAAAGAGAATGGGAGCTTGTGATGTTTAGTCATATCACAAGAATCACAAAAGAAACTACTAAGGTCACAGCGTTAACACAAATCCAAATGTTTCATTTTGGATACTGACAAATGACCCCGCCTGGCATGTATCAAATCCAAACTGGACACCTTATTACACATACTCTTAGAAGAGTTATTCAAAGAAACATCAAAGCAGGTATCAAGTTGAAATCTTCTTGACTGAACACCAGCATCACTATTAGCAGCAGCTCTCAAGTAGTAAAGACCTCCAACCTCATTTCCTTTAGCAATGTAGCATCTAGTGGTAAGGTCCTGCAATGTGCATTCAACTGCATTAAAACTAAACTCTAATCTCTGTGCCTTTAACATCTTTGACACAGATAGGAGGTTGTGTTGAAACTGAGGGACATACAACACATGTGTCAACCTCAATTTTGTAGTCACAACCACAGTACCAGCTTCCTTAACTAAGAAAGAGGTACCATCAGGCAGTCCAAGAGATATAATCTTATCCAAGAGATGAATCTCATGAAAAATGCTTTTATCAAAAGCAATATGGTCTGTAGCTCCAGAGTCTATAATCCATGTCAAAGCATCTGATTTGTTATTACCAACAAGAAAAGAGAAACTCATTATACCTGCAAAGTTGACAAAGGCATGATTGACTGAGGAATCTCCTTCCTCCATAGGAGCTTTGCCTTTCATCATTCTGACAATCTCATGAAAAATAGCATTCACCATGCTAGGATCTGGTTTAGCAGCATCAAATTCTAAAGGAGTGTCAAACTTTGCCTCATACTGTCGTCCTTCAGCATTAGCAGCAAACTTGCTAGTTCCACTTGAGCTACCTTTCTGAAATTCACCATCTCTTGGACCTTTGAACCACTAAGGGGATCCCACCAGCTTGAAGCAAAACTCTCTAGTGTGTCCTTTCTCTTTGCAATAGTCACACTAACGCTCATACTTTGCCTTCTTGAAATCATGTTTCATTTGCTCAGTAAGTTTCCCTTGAGTTGATCTGTTCCCCACAGCAAATACATTACCCTCAGTTTGTTCATTCCTGTTAAAATTCATCACACTCATCTCAGATTGCATCCCTATAATACCTTTTTACCTCTCAATTTGCACTGCCATCTGGAATACCTTGTTGAGTCCAGGCATGGGATCCATGGACAAAACATTATTCCTGAGGTGCTCATAGGCATCATTAAGTCCCATAAGGAACTGCATCACCTTAGCCTTATTGTCCCTTTCCAAGATCTTCTTCAAGATCAGACAACTACAGTGGCTAATTCCTTCACAACTGCACACAGGCAGTGGATCTAAAAGTTGTAATTCGTCCCAGATTCGTTTGAGTTTACCATAGTATACAGACACTGATATGTTTTCTTGCCTCAAGTTACCAATATCTCTCCTTAACTGGTAAATGAGCGGATCATTAGACTCGTAGAACCTTTCACGAATCTCATCCCACAGCTCTTTAGATGACTACACATACATTAAGTGTTCCCCAATTTCACTCGTCATTAAGTTAATCAACCAACACATAACCATATAGTCGGCTCTGCTCCATCTCTCAAACTCATCACTATCCTCATCAGGCTTCACACAGGCACCAGTAATAAAGCCTAATTTCACCTTAGCACCAAGTGCCATTCTCACTCCCCTACTCCAACTAGTAAAATTGGTTCCATTGAACAAATTAGACACCAGTTGCATACCTGGATGCTCTGAGTTGGAGAGGTAATACGGGTTGATGTGCGCATTATTCATTCCTTGAGCGAATTCCCCAAATTGAATCGGATTTGGCGCAAATTCCGGACCAAATCCCTGATTGGCTCCTCTTCCTGCTCCAAGACCTGGCGGCGTAACGAAGATTCCTCTTCCCGCTCCGATTCCAGCTCATGTGCTTCTATGACCAGATCCAGAACCTTGATTCGGCGGGACTCCATTGCCTCTTCTAGCCATTGCAGACAGACAAACAATTCACAGAAAAACGAAGTACAGTGATGAACACAGATCTCAAAAAAAAAAACAGATCTAGATCTCAATGAAATCCACTCGCTCTGATACCATTTTAGAAGTTGAAAATGGAGGTTTTCTTATTGAAACAACTAGAACCAAAATATCTGTAACCACTTGGAACCTTACAGAAGACCACAACCAAGCTTTTATAGTGAAGCTTTGGCGCGTCTAACAACCCAGAAACAGAAATGGAAGCAACAGAATTATAAAAGAAGTGAAGTGACCAAAATACCCTTATGCTAACAAGCTAACCCTCTCTACAAAAGGTATGTAATGTTGGCTGTTTGGCACGATGTCCAGTGTATTCCACAACCTGGTGCGGACCTTTTTTCGAAAAAAGTGACGCAGATTAGCGGTGTGTCTAATAAAAATTAGCGATCAAAATTGAAAACCCCCTCTAATATCAATTCAGTTTTAATATAATGTATATCTTATTGTGAGGACTTAAAAAGTTTAAAAAAGTAAAATTCCCATAGGAGTCACATGGAGATGGTGAAGAGGTTCAAGGTGTGGACGTACAAGGAGGGGGAAGCGCCGCTGTTCCACCACGGGCCCACAAAGGCAATCTACGGCATAGAAGGGCAGTTCATCGATGAGATGGACGGCGGGATGAGCGCATTCATGGCCCGCCGTCCTGATGAGGCCCACGCTTTCTTCCTCCCCTTTAGCCTCCTCAAGGTGAGGCAGTTCCTCCTGGACGGCTACACCCGAGCCCCCATGCACCGCGTCGTACTGGATTATGTCGACCTGGTTTCCCGGAGGTACCCCTTCTGGAATACAAGCCTCGGAGCTGACCACTTATTGCTCTCCTGCCATGATTGGGTAATTTCTCAATGGAGTACTGAATTGTTTCTCTTTTTGGTAATTCATTACTTCGTTAATTAACCCCATTTATTGAATATGAATTGTTTCTCTTGGTAATTCATTCCTTTCTTTATTTTTAATTGACTTTTATTATTCATATATAAATCCATACAATATTAATTTTTTACTCCCTCTCCCTCTGTTTAAAAATATAAATCTTTATAACCCGATTTCTAAAAATTAAAAAATATGGTAAAAATTATAAGTCTTATTACTAATAAGTATTAAATTATTTTTAAAATTTTAATATTTCACTGTATTTTTTTTACCTTTTTTTTTTAAATTTTAAAATCTTAATTAACTTATATTTTTTAATTGAGTTAGTATATATTATGAACCATTTTCAGGCACCAACCGTATCACAAGCTAACCCTGAACTTCTAAAACATGTTATGAGAGCCTTGTGTAATGCCAACATATCCGAAGGGTTTCACCCAATGAGGGACATTTCCATCCCCGAGATCAACATTCCAGGTGGCGAAAGGCTGAATCCGCCTGCCCTCCTCACAAGAACACGAAATCGAAGGATCCTAGCCTTTTTTGCCGGAGGGCAACATGGCTACGTTAGGACACTCTTGTTTGATAGGTGGAAGGAAAACGACAACGAGATTCGAGTACACGATCACCTCCCTAAGGGCCAAGACTACTTCAAGATAATGGGACAGAGCAGGTTTTGTTTGTGCCCAAGTGGCTATGAAGTTGCAAGCCCTAGGATCGTTGAGGCTATCAACGTCGAGTGTGTCCCAGTACTTATTTCGTGTAACTATTCATTACCTTTTGCGGACGTTCTTGATTGGAGCCAATTTTCGGTGTCGATTTCAATAGATGAGATACCGGAGATGAAGAGGATACTAAAGGCAATTTCGGATAAGAAGTACTTGAGATTAGTTAAGGGTGTGAGAAGTGTGAAATGGCATTTTACCTTAAATAGACCTTCTAAACCCTTTGATATGATACATATGGTGCTTCACTCCGTATGGCTTAGGAGACTTGACATCAAGCTTCCATTTTTTTGATGGCTTAATTCATGTTTTTTTTTTCCTTTATCCAATTCTTTCTGTATAGGTGGGCCAAGGTGGACATTCAAAGTTTTATGAACTTCTTTTTAAATCAATTGTGAATAATTAATATATATCTACATATATTTATATATGTACATATTGGATTAAAAAAAAAATACTAGTTTGATATTTGCATGACGAGTTTTTCGTCACATTCGTGGTTATAACACTTGTTTTCAGAGTCGGTAGGTATTTTTGCCTGAAAACAGTTTCCTGGCACTGACTTTCGGAGGAGGTAGACATTCTATTGGCTTGAAAATCCGATGTTATATGACCTTGCACTTTGCGATATTTGTTGGAGTTACTACATAGAGAAGTCGGTTTTGGGAGACACTTGCAATATTGTGAATATTGTAGATAACCATAACAGTTGTTATCCGCAAATATTTATTTTCTAAAAACTTATCTTTATCAATATCGTTTTTGATAAGCCATGATCTTAAAAAAATAGCGCAAACTTCCAAGGACATCTCCTTATGTATGGATCAAGCAAATTAATCCAATCTTACTGCTATATAAGGACGTCGAAATCTACACATTTTTATTGATTATTTTAGGTAGATATGGATCCGACGGAAATTAAGGAGATGTGAGTAATGTACTGATGTAAAACTATCTTATTGTAGAAAATTAAGGAGATAACTATCAATATCTAGCGGAATTTAAAGCGGGCGATGAACGCAAGCAAGTGGTTGATCATTCGCTTAAAGCTTATGAGGTTATTCCTATTTGACATTCATTCCAGGGGTCTGTATTCTTTTGTTCAATTAATTTCTATCGCTTTTAGGTCATTGAGCCCGATATCGGTTGAGATTGTTCAACTAATTGCAAATCTTCCTCAAATTGTCTGCATTATTATTTTATTTATGTGATCTAGAATTTGAGGATGGATAAATCTCCCATAATTTGAGGATATATATATTGTTCGATTAATTGCACATCATGAATTTGGGGGTGAATTGAAAGGGATAGAGTGTAATTGAAAATCTCTCATTTGAGAAGATGAAGATGTTTGGCCTATTAGCTCAATTGGTAGAGCGATGTGCGTATGCATAAAGAAGTGGGTTCAAATCCCACATAGGTTACATAATAGATAAGAATACAACAATCCCCAATTGTTAATCGCGCACATTACAATCTTAGTTATGTACTTTTTAACCGTAATTATGCCCTTTTCAATCTTCATTATTCACTTTGATTTGAAATTGTTATACGTAAAAAAATCGATTTCAAACTCACATCTTTCTACATACACTGTACCAGAGTTCTCTCAAAAGTAAAAGATCAAAATTAACACATAAAGCCCGTCGTGTGTCTCATTCATTCACTTCATTATCTTATTTTCGCACTTTATCATTTTATTCTTGCATTTTATCATTTTATTTATTCACTTCATAATCTTAATTGTGCATTTCATATTATTATTCTCCCATTCGTGGCATGTACATTTGGCCTTTCCATGGCTATCTGATTTGACTGGTCCTTGGCGTGCAAGCCTAATCCGGGTCCTTGCACGCAAAGCTTTGCCAACTAATTATTAAAAAAATGTTATATATATATATATATATATATATTTATTTATTTATATTACGAACCCACCCGAAAGGGTTAAACCAAACCCCGAAAGGGCGGATGTAGGTGACTCCGTGTTCCGGATAGTTCCTAGGAGAATCGTCTACACTGCCCACAGGGACTCCTAATGTACCGCTAGCCAGAAGGTGTCATCGCTTGGTGGTGCTTGGCATCGGGTTGTAGTCTACGTTGTCCCCAACTTATTAGGTTTAGGTTTGGTTTTTCACCTAGATTTGTTGTTTCTCAAATAGTACCTTCTTATTTTAGGTTGTATGTTTGTCGTTTCACCGTCTGCAGACTTTGTCGGCCACTCGATGTGTCAGGTTTGTCTGACCCTCGAATTCTTACATTATTTTAAAAAAATTGTATTTTACAATTGCACAATTGTATTTTACGTTTGCACAATTATATTTTACAATCGCACAGTTAAGGTTGTGCATCGATCTAAAACCGAACCGAACAGAGCCGAACCGAACCGAAACCGAAAATATCAAATTTTCAAACCGAACCGAAAGCATTAGGTTCGGTTTGGTTATTTACCGGTTTGGTTTGTGTTTGGTTCGGTTTTAACATGATTGAACCTAATTTTCATTAAAAAAAATAATTTTAAGTATACAAATACAATATACAAATATATATACATTGATACAAATAAGTATACAAATACGGTGTATATAGATAAGTACACAAATACAGTGTATATACACATGCAAATACATATAGACTAAATACAAATATATACACACTAAAATATATATTAATATATAAATATACAATGTATACACTGTAAAGTATAAAATATATACACTGTAAAGTATAAAATATATATATTAATATATACACTGTAAAGTATAAAATATATACACTATATATAAATACAGTGTATATATGTGTATATATACACAATATGTGTATACATAATAAGTATGTGGGTATATATAAAGTATGCAAATATATATACACTGTATTTACGTAGTATATAAAAAAATCGGATTAACACAAACCAAACCGAAACAAAAAAAAATGAAAATTCTCGAACCGAAAAACTTCGGTTAGATTCGGTTTGTGTTGGTTCGGCCCAAAAATTCGGTTTGGACCGAATCATGCACAACCCTACGTACAGTTGTATTTTACACTTGCATAATTGTAAAATTATTATTCTTGCACTGTCATTTTATTATTTATACACCATCATTATATTAGTTTTACTTTAAGAAAATGTCATATATTGTCAATAAATGAAATTTTGAACATTTGCACAATTGTATTTTACAATTGCACAACATAATGTTATATTTGCACAACAAAAAGTGATAAAAACGGAAAAAAAAGTGTTGCCGCGAAAAAAAGAAATGATTATATTTGCACATCATAAAGTTATATTTGCACAACATAATGTTATATGTTTATAACATTAATTTATATTTACACAACAAAAGTGCTGATACGAAAAGAAAAAAAGTGTTAGCGCGAAAAAAAAAATGATCGGGGAAGGGGGCACAAGGGCAAGGGGATGGGGTGGACATTTTGTTAATTAAATTAGACTCATTTACTTATAGGGTTCGTATGGGACGGGGTTAATAAACTGACTAAAATTATAAACATGGTAAAATTTATAAACTGTTGGTAAAATGTAGTTAAAAATTTATTACAAAATATAAACTCCGTATGGGACGAAAAAGTGTTTATTTGTAAAAAGTGGAGTTTATTTGGTTGTTATTAGGGGTATACTTGTCTTTTCAAATCAAATAAACCCCCAAAACCCAAAAAACCTTCAAAAAAAAGCTTTTTTTTAACCCCCAATTTTAACTATAAACTAGCTAAAATTAATTACCATACGCAGCTATAATCTAGACCCATTTACCCATTACCCATAAAAATTAGGCCCATTTACTTATCAATTATGTCTTTTTATACCTTAAGCTTTTTTACACCTTAAGGACATTTTACATTTGATTCAATCCCTATATAGATAGTTAATTGATAAAAAATATATAAATCAAAACTATTTTATAACCATGCTTACCAAATAAATTAATAGATAAATATTTAATATGTATTATTTTATATCTAGATTAATTTATTTTATATTCCCATCATACTTTGAAAGTTATTAGTTTAATTCCTACATTGTAAAATTCAGATTTATTTTATATTTGTCATATTTTTAATAGGTTTTTTATATATAGATAATAGATGTAATTTTAAAATCTTGTGTTAACATATTTCCATATACGGGATGACACATGCACTAGTAATTATATATAGGCAGTGGCGGATCCAGGACTTTTGTCAGAGGGGGGCTAAAAATTACAAAGGGACGATATGATCGATGCTTCTCGTTCAATAGAATCGATACCTCTCATCAAACTTAGCGTCAAAACTTTTCAAAGCTACATTCCAGGATAAATTGAGTCGAGGCTTTAGCTTCCTATTAATCTTATAGACAATTTTGAGGGTAAATGACCTTAAAATTTAGATATATGGTATATTTGATGCTAATTTTTATATCTACCCGAATTTTTTGGTCACTCAAATTCATTGAAATTGAATTATGAATTATATTGGGAGAGGACATTGAATCGTAATATTGAATGTACCCGAATCAGTCAGATTTACATAAATATCATTGTAAAACACCCACATATATGTTTGCATCTGGAACAACTAACAACTCATCCAAACCAAACTCTATCAATATATAAAATTCAACTTAATTAAAACTCCCTAATCTCAATCCACAAATTGATTCTAAAATCCACAAATTTACCCCAAATTGATTCTTAAATCCAAAATTTAATCAGCGAAATCACAAACAGTATCAAAATTTACCCAAATTGATTCTCAAATCCACACATTCTAATCTAAATTGATTGTCATCTCAACGAATTCTAGTTAAAAACAATCTAATTAAATGGTAGACGAGCAAAACTCACAAATCTATAAACTACAATTCCAAATCACAAACCACAAATTCATTTCTAACCACAACCATAAACCACAATTTCAAATGCAAACCACAACTTTATTTCACACAAATAAGAAACTCTAATCGAAATTTCTCCAAATTGATTCTCAAATCTCAAATCCACAAATTCTAATCTAAATTGATTCTCACTCAATCAATTGAACTTAAAAACAATTAAATTAAAAGGAAGAGGAAGAAAACTAACTACCTCTTGAAAGTGTAGATCAAAGGAAAGAAGGACAACAATGGAGATTGAAGAGGCGCCACCAGTTCGCCCGTGCGGGAGTGCGCAACAAGAGAGGGAAAGCGGAAGGCTGCCGGCTGGGTTGTGGTAGTCGCCGACCGGAGGTGCAGCTGGGAGGAGGCAGCGGCGACCGGCTGGGACTCAGCCACTCGGGGACTCTTCGCTCTCTGTGCGATTGTGCGTGTGTGAAATGTGTTCGGGCTGCTAAGGGTCTATATAAAAAGGGGGGGGGGGGTTTGGATGTTTTATAAAAAAAACATATGCAAAAAAAGTAGAAGGAAGTGGGATTCGAACCAGACTTGAGAGCAAACCCGCAATATACTTCATCCGCGTCCTTACCGCTGTGCTAAGATAGTTTTGTGTTCTCTCTCTACTTTACTTTGTATATATTATTAAAATAACAGATATATAAAATATTCCTTTACCTTTTCCAGGAGGGAGGGGGGCTTCAGCCACCCCGAACCTCCCAAAGATCCGCCATTGTATATAGGATTTGTTAATTGAAAATAATCTTTATATGTGAATGAAAACCTCGACGATCGATGGGCAATTTTCTACAGTTTTCCTTATATGAATTATTTTAGATGTTTTGTATATTTCTTGTTATTTTAGATGTTTTGTGTATATATATATATATTGTTTGTGTGTGTGTTAGGATAAGATAAAATTTAAAACCTCTAACCCTATATACAATCCGACACATAATTCGCTTAGGCCCAATCAAATATGAATTCTAATACTTAGGCCCAATAATATATTGGCCCTCAGAACTGGAATTGTAGACTTAATAAAACTAGGTCCAATTACATTTAGTCTGTGTCATTCAATTCCGAGCTTACGTGATTCTTGAGGCCTTATGGTAAGATCTTACCAAACCCTGAAAACTAGGGTTTTGACTTTCATCAACCAGTAAGGCATTATTCTCCGCTAATAAGGTCTTATCATCAAAATGGATTTAACAATCTCCTCCTTGATGAAAGACAAAACATGTGCACAGTGCACCTGCTTCCTGTCATAAAAATATACAACCCAACAAGCAGGACATAAAAATAGTGCAAGCATTATATAAGCAGGAATGTTAGATCAAAGTTTTTGAAAACCCTAAAAACCAAATAAGGATCAAAGTTTTTGAAAACCCTAAAAACCAAGTAAGGCCAGATAAACCAAAATAAGGCCTTACAAACCAGTGCAACAGTAATCCAGAGAACCAGTGCAATTGTACAATGCAGAGAGTTTCTCCCCCTTTTTGTCTTTCAACAAGAAGGGAAGAAGAAGTTCAAAATACCAACAGATAGTCTTAAAACATAGCAGAAAAGAGTTTTAGATCAGCAAAAGATAAGAATTCAGAAGTCATCACTCGTCATCAGAGATCTCCACCACTTCCTCGTACCATTCGCCATATCTGGGATGAACATCATCTGGTGCTCGACGACCTTGGAAGATCTTCTCATGCCATCTGTTCTTTGTGTTCAGCACTTTGTGATTCTTCCACATCTCAGCCTGCCTTTTTGCTTCATCATCTCGCCATTTCTTCACAATACCGTATTCCTCCAAAGTGAGGATAGACGGCTCAGGGAAGAGAGGTCGCATGATGAAGCGCTTGAGAACCTTACGCTCACAGTTGAGAAGGACATTCTGGGTGACCTCTTCTACATGCTTGACAGAATCTGCATCCAGTGGCATGATTGAGGTAGTGGCTCTGTATGACAGACCAGTGAGCATCAAGAGCTGATTCAGCTTCTCGTCTATAATCATGAGCCGCTGGTGAGTGTCGTTTTGTCTGTCCATGATGTCATCTCTGGCGGCATTCAGATCTTTCCTTAGAGCGTCGATCTCGACATCCATATCTTCAACCCTTTGCTCCAAATTGGGGTGATCACCCTAGGCCTGAGAGGGCTTCTTCAGAATCCAGCCACCGGCCATATTCTGTTCGATTCCCAGGCGTCTCCAGCAATCCTCGTCAATACGACCAGAATGTGTTACATGTTCTTCCCCTCGTGTATCAATCTCAAAGAATTCGAAAATCTTGGGGAACAGATTATCATAGGAAAGAGGTGCGGTCATGGGGATGTTGATTGTGTGAAGCATATATGAGACAGTCATATAAGGCACATCAATCTCATGCCCCGCCATGATCAAATAGAGGATATGAAGAAGATTGTCAGTGACGAGTTCTCGGGAGTTCTTCCTAGTAAGACACAACGAGCAAGAAGGGTGAAGACCATCTTTGCTTCGAGAGTAAGAATGTTGTGGGTATGTTTGGGCTTGGGTTTGAATGAAGAATTCGGAGGCACATGACGCACAAGAAATTCTTTCTGGGCTTTAGATAAACAGTAGGTCTTGGGAGGGTGAGCCTGAGTGTTCACATTTTTGGGTACCCCAAGAACGAGGGACAAAGAGGAGGGAGTGAGGGTAATTTGGCGTTGCTTAATCTGAGATTTGAGAGTATAGGGACTCCCTTTTCTCTATGGGCAGACAAGTTCACGAAGAAGAGTCGGGTAAGACGAGGGTAAGCAACAGTGTTGGGGTTCACGATGGTCTAGATATTGGAATTCTTAAGGAGATTGACACACGAGAGCCCTGTGGATTCCAGAAAATCCAGATCCACATGTTCGTAGAAATTCATGGGTCGATTAGCGAACCCATTTTTCCACATCCCGTCCTTAGTGTGATTTCCAAACCAAGAGAGAGGAGCTTCATTAATTACCTCGAAATTAGCAGGAGTCCGAAGGCGGTGTTGGGGCAAAACCTTCTTTGGAGAAGGGGGATTCACCTGTCGGGGATGGTTGCGTGGGGGAGGACGAATCTCCTTTCTGATCTTCCAACGACCAAGGGGAACCTCCTCTTCACTCTTCGACTCCGTTTCCAATTGCATGAGCGTAGCTTTGCCTTGATATTCCTCTTCGATGACCTTTCCCTTATAGTCGGGTGATCGGAGTCGATTGGATCCAGACCCAGGGGAGGAGATGGAAGGCCTTTTCGGTGACATGGAGATCTTGTGATGATGGAGTGATTTTGGGGAAGAGGAAGAATCGGAGAGGGAGAGAGTTCTGAGAGAAAAAAGCAAGTGTGACTTCACGGGTGGGAGGAAAGAAGTATAAATAGGAGAGAGGAAAACCCTTTGAACTCCCGGTACTTTAGAAATCCTACAAAATCCGTCCAAATCCTTAGGACAGAGAAACCACCTTTCAAATTTTAAAAAATAATAAATACATAATAAATGAAGTTAATCTGAAAAAAAACAAGAAAATATCAACAAAACTTTAAAACGATAAAATCGGAACTTCAAAGTAAATTCTTTTAGGTAATTATCTAAAGATATAATACCCAAGAGATTTGATCCATAATTTATTATTTTTGAAAATCAATACAAGACCGAACTATGAATTAGTAAGGCCTTGAAATGCCTTTCAAGATCTTGATGTAGGGAATAATATTAATATCATAAGATACAATTGCTCCCCCTACATCGATGCTTCTCCATTAAGCATTCCAAGTTCTAACCTGATGAAATTGAATCTATCTTCGGGTAAAGGTTTTGTAAAGATATCTGCAAGTTGAAGCTCAATAGAGATGAATGTCAATGACACATCACCTTTTCTACATGATCTCGGATAAAGTGGTGTCTTACATCGATGTGCTTCGTTCTTGAGTGTTGTACATGATTTTTGGAGATAGAAATAGCACTAGTGTTATCACATTTTATGGGGATGCCCTTATAGTTGATTCCAAGATCTTGGAGTTGTTGTGCAATCCATAGGCCTTGCGAACAACAAGCTCTAGCAGCAATGTATTCAGCTTTGACTGTTGAGAGCGCCACTGAATTTTGCTTCTTGGAACGCCAACTTATTAGGGATGACCCAAGCAATTGACAACACCCAGAAGTACTCTTTCTATCAACCTTATATCCTGCAAAATCAGCATCGGAATATCCGACAAGATTGAAGCTAGATTGATTATGATACCATAATCCGAGATCTTTAGTACCATTAAGATATCTTAAAATCCTTTTCACCGCTATCAGATGCGATCCCTTCGGATTAGCTTGGAACCTTGCATACATGCAAACACTGAACATGATGTCAGGTCTGCTCGCAGTAAGATAAAGGAGGGAGCCGATCATACCTCGGTATTCTTTTTGATTTACCTCTTTTCTAGTAAAATCTTGATCTAGAGAGAGAGAGTGGAGCTCATTGGAGTTTTAGCCACCTTGGAATCGATCATCTTGTACTTCTTGAGCAGATCTCGCGTATATTTTTCTTGGTTAAGGAAAATACCCTTTGAACTTTGATGCACTTGTAGTCCAAGAAAGAAATTTATCTCTCCCATCATGCTCATCTCGAATTCCTTGCACATAATATTTGAAAATTCCTTGCAAAAAAATTCGTTAGTGGCTCCAAATAGGATATCATCTACATAAATATGCACAACAAGGATATCCTTTTCATGGGTTTTGATAAAAAGAGTTTTGTCAATCAACCCTATTTTAAAATTATTTTCCAAAAGATATTTTGAAAGCCGCTCGTACCAAGCTCTTGGGGCTTGCTTCAAGCCATAAAGAGCTTTGTCGAGCTTATAAACATGATCCGGAAATTCATCATTTTCAAAACCTGGAGGTTGATCGACATAAACTTCTTCATCTAAAAATCCATTTAGAAAGGCACATTTCATATCCATTTGAAAAAGTTTTATGTTCATAAAAGATGCAAAGAGAAGAAGCATACGAATAGCTTCAAGACTGGCTATGGGAGCAAAAGTCTCCTCATAGTCAATACCTTTCTCTTGATTGTAACCTTGAGCAACTAGACGTGCCTTGTTTCGAATGATGTTGCCCCCTTCATCCAGCTTGTTTCGAAATACCCATCAAGTTCCAATAATAGATTTACCCTTCGGCCTTTCCATAACAGTCCATACTTTATTGCACTCGAACTCGTTAAGCTCATTTTACATAGCTATAATCTAGTTCGGTTCTTGCAGAGCTTCGGTGTATTTCTTGGGTTCTACAAGAGAAACAAATGCGTGAAAAGCACAAAGATTTCTAAGTTTAGAACGAGTTTGAACACCAGATGAGGGATCAGAAATGATATCCGAAGAGGAGTGGGACGAGGGATGTTTTAATTTTCTTCTTGTTGATCCTTGGTTAGATGTTGCAGCATCATGAATTGATGGATAAGGCTCCTGAGGTTCAGGAGGATTCGTAGGATATGGCTCCTAAGGTTCGGGAGGTGTTTCATCTTCAACATTGGTTTCATTTGTAAGGCCTTGAGACACAGTTCCAGGGCCTTGTGATAGCTCAATAAGGTCTTGAAATGACTCCTGCATATTTCTGGATTTGCTCTTCTCTTGAACATTGGCTTCTTATTCTAATTCGTCTTCCTCATGGATATTCAAGTTAAGATCTGCAAAACCTTCACTCAAGGTATCGTTATCACTTTCATCAAATAATACATGGATACTTTCTTCGACTACTTTGGTACGTTTATTGTATATTCGATAAGCCTTGCTTTGAGTCGAGTATCCAGGAAATATACCTTCGTCGCTATGTGCATCAAATTTCCCAAGATTATCCTTAACATTTTTATGCACGTAACACGTACATCCAAATGGTTTAAAATAAGATATACTTTGTTTTCTTCCTTTAAAAAGCTCATAAGGAGTTTTCTTCAATATTGATCGAATTAAACATCTATTGAGAATATAATTTGTTGTGTTCACAACTTCTTCCCAGTATGACTTGGGCAGGTTATTCTTTAATAGCATAGTCCTTGACATTTCCTCTAGGGTTCGATTCTTTCGTTCCACAACTCCATTTTGTTGAGGCATCCTAAGAGCTGAAAAATTGTGAGAAATATCATATTTCGCACAAAATAGGTCAAAGTTTAACTGATCAAATTCTCTACCATGATCACTTCTAATAGAAACGATCGGTAGATTTTTCAAGGTTTGTAACTCCTTATAAAGTTTTGAAAAATAAAACAGAGTTTCTGATTTATCTTTTAGAAAGAAAACCCAAGTAAATCATGAATAATCATCAACAATAACAAGTATGTATTGCTTGCCTTTTGGGAGATTTAACACGCATAGGTTCACAAAGATCCATGTGTAGAAGCTCTAGAGGTCTAGTAGTACTAACGACCTACTTCTTCTTGAAGGAGCTACGAGTATGTTTACCTCTTGAGCAGGATTTGCAATGTTCGTCTACCTTGAAATTTAAATCATGAAGGCCTCGAACAAGATCCTTTGAATGGAGTTTACCGAGAGTGTGCATACTTATATGTCCAAGCCACCTATGCCACACCCTTGGAACCTCTGATAAGGCCTTGAGACATTTCAGATTAGAGCATGAAATTCGATCAGTATTTACAGCATAAATGTTAGAATCTCGAAATGGAGTAAGAACAATATCTCCCGTTTCTTTATTTTGTACGACACATTTCTCCTTGTTGAAGCTCACAAGATTGCCTCTATCATAAAGCTATGAAGTAATAAGAAGGTTGTATTTGAGGCCATCAACAAGATATACATCTTTAATAAAATTGTTTGGATCAACACCAATGTTAACAATACCGACGATGTCACACTTTCTTTTGTCACCAAGAGTTATAGTGCCACTGGATTGCTTCTTTAGATGGTTGATGTGCGATATATTCTATAGCGCATTTAGTAGTTTTTGTCATCATTTACATGTCATTGTGAGAGATATTTGTATGAACCTGGTGATTCGGAACCTGTTGAAGAAGTTGAAGAAATCATAGGATCGTGCAAGTTATAGAAGAGTTGAAGTGAAGAAATTCGGAAGCAGCTGGAATCTGGTGAGCTGGCGCGGCCGCGCTGCTACTGACGCGCCCGCGCTGCTAGGAGGGAGTACCTGCGTCGGCGCCTCAGAGAGAAGTAGCAAGACACTCACTGACGCGCCCGCGTTGCTACTGGCGCGCCCGCGTCAGTCCCTGGAGACGGATTCTTATCCGATTTTCCCCTATCTTATTAGTTTTTAATATTATATTTTTACGGGATTTTAAAACCCTTTAATTAGGTTATATTATTTCCGAAGGGGGCAGTTTTAGTTTTCAATTTAGGTCATTCTTCCAGAGACGTATTTTTCCCTTCTTCATCTCACAAACCCTATGGAGAACTAACTCTCCTTTGTTGCACTTGGTTCTTTGAAGCCTTCGATTGATTTGGTTGTGAGTATTCTGCTCTTGTTCGTCCTTTGTTAATTGTTTCGATCTCCTGAGCTTATTGCTTGATTGCTTATTATTGGTTAATCTGGATTGATCACCTAGGTTTATCGATACTAGTCATATTGCTAGGGTTTCCAATTACAGGTTTGGGGTTGTAGATTCATTGTAGCAAACACAATCATCATACGCATGTTGCTTGTGGTAGATTGTGAAGGAGATTCGATTACAGGCTATTTTAACGGGTTGTTAGAATCGCTTGTATCTCATTATAATTCATGTTTGAATGCTATCGCTTTATTATTCGGTGAAGGTTTTCCCTTGTAATTTGGTGATAAGTGCTTTTAGGACTGGTAGGACTAAAAGCTATTACACGATCTGAATTGAGAACAATTACTGGACATTAGAACTTGAGACTCATAGAATGCGATGATGAACCATCTCAATTTTTGTGCGGATAATTACCTGGTGTGATACTTTTCCATCATATATTCGCAACCTTTATTTGCAACTTGTTCTGTCACTATCGCTTACACACAAAACTCCCCCTTGAATCGGTTACTTTTGGGTAATAATACTTGCTCTTACAATTGATTCTGTTTCCCAGTGGGTTCGACCCTAACTTACCTACTATACTTGTTATAGTTTGCACCTCAGGAATTTACTTTGATTTGGCATAACGACCTTAGGCCTGTCAAATTTGGCGCCGTTGCCGGGGACACATTGTGCAAAATCGAGCACAAAAGCACGCCGGAGTCTGGCGCGCCTGCGTCGATTCCTGACGTGCCCGCGCTGAGTACTGGCGCGCCCGCGTCGATCCCTGACGTGCCCACGCTATTAATGACTCCTGACTTCGATTTTTGCAAAGTAAATTCTTCCGAGCATATTCTCTCCCCATCTCAGTCCGTTCTAGGACTTCATTCTGTAAACCCTTGGTACCGGGACATTGTGAACTACTTAGTTTGTGGGGAATTTCCACCGGATCACACCAAGGCTCAAACGGAGAAGATTCGAAGAGAAGCAAACCACTATGTTTGGGATGACCCCTACCTTTGGAAACATTGTGCTGATCAGGTAATTCGTCGTTGTCTTCCAGATAATGAGGTACGATCTGTTCTTGAATTCTGTCATTCTCAAGCATGTGGGGGACATTTTGGTGCCAATAAAACTGCTAGAAAAGTGCTTGAATCTGGATTTTATTGGCCACATATTTTTAAGGATGCTTATTCCTTCTGCAAGGTATGTGATAGGGGTCAAAGAATGGGGAATATCTCTCAAAGGAATGAAATGCAACAATCATCGATGATTTTTTGCGAAATCTTTGATGTTTGGGGCATTGACTTTATGGGACCTTTTCCTAGTTCTTGTGGGAACTTATATATTTTACTTGCGGTGGACTACGTTTCCAAGTGGGTGGAAGCGAAGGCCACCAGAACTGATGACTCTAAAGTTGTGGCAGGGTTCTTGAAAAGCAATATTTTTGCCAGGCATGGAATTCCTAGAGCGCTGATTAGTGACAGGGGTACCCATTTCTGCAACAAAACTGTGACTGCCGTGCTGAAGAAATATCATGCCACACATAGAGTTTCCACCGCATACCATCCACAGACGAATGGCCAAGCAGAGGTGTCCAATAGAGAGATCAAAGCCATTCTCGAGAAGACTGTAAATCCTAACATGAAGGATTGGAGTTTGAGACTTGATGATGCATTGTGGGCTTATCGCACTGCTTACAAAACTCCAATTGGGATGTCTCCTTTCAGACTTGTCTATGGTAAGGCATGTCATCTTCCTGTTGAGCTGGAGCACAAGGCTTGGTGGGCAGTGAAACAATGCAATATGCAGAGTGACGGGGTTGGAGAACACAGGAAGCTACAGTTAGGCGAGCTCGAGGAGTTACGTTTGGACGCCTATGATAATGCTGCAATTTACAAGGCGAAGACCAAGGTATGGCATGACAAGCACATCCATAGGAAGGACTTTAAAGCTGGTGACAAAGTCCTACTTTTTCAGTCTCGCCTGAAACTCTTCGCTGGGAAGCTCAGGTCAAAGTGGGGGGGACCATACATTGTTGCTGAAGTTTTCCCACATGGAGCTGTAGAGTTATATGACTCAAATAGCCACAAGAAGTTTAAGGTAAATGGTCAAAGGCTTAAGACATACTATGAAGGGTTCCCAAAGGAGGCTATGGATGAGTTAGTTTTGGAGGAGCCAAATGCAGAGTTAGAATAATCAAAAAGGCTTAGTCGAGCCAGCGACATGAAACAAAGGCGCTGCTTGGGAGGCAACCCAAGGTATTGCATTCTTTCCCTTAACTCGATTTTATTCTAACTTGTAGGTAATAAAGAAGGAGTTTCTGGTGACGAATTGCATCCGCATTTCGGACCCACTGCTTCCGCAGTGTTAATTTTCTGTCCAAAAAAAAAAAAAAGACCACGGGCTGGAAAACCCACTTCGGGCCAGCCCGCCATCTTCAAGCCCCATCACCATCCCTCAAATACCACCAAAACCCTACCCTTCCCCACACCCACACTCACAAACACCCCTCCACCCCTATTTCAGCTGGGAACCCTCCACCAAGATCCCTAAACACCATCCCCCTTACCCCATTGTCCTTTCCTTTCGTCCTCGGCACCGGGGAGAGGCTCAGCGTCGACAACCGCTTCCGACGATTTTCGAGTCTGCAGAAATCACAGACGCGGCCGCGCCATCTCTCCAACGCGCCCGCGCCTGTCAGACTTACGAACCAAGAGGCTGACACCACCGACGCGGCCGCGCCACTCTCCAACGCGCCCGCTCTCTCCAACGCGCCCGCGCCGTATTCCTGACGCGCCCGCGTCGGCCTCCTGAGCCGAGCCTCGTCTGTTCTTTGTGAGTTCTTTCCGCTGTCCTTATTTCGATTCGGATCTAGTCTTATTATCTGTCGAATATGAGTTCATCGGAGGAAGAGGTGAGTCGATCTGATGAAGAGTTAGATTTGTCTGAAGAGGAGTGGGCTATTTATAATAAGGTAAACTGTGTCAGTTCTACAAAATATCTGCATAGAGAGACCCTTCAGAGACTTCAGATGCTAGATTGTATGCAGAAGTGTTTAGCTCACGCTGGTATTGGTGAATTTTTTGAGTTGAGAGCTGTAGTATACCCAGAACTGTGCAAGCAGTTTCTTGCGACATATCAGCTGTCCCTTGGGGAAAACAGAATTAGAGCGGTTTCTTTCAGGTTCAATGGCACTACCTACAGGATTTCTGCAGCAAGGTTGCGAGCTGCTTTGGGGATCACTAGAGCCCCAACTGATGGGTGGGTGACAGCCACGACCGACACAGACCTCGTTGCATTCTTTAGAGCGGTATCTGGAGAGGAATTCTTAACCAGTAACGAGTACAATAGTAGGATTACTCATCCTGTCTTCCGTATGTTATGCAAGATCGTCGCTGGGACATATTTTGGGCTGACCACAGATACCAAGCTCTCCATGACACACCTGAGGTTTGCTTACAGCGCTGTGCCTACTGCAAACTATACTCCTGACTGGCTTAGGCTCTTCTTCGATGGGCTCGACAGGGTCAGAAGGGATCGCAGTGCCGCTGGACCAGAAATGGTCCAAGGCGGACTTATTACTCGGGTAGCCATTGCTGCAGGCGTTGAGCCAGGTGGTTTGCAAGAGCTGGAGGAGCAGGTCATAGCAAGGACCTACACAGAGGAGTATCTGCGGAGGTGTTTGATGCTTGACACTGCGTCGGATGGGGGAACCATTTGGTGTACAGACAAGAAGAAAGAGCATCAATTCAGGCTCCCTAAGCCCCTTCCTTGGTCTGAGACTTGGACTGATTGGTATATTGAGGCTGATTATTTTCCGACATCAGTTCTGGGTAGACGGCGTCGCCTAGAAGTCGGTAGCAGTAGTGGCACAGCTGGAGCTGCCACGATTGAGGATGCGCCTGTGGCTCCGCAGGCTTTTGTTCAGACAGATACTCAGGGTTTCGCGCAGAACCCACAGCAGGAGGTACCTGCTTATCATACCCCGTCTCACGGTTGGGATTCTCACCCGACATATCAGAGCCAGCAGGATTCACATCAGTGGGCCCCTTGGCCCCCACAAGCTTTTCAGGATGCTCATCAGCAGCCTCACCAGTGGGGCTACCTGGTTGACCAGATTGGCCTTCTGCGCCAAGACGTAGGGAGTTTGACGACGATGGTTCAAAACCAAGATAGAGTGTAGAACCAGATTCTCCACCAGCAGGCCGACATCCTAGAAGGCTTTGGCGATTTCAGAGGTATGAGGGAAGAGCTTCGCCGCATGCGAGAGGATTACTCTCGCCACTATCCACCCCCTCAGTGAGTCCTTCTGTTTCCTTTCTCCCTACTTATTTCTGTCTTCTTTCACATTGAGGACAATGCTTCATTCAAGTATAGGGGAGGGAAAGGATTTACATATCTTGTACATATTCATTTCCGCATTATTTCTGTACAGATTCTGCACTTGTTATTGTTAAAAAAAAAATAAAAATAAAAATAAAAAAAATAAAATGAAAAGAGGCAATCAAAATCCTAGGATGAGTTGAAAACCCGAAAGGGCGACTCAGGCAAAAAACAGGTAGTCTGGCGAGCCTTAGGCTTTGGCAATATGAGACTTGAGGGAAGTGAGAATGTTTATGTGAGTACCATCTTTGGAAAAAAAAAATGAGTGGCTTGGTGAAAACCCCAAAAGGGCGCCTTGGCAAGATGAGCGTTTAGGATTGATCTCTTGGCGAAGGCGACATAAGAAGTGGAGTGATAAGGAGGTTTTCGGGTAGGCCACTGGGAGCTATAAGGTGTAGATGGTTGAGATATAATTGTAAGTCTCATTTCCTATTTTGATTGTCTTTTGTGCTGATTGTTGAGATGGTGAAAACTACTAGTACTTAGTGTTCATTTTCCTTGTATTGTCTGTGAACCTTTGAGATTTATGGCGAGAGTAGGCTTAGCTTCTATGCTTACTCGGGACGAGTAAAGGTTCAAGTATGGGGGAATTTGATGTGCGATATATTCTATAGCGCATTTAGTAGTTTTTGTCATCATTTACATGTCATTGTGAGAGATATTTGTATGAACCTGGTGATTCGGAACCTGTTGAAGAAGTTGAAGAAATCATAGGATCATGCAAGTTATAGAAGAGTTGAAGTGAAGAAATTCAGAAGTAGCTGGAATCTGGTGAGCTGGCGCGGCCGCGCTGCTACAGACGCGCCCGCGCTGCTAGGAGGGAGTACCTGCGTCGGCGCCTCAGAGAGAAGTAGCAAGACACTCACTGACGCGCCCGCGCTGCTACTGGCTCGCCCGCGTCAGTCCCTGGAGACGGATTCTTATCCGATTTTCCCCTATCTTATTAGTTTTTAATATTATATTTTTACGGGATTTTAAAAGCCTTTAATTAGGTTATATTATTTCCGAAGGGGGCAGTTTTAGTTTTCAATTTAGGTCATTCTTCCAGAGACGTATTTTTCCCTTCTTCATCTCACAAACCCTATGGAGAACTAACTCTCCTTTGTTGCACTTGGTTCTTTGAAGCCTTCGATTGATTTGGTTGTGAGTATTCTGCTCTTGTTCGTCCTTTGTTAATTGTTTCGATCTCCTGAGCTTATTTCTTGATTGCTTATTATTGGTTAATCTGGATTGATCACCTAGGTTTATCGATACTAGTCATATTGCTAGGGTTTCCAATTCCAGGTTTGGGGTTGTAGATTCATTGTAGCAAACACAATCATCATACGCAGGTTGCTTGTGGTAGATTGTGAAGGAGATTCGATTACAGGCTATTTTAACGGGTTGTTAGAATCGCTTGTATCTCATTATAATTCATGTTTGAATGCTATCGCTTTATTATTCGGTGAAGGTTTTCCCTTGTAATTTGGTGATAAGTGCTTTTAGGACTGGTAGGACTAAAAGCTATTACACGATCTGAATTGAGAACAATTACTGGACATTAGAACTTGAGACTCATAGAATGCGATGATGAGCCATCTCAATTGTTGTGCGGATAATTACCTGGTGTGATACTTTTCCATCATATATTCGCAACCTCTATTTGCAACTTGTTCTGTCACTATCGCTTACACATAAAACTCCCCCTTGAATCGGTTACTTTTGGGTAATAATACTTGCTCTTACAATTGATTCTGTTTCCCTGTGGGTTCGACCCTAACATACCTACTATACTTGTTATAGTTTGCACCTCAGGAATTTACTTTGATTTGGCATAACGACCTTAGGCCTGTCAATGGTGAAAAAGAGATTCTTTTCCACTCATATGCCTTGAGCAACCGCTATCCATTATCCACTTTTGATCCTTAGTCTTGGTGATATCCTACAAAACATAAAACCAACCTTTCCGGCTTGACCAATAGACCGATTTGGATCCATTATGGGGGTAAACCATATTTGGCAACTTTGTCCCTTTAGGAACCCAAACTTGTCTTATCCGTTCATTTAAGCGTACATGAAATGTGTTTCGAATGATGTAAGGATCCGTTCTCATATAAGGACACGTTTCTTTTAAATGACCTTTTTTGCAACAAAAGAAGCAAGTAGGAGATCTCCAACTTCCTTTTGCCTTGACGAACTTGGTAGTAGGCTTGACAAAACAATTCCTGTTGTATCCTATACCACTTCGGTTTAAGAAAAGTTGTTGTTCTCCAAGCATCTTGTCGAGAGTGGCTTTGGATCTAGTAAAATGCACCAGGGCTGTTTGTTGCTCTCGACATTTTTCAGATAATTTCACTTTTTCATTCTCAAGTCATTGTTATGAGCCTTAAGAGATGAGAGGTTTGCCTTAAGTTCGGAATTTTCCGATCGTAAGGCCTTACCCTCAATGATAAGATCTGAGTTTTTACTGTCAAGATCTTGCAATTTCTACGACAGCTTCCTTATGCATACTTCTTGATCCATTACCTTCTCTTTCAAGGTGTTGATTTCTTTGTTGCAATTTTCTTCATTAGAAATGATGTTTTTTAGAAATTCTGATAACACATCCGTAGGACTAGATAAGAGCTCACTACTAGAATACTGCAATTAGACATCATGTGATTTAAGTCTATAAAAAATTCAACAGATGTTAAATTAATCTATTACATCAAAAAAAAAATTATGATGTTTAAAACAGTTTTTACAATGGTCAAATATATGGACAGATGTGAAATTATTAGTTCTGAAAAATACAAAAACGCGCCTATCTAAAAGGAAAAGGCGGGATGAATACACCTAGAAAAAATTTGGAGCCCGGGCTTTCAAATTTTAAGCCAATGTTAACCCTTTTGAAAAAAATTGGAGCTTCCTTTTTCAAATACTAACACTTAAAAAATCTGACCTACGGTTTCTTTAAATTTACTAACCCAAGACATTTCTCTCTCCCCTCACATTCAATCACCTAACCTCATTCTACGACTCTCCAGATCCAAGCCCCCAACTACCCAACTCCATCTTCACCTCTCTCTAGATTCCGGCGACCGTCCTCCTCAATTCAGTACTGCCTTCCTCCTCCGACATTCATCTCTCTAAAGCCCATCTAGACAACGTACGAACCCGGCTGGTGAGAAAATGGATGGGAGTTGAAGAACCCTAATCGCCGACTCTTTTAGGTATCTGGCCTCCTTCTCAGCTCTCTATTCTCCCAGCAGCGGCTTCTTTCCTCCGAGTTCGGCCTCCTTCTCTTGGTTCTGGTCTCCCTTTTGCCACCTTGATGCCTCTGTCACTGTGTTCAACCCTAACAGGTCGCCGTTCTCTCGTGAAAACCCAATTCGTGCTCCTTTCTTGTTTTGCTCAAGTTTTTTACAGATCTATATTTCTAATGTTCTTAAAGTTTCGTTTTTCTTTCATTTCTATGTCTGAATTTAGGGTTTCTACCATGGATGTCGAGCACCAGATCTTGATGAAGCTCCAATTAATCGAGAAACTTTTGATCCAGCAAGGCTATATCTAGGGGAAAAGAAAAGCTCATAAGGGTTATGATATGGAGAAGGCGGTTTGGCGATGGTCTGAGTTAGGGTTCTTGTTGTTGTAAGGTATGTCTCTCTCCGTTCCTATTGTTGTTCTCGGTTTACAAGGTGGTGGAGGATGTAGATCTGGTAGTTTTGGGTGAGAAGAGATGTTTGACGATAATGTTTAGGGTGGTGGAGGGTCTAGATCTGGTGGTTTCAGAGCATCCTTGTGTTCCCTCCCTGAATTTGCTAGATACCTGAATTTTGTATGTTTAAATATATGTTCACACGTTCATATTTTACTAGAGATTGAGATAAACTTCTTAGGGTTTATTTAAATATATCTTCACAATCTCCAATTAATCGAGAAACTTCTTAGAGCATCCATGTGTTCCCTCCCTGAATTTGCTAGACACCTACAACCTATAAAAGCATCTAATACACATTCCAAAATGACCTCTGTTCCACAAACCCTGTCTTCTGGACCCTATTAGCATTCTTGTTACTGCTCATGTTGAGAAAGAAGTTGCAGCTCTGATTAAGGGGTCGTTTTAGGTTGGAAATTCACTTCCTCCTCCAAAAATACTCTTTGATGTGGTCGTAATTCCTCCAAGCTGAATGTGGATGAAGCAAATAGGACATCAGTTTAGATATTATGGCTCAATGTTTCACAATAATATTTTCACCAAATAAATCTTTAAGTTATAGGATAATGTTAAAAAATCCTAGATTTAAGAGGGAAAATAAATTATTTGACTAGAGATTAAGGCTATAAGAACTACCAAGAATTTAGAAGAAAAGAAAATTTATTCACCTGGATATAATGAACAGAAAAGCAACATAACAAACAATTTAAGATTGGTAGTGGTAATTTAGTGAAACTAAAGCAACTTTCTTTCCACTTGTGTATATACGAATATTGCCATGTGATTTATACATGTCAGTTTACGGATGGAGAATGGTGGCTGCTACAAAACGAAACAGAACAAAGAAAAAGGTAAATAAGAACACAAGGTTTAAGAACACATCATCTCAAATACCATACCCAATAGGATCTAGCTTCTTTCAACTCTTATTGAGCTCTATTTACTGATTCAAATAAAATTTCTAGAGTCATATGACTCCTATGTTATAGGCCTTTGAATTTCGATTATCTATGGTGTATGATAAAATTATTACTTTAAATTTCAGCACTCATATTGTCCGCATCAAACCTCAAATTGTTTGTTGACTTGGTTCTATCTTGTGATTCTTGATGAAATTCATGAGGAATTTTCTGACAGAAAGCTACAAAGTAATGATAATGTGTTTCTTGTACGGGAAAAACTTAAAAAAACTCAGAATTCTTTGGTATTATATTCAATGTCACATTCATGACATTGAATAGAATCAGGAAGCACAAAAATCATGGAAGAAATAGGTCAATAAATTGATGCAAGATTAGGAAATATTGAGGAATTTCTTATTGCACTAGTGCTAATCAAAAGCCAAGCACAAAAGGATCATTTTAAGGTTTAAGGTTTATTGGTGATTTAAGGTAATCTATCTATGGTTAAGAATCCTAATTTAAGTTGCTCCGTCCTATTTCTGAGCAGTTAAGCTTTGGTAAAGTTATCATACCTCATTTGTATTAGTGCACCTTTTTGTACACCTAGGATACTGTATCGACTCAAGTAACTTGAAAACCTTAACGTGATTTCTATCCAGAGATACTTGCTCTATTGCTTTGGAGCAAACTTTGCAGAAACAAGGGGGTGAAAAACTCAGCAAAGATGTGGTACACAGAATGCAGTGGGAAGTTTTGGAGCCAAAGATTAAACATTGGATCAACTTCATGCAAATTTCCATAAGCATCACACCAAAATTCGTACTTTTATATGCACATACATATATACTCTAAACTTCTGTAATTGATAATTTTTCTTTTCTCAGGTCAAACTTCTCTTTATTCCTGTACAAAAAATTTGTATGATCAATGTTATGTATATGTATCTTTTGCTCTTATTTATCATGTCTTTGGTCTATGCTTTTCTTTTGTGTCATGTTAAAGGTGAAGAATAATGGATTAATGCACATCCGAAATGTGAAAACTGTCATAAGAACAAATTGGGCTATTCTACACATCTTTTTTTTTTTGGTGGATTTAAATGTTACACTCTTTTGCATATAGGATAAGGTATGTACAATGTGCAATCTGTTTTGTAGAGTATATGACTATATGTAGCATGCGCGTGCAAAGCACGCGCGATGCAACTAGTAAGGTAATATGTTCAACAATTTCATCTATTTACTACTCAAGTGGTTTATGATGTACCTACTCTATTAGTTCCTTGCCTAAGTAGTCTTATTTTTGGCTTATGAACGTATATATATTATTACATCATGCTCTTTTAACCTCTATGTGTTTAATTTACTTTATAAATTCACATGAACTTAGACGTCTTTATTTGGACAGTTTTTTTTATCTGCTTACGTTGAAGAACTTTATGTTGTGGATTTTCTAAATATACTTACAGACTGTAACAGAAACATCAATACACGATGACCTCACTTCCGTTAGTGCTATGGTCTTGCTCAATGTTTTTTCTTCTCTCTATGTAGGGCAGGCAAAAAGACACCTTCTTACAACCAGTTGGGGCACATTCGTTAGCTCAAAACGACTTCGCGTAGAATCCCATGTCCTCTTCATGAGGTAAAAGCACATATCAGTTCAGTCACCTTTGATTCATGTGCACATTGGATGCTCTATCTAAATTCGTATCATCTCTTTTCCTCTCTAGAGATGAGAATCGCAGTTACTGGTCGGAGTGAGACGAGCAAACCGTCAGCAAACAACGATGCCTTCTTCAGTCCTCTCTGCTAATAGTATGCACATTTGGGTTCTTCTGATCTCTTTTATTTTTCAACTCTTTTGAGTGACTGTCATTTTGCATCTCAAGAACCGAACATGGTTCTGGTTTGGACTTAGCTAGAAGTGGTCTAGTGTTAACCGCCTATAATGGTTTAAGTTGATTTGACATTGTGAGTTCATGTGAATCACTCTTTTGGTTCTGAAAGTGGGAGTGCAGTAGCAGCTACGACACTAAATAGACATGGTTTCAATCCTCACCGCCGGTGTCGCCAGGATCTCAATTCCGGTGTTCGGCAAGAGCCGCAGAGGTGGGCTCCTCATCAACGACGACAACCTCTTCGTCCCCGCTAAGGCATTCGCCGCAGGAGTGATACTCACCACTGAGTTCGTCTAACTGCTCTCCGATGGATCCTCCAACCTCACCAGCCCTTGCCTCCCCGAATTCTCCTGGTCCAAGTTCCCATTTTCTTCGAGTAAATTTCATATGATTCTTTTTTTTGGTCGAAATTTCCTATGATTCTTGTACTGCAGCTTCAAGGCCTGCTCCTTAAAAGCTATAGAAATCAGTGATCAAAGATAGATCACCATGTGAGAATCTTCATTGAAGCTTGAAGAAGAAAACTAAAATAGAAAGGTTTGTTGAGACACTCGTTGGTTCTGAAAGTGGGAGTGCAGCAGCAGCTACGACACTAAATCCTTGATGAATTTAGGATTAGATGGGGGTTGAAGATGCTAAAGAAACTGTTGTTAGGAGGAAATCGAGAATGCAAATAAAATACGAATAAAGTACAACAAACCAGATTTCGTCCCTTGCAAATGATTACAAGACCTCCTCCTGATGCAGCAGTGGGAAGTCAGGATCGATCCACGAGTAAGCGTTTCAGCGGATCCTAGGCAGCGGATGAATCTCACGGCAGAAGTCGACTACAGATGCTCGATCTCGACTAGGGTTAGTCGATAGAAGATCGGACAAGTCGAACAGAGCAAGCAGCAGCTCCCGCTGGTTGGTCGATATCGAGGAGACTTTACTCGATATCGAGTAAAAGTTTTGTCGACGTCGAGTACCTGCACACCAGAAGCTACAGAAATCTTGTGGATCAAAGGTCAGTAGTCGATGTCGACCAGTTTTGGTCGATATCGAGTAGAACAGAAACTTAAAACGGATGCATAACTTTGAATCGAAATTAACTCAATAAACTAGAAGACTTCCAAGATCAGGGTTTCAACACCGCAATGATAACCATGTAAAATAACACATAAAGGCATAAACGATCATGCTTTTCATCAAATAACTTTCGTTATTAACTAATAGGAATATAGAGGCTTTCGCATAAACCCTAATTATTACTAACCCTTATCACATAATTAACCCAAGTTGTATTAAGATCACTTTCGCTTCAATAACACAAACATGGATCACCTTCAACTTTCGCAAAAGAATCATGCTCATAGGGATAGAAGACGAATTGCATAAAAAGATCGTACCTTTACCGCATCACCTCACATGGCTACCGTCGGGCTCACCCCGACCCTAGAAGTGGGTGGACTACTCGCTCTTCATCGCAATCGCAAACATCTTTGATGAAAAAGAACTAACTTGCATTAATAAACTCAACCAAACTTACAACATCCTCTCTCTCTCTATTTATGTGACTAATTGTCTCTGAATTGGAATGGCTAAAATCCAGCCCCTAGGGCTTTATTTATAGGCTTCCAACCCTTGCTAATCAAGGAAGGAAATATCTATCTATATCTATATCTCTTTATCTACTTACTTAAAGATTAAAAAATGGAATAAAAGAATTAAATCCAAAAAGGAAATATATCTAAAGTAGGTAAATCCTCCATGGAGTTGATAGATCTTGATAAGTCTTGATAGATGTGGATAGAATCGGACAACTTCGTATCCAAGCAAGCCTAACTCGACTCGGAAAGCCCACAGCGTAACGCGGCCCTGGAGAGTTTTACTCGATATCGAGTACTTTACTCGATATCGAGGAACGTTGTTCGTCGACTGGGCTTCACTGGCTTCTCGAGTAACTGCTTCTCGACTTGGCTCGGACATGTGTCTCTGGTCTTGTCGATATCGAGCAATTTCGTCGATATCGAGTAAGTGTTGTCGACTTTGGCTGGCCTGGCTTTCTCGAGCAACCTCTCCCCGATCTGGCTCGGACATGTGGTTCTGTCTTACTCGACATCGACTAATTTTGTCGATATCGAGTAACAATGTTGCTTAGGTTGCCTTCTTCTCGGCTTCTCGACTTAGCATCCTTCCTCGAGTTCAGAAGTGGGTCGACATCGAGTAATGTACTCGATATCGAGTAAGGTGCTGAACTCGAGTTGGCTTCGTCTTCAGTTCCTCGATCAGCTCCTCCTCGACCAGGCTTGGGTGCACATTTTTATCGATATCAAGTAAAGCTTCTCGATATCGAGTAACACTTGACTTCAGCTTGATTTGTCTTGGTTCCGCCGCTCTTTGACCTTGGACTTCTGTAGTTCACTTCCGAGCTTTTCTTCCCTTCTTAGAACTGTTGTAAATTGCTTCGATTTCTGCGAATCTAAACAGAAACTAGTGTAGATTCCATAATTTGGCAAATAAACATAAACTACATAGATTATGTACTATTCTAGCCCAAATGCATGAAATGTATGCAGAAAATGATATAAAAGTTACTATAAAACATGGCAGATTTAGCTCACAACAAAAACCACTAGCCTTGGCCAGGATGGTGAAGAGGATGATGTTGTTCCCAAGAGCTTTTCTGTGAGTTTCTTTCTTCTTTTTTTCTTTGATTTAGTGATACTGTTGGCTTATTGACCTTCTTGTCCTTTAACATTGAAGGTTTGTGATGCTAGGCACTTGGAATTGATTCCTTGCTTATATAGACACCCCATATATGCTATACCAGTTAAGATTGAATTTAGATTTATCTTTGACGGAACACTACGAAAGAAATCCTTTATTGCTTTGTGCTTATCGTTTGTGTATCCTTTATTGGCTCTAGAAAGGTAAAAGAGAAACATGCAAAGGTGCAGGCAACCATCAATGCAGTTTTGGAGATTGTGAAAGACGATTGCTTAGCAAGTGTCTTTTTTTTTCCTGGTTTTGCTTTTCAAGGAGATCAATTTGTTAGAAGTGATCTATTTGGAAGGCAATTGACTGAATCCAAATGTATCTGTTCTAAATAGGTGTTTTCACCTGACTTTCCTCATCATTTGTAAAAGTGTATCTTTTAAATACCTATGCTTTGTAAAACTTTTTTATATGTCGATTTCGCGTTTACCTTAATATATATGTTCATTAAAGTATGTTGCCATTTACAAATGTTTATTATATGAACAAAGGGTGTTTTGTATCGAATGAAAAAACATTAGATTATAGATGTAAAGTGTTGTGATTGAATAGCTACGAAATCAAACCATTACATGAAAACGGATGCTAGTATCATTATAGACATCGTCTAAATAATCTAAATCAACGTGTCATGTATATTTTTACATCACAATATTAATATAAATTGATATATATTGCTAACAACAACATCTTTATAAAAATCTAAAATGATGTCTAAATCATATTAATACATCAGTTATGTGCATATTTTTATACGATATATTATTTTAAAACAATAAAAATCACAAATTATACATATGAAATTAATATACACAAAATCAATAAAATAAAAAAGATGTCTATTTTGTCTTAATACATTGATTATTCTAAAAATAGTGATGTAAATGTAAAATTTAGGCTTGGGGTGGACATCTTCAAAAGTTTATAAATGAAAAATAACGAGGATTTAGCAACAAGTGAACATGTCAAAAATAAATTGAGGGGATTAAAACCCAGAAAAGACATCAACTTAAAACCGATGTGGAAAAGTTGATCTTTTACTACACGCACAAAGAGATCGGAATTTTTTTTTGAAAGACATCTGTTCACAACAGATGTATAGTTGCATTTTTCTAGTAGTGGAGGTTGATTACCACTCCATCTAGATGCTGATCCTTTTCATCGGTCTTTGTCATTAGACAAAGATTGGCATGTTTGTCTTCTGAATCTGAATCACTTGAAGAATCTGAGTCGCTCCATGCAACCATCACTTTCTTGTTGGATTCCTTCTTCTTAGCTTTGTTTCTTGATCTTCTTTTCAGGACATTCCTTTACAAGATGGTCTGTTTCACAACATTCATAGCAAGTTAGAACTCGGTTTTTCTTGGAAAGGGTAGAAGACTTACCTCGGTCTCTAGATGATCCTCCAAATTCTTTGTTAGAGAATTGCTTTTTCATCTTGAGAATGCGAGCCAATCCTCTTGAGATGAGGGCAAAAGGATCTTCATCATCGTCACTCTCATAATCCTCTGGCGGTTCTTCTTTCTTAACCTTAAGTGCTAAGTTTTTGACGTCTGTGAAAGGCTCCCCATCATCCTCTTTGAGGATCATTTCATGGGTGATTAACTTTCCCAATAAATCGTCAATAGCTAGTGTGCCAAGATCTTGAGCTTCTTCTATGACCGTCACCTTGGGACCCCATTTCGATTTGGGTAAGCACCTAAGTATCTTTCGAACTTTCTCATCATTCTGAAAAGTTTTTTCTAATGAGTCAAGATTATTAATGATCTCCGTAAAATGGGTGAACATTGCTTTTACTGACTCATCCGGATTCATCTTAAACGATTCATATTGCCTAAGATAGATACTTATTTTGGTCTCTTTGACCTGGCTCGTTCCTTCATAGGTGACAACCAAATTGTCCCAGATTTCCTTTGCAGTCTTGCAAGATGAGATGCCATTGTATTCATCGGTACTCAACCTACAATACAGTGAGTGAATAGCTTCGAAATTCTTAGCCGTGCTTTTCAGATCTGTCTGATTGTATTCTTCTTCCGTCTTGTTCACTTTTGTCCCGTTGGGTCCATCCTTCTTGGATACATTCGACCCTCGCGTAATAATATGCCAGAGCTCTAGATCCTGATCAATGATAAACATTTGCATCAAGGATTTCCAATGCATGAAGTTGTCCCCAACGAAAAGAGGTGGACGAGAGACAGATCTTCCTTGACCGAAGCCGCCTTGACCTTCGCCGACCTGCCATTGTTAGTCTCACAGATAATAATATCTAAGGTACGTGAGTTAGGCTCTGATACCAATTGAAGTGCGTAATATGCAGACAAATAATAGACAAATACTCTAGAAAGGAGGGATGAATAGAGTATAGCAAATTTTCGCAATATAAGAAATTGTAAGACCTTACCACCAGAGATAAGACCTTATCTGAAAAACAGTAACAAGTTAAGATAGAGAAAACGAGTAACAAGTAAGGTAAAGAGAAGCATGAGGGAAAATAACAGAAAGTAAAGGACACGAGAGTTGTTAACGAGGTTCGGCACAACCAGCCTACGTCCCCGCCTAGGGTTATCCAACCTGTAAGATTCAACACACCTTTATTTCAATTTATCTTATGAACTCTAGATACAACCTCTAGAAGACCTCCCCTCTTCTAGACTAACTTCCTATCTAGCAACCCAAGCACACTAGTGAAACAAAGTTCTATGGATAACGGAGTACCCTATACGTTTGGGTAAAGAACCCTTAGTATAACCTAAATGAATTGTATTATAAAGCTCAAATGAAACCTCACACATTCAAACAAATAGAACACTTAAGCAAAGAGAGAGATGTGAGATCTGATGCTTGCAGGAGACGAGAATGGAAAAGAATCTTAGCGCTGTGTGTAGATGTATATACTGCAATCCTCCACTTCTCCTTATATAGGCTGACTCGTCCAATTATGAAAATTGAACATTTGAATGTTAATTTGCTTCACAATTGTTGAGACGTTGCACCAAATCCGACTGGGAGAGATCTTCGGCCTTTTGAAAGACGTTCCAGGAGCATCTTATGGATACGCTCGGATCTTTGCATGGGATTTGAGCTATTTGAAGTTTTGATGTTGAAAACACATTCAACCAAATCCCTAAAAATCTCAACAACCAAAGCTAATATATATATATATATATATATATATATATATATATATAGGTTAGGATAATTAAGATAAAATTTAAAACTTCAAATATATATATATATATATATATATATATATATATATATATATATATATATATATATATATATATATATATATATAGGTTAGGATAATTAAGATAAAATTTAAAACCTCTAACCCTATATACAATCCGAAACAGAATTCGCTTAGGCCCAATCGAATCTAAATTCTAATACTTAGGCCCAATTATTGACCCTCGGAACTGGAATTGTAGACTTAGTAAAAATAGGTTCAATTACATTGAGTCTGTGTCATTTAATTCCAAGTTCATGTGATTCTTGAGGCCATATGGTAAGATCTTATCAAACACTGGAAACCAGAGTTTTGACTTTCATCAACCAATAAGGGCATATTCTCCTCTAATAAGGTCTTATCATCAAGGTGTAATTAACACTTTTTTTATTTATTTTGTGAAGATTTCAAAATTGTTGGCCAATTTTGTATAATTATTTTTAAAAACTGGGGGAAAAGGGAGAATTGAAGGGAAAATGAAGAAAATATATATATATATATATATATATATATATATATATATATATATATATATATATATATATATATATATATATATATATATATATATATATATATATATATATATATATAATACTCCGTAGTACTTATAAATTATACAGTAATAAATTAAGAAATAGTGATATTATATGATAATAAATTGTTAATTCCTTACAAATGCATAACACTTTGAAACATAAATAGGCGCAATAAATTTAAATTTACCCCTGATAACATAAATTAAAACAAACCAATATTATTAAAGTGTGGTCCTTTGAGACGTCACATTCACTGGAAAACGTCTGTTTCATTTCTCCCTCCCCCTAAACCCACAACAAGACGCCATTGGAGGAGCATCGATCGATCAAAGCAAGCAGTTCAAAACCCCCCAAAAAAAGTCTCTAGCTCAGACGGCGACGCCCAGCCTCCATATATATATATATGTATATGGCTTTCTACTCGACGGCCTTGTCGGCGGCCATAGCCTTCACCTTCCTCTACCTCTCCTTCTTCTTCGGCAACCACCTCTCCCTCCTCTACCACCAGCAGTACTATCAGCCCTCCCCCACCCTCCCCGCCTCCTCCTTCCCGCCTCTTCTGCCCTCTCCCACGCCCTCCCTTCTGCCTTCTCTCCCACCCGAGCCCTCCATTCCGCCTTCTCCCACCCCCGCCCCCACCCTCCAAGGCCTTGAAACCGACAACGACGACGATGATACTACTGTTGCTGATCCTGGTAGTGATGCTGATGATCAAGTTGCCATATTGGTTAGTTGTGATGCACCATGTTTCTTGTGCATTAATTAATTGGTTGATTTATTTGCTTATTTATTGATTAAATTCTTAATTTGGCACTATCCTTATTTAATATTTATATATAATTTATATACATACTTATTACCAATAATTATTTATTTTTTTTTAAAAAGTTGTGTAAATGATTTCCTACCAAATAAATAAATAAGTGACCCAAAAAAACAATATTAAAAATAGCAAAAAATAATTTAAATTTAGGGATCTTTCCCGATTGAGATTGTTATACTATATCTTTGGGACATATAATAGAAAACCTGGATATCTATTACTCTATTTTAAACTTGTGTAAAATTATTAAAAAAAATGACTTGTTTTGGCAGCTGGTCTCAAATTTATGTTTTTAGGCCATAATTCTAAATTAATTAGTACCACTGTCAACTAAAAAGTGGTACTAATTTAGAATAATCCGGTGGATGACTACAAATTTGAAATAATGAATATAAAAACAGGTTATGTGCGACTTTCTTTTATCAAAATAATATTGAAGGCGGCCATTAATAATACAGTAGAACTTTGATTTTCCAGGAATATTAAAGATAAGCCTACAAGTTGATTGATATATACATATATATAAACTTTTCTTAAAATTGTTTTCTTAGATCGATGATATATATTTAGTAGAAAATATTTTTCAATAAAGCTAATTTATCATATACTCCACCTTATCTTGATAATGATTTTAATTTCGTGTAATATTACAATTTTGACTTAAAGAGTCGTCACATGTGATTTGGACTTGAGTTAGATGTGTTAGATTTGCACAAGTACGTTATTTTTAGGAATTTCATAAAAGATATATTATTAATTATATTTATTTTTCGTATATATGAGAATAATAATTATTAATAATGAAAATATATATATAGAAGAGGAAGAACACGAGTTTAGAGAGAATAGAAAAGGATTTGGCGCTAGCGAGGGTGGCCATAAGAGAAGCCGTGCAGAACCAAAACTATACGACGTCGTCTTCAGGGCTGTCTTTTATTCCAAATGGACCTGTCTACAGAAATCCCTTCGCTTTCTACCAGTTAAGTTTCTTTCTACTAATTTATTTCTAACTAATTATTTGATCTACACGTTTCATTTTGGCTCTTTAAATTATTATCACTACTACGTAATATAATCCCTCTCTTAATCAGTTCACCTACATATTTATCATTCAATTTAATTAATGTGTTTGACTATTCGTATTTTTAATCTATATCAACACAAAATGCAACAGTAGAATTGTTTTAGGTTTGTAACTTGTAAGGGGCGAGATTTTTATTGAAATTTATAAACCGAAATATGAGTAGAAAGGTTGTTAAATAATATATATGAATGGTCTTTTTATTATATGTCCTAAGTGCATAGGATAAGATCCTAAATTGGGAAAGATTTTCTACCTAAAAAAATAAGTGACCCTAAGAATCTAATTAAAAAAGAAAGTTAAACTAATTAAAATTTAAAAAATATTTTCAAGTTAGTGCTATTAAGGGATTTAAGGACCTACTAGTACAGTCCCCGCGCCATGGCGCGTGCGCGAGGAAAAAAAATTATTAAATATCTATCATAAGGATGAACAAAAATAATAATGAAAAAAATACAAATGGTGAAATACGTTAATGAATATAAAACTAAATATATGAATAGATGTTGTCGTTACGGTAGACTTCGTCCATAGGATTCCTGGGGAAAAAAATAGTTTGGTTATATGAAGGGATGAAAATGTATATAAAACGAAATAATGTAAGGCTAATCTTACAAAATGAGGAAAATAAGGATTATGGGTGGGTGACACCAAGTCCTCCAAACTCTAAGTGAATGTACTCCGTCCGTGTAAACAAATTAATAAACACAATAAGACCAATATTATGATTAACAATGGAACCTGCCATTACTCAAAAGATAAAAGAATTAATTTGATTACTGCCGTTGGTGTGCTAGGAGATGGAGGGAAGTGGTAAGTACATATAATAGCATAGGGCGAGAGGATATGCTGAATATTCAGATAATCTGAAGGGGAAAAAAAGATCTTCAAAAAATTGAGATGTTCTAAAAAGGATCTTAAAAAAATAAAAAATTAATGTATTAGGATTAGGATAAATCTGAAATGTCAAATAATCTGAATGAAAAAAAAAAACAAAAAATATGAAGAGAAAGAATCCAAAGAATTGAATTATTTTCTAAACACCTATATAAAGATGTTTCATCAATATATTGAATCTGAAATATCAGATATATTAAGTCTTCCTATTTTACCCAATTACTAAACATCTATATAAAGAATCTAAAGTAACAATTGAATTATTTTCAAATGTGTGAGAAAGAATCCAGAGAATTATGAAATATAAACATAAAGATCTCACGGAGCAATATCTTATGTTTTTAACCCTAGGAAAAGAAACAAAAAAAAGAGATTTTTATTGTAGTAAGAAGGTTTACAGTAATGCTAAATTGAAGAAACAAAAGACAATTCCAACCATCAATTATCAACATCCTAGAGATAACTTGAATACTATATCTTCACTATTCAACCTACTCAATTCATTAAGGATTTTCATCAAGCAAGCATTATGAAATATAATGTCAAAAAGAACAAAACAGAAAGAGGCATGGGTATCAACCACACAACATATCCCAACAATAGCAATGAAATAAGGGTTTGAAATTTGGGGCAAAAACCTTAATGGTTGAAGATGGCCTGGAATCACTAGTTTTACCGAAGTCCTGTCTTCATTGTCACTCGCTTGCCTTTCAAGCAGCACGTTGCTTATTGTAATATTATGTTTACCGACTTCACTTCTAACACCCTGTAATGCAGATCATACATAGTCAGATATGATTTTTGAAGATTTGTATCTCATAGAATTTGATCATACATCTTTCTAGGAAGCAAAAGTAGAACTCGAGAACATTGTCTAGTCTTCATTCGGAAGGGGGAAAGAAGCTATATTCCTGAGCATCATACATCACGAGGGATGCATAAACTACTGTAAGGCCAAAGATAGAATCTGAGAAACCCATGTGCAAGGAAATCAAGAAACGAAATCAATGGCAATGGCTTACCTACCATATTCCATAAACTTGAAAAAACTACTCGACACAATCAAATCAATGTCAGCAAAGCCAAACCTTTCAAGACCCAGTGATATTGCCAGATCAAACGGCGGCCTTGAAATTGGAAGGGTTGCGGTAGAGGAGGGCGGAAGTGAAGGGCGAATCCGACGGCGGTTGACACCGTAGCCGCCACCAAAACCTAGCAATTAGAAGCAGGGTAAAAACAATCAAGCAGGAAACGCAAAATCCCTAAATTATTACTCCGTAATTGAGAGCAAACGAAGGAGGAGAATTTCTTATACATGATGAAGCAATTGAGAATCGATAGGAGAATCGAGGGAGACGACGGTGGGCGGGGAGGAAGGCGAGGTTGGGCGGGGATGAAGCGGCGAGGGTGGGGCGCAGTGGCGAAGCGTGAGAAGCCAGGAGATGTTCGGAGGCAGTGACCGTGAGAACTGGAACCCTAGGCCGATTTGATTATTGGAAGATGAAACATAGGAAGAGAAAGGAGGGATGGGAAAAAAAAAGTAGAATAAAATAGATTGGTTGAAATAGCTAAATTAAAGGAGAGTAAAACACCTCAGCAAAGTCTTCTCTTTTAAAGTTATATATAGATGATAGAAAAATCGATATACAAACTCCATATATATATATATATATATATATATATATATATATATATATATATATATGGGACAAAAATATTTAGAAAATGAGGTCTATTTGATTATTATTAGAGGTATTTTTGTCATTTAATACTAAACAACTTTCAATAATTTAAAAAAAATATATCATATAAATTCTAAAATAATCCCTATAATAATTATAAAAAAATATGTGCCAACATACAAGATCATTTATGAAATTAAAATGAGCGTTTGTTTTTTTGAGAATCTGATGAACCGTATTAATTCATGGATATTTAATTAATACTACTCCGTAGTACAATATATCCTCGTGCCAGGACGCGTATGTTTGATTTAATGTTTTGATTTGAACCAATTTATTAGAAAATGTATAATATACTAAGGAATAAATTATATACATTAATTTATTGCTTTAAATTGAACCAATTGTGATTAGAGAAAAAATCTATTTTGATTTGATTTGTTGAAAATCCTATAATTATGGTGGTGATGACGCCTTATATATCAAAATGCTTCTCTTTTAATAGTTAGTTACTGGTTGATTATTGATTATAGATAGTTAGTTATATATAGATTATAGATAGAAGATTACATGTTATATATAGATTATATATAGATAGAAGAATATTATAGATTAATGTAGATAGTTAGTTATAGATTATAGATAGATAGATTATATAATTTTGAAGGTGAGACCTACATATTTCAGTAGACATATAGTGCCATGTTTGCAGATCTTAAAATTTAGGTGGATACATATTTCATGTGAACTGTTTTCAGATTATGCATATGAACGGTTCATTTGTAGTGTGAACTCCTAAATTATCACCAATACGCTAGGTTTGACGCCAATAAATGAAACCTTGGGTTTATTTAGGCTAAAAATCCTCTAATCTAATTAAGGCCCTTAAAATTTTAAAATGTAACTCCACTTTTTAAAGTTCGCTGTAATGTTCCACTTCCTTTTTGTTTGAAGATCTTCTAATTAATGGAGCCAAATAAGCCGAGTATTACTGATTCATATTCGGTTATTTTTTTCCACTTTTTCTTCGGTTTCAAATTTTACGACCCCGTTTCTTTAGCAATCCTGAAAAGGAAAAAAGAATGTTTCTGTAAATATTTTGAATGTATAAATAATACGATAAATAATTATTTTTGAGTTAATATTTTGAAAAAAAATTCGACAATTTTTTTATACTGTATAAAAAAACAACCCATACTATCCTTTTGTTTCAAAGCAACATCCAAGTTTAAGACTTGAAGGGAGAAAATTGCCCTCCTGCCTCTTTGTGCCCGCACGTCTTAGTCTTACCACTTCAAATTTGGATGATGAAGCCATGAGGTCCAGCTCGTTTTTCTTTTTTTTTTCTTTTTTTTTTATGATAAAAACCTCAAAGTTGTATCGGCTTCAATTCATGGCCTACAATTTGGGTGGTGATCGATTTTGGTCCATTCAAACTCAACTCTCACTGCATATCTAATCCGGCCCTTAGATTCGAGCAGATATAAAGCTTAAAATCCCTAATTACATGGCCACAAGAGGTTGCAAATTGCAAATTAATGGAATCCACTACTACTGGAACACTAGATTTAGACAAAGTTCATACCTTTGGCCAAATTCGATTCCTATCTATACATGCTCTAGGACATCATGTAATTGGAGTGGTGACCACCAAAAGGTCACTCGGCTAGATGGAGACAGTACATATGGCAAAACCATTCGAACATTTGATCTCCCGCGTGGTCGCATTGGGTTCCATTGAAAATAAAGCTAGCTTATCTAGATATATATACATGTGAAATCTAGGTGAAGTTATATAGTTTTAGGTTTGATTTGGGATGAATTGGAAATATGGGTGCTTTTTTTTAAGAAAAGTAAAATACATTGGTGGCCTAGTGGTGAGGAGCAAGGGAGTGGGAAGGAGGTCCTGGGTTCTGTTGTGCCGGGGAAGCAGGGCACGTCAGACACACCTCTTTAACGCACAAGAATCGGGATGAACAAGAACTGTAAACCAGAGAGCCAAACTCAAGAAAACCAAACCAAGAATCAGACACAAACAGAAGATAAAATAACCAAGTACAAAGAACACCAGATTTACATGGAAAACTCCAAAACGGGGAAAAAAACCACGGGAGCTAGAAACTTCCAATGTCAACAATAACAAGTGGGTACAATCTTCCCTAGACAAAGCTAGAGGCATACAACATCATCAAGCACCAACAAGCTTGGCCAAATCTCAAAATTTCATCACCCAATTGGTGGAAATCAACAAAACCCAAGAGATGACACTAACTAAGGGGATATGAGATTAGAGGCTTAAAATGACGATCCCATCGTACAAAATGAAGTCTATGAAGAGGTGAACAACATACCAGAAAATCGTCCCAATCGGAGGTCGTTTGATCGTCGATCGGGGCACTTCAAATTGTGTTGAACAATGGCATACGAAATTCTCCAATTCTCTCTCTTACCTTCTCAAATGGAAAGACATCCCCTTTTATAAAGAATGAGGGTAAAACTTCACATGGTAAAAACCATATGGTAAACTAATCCATTGGACTCTTCCCCCGTATAGGAGGGAACACAACATAGCTCCCCTCAATCCTATGGGGGGCTCGAGCAAGCCCGCCTTTGAGCGGCACTTGATGAGCTTCTCCTTTGACAAAGTCTTCGTCAGCATATCTGATCCATTGTCATTTGTGTGGATCTTCATGAGCTTAAAATCTTCATCTTCTACTCTTTCTCGAAGCCAATGATACCTTCTCTGGATGTGCTTGGTTTGAGAATGGTAGGTGGCATTCTTGGCAAGGTGGATGGCACTTTGATTGTCACAATAGAGTGGGTAGCTAGCTTGCTCCACTCGCAACTCCTTTAGGAAGTCTCTCATCCATATCAACTCCTTACCAGCTTCAACTGCAGCCATATACTCTGCTTCTATCGTTGACAAAGCAACACATTTTTGCAGTCTCGATTGCCATGAGACTGCTCCCCTGCGAATCTTATCAGATATCCAGATGTGGATCGGCTCGTGTCAATATCACCCGACATGTCTGCATCTGTAAAACCATCAAGCATAGGTTTTCCAGGACCAAAGCACAAACACACTCTCGAAGTGCCTCGGAGATACTTGAGAATCCATTTCACAGCTGCCCAATGCTCCTTTCCAGGATTACTCATGAACCTGCTGATAACCCCAACTCCATAGGCGATGTCTGGCCTAGTGCAAACCATGGCATACATCATACTACCAATGGCTGAAGCATAATGCACCTTCTTCATCTCTTGTTTCTCTTTCTCACTTGTAGGACACCGATCAGAACTTAGCTTCAAGTTCACTACAAGTGGAGAACTCACGGGTTTAGCCTTGTCGATGTTGAATCTTTGCAACACCTTCTCAATGTATCTTTCTTGTGATATCCACAACTTCTTATTCTTTCTGTCACGGGTAATCTGCATACCCAAAATCTATCTTGTAGGGCCAAGGTCCTTCATAGCAAAGGACTTCTTCAATGCAGTCTTCAAACTAGCAATCTTGTTAGTATCCCGACCAACAATAAGCATATCATATCCACATAAAGCAAGAGAATCAGAAAGTCACCTCCGGCGCAATTATTCACAAACACGCAGTGGTCGGCATGTGTCTTGTGAAATTTGTGGTCGATCATAAAAGACTCGAACTTCTTGTACCATTGTCGAGGGGCTTGTTTCAAACCATACAAGCTCTTTCTGAGACGACAAATCATCTTCCCTTTTCCCTTGACTTCAAAACCTTCACGTTGCTCCATGTAGATTTCTTCTTCCAAATCACCATGAAGGAAGGCGGTTTTCACATCAAGCTGCTCGACCTCTAGGTCCATGCTAGCAGCCATGCCTAGAAAAACCCGGATGGATGACATCTTCAAAACTGGAGAGAAAATCTCATCAAAATCTACACCATTTTTCTGCTCAAAACCCTTCACCACAACTCTGGCTTTGAACCTGGGAGGTGTACCATCTTCTTCAGACTTCAAATGAAAAACCATTTCTTCTTGAGAGCTTTCTTGCCCTTAGGCAATTTCACCAAGTCATAGGTGTGGTTCTCATGCAATGAACTCATCTCATCCTGCATGGCATTGTACCACTCCTTCTAATGCACATCTGACATAGCTTCCTCATAGCATTCAGGCTCTCTCTTCACCTCTCTCCTCCCCCGTCGATCTCTCTTCACCTATGCCGCCTCTCTCTTCCTTCGACATCCCTGCTCTGAGACATCTCTATATCCTTCGTCTCTCTCACCTCTCCCTCCGCCACCAGTCCCTGGGTGCCCTCTGAATCTCCACGGCCTAGAAATCCATTGCGTATGCAAAGAATATGGGAACTACACTTACCAATTACATATGCAAAGAAAGGTTTTTCATAAACCTAAATGACACGGGGGATTATGTTGAGTGACAACGGTACTGAATCAAGGTAGATGAGAGTGACGTGGACCAACACTCTGCCAACTGAAAATGAAACGAGGGATGAGCTTACCCATTGCGTCTGCGAAGAAAGGTTTCCCAAAACATAAGTGACACAGGCGATTCTGTTGAGTTATAACGACTCTGAATAAGGCCAACAAGTGTTTTGTAATTGGAACTTCAAAACAACGACTCCTCTAGTCCTCTTACATGATGGCAATAACAAGTGGTTTATATTTAAAGTATCAGAGATAGAGGACGTCACCTTGTAAAGTTCCTATTTAAAGTATATATAAATATAAATTATATAGAGTTCTTTAGTATAATTAGGGTTTCTCATGTACATGGTTCCTCTTAATAGGAAAAACTAATTAAAATAGATTGTAAATTATATAGACGTCACCTTGTAAAGTTCCTCTTTTTTTTTTTTTTTTTATATTAGGCAAAAAGGGGGCAGAAATCCCGAAAGGGACGCCACCCTAATCATCCTTATGGATGATCTTATAGAATTCCTTATTAAAAGGGATATTGGACATAGTACACATATCTGTAGACTTAGCTAAGTAATCTGCAGCTACATTTGCTTCTCTAAAATAATTTCTAAACTCAATGTACTCAAATTTTGACTTCATACTTCTGATGAATTCCACCTGCCGGAAAATTTCCCATCTTGTTCTTGATCTATCATTAATGCTCCTGATAACTTCCAGACAATCCCCTTCTATTACTAGTCGCCTCAAACCTTTTGATAGAGCTAACTTGACACCTGCACAAAACGCAACAGCTTCTGTTTGAATGGCAGAACTGCTAGGAATCTGCTGTTGAAAAATATCCAGAACACGTCCTGCACTATCCCTAAGGATCCCTCCCACCTGGCAGAAGCCAGTGGGTTTAGTCGAATCATCTACATTGATTTTGTAGTTGGTTCTAATCGGCCTCTTCCAACCAGCATTTCAATTTTTTCTAACCTGATTGAAACCCTTGTCTTTGTCCTGATTCATGGCCATCTGTCACTCTCTAAATTAGATAAACGCTCTGATTGCAACCAGTGAAGCAAAATCGGGATTCTTATTCTTAAAAATTAAGTTATTTCTAGTTTCCCAAAGATTTTGCCAAACATGGCAAAGATGTTCAAGGTTGGATGAAATTGGTTTCGAATGAATGAAGTCTTGAATCGAGATTTGGTCATCCCAAGGTGACCCAAGAGCGGCACCTGACAGTTGTTCATAGTTCGTTATCACACGTCTAGTGAAAGGACAATTCAAGACTAAGTGAGAGTTGTTTTCTATATTGTCATTAAAAACAACAAACTCCATTGGGACTCTAATAAAATATATGTTGAGTCTTTCCTTGGTAGCCACAGCATCTTGTAGAATTTTCCAGACGAAGTTCTTCACTCGGGGGGGGGGGGGGGGGAATGTTAAGCTTTCAAATCCATTCAGCCCCCAACATATTAGCAGCATTGTTATGATATAATTGCCTACAGGAGGAGGTGGTGAAAATACCATCCGGGTTGAGTTTCCAAATTAATTCATCTGGGGGGCTCCACGAAGGAATATGAAGCTTAGTGATATGTTCAACTATAAAATCTGAGAATAAATTTTCCAATTTTCAAAGATCCCACTGTTTGATTTGAGTTATAAGGTGGTTAAGAAGAAGATTTGGGTCGTGCTGAGCCTGCCAGGGTTTCAAGTCCACATTCGGCAACCATGGATCTCTCCAAACCTTTATATTTTGTCCATTACCTATAATCCATAGTAATCCCTTCTTGAATTAAGTTTTGAGCTATAGTAACCTACCAAATTGTCAATACGGGTGAAGAGGATTTGCATCAAGAACATCTTCATTTTGCAAATATTTTTCCCTAATCACCTTAACCCAAATGTTATACGGGGATGTGAGTAGCTTCCATAACAACTTCATCTGGAGACTGATGTTAATGTCTTCAGCTAGTCTGAGGCCGAGGCCTCCTTGATCTTAGGGTTGTGCATCGGTCTAAAACCGAACCGAGCCGGGCCGAACCGAACCGAACCGAAACCGAAAATCTCAAAATTTCAAACCGAAAGCCGAACCGAAAGTATTAGGTTCGGTTCGGTTATTTGCCAGTTCGGTTTGTGTTCGGTTCGGTTTTAACCTAATTGAACCTAATTTCCATAAAAAAAATTTAAAGTATACAAATATAAATATATATACACTGTATTTATGTGTATATATACACATATAAATACATATTTCAATATAAAGTATACCAAATATATATAAACATATACATGCAAGTTCATATACACTGTAATAACTATATTTATACTTTATAAAGTATACAAAATTACAAATAAATATATATATATATACTACTTAATGCAAATACAGTGTATGTGTATACATGTAATACATAATTATATATGTGTATACAAAGTAAGTATGTGTATATATAAAGTATACAAATATATATACATTGTATTTATGTAATGTATAAAAAAAATTCGGTTTAATACAAACCGAACCGAAACCGAAAAATAGAAATTCTCGAACCGAAAGCCGAACCGAAAAACTTCGGTTCGGTTCGGTTAGGTTCGGTTTGTGTTGGTTCGGCCCAAAAATTCGGTTTGGGCCAAATCATGCACACCCCTACTGGATCTTTAGGTTGACAAATCCTATCCCAACTAATAAGTGGGTTGTAACGTTCCGACTCCAGTTTGTTCCATAAGAAGTTTTTATGGTTCTTGTCCATCTGATGAAGCACACCTTTTGGGAGTAGAAAGTTTTGCATACGATAATTTGTTTTAGAGCGGAGGTTGGCTTGAATAAGAGTGGTTCCACCCGCTTGCGATAAAGGCGAAGATTTCCATTTTGACGGCTGTTTTTTGGGACTTTGAGTTGCTTCTTCGAACATACAATTCTTTACTCTTCCCTTGAGAAGAGGAATACCCCAATATTTTTCGAGATTTCTTGCAATTGGGATGTTCACTGCCTGTGCAAGAGAGCATGCTAAAGCGGAAGACACATTTTCAGAGACCTGAAGCGAGCTTTTGCTGTAATTGATTGTAAGGCCAGAGAGATTAGAAAAATTATTGAGCATATTCTTAATGGTGTGGATGCTTTTGTGAGAAGCCGGTGCAAAAATGATAGTATCGTCCACAAAGGTTAAGAAAGGTATTGGACTGCCTTTTTTTGTAAGTTTAATTCCAACCAGTCCGTCATCAAGAGTTGCTTCCGCTTGTAATTCCCTAGCTAAGTTTTCCGTTACAAGAATGAAGATGTAAGGAGCTAGAGGATCCCCTTAGCGAATGCCCCTTTGGGGTTTGAATTGCTCAGCTCGACGGTTATTGACAAGGACAGAAAAGGTTGTGGTGGTCAAGCAAACCGAATTTGATCAGAGTTGCTTTAATGTAATCCCATTTAACTTTGTCGTATGCTTTCTCCATGTCGAGTTTAAGCGCCATCATACCCCTCTTACCCTTTTGCTTATGAAAAGTGTGAAAAATCTCATGGGCGATTTGAGTGTTGTCTTGAATGGAGCGGCCTTCAACAAAAGCGTCTTGAAACGGGTTAATGAGTTTAGAAATGATAGGTTTGAGTCTGTTAGCAATTATTTTAGTAATGACTTTATATATGGTATTGCAAAGACTGATTGGTTTAAAATGATTGATATTAGTAGGGTTGTCAATTTTCGGAATTAGAGCTATGAAGGTTTGATTTATTTCAGCGAGAAGGGTTCCAGAATGGAAAAAGGCTTTGACAGCCCTACATAAGCTCTGACAACTAAATGCTAGTATTTGGAGTAGAATTCTGGGGGATATCCGTCAGGACCGGGAGTTTTATCCTCAGCCATGCTTGAAACTGTAGACTTGATCTCACTGTTTGAAGGAGGTCTGAGAAGGTTGATGTTGTCTTCTGCTGACACTTGAGGGGAAATGAACTTTAGAAGATCGTCTGTAACCATAGTGGAGGGTGGCAAAACGAATCTCTCCTTCAATTCTTTAGAGATCGATGTGAAAAGAGATGTCCTGACTATCTGTGACAGTTACACCTTCTTTGGTGACAAAGGAAGTGGTATGGTTTTTAAACTTCTTTACTTTAACTAGAGTTTGGTAGTACCTGGTATTCTTGTCACCCAACTGAATATGCTTTGATTTAGCTTTTTGCCTCCAAAATTTGTAATTGAATTCCAACTCCTTGTAAAGTTCCTCTTAATTAGGTTCCTCTTAATAGGGTTTCTCATGTGCATTGATATGTTAATAATAGGAAAAACTAATTAAAATACCCCTATTTTTTGGGGTATGGTAAAAATATATCCTCAACTTTCAAATGTAATAAAAATATCCCGACCTTTGAGGGTAGTGCTAATATATTACCACGGGTTTTCTCATGTACACGGTTCCTCTTAATGGCAGTCTTCCTCCCTCGTGGTCGCCTATCTTGAGTTGTCTCTCACATCTTCTTCCTCTTTTATTCGTTCACGGACTTGGCTGAGTAAGTTTTGTTTTTCCCCTCTTCGTTGTTGTTTGTGTGGTCAGTTTAGTTTTATTGTCGGTTTGGTGTTATGAATAGTCGTGTTGTGTTAATTTGAGACAATTTTGATCGATTAGTTTCTTGGTTGAATTAATTTCATTTTTCGGGTTTAATTTTGCTGTTAGTTTATTTTTTTCCCTAAGGAAACCGTTTAAGAAAATCCAATTTTAGAGCTAATTTATAAAAAAAGTTTACACACAGGTTTCCTTGTAAAAAAAAAAATCCTGATAGGTTGCCTTGTCAGCATTTTTGATCCATGAGAAAACTCATGATAATATATTACCACTATTCTTAAAGGTCGAGATATTTTTATTACATTTTAACATTAAGGATATATTTTTACCATACCCCAAATATGAGGGTATTTTAATTAGTTTGGCTTAATAATACGTCTATAGTATCCAAAGTTGCCAAAAAAACAAAGGAAAAAACAAAAGTAATTTATGAATTTCAAATAAAGAAACGACAACACACTTGATGAGTTGACAATGGAATCTCATCCCGAAAATGTTGAGTTTATTGTAAAAATGACACAATTTTAAGTCTTTCATGGAACGGTTTTTATTTATTTTTGATATTACTCCCTCCGTTCCATAATACATGTCCCTTTCCTTTTTGACACGCTTTTTAAAGAGTCGAAAACTCTATTAAATATTATTTTTGTAATTAAAATTTTTATACTATTTGATACTTATTACTAATAAGTATTTAATTATATAAAATTAATTAATTAAAAAATGATATTTTATAGAGTTATTCACTCCTTAAAAAACGTGTCAAAAAGTAAAAGACCATGTATTTTGGAACGGAGGGAGTATTAAGGATTAAGGGCTGGAAGGGTATATGATAAAACCTCAAACATTCACCAAATTTAAATTATTTTAACTTTTTTTTATCGCTTTCCTAGAGTTGTTTCTTTTTTGATAGAACTTATCTTATATCTTTTATTTGGGACATAGGATTAAAAGACCATATTATTAATTATAGAAATCAATTTTATTGTACTTGTTAGTTTAAGAAATATTAATGGGTTAATTTCATAAGAAATAATGTAAATAATATAATAAAATTCAACATGATTGTTTAATTGAACAAGTAACTAATGGATGCTATTATTTATTATTTATTTTAGCTTATATATACTTGTTAGAATATTGATCAATCAAGATTCAAATATCAATAATTTTATGATAAATATATATCAAGCAATAATACAAACAATATATATCAACTATTTGCAATATATGACGACACTGCACCGATATGTCATCATCATATATGTATTCTTGATTAGCTGGTAACAGTACGTTCATTACTTCACATTTTTGTAATTAAAATGCCCCTTTAATTTTAGGTGCATATTTTTCCAATTATAATGGCAAATACTAGTAATTAATTAGAATAATAAAATTTTAAAATTAGATAATGAAAACAAAAGATTAAAACTAAAACTAAAATAAAATGCAATCCTCAACTTACTATCAATAGGATTGAAATAGTTTGATAACATAGAGTATGGACAATGAAAACATCTTTTTTGTATGTTAATCATTGAGGTTTTTTAAATTAATTAATTGAAAATGTGCAAATATGCTACAATAATTTTAAGTTGGGCAATATTAATGAAGACAAATAAGTAGTATTCCGTATTTTGTACAAGCATAATTGGGTTGGGTCCATTGTTGAGATGTCCTCATCAAACCTTCACATTTGCAAAATACTCCAATAAATTTGAGTTGGGAGAATATATATATTCTTTGAATTGTAACCCACAGTAAAAATAAGGGGCTTCATCTAACTAATACTCATCCGTTAAGAAAAATATCCGCAGAGTTTGAAATGGGATGGAATGATTTGTGGGATAACATCCGCAGATTGGTGATGCTTAACAGTTTAGACAAAGGTAAGGTACGCTGGGCGCCTTCTTCCAAGAGGCTTTCACGTACCTAACTTTGGGTTAGAATAGACGCGGGTAGACTTTCTAGAGTTGGACCGCGTAACGAGCATATAGGTTTCTGGCCAACATCCATGTTATTGTTATATCATATGCTCTATTTGCATTCTCTCTTCTCTCCTTTGAATTGCCAAAACTCGTTTCTATGGCCGCTACTTCCTCATTTTATACTGTTGAAGTTGTACTATACCGACTATTATCTCCAGGTAATTAAATACACTAATTTATTAGTTATATTATTATGGGGTTCCAATTTCAATCTATCTTCTCATAGTTTAATAATCTATTTAGTAAGGAGTAAATTTTTCTTTTTTGATCAGAATAGTTAGGAGTAAATTTCCAACCCTCCAGTAACTAGAAATGGTCGGTTGTGAATGAGACATGCTAAATTAAGCTGGTAGATATAGCATATCTTAAAAAAATGATATCATAATTGAGAATTACTACTACGTATTAATTAATATAATGGGGAATGAGATTCCAAAAAAACTAATATTTTTATGGGAAAATTTATACTCCCTTCGATCGGAAATTAATAAACGATATTTGATTTTTGTGCACGTAGTTTTAGAATAATCTTATTTATTTTAATTAATTTTTTCACAATTTAAATAAGTACTCTGTATTAAATTGTGAAAAAAATAATTAAAATAAATAAGATTTTATATAGTTTTTATTTCCTAAAATTACGTGCAAAGAAGTATACTCCATCTTAACCATCAATTTCAAGTTAATAATGGTTAAGATTTAGTATACATTTAATTGTTTTCAAAACAAAATTTAGGATTTATAAATTTTTATTAAAGCAAACATATATCAAATTTCTGAAATTCGACTATGTGGATCCTAACCCCATTTATGACTTGTGGATTTATCATTTGGTTACTGAATGTCGATTTTGAACCTTTGAGTATTACAAATGTCATCACTTAATCTACAATTTGGGGGAACCTTTGGATATTACCCGCATGTTCTTTCCAGTTGCATTCCGAAATGGTTATAACATACTTCATCTGTTAATCAAAACTTGCCGTTTAAGAAATGAAATTTTGTTAAGAAAAACATATCATTTTATATATTTGGCATTCACTTTACCAAATTGTCCTTGCCATAATTATGGACATGTTAGTTGTAGTTTTCGAGAAAATGAAAAGTAGAATAATAATTAGCGGTATAATTGTATTTTTGTTTGTTAATTTAAAAAATGTGAAGATTTTTTAAAATAATAAGTTTTTTTTAACAGAGAGTATAATATTGCACTACTAACTCCTTAATAAGAAATTAATTTTTTTTATAAACAAATCCATAACCCTGTAAATATAATTAAAGTTTGTTTTTTGTTTACCATAAAATAATACAGGAGCCACGTGGAGATGGTGAAGAGGTTCAAGATATGGGCCTATAAGGAAGGGGATAGACCCATAATCCACCAAGGCCCAGTAAACAACATATATGGCATTGAAGGGCAGTTCATAGAGGAGATGGAGAGTGGGCTAAGCGGGTTCATGGCCCAAGACCCGGCCCAGGCCCACGCATTCTTCTTGCCGTGGAGCATCGCCAACGTTGTGAGGTTCCTATACCGCCCCCTCGTCTCCTACTCCAGGGCTCCGCTGCACCGGGTGGTACTCGACTATGTCACGGTGGTTGCCCACCGCTACCCCTTCTGGAACCTCAGCAGCGGCGCCGACCACTTCATGCTCTCCTGCCATGACTGGGTACATTTCCTCTCCCTTCCTAATACTAACATTTGATAACTTGTCATTCAGTTGATTCAGATTTGAGTCAGATGCAAAACCCTTTGTTTCGAAGGTCATGTCATATTATTACTTAAGAATAGGGCTATTATTCAAGTCAATCAAGTTGTGCATTTGCTGCTCGCATGTTTAGTTTGAGTAGAAATGAATCAAGTTCGAACCGAATCTAAATTTAAATTCAAACTTAAAACATGTACGTGATCATACTCAGCTAGTCAGCTTGCTTAGTAGGTGAACACGCTAGAGTCAAGCTTTTTTCGATCTGAGCTCGAGCTACTTAGCTAATAAAACAACCCTACTTGATCATTCATAGTAACCTAGCTAAATTTTGTAAATTCTACAAATTTTGAGCTCGTCGAGACGAGCCTCAATTTGAATCGAGCTTAAAAATGGGTTCATCATTATCTTATTTAGCAAATAAATGAGACCGAGCAAACTTTTTATCCAGCCATGCCTGATTAAAGTTCGGGCTACTCAACTCATATAACAACTCATCATTCAGTTCTGCTTCGTTTCTATATTTTTTGAGTTTGGATATAGGTTAATATGTTGCATAATTTATTCAATACATGGAAAAATGGGTTTGAACTGAGCTAACCTCAATAACTTGAGCCCTTCCATTGTATGCATTTTCAGGCACCGGATGTCTTGGGAGCTGACCATGAGTTGTTCAAGAACTTCATAAGAGCCCTTTGCAACGCCAACATATCTGAAGGGTTCCGCCCAGAGACGGACATCTCCATCCCGGAGATCAACATTCCCGTCGGCAAGCTCGGGCCACCCAAGTCCGGGATCCGCATAAGTAGGCGCCGAACCCTTGCCTTCTTCTCTGGCGGGGCCCATGGCTACATCCGAAGGCTCCTCTTCCAGCACTGGAAGGACAAGGACACCGAGATCCGTGTCCACGAGTACCTCCCTAAGAACCAAAACTACTTCAAGTTGCTCGGGAATGCCAAGTTCTGCCTCTGCCCTAGTGGCTACGAGGTGGCCAGCCCAAGGGTCGTCGAGGCAATCAATGCGGAGTGTGTCCCTGTCATAATCTCAGACAACTACTCACTTCCCTTCAACGACGTGCTCGATTGGAGCAAGTTCTCGGTGCACATTCCTGTGGCCGAGATCCCCGAGATGAAGACGAGGCTCAAGGGTATCTCGACGAGGAAGTACTTGAAGTTGGTTAAGGGGGTGAGGAGTGTTAAGTGGCATTTCACACTGAATAGGCCTGCCAAGCCATTCGATTTGATCCATATGATGCTTCATTCGGTGTGGCTGAGACGCCTTAATGTGAAGCTCCTAAGTTGAGGTTTATTGCAATGTGTGTTAGGTTGTTGTACATTGTGTTGGATTGATGTTGGACTAAAAAATTGGTTTATTGAGCTAATTTTTGATGGAGGATATGTATGCATACATGAGTTTAGATTGATTCACATTCATTGTTTACTGTATAGGCTAAAGATGTTCTTACAAAATATATATCTTCGAACTGATGTTGTGTGTGTTAGATAGAATGGTTGTATTTGAATTCCTATTGAGTTTCATTCAAAACATTATTTCGGTTAAGATTAACAACTTCATTTCGAGTTCATAAATTTTAAAGGCACCATTTAAAACTATTAGGATAGAATCTTGTTAGTTTGGATAGAACTGTAGAAATTGTGCATATCCTATTTTATTGTACGTGTATATTCTATCCTTGGAGATCCTTTCTCTCCATGCAACTGTAATTATATATACCTATATTGTAATGAAAGTAAGCTTTTTCATAAACTCATATTCTCTATATTATATATGCCTAAACATTGATCCTGATTTGCATCCAAACCTAGCCTCCACATTGCAATCCTACCTACCTCCTCACCATGTGAGGCAGTTCATTCTTCTTTACCACCCCGTCATCCCCCACCAAGACTAACAACCTCAACCCTCTCCAAGTCATCGCCGACGTCTCATTCTACCTAATTTTACCATCAAATTGGAATGAACTGACTGACAACCTCAACCCTCTCCAAGACACCATCAGCCTCACCTTCCACACCATCGACCTACCCAATTTCACCATCAAACTAGAACAAACAAACTACACTGTTTGGTATCAAACAATCAAACCTACTCTCAAAACCTACGATCTTGACTCCTTTCTTATCGAAAATTATGCCCTCCCAAAACCCTTTCATCACTTACTGGTTCCTCTGATCCTCCGACCGTCAATCTTGACTTCGGTGTCTGGAAACGAAAGGATCGCCCTGTTCTTTTATGGATTCTATCCAATCTCTATGCACCTCTCCTTGCGCATGTGGCTAGAGTCGCCACTACATATGATGCTTCAACAACCTTGGAGGAGATGTTTCATGCTCAAGCCAAGGCTCGCATGATGCATTTGAAGTGACAAATGTAGTCCTTCATCAAAGGAAATCTCTTCATCCTTGAATATGTGGAATGGACGCATCCTACAACACCTTCCAAACATCATATCATATGCAGGCTTGGCCTAGACATGGCTACGAGCCGGATCCGTCGGGTCGACGGGTTGGACCCGCATGATCGACGGGTTTGACCCGCCTGGTCGACGGGTTCGACCTGCCGGGTCAAGGGTCAGGGTTGGCCGACCCGAACCCTATCCCAAAAATCTCACGGGTTGATGGGTTCAGGTCGACCAGTTGACCCGACAAGTTACATTATTTTTTTTTAAAAATCATTTTTTAAAAAATGACTATTAAAATAAATAAAAAAATAAATGATATGTGAAGATTTTATCTTCACAACACATTTTATCACTTTGATATGAAATGTTAAAAATGTAGGAAGATTATATCTCCATATCAATTATTTTATCCACAATAATTTCATTGTGGGGTGTAAGAGGAAAAAAATATGAGAATATATTTTTCAAACTTCATTTCCAACTTAATTTCCAATGTAGGAAATGTAGGAAACAAGTGAAGTGGAAGAAATGGGGTAGTGAGATACATATATATAGCCCCATGCCTTCTCATTCTAACTCCATATTTTCGATGTGGGACGAAAGCCTTTGTCCCACATCCGAAATAAGGGGATGAAAGGAAGACTTTCCAAGTCTATAAAAGGAGAAGGATGAGGGTTCATTTGTCTCACATTGCCCATTTCATATTAGTTTATGTATTATTGTGAGTTATTCTAAGAATAATTTACATAACAATTATATATTTATTTTATTAAAAATAAATTTAGGAAACAAGTGAAGTGGAAGAAAGTGGGTAGTTGGATACATATATATTGCACATTTCATATTAGTTTATGTATTATTGTGAGTTATTCTAAGAATAATTTATATAGCAATTATAAATTTATATTTTTATAAATAAAAATTTTAAAAAAAAATATTTTGGAAAGGCGGGTTGACTCGGTGGGTCGACCCGTCGGGTTAGTGGGTTTTAAAACCCTTGACCCGAACCCTAACCCACTACCCGCCTGAACCTGTTGACCCGAGAACCCGGACCCTTCGGGTCATTGACCCGCCGGGTCACGGGTCGACCCATAACCCGTGGCCAGGTCTAGCTGGGCCGATCACCTTCGATGATCTTTCGATTCTTCTTCAAGAAGAGGATCACCAAAATCAGGCCCTTTACACTATCCAAGACTAGCAACCCTTAGCCAATACTGCAAGCAAGGGTGGCTCTCACAATCAGCTGTCGTCCAACCATAACAGTGAGCCTTCTACAGCCTCTGATTCTCAATCTGTAGATCAACCTCGTAATTCGTGTCAAATTTACAAGCGCACCAATCATGAGGCCCTCAATTACTTCCAGTGCCTTAATGTCATGGAGTCTCCCCCTACGTATCGTGGTTCGTCCTCACAAAACCAAGGTTTAAGCTCTAACGGTTTTCGTGACAACTCGGGACCTAGTAGATCCGTCTTGGCTTAGAACAATGCATACAATGTCATGGTCCCTTAGTCAGCTATTGTTGACCCCGCAGGACATGCTAATTCTCGATCCATCAACCACATTACCAATGACTTTGGCAACATGTCCGTAAGCAACGATTACTGACAGAGGGTTTACCATCGTGTGTAAACCTCACCAAAGAAATTCCCACAAAAAAAGCTAGTATAGCAATAAGTGCAGGGTTGAACCCACAGGGAAATCTAAGATTAAATAGTTTAAACGCTGCTAATGATCAAGATTGCAAATGAAATAACAAAGCATAGTGATGATGGTTTTGATGACAATTCAATAGGGACCATGGTTCCACCTATGCATTCTTCAACATTGGTTGGCTTGGCTTAATTGGTCATAAACTCAAACTCAAGTTGTATATTTCCTTTCAAATGCATTATTCCCATCTTAGTTTGATTAGATTGAACCACAACGAGTGAATCCAACCCTTACATCTTTATGCAACCAAAGCACGACAAAGATTTAACATAGAGATAACACAAGTTCCTAAGAATCCAGGCATATGAATAACACCAAGTAAACATGGTAACCAATGTTTAAGATATATGTCAAAATCCCTACTTAGTCATGATCAAAACAAGGTTTTCACAATCCTAATCATGCTAATACGAAATTCATTCAAATGAGAAAGAAAAAATACCTAACAAGATATTAGTATAGTGGCTGATCACAATGACATACATAATAAATACAAGGGAAATCAAAAGAAAAGTAGGAAACAACCGAATTTAAGCCTCACAGATCACCAACCAAGTCTCCGAAACGTAGGTGAAATAAATAACGGAATTAGCCACTCATGGCTTACCTAAATTTCCTTCAAGTTGATGGAAATCAAGCAACCTTTAATGGATCAAAAGCTACTATAAATTATGATCAGAAGTATGGGAATAATAGTTGATGTCTTAGGAATTTCGTGGCCTCCACAATAGAGGAGAAAAGAGGGCCGAAAACCCTAGATACTATAGGGACCTTGGGTTTTGAAATAATATTTTTAAATAAATAAAATAAACGGATTTAAGTAAGAAAAATTGAATTTTTGAAAATCCTCGTCCCCACCTTGGAAATGGTATGTTAAAATCCTTAAAAAGCGGATTTCGGCTCAATTTTGAATTTTTGGAGATAAATTCCATCTTTTTGCCTCAGGATTCGAAAATTCATCCGGATCTCAATATCCTCTTGATAAAAAAATATTTTATATTGATCAATTCGGAATTAAATCTACAGAGCGGGATTCGAAACCTAACTTCGGAAGTTCGAATTTTGGGTTTCCTTTTTGAAACCACCTCTGCTTTGCCCTTTTTCTCCCTTGAGCATCCGAAATCCCAGACCCAATGTGACCCCTTTTGTGTTGAATTTAATCAAGGGAAACTTCATCCCTCCTTCCTCACTTCTCTTTTGGGTTAAGCACCAACCCACCATCCCTCCATTCTTCTCCTCCATGTATCCCCTAAACTAGAATACAAACAAATCTCTCCTCCTTATACATATCCGAAATCTGTCCTCAATCCATACCTATTCTACCTCAATAGAATCAGATTTGTAGCCTCATTTCATCGCACCACAAAACACAACCCTTCTTTCTCTCTTATCCATCTCCACCTTACCCTTGTTTTTCCTCCTCTTTTTGCCGAAATCAAAACAAGCTCCACTCCTCCTTTGCTTGGCATGAGAGAACAACCATCTCACCTCGTCGTCACCCTCCCAGCAGCTACCCCGTCACCTTCATCATCGTCCTCCGTAGGAACCGAGAGCTAGAGCTCCTCTTCCCCTGTTTTCCACGAGTTGAAATCGGGCCACACACACACCCCCATTCCTCTTCCTTCTTCAGCGAAAAGCAGCCTAGGAGACCTCAACCCTTCCTCGACATCGTCCAGTAGCAACCGACGGCCAGGAAGACCTTGGAGGCCGAGAGTAAGCTCACGTCTCCTCCCACACATGTTTTTCGGTCCTAAGCTAGGTAAGGGACGCTTTCCACTCCTTTCTCCATCCAAACCTCGTAAAGGTCCGACTTTAACAACCTAACATGCTTCCTATGCCAATTTCGGTGTCGATCCATCTCCGACGAGCCCCATCGAGCCTCCGACGAGCCCCAAAGAACTCCGACGCGTCTCCGACGAGCCTTGCGTCCGATTCCGCTCGGTGAGCACTTAAACCTCCCTTCCACTTTCATTTCTTTCAAATTTATGCATACTTCTGTCCCCTTTTTGCCTGAGATAACGAAAGAGAGTGAGGGAAGGAGGACGAGGAGGGGAGCGACGGAAGAGATGAGGGGCCGGTGTGAGCGAGAGAGCTGGAGGCGGGGCGAGGTTGTAGAGTTGGTGAGGCAGACGGCTAGAAGGAGGACAAGGAGGGAGCTCAAGACTCGCCGACGGGTCTCCTAGGTTGTTGAATGGAGGCAGAACAGAAGGTCGAAGGAGGAAGAAGGCCCAGTGGGGGTCCGCTGGCCACGTCAACGTCCGTGGGCCCCCTTTCTTTCTTTTTCTCTAATTTGGTTCAAGAGTAAGAGTGAGATGGGTATGGGTTTGGCCTAAATGTTTTATTTGTTATTCAGAAAATTGAATTGGGCTTTGGGGCCTTTTTGTCTTCAAAAAAAAAAGTGAGTTATGGGTCTGATTGATTTCAGATTTGGGTAATGAAGTTAGGCCCGGTTTGTCCGGTTTTGGTTGTCCGGTTTGGTTTAATTGGGTGGTCCGGTTTCAAGGGTTGTTTTATCTAAATTATTTATTTATTTATTTAATTAGTTGTTTCATTATTTGATGATATTAAAATGGTTAGAACTAAATGTACTGTTAGAAATAATTATCAAAACGTTGGAATTTGTTGAAACATTGGAATAGTAATTTTGAAATAGAAATACATCGGGATTATTTTAATGATGATTTTGGGAAATTGGTTTAAGGATTTAAATGTTTATCGTCGGGATTTGGGCTAGGTATAATTTTAAAAGAGGAATTTTGGTAATACTCTAATCTTGTCGGATTTGGTTAGGTAGAATTAAGAAATAAATTGATTTCAAGAATAATGCCTTATAAATCGATTTTTGGGTCAAATATGATTGGGAAAGTTATTTAGAATGACGATTTAATCTAACTTGAAATTTAAAGAGTTTTGGAAAATCTTGGGAAATTGCCTTACTTGTTTAACTTGATGAATAAATTGGATAGCTTGTGTGGATATAAATTATGATATGTTGATATTGTTATGATATGATATATGACCTATTATGAGATATTAATCTGATAAGCATGATGTTATGATATTGACATGATTACATATACATTTTGATGTGTGATAATGTTATGATGTACGTGTTACATGTTAAATATGAAGCATGATGTGTATGAGATTATGGCATGCAAGCATGTTATATTATATGATTAAGTAGTATGACTACTGATATGTTCTTGAGTATGAAAGTATGTCATCATATGATGATGTGAGATATGAACATGTTCTATATATATATGAGATATTGCCATGAGATATTGATATTGATATTGATGAGATGTTGAGATATTGAGATGATGAAATAATGCGATGAGATATGAGATGTTTGAGATAATAATGATGATGTTATGAGCTTGAGTCCTATCTGTCTATATGAGTCATGGCCCTTGTATGCTTAGAACGTAGAATTATACGTTTATGTATTAATCGTTAGATGCTTTGTGACATGATTGGATTGCTTGCTATTACTGTGATTACTTTGGATTCTGCGCTTCTCCAGGTAAGTTCCTTTATGGGCTTACTTAGATTCGAAAGAGAAAACCTCTTTCTTGTGATCATATGACATACTAGGTGTTGCATAGGCATATTTAAAGCATGCCATGTAGTATCATGCTAGGGTTGCACACATGTATGAGCATTAAAATATTCTATGCGTTTAAGAATAGAACGGTCGTTATCTGTGTGTCCTAGAGTCTTTGCTAAGGTCATAGGGTAGCCCAGCCTCATCGGGTTTGCCCTGAGTTAGTATTGTCAATATACGAGCATGATGACGATGAGATAGCCCAGCACCATCGGCCATGAGCATGATATGATGATATAACTTGATATGACGATGAGCATGATATAACGATGATATGATGATGATGATATGATGATTATGTGCACACATGTAAGAGGGAATGAGGTATTGTACTGGCCAGGTCCGCTCATGAAATAGGGGGCGGAGTAGGAAAGGGATATGCCACTTGGCATTATTTGTGGCCCTTTACTGTCTTTCTATACTATATTATATCCTGAGAAAGAATGCTTGTGTGTTTAATTCTTGCAATGCATTAGAGCATCTTTATTGTAGGATTAGCGTATGTGTATGCTTGCTTGCGAGACCTAGAGTACAATATGGAGGGGGGGGGGATACGATCTGATCCAACCCGCAAAAATTGTTTTTGGGTATGTTTGCTCTGTGTTTTCATAACGTGGGAAATCTTCATGGGCAAATGCAAAGAACCGGACTGATCCGCTAATTTGGCTAAAGTACTTTTCGACTTATTTTTCATTGTTTTGATTTTGACCCGGCCTTGTCGTGGCAAGTTGTACTTTACTTTCGTTTTCTGCTTATATTCAAATGTGACTAAACCAATATTAAAAACATCTGTAAAAATATAAAAATAATAAAGTAAAAAACACCAACCAATTAGCAAAAAGGGAAATCACATTATCCTAAATATTGTCCGCGGACAAATATCCAAAAGCTGACTCATGCACAATCATCCGCGGATGGGAGAGAATGGGCACGTGGCGGCCATGCCCACCCCCCACGAGTAGAACACGTGTCGAATGGCGAACACCACATGGCACAACATACAAGACCACCCGGGACCTATAAAAGCGAGAGACTTCACTAAAAAGAGGGACTTTTTTGGGAGAGAGAGGGAAAGAGGAGAGAAGGAGCTGATCAAAGCCAAGTGAACTTAAGGAAGAAATTGGAAGCAAGGAGAATTGGGAGAAGAAGTAGTTCGCGTCACAGAGAATCCATTTCATAGTAAAATCAAAACTGTTCATTGGACTTAATCCGCGGATATAGACCTTGTTCATCCTTAGTAAAACTTTCCTTTAGAATTAGAAGTCTGTTGTTGTCGATCCTCAAGATAATCAGCAACGACAGGTAAGTGAACCAATTTTCCGAACTGTCCAGAAAAAACTTGATAAGGGAATAACGTTTCAGGCTCATAGTCAGATTTCTTCCCGCGGCACAGGTTGGGCCGCGTCGATTATTTCAATGCGGGTCAGGTAAGCCCATTGGGAATATTGATCACCCCTCCAGGTAGATTCCCGGGTCCTACTAAAAATGGTGACTTCTTCACGATCGAGCTTTTTCACTGGCGCCGTCTGTGGGAACCCCCTCACACTAAGGGGTTCTCTTTAAAAAAGTTCTTTTTTGATAAAATCAGACAAAGACCCTCAGACCTTTTTAAAAAAATATAGGGTCCGCGTCTGAACTTAGTAATACAAATTTTTTACGTAGAGTTTAACCTTTGACTAACGACAGATTCACGACACTAAGAAGATGAGTGATAGCCAAAACAATCCAGCCCAGGATATGAGTCAAGGGGTTCACCAGGATCAGGAGGCCTCAAGCATGTATATCCCCTTGATGCCACCACCAAATCCAGATGACGAAATGGGAGATCAGCGCCTCAGTACCCTTCCGCATCATCATAGCAATCAGCATGGACTAGAAGGAGGATATATACCACAGAACTTCTGGTACTATGAAGCACGTTGGAGCAACCCAACCCCTTTCAGCAAGAGCAGTCTCAATACTTTTATTATGATCAATGGGGGCAGAATCCGCGTCAACAGGGGAATTATCGACAGGAAGAGCAGTATGGGAATTTTGATAGATATAACACTGCGTACGATAATCCCGGCAACTGGAACTACAGTTTTCAAAATCAGGAAATACCGCGCCAGACATTGCAGAGTGATTAGTGGCACCGAGAGAATAAACATCGACGCGGAGAAAGGTCAATAGATGTTTCCACCTCTACAAAATCCGACTCAGCGGAAAAAAGAAACGAAAACGCACCAGCGGTTTTTCCGTCGGTGTTTACCCAGGAAATTTGTTCCGCGACAGTACCAAAAAGATGGAGAGATGTGAACCTCATGAAGTATGATGGGACGACTGATCCTGAAGATCATCTTTGCCACTTTACGACCGCAATGGGAATAAACGAATATAATGATGCCATGTTGTGTAGAATGTTCCCTTCAACCTTAACAAAGATCGCACTTACCTGGTTCACAAACCTTCCAAAAGGTTCTGTAACCAATTTCACCCAGATGTCCCACATCTTCACGTCCCATTTCGGAAGTGCGCGGTTGAGAAAGAAGACCATGCTCGACCTGAATTCCATTAGGCAAGGAGCTGGGGAATCCTTGAGACACTTCTTCACTCGTTTTACCAGCATGGTAGTACAAATCCCCAATTTTAATCATGAATCGACAATTATCATACTAATGGGCAATTTAGGAGAAGGAGACTTCAAGACGTACCTGTTTCGGAAGAAGCCAACTAGTTACGATGACTTAAGAGAGTGGGTGTCAAGGCAGATTGAAGCAGAAGAGGCAGCCGCGTCAAGCTCTAAAGCAAATACAGGGAATCCAGGTCTCTTTGGGAAACTTGCTGGAAAATTCAAAAAAGAGAAAGCTAAGCCGCCTAGACATCATTCAGAATTGATAGATTTTCATCCCCGCCGCGACGAAGTACATATGAATTCAGAAAGAGGGCAGGGATCTTGTCATAGAGAAGATCACCCACGTTCCTATCATCCGAGAGATAACCAATATGAAAATCGTGACATGAGATCTCCACCAAGAAGGGAGAATCGAGATAACCAGGGGCCGCGTTGGGAGCACCGAAACCCCAGGTTTAACGACTCTCGTAATCAGCAGGACCGATATTTCAGGCAACCAGATCAGCGTAGAGATCCCCCTTTCCATAACCGGGGAAGGGGAAGAAGAGGACGCGGAGGTAGACACAACTATGCGCATGCAGTCCAGAGATTTGTCAATCATAGAGAATCCTGAAAATCAGAAGCAAGCCAAATACCAGAACCTGAGGGTTTCATCAACACCCTCGCGGGAGGCTTTTCCATGGCAGGATCTAGTAGACAGGAAAAGAGAAATTACGAAAGAGAAGGAAGGCATCCTCCATCCGCGTCAAGTAGAAGAATTTCTTTTGCACAACATGAAAACATTTCCTTTTCCCCAAAAGACGCTGAGGAAGTAAGGATGCCGCACTCAGACCCTCTAGTCATTCATGCTCAGATAGCTGCCAAAACAGTTAAAAGAGTATTTATTGATACTGGATCATCAGTTGATATCCTGTCATGGGAAGCTTTTTCTCAAATGGGGATATCCGCGGCATCGTTGAAACCATATTCAGGTACGCTGATTACGTTCTCAGGGGGAGAAGTACAAGTAGCAGGCACGATCGAACTTACAGTTGTTTTGGGGACAGCCCCAAAAAGACGCGTGGAAAGTATTGTATTCATAGTAGTATAGATTCCTACTATATACAATGCCTTGCTGGGTCGCGTCTCACTCTTTAAATTCCAGATGGTAGTTTCAATCTACCACTTTGTGGCAAAGTTCCCTTTACCCGGAGGAGGAATTGGTGAGGTTCGCAGTCAGCAACCAGAAAGTAGAAGCTGTTATCTAACTTCTATCAAGAAGAGCAGAGAAGTGATGTGCATTACTGAAAATTGTGAATCCGTGGTCGGGGACAACGATTCGGCAGAACTTTCAGAGGCTGAACTAGAGGTGAGGCCGACAGAAGCAAAAATATCAACCACGGATGAAAGAGTTGCATACACACCTTTCCCAAACCCTAAGGAGAAAGTCTATCTAGGACAGGCACTCGAGACAGTAGAAAGAGTTCGAGTCCTAGAAATCATAGCAAAGTCAAGAGACATTTTTGCATGGACTCCGCAAGATCTGCTAGGAGTCCCACCCACGATAGCTTTGCATACCTTGAGAATTCGTCCAGGAACAAAACCCATAGTACAGAAGAAGAGGAAGATGGCTCCTGAGAAGGCTGTCGCGGCAAAAGAAGAAACTGATAAACTTTTAGAAGCAGGGTTCATTGAGGAAGTAGAAGACTCAGATTGGCTCTCAAATGTGGTTTTAGTGAAGAAATCTAATGGGAAATGGAGGATGTGCATCGACTTCACTGACCTAAACAAATCCTGTCCCAAAGATAGTTACCCATTACCGTCCATAGATGAACTCGTTGATGGAACCGCGGGTAATAAGGTCCTTAGTTTTCTTGATGCTTACTCTGGATACAATCAGATAAAATTGAACCCTTCAGATAAGAAAGCTACTACCTTCATCACCAACCAGGGGATATTTTGCTACCGCGTCATGCCTTTCGGACTTAGGAATGCAGGAGCTACATTTCAAAGGACAGCTAATAGGATCTTCCGTGATCAGATTGGGAGGAATGTATCAGTTTATGTAGATGATATCGTGGTCAAGAGCGAGAGGGCAGAGGATCACGCGGTAGATTTGCAGGAGACTTTTGATTCCCTTCGCAGAGGAGGTTTGAACTTGAACGCGGAAAAGTGTGTCTTTGGGGTTGATTCCGGGGAATTCCTTGGTTTCATGGTTAGCCATCGAGGAATTGATGTGAATCCCGAAAAAATCACGGCAATCCAAAACCTTCAACCACTGCGGACGATCAAAGAATTGCAGTCTTTAAACGGAGCAGTAAACTACTTAAGCCATTTCTGCTCCTTCCTGGCGGACAAGTCATTACCTTTCTTTGCATTACTCAAGAAAAAGGGACCGATAAAGTTGACTCCCGAGTTACAAAGAGCATTCGAAAGTTTGAAAGTTTTCTTGTCAACACTCCCCGCTCTCCATCAACCCGAGAAACAAGAAGCTCTGCATCTATACTTGTCAGTTAAGAACGTCACTATCAGTGCAGTTTTGACACGAGAAGAAAAGTATCCAGTTTATTACATCAGTTGTGTGCTACAAGATGCTGACAGAATTTGAAGTGGGCAGTCGAGCTGACAGAATTTGAAATCGAATATACTCCGCGGAAGGCAGCCCTAGCACAGGTTTTAGCTGATTTTATAAGCGAAACCAGTTTTGAATTGAATGCTCAAACAGAAAAAAGGGAATGGACGCTCAGGGTAGATGGTGCAGCCAATAAAGATGGATGTGGAGCTAGGGTTACCCTCACGGCACCTAATGAACGACAATACAATTTCGCCTACAAATTAGACTTCCAAGCTACAAATAATGAGGCAGAATACGAAGCCCTGCTCGCGGGACTAGAAGTAGCTTTAGTGAAAGGCGCCAGGTAAGTGTCAGTATACAACGATTCGGAAGTAGTGACGCGACAGATAACAGAAGAATACGAAGCAATAACCGGTTTAATGTCTGACTATCAAAGAAAGGCACAGGCATTGTCAAAAGCTTTCTAGAGTTTTTGCTTAACGGCTGTTCCTAGAAGTGACAATCAGCAGGCAGACGCACTGGCTCGGTTGGGGGCTATTATGCCTGAGGAAGTAGGTAAGGAAGTGATCCTCGAAAGGATGAATAGTCGAAGAATTATCCAAGAAGTCTACCAAGTGCAGGGAATTGAACCGAAAGATTGGAGAACGCCGATCGCGGACTATTTGGGAAAGGGCGTCTTACCAGAAGGAAGAGACACTGCAAAGAAAGTAATCGCGAAGTCATCTCGATTCACCATCAGAGAGGGGAGGCTATACAAGAGAGGCCACTGTCTCCCAGATCTATTGTGCATATCAACAAAGGAGGGAAGTCTCGTTGTAGAAGAATTACATGATGGAGTCTGTGCGCACCATCAAGGGTGGAGAGCTGTTGTGGCCAAAGCAACCAGACTTGGGTACTATTGGCCAACTCTGAAGCGAGATGTTCAAGTTTATATCTAGAAATGCGACGTGTGTCAACGATTTGGAAACTTGATCCATCGCCCTTCCGAGGTACTGAAGAGTATAACTGGTGCTTGCCCTTTTTCCGTTTGGGGGATGGACATCTTAGGTCCATTTCCCACTGCCCCTGGCCAGTTGAAGTATGTGTTAGTCTTGGTTGATTATTTCACAAAGTGGGTAGAGGCCAAGGCAATGGGATTAATCACCGCGGAAAAGGTGAGGAGATTCTTGTGGAAGAATATTGTCTGCCGCTTCGGAGTACCCGACTCGATAATCACAGATCATGGACCTCAATTCGATTGCGAAACGATCAGAGATTTCTGCGCCGGTTTAGGCATAAACCTCAAAATTTCATCTATGGCCCATCCGCAGACGAACGGACAGGCATAAACAATCAATCGGCAATTATTGTATGGAATACAAAAGAAACTCGGAAACACAGCAAAGGGGCAGTGGGCAGAACTACTACCTTTAGTACTCTGGTCCTATCGCACGTCATCAAAGACTCCTACTGGAGAAACCCCGTTTTCTTTGGTCTTTGGTATGAACGCGATCATCCCTGTTGAAAGATTGGTTCCTTCAGCACGAATAATAGCATACAACCAAGAAACCAACGATGAAGCATTAGAACTTGAACTCCATCTCATAGAGGAGCGCAGGATGGCAGCAGCTTTGAAAGAGCAAGAATACAAGAGGAGGCTATCTAAATATCGGGATAGGCGAATTCACCCAAGGCATCTCAAAGAGGGGGATTTGGTGCTCCGCTAAGCCACCTCTGGAGGGAAACTGGACCCCAACTGGGAAGGACCTTATGTGATCGTGAAAGAAGTTCAAGAAGGAGCGTACAAGCTCAGCACCCCTGAAGGTATCATTCTGAACAAGACTTGGAATGCTGATAATCTAAAAAAGTACTATGTGTAATTACCAAATAGTTGTATGAAATAGAGAGCTTAGTCGCCCCCGTAAAAATTAAATAAAGCGGTTAGAGGGCGCTTTTTACTATGATTGGCACCTAAGGAATTTCTTACAATAAGTCCTTGGACGCTGGAGCTTGGCTCCGCGTCAGGCCTCTGATCGAATCTGCATTCTCAGAGACGATATTTCATATAAGTCCTTGGACGCTGGAGCTTGGCTCCGCGTCAGGCCTCTGATCGAATCTGCATTCTCAGAGACGATATTTCATATAAGTCCTTAGACGCTGGAGCTTGGCTCCGCGTCAGGCCTCTGATCGAATCTGCATTCTCAGAGACGATAATTCAAATAAGTCCTTGGACGTTGGAGCTTGGCTCCGCGTCAGGCCTCTGATTGAATCTGCATTCTCAAAGACGATATTTCATATAAGTCCTTGGACGCTGGAGCTTGGCTCCGCGTCAGGCCTCTGATCGAATCTGCATTCTCAGAGACGATAATTCAAATAAGTCCTTGGACGTTGGAGCTTGGCTCCGCGTCAGGCCTCTGATTGAATCTGCATTCTCAAAGACGATATTTCATATAAGTCCTTGGACGCTGGAGCTTGGCTCCGCGTCAGGCCTCTGATCGAATCTGCATTCTCAGAGACGATAATTCATATAAGTCCTTGGACGCTGGAGCTTGGCTCCGCGTCAGGCCTCTGATCGAATCTGCATTCTCAAAGACGATATTTCATATAAGTCCTTGGACGCTGGAGCTTGGCTCCGCGTCAGGCGTCTGATCGAATCTGCATTCTCAGAGACGATATTTCATATAAGTCCTTGGACGTTGGAGCTTGGCTCCGCGTGAGGCCTCTGATCGAATCGCCATTCTCAGAGACGATATTTCATATAAGTCCTTGGACGCTGGAGCTTGGCTTCGCGTCAGGCCTCTGATCGAATCTGCATTCTCAGAGACGATAATTCATATAAGTCCTAGGACGCTGGAGCTTGGCTCCGCGTCAGGCCTCTGATCGAATCTTCATTCTCAGAGACGATATTTCATATAAGTCCTTGGACGCTGGAGCTTTGCCCCGCGTCAGGCCTCTTATCGAAACTACATTTTCAGAGATGACATTTCATATAAAGTCTTAAAACGCTGGAGCTTAGTTCCGCGTTGGACCTCCGAGACGTTAGAATTTAGTTCTGAATTGGGATTTTCATCGGAGCCCCATTCTCAAAGATCAAATCCAACACTTTAAGATCCAAACCCCGCGTCGGATCCCTGTCTAGGACAATCTAGAAATGAAAGATATGGTTTTCATAAACCTTCCTGGGGCACACAGGGCTTTCTAATTTTTGGAGGAAATTGCGGCCATAAATCCACCATTAAACATAAAATAAAAACAACCAAAGATGAAGTACGATAGCACATTCAAAAGAGCTGACAATTTAGAAACAAGCGCCCATCAGCTCATGTCAGCGGAGCCCGGGCCGGGATAAGACGGGTTCTGCCTTGACTCAGGCGAAATCCGTTAGAAGGAGGGCGTTTTGACTCTGGAGAAGCCCACTCCGCATCTACCTCATCCCCCACCGCGTCTAAGATCTGGACATCGAAGCAATTTCCCCCTTTGTGGATAAAGGTTAAGGAAGAACCAATGTTGATGCTATGTGACTCAGCGAAATCATTCCAACCTCCCCTTAAAAAAGGAACCCCATAATCTCCGCGTACGACTTCCACCGGAAAGTCTCGAAGAATCCGGGTTGACAAAAGAACACTCCTGGGGAGATCTGGCCCAAACCTATCTTCAAAACATATTGCCAGAGACTAACAAGGGATATATTTTAGAGAGCGTAAAGGAAAAACCAACCTGTTAAAAGAAAAATTCAGCAATTTAGGAACTAACCAAGCGGAGAAGTTGCTCGGAGAAACTGATTCTCTAAAAAAGGACCAAGATGAACTAACGGGGTAAGGCATGACAAAAGCACGCAACGAGTCTAGGTGTCCTTTCCCCCATACACTCTTTTATAGAGCGCATAAACAATACTGGACACGTGTCGTAAACAGAATTACGGGGCAAAAAAGTTCGAAAGGTCAAATCGTTGAGCCAAAAAACCACAGGTGAAATAAACAGTAAACACTATTTCTGAACTTCTCAGAAATCCCGTGAGAAACGCGTCATGATGAATTAACCTCGAAAGACTAAAACCAGACATACCAGTGGCATGCATACACTTTGAACTCTCCAGAAATAAATATTAAGGGCCTCGTGAACAACGAAATTATAACCAAGTTAATATAGAAGCTTAAGGCTTTATTTCATTATGAAAGTGCAGTTTAAAATCCATTTGAAGCTACGTCACGGAGTGAAGTATCATCATGTTGAACTTCATGGTTACCCCCGCGTGAATCCACCACCCGAACCTCGAAACAAGCCTCACCCATGTGAGTAAAAATTATAGAAACCCCCCGTTCAAAACCATGAGATTCCACAAAATCTTTCCATCCGCGGCCAAGGTAGAGAAGACCACCGTTACATCGCTCTATACAAACCGGGAAATTGCGCAGCAGAAAAGAGGAAAGTAAAACCTGGCTAGGAACAGCATCCGTGTACGCCTCCTCAAACCTAAGTGGTAGCAGCTAAAAAATAGAAGAGAAATATAAGCCAAAGGGAAATTTTCTAAAGAAAGTGAAATTTAGTATAATTATCTCACCAACTGCAAGAACTGTTCGGGATAATCAATCGCTTGGAAAAAGGCCCATCGTGGTTCTGGCCCAAAAACCCCGTTCGCCCTAAATGTTAAAGGAGGAATTATGATGGATCCCCGCATCTCGATGAAATTAGAGGGAAATAGTAAAGACCCTCTTATTTGTATCGTCAATCACGAGGGAACAGTTGAACAAGAAAAAGAAGAATTGCATGCGTAACACGCAACAAGTGACACAGCCACCGAGGGCATGCGTTTCCCTTTCTCTAAAAACGAAGTTAACCAGAGAGAAGTCTTTTCTCAAAACCAGTAAAAGTAAATTACAAAAAGAAAAAATTAAAATTACTTCTCGATAAAAAGCGATAAAACCAAGAGCAGGAAAGCCTCACACAGCGAGTATAAAACACGCTTGGGTATCCATAAATGGTGAACATCCTAAAACAAGATGGATCCAAATCTACCGCCTAGGGCTTTTTATAGAGTCATTATGAGGGAAGAGCAACTTCAAACACTTCGACTCCCCCTCATGTATGTTCTAATCGACGAGGATGCTCACACTTAAGCCAGACTCTAGTCTCGCTCCAACCAAGAACTCGAAGTGAAAGTGGATAGGGATGAAGATGGCCTATTCTGGCTGACTCAGGGATGGTGCGACTTTACACAAGCAAATCGAGTCAATGTAGGAGCGGCTTTGATTTTCACCTACATGGGCGATTCCATCTTTGAAGTCGACGTTGTCAGCCCAGACAGCGAGGAAAATGGAGAGGTAGGACATCCTTAAGTTCCTATCTTGTCCTTCGCGTCGATATCTCTAAAATGATTTAACAAGTTTAAAGGGATCTAACCTCTAAGAAAGGTTTCTGTACGCTGTTTCGTATTATGAATAATAAAGGATCCCTCTTTCTATTCTATTTCTAAAAACACAAGAACACAATAAAGAGAATCATAGATTCCCTTTTTTCTTTATTTTACGAAATCTTATATCAGAAGATCAGTTTACAAACTCCCAAAGCATAACGCGGAAACAAGTCAATTAGAACTACATGATGAAGAAACCGAGTCCAAAGTAACCTCGTGATTATCCTCAATTTCACGACGCGGACAGACTTGGAAGGAAACATTACCCTTATGGAAAAACATCATGACACTTCCTATTCCTAGGTGGTGAAGCATAAGAAACTCGTCCCAACCGTTATCAATATGAAAAAGACCATTCTCACTCCAGGATACAGCCACTGGAAAATCACGGACAAGATACGTTGAAAGAAAAGCGCATCGGGGCGGAAGAGGCCCATATTCAGCCTCAAACTGAGGAGGCATAACCTGCATACCAATAAATTCAAGATCTAATATAGGTAACCCAAGCTCTGTTGAAGTAAAATAAAGGAAACTCACTAGCCGATAAAGCTACTCCATGCTCTCAACCTTTTGAAAAAAGGCCCAAGGGTTAAAATTTCCTAAAGACATAATACTTGCAATGGCACGTTCGAGAACCAAAACATGAAAGGCGACAATAGGGATAAAAATTAAGGCTTTAAAAAGGAAAAATCTACCCTGGAGAATAAAGACAAATGGTAAAAGACTTCAAACATTTGGACCAACCCTTTCAACATTTGGAGAGGTCGGAGCATAAATATATGGATATTTACTGCAAGCAAAATATACAATCGATACCAGTATTTTGTCCAAAGAGATCTTCAACCCACATTCTCAAAACAAAGGAAGTATCTTAATGAAATACCAAAAAACAGGAAACCACATATAGGTTCCTAAGTCCTTAAAAGTTTCATCACAAAAACTGAAAAATTAAAGATTAAGGGGCATCGGCCGCCTTCTCAATTTCTTCTTCTGCGTCTTCAGCATCTTCGTCCTCAGAGTATGAATCCTCCGCGGCCATATCCTCCTTCGAAAGCCCCCAGTCAGCGCTAACCATGCTAGGCTCGAACTTCTCTAGGGGAAAACCAGGGTTCAAAGCTGAACACACGACACTCTGGTTGATCCCTGCGGACATTGTCTTCCGGAAGTAACTGAAACACCTGTCCTTTAAGATACTGGAACCTTTCGGAGTCTGGAGACAAGCTTTAGCAATAGAAGACATGAAAGATGTGCCAGCCTCAGTTTTTATCCACTCAGAAGACAGATGAGCCAAACCTTTCGGACTCTGAAGCCATTGGAGAGCCACTTCTTGATCCGAATGCGCCTTAAGAAGATCAAGTTCTTGTTTAGTCATAGATGCTTTTTCGCGAAGGATAGATAATTCCTTCTCCAGCTTGTCAATGTTGATTTGCCTAGACAAGTGATGTTCCTGAGAACTCTTATCCATTGTTTCAAGCTCTTTGACGCGTGAGGTGGCAGAATCCAAAGAAACTTTTAATTCATCGTGATTTTTCTGTAAAACTGCCATAGCCTCCTTCTGTGACTGCACCTTCTCATGGAGATCCACAGACCTCTTTCGGAACTTCTCCACCGAGGCCAGGTCGCCAACAGTATTCCCCATAATCCGCAGCTGATGGGACAACTTCTTAATCTCCTCATCTTTCCTTTTGAGATTCTCTTCGCCATACACCATGCGTCTTTCAACGTCCGGTTGGATCACCCTCAGCTTAGTCAAGAACAATAAAATCAAAAATCGTACCGCGCCAAAGCGCTACAAAAGGAAAAGCAAAAGGCAGCTGACATAATGAACTTACCCACTGAATAATGCGATCAAAGTTGGTCGAAAGGGTAACAGGATCCAAGCGACTAATATACCCCTGCTCCGGAAGACAATGTTTTTTAGCCGGAAAGGCAAGACCTTGCAGATCAATGAAGTTGAAACCAGGAATGGGAAATTCACGGAGAGTCGCTTCACCCTCTAAAAAGAGCCCCCTTTCATCCGCGTTTGAAGGCCCAACAGCGACACAAATTTTCCTTTTCTTCGATTTGGAAGCTTTAGGGGCAGGTGAACGGACACACTTTTCCTTGGACGCAGGAACCTGTAAAGAGGACCCCCCCCCCCAAACACCTGTCTCCTCCGCGACACTCACCTCAACGGATGGTGCCACTTCCAGGGTTGAAGGAGGAGCAGAAGGGTCATGAACCGCCAGACTTGTCTTTTTCTTCTTTTCAGACCTGGCTTTATGTCGCTTCAAAAGTGAGTCCAAATCCATTTTATCTGAAACAAGAAAACATTCCACGATGAGTCATCCGTCAAAGAAAGACAAAACATGAAGACACAAATTTATACACCAAGAAAAACAATAAAACAGAAGAGCCACCTAGTCGCGGATGAGGCAGACTCAAGCCAGCCATCTCAAGACGAAACGCGGATAGCATTTCATCCCACGGAAATCTAGGAGTATGCAAAAACGATAGCTTGAACTGAGAAAGATTGGGAATTTTTGGTTTCATCACGGAGCAAAAAGGCCCCGGAACAGTCAGACAATTAAAGCCTTGCCCAGATTTATCGCGGACCAAAAACCACTTATACTTCCAATTCGGTTTGCTAGACAACCTTTCCATATACCCACAACTTGAGTTGCACTGATAAAACCTTGAATCCTGAGTCCCCTTTTTCAAGGAAAAGATGCTGAACATTAACTTCAAAGAAGGAGCGACACCAATTTCTTTACACCTCATAATAAAACTGGTAAAAAACATCCAACCATTAGGAACGATCTGAGCAGGACTCAAATTATACTCGTCTAAGAACTTCGAGAAAAAGGGATGCAAGGGAAGTCGGAAGCCTTGAGACAAGCTAGTTGCATATACAACCAAACAATCTTCATAAGCATCTAGGCAACCACCCCCTTCCTCAGGAAGACAGAATTCTACACCTGCTGGTCAGGGAAAGATTTGCGAAAAAGCATCAAGATCTTCCAAATTCAACAGAGTAGTGCAACCCCTCAACTTACTCACATGAGACCTCCACAGATGAATTTTATCGATCACAACTGGTGGACGACTGGATGGAGGCGGAAGAGGTTTAAAATCCCCCAGAAAAAGACAAGTATCTAGATCCTTTAAATCATACACGGGAGTGTCTAAATCTGTCAAATTCTCTTTAGAACGGATCTTCTTCGGATTTTCTGCTAAATCAATTGGGGGAAGCTCATAAGGAATCCAAACATCCTCTGCCTCTTGATCTGCGGACTGAGAGATAGATGAAGGTCCCACGTCCACCGAGGAACTAGCACCTGACTCATTCGCGTCTCTTGGATTTTCATCTCCCGCGCATCCCTTCGAAGAAGAAGAAACTGTGTAAGGAGAAGAATAGTAATCAGGGTCAGAACACTTTCGGCGTCTTCTCACCTTAATAGGACTACCCGTAGGACCAACTCGATCTGGAGTAGACGCGGATGTGGAAGAAGATGACTCCGACGAAGAATCATCAGAGCTGGAAGAAGAACTCCTAGAAGAGGAAGAAAGAGACTCTGGAGCAGGATGCGCCTGAGAGGATGAAGCAGCACCGCTTCTCCACCCTTCACCTCTCTCAAAATCTTCTAACAAATCACGCCCCTCGCTGAGACTAGCCATTTCTAAAGAAACTAGAAGAAAATCGTATGAAGTCTTACTTATACAAAGCAGAATCTCATCCAAAAACACATACAGAGACAAATTCGCACCCAAGTTTACTATCTAGACATCAAGAAATTAAAGGACTTAAACAAAGAAAAATCAAGAACAGCTTAGAACAAGAAAAAATACCTTGAAGAATTGAAGAAAGCCGCCGAAAACTTCGAGCGGACAACCGAAACCCTAGAAAACCGCCGCCGGAAAATCAAGAGGTGGATAAGGATTAAATCTCTGAAAAAGCAGAAGAAGACAAGTGTGGAGTAAAAAAGAAAACGGGACGGGGCAACTTATAGAAAATTACTGACGTTTAGACTTTCGAGCATAAATGGGCCTGCATGGCCCAAATTGGGCCGAAACTCGAAAAAAGAAAAGGCCCATTGCCTCTAAGTCAGAACTATAGTAGTAACGAAACTACAGATGTTTACTTAAGAAATCTTTATCGATCCGCGTCAATCCCAGGTTGGAATCAACTCGGCCCGAGGAGCTGTGACTAAACCAATATTAAAAACATCTGTAAAAATATAAAAATAATAAAGTAAAGAACACCAACCAATTAGCAAAAAGGGAAATCACATTATCCTAAATATTGTCCGCGGACAAATATTCAAAAGCTGACTCATGCACAATCATCCGCGGATGGGAGAGAATGGGCACGTGGCGGCCATGCCCACCCCCCACGAGTAGAACACGTGTCGAATGGCGAACACCACGTGGCACAACATACAAGACCACTCGGGACCTATAAAAGCGAGAGACTTCACTAAAAAGAGGGACTTTTTCGGGAGAGAGAGGGAAAGAGGAGAGAAGGAGCGGATCAAAGCCAAGTGAACTTAAGGAAGAAATTGGAAGCAAGGAGAATTGGGAGAAGAAGTAGTTCGCGTCACAGAGAATCCATTTCATAGTAAAATCAAAACTGTTCATTGGACTTAATCCGTGGATATAGACCTTGTTCATCCTTAGTAAAACTTTCCTTTAGAATTAGAAGTCTGTTGTTGTCGATCCTCAAGATAATCAGCAACGACAGGTAAGTGAACCAATTTTCCGAACTGTCCAGAAAAAATTTGATAAGGGAATAACGTTTCATGCTCATAGTCAGATTTCTTCCCGCAGCACAGGTTGGGCCGTGTCGATTATTTCGATGCGGGTCAGGTAAGCCCGTTGGGAATATTGATCACCCCTCCATGTAGATTCCCGGGTCCCACTAAAAATGGTGACTTCTTCACGATCGAGCTTTTTCAAAATGAATTTTCGTGACTTAGGCTTCTAGGACAGAGTAAGGGTACCCAATGGCCCTTCGATTTTTTTGGGGTTCGAAATCCCCGCTTTAAATACTGATCTTTTAAAGGTTTGAAACCTCGACCTGTACCTAAATTGCAAGATCCAAACAAAGGTATCCGACCCCGGGCCATTACAGATACTTTCCTAAAAGATAATATAAAAATATCCTAAAATATAATTAAATATCCTAAAAATATTAAATTTGAAAATAATAAATAAATAAGTCTCAATCTCAAAAGCTTAAACCATGAGCAATAGATAATCAAAGAGATTGGATCGAGTTTCTTTCCAAAAAGATAAGATTTAGTCATCAAACCGATTTCTTGTGAGTGTTTTCGCTGCGGTGGAAAAGTCTCTCGTGGCCGCGACATACATTGATCGCGGGCAACTTCAGGCTTTCATCACGGTGAGATGATGGGATTCGCGGCGACGATTTGGACTTTCACGGATATGACACTTATTGTTCTTCCATTGTCTTCGTTGTCCTCCTACCATGGCGAGATGGGTCATTCACCATGGCGAAATCTCATCTCGCGGCCGTGACTGGAGCTGGAGTTGTCTCATGTTCTTGTTCTGTCTTGTCGTGGCGACTTGTAACTCACCACGGTGAAATGCCTTGTTTCCATCTTTTTTTGTTGTTATCCCTTTCTTATCGTCTTGGGCTCACTCATTCTTCTTCTTCCTTGCTTTCTACAACTTCTTTACTCCATTAAAATCTCTCCCAAGCTCATCATTACGTCGGAACTACAAATCTGCATAAATCAATCGAAATAGTAGTTTTTGCACTTTTCCACCCAAAGAGCATAATATGAAATTAACTATAAAACATAAACAAATCATAATGAAATGCAACTAAAACTATCCTGTAATGCCTATTTAAATATGCATTATCAAACTCCCCCACACTTAAGCTTTGCTAGTCCTCGAGGGAATCATAAAAAGCAACCTATACCTACGAGTTCATCTTTCATGCAATAGCCTCAATCAAAAGCAACATCAATTTCAAAAGGGCACAAGATCAAGTGAATAAAAATCATAGCATGTATTTAATGATCAAAGCACATAAGTAGACATCATCCAACCTTACCAGGAATATGTGTTTCACTCGTGGTCTCATGCATTTAGGCTTTAAAGTTCAACTCTCAACTCAATCCAAAATGCATTAAGCTCATAGACATTGACAACAATACCACCAAATCACTTGTGGCACAACTTTAAAAACATTAGGTAATTTGGCTCTAAATTTCTTTTTATACTTTTTTTTTTCAATTTCTTTCTTTCTTTCTTTCTTTCTTTCTTTCTTTCGGATTTGGTATCTTTTGATATGAGTCGCAAACATGGGTGTCATGAATGGCCCCGGCTATTAAATACCTCAACTTACTTGATAAAGTCCACTTGAACATCTTTTGTCGCGAGTTCCAAACATGGTGTCATGAATGGACCCGGTTACTCAATGTTAAGCTTCCATTCATAGCGTATAGTTTTGACACCGTTTTACGCGAATCATACCCTTTGTCACTTTATTTCATTATACTATCAACAAGCAACTAAAGCCAAATATCAAACATAAAGTCATAAACTCCGCAAGCAACAAACATGTGAGTCGTCCTTGACAATAGATAATGAAGTCAATATCAAGAGGTAGAAACATAAGGAGAGTAAATCATACATATAAACAAAAGGAATTATAAATGATTCCAATAAGGCTAAAACATGCTCACAATGGTCGTGTTTTGCAGGATTGTAATCATACTCAGGCTCAATCATACATGCTCAATTGCATCACTAATCTTGCTCCATAAGAAAACATTTTAAAGTGATAACGCTAACGAATTCAAACTCAATGTAGGATTTATAAGTTCATGCCATAAGAATGAGAGTTTTGCTAACCAGGGTGGGTGTTTAAATAAAAACATATTTGCAATGCATGATGTTTTTGGATTTTTTTTAAAAAAACTTCCAATTCTTTCTTTGATTTTTGAATGCATAAATAAAAGTAAAGACATAAAATGAAAACTAAACATGGAATGCATGCTAAAATTGAAATATGATCTAACTAGATGCACTATATACAATAAATCCCCCCCCCCCCCCCCACGCATTTAAAGCTTTCATTGTCCTCAATGAAATAAAAAAGACAACAAAATAAACAATCAAAACCGAGGTGAGGGAAAAGGAAACTGACTCATTCACTCTAGTGGTGGTTGTGACTGATAGCCAGGGAAGTGCATCGACCTGAACTGAGAGCAGAAGTCTTTAAAACTCCTCCTCTGGGCTTCCTTATGTCCTATATTTCAACATATATTACATATTATGTATTCAAAATGAGGTGGACTACAACAAAGCCCACTCTACTCCTCCTTCCGTACCTACATTCAAGCTCTCAAAACAAAATAACTAAGCATAGTAAAACGTCAAGAAATTCGACATTCGATTTAAACCTAACCCTATTGTTGGCATGGATACGAGTAATTAACAAGAAAATTGGTGTTGATTTGAACCTAGCCCTAGTTTTAGGGTTTGGTTGGGGTGATAAAATTGGGGTGAACCCTAGCGAATACGTCAATAGAGGAGATGCGAAAACCACCATCAGAGAAAGCAATGGAGGACAGAGGGAAGGGTTTCGAGTAATCCATACATGCGGTGAAGATAAAAAAGGATTCGCGGGGGATAACAACAATAGAGCCTTCGAAATGCATGTGCTCGGATGTAAAGAAGAGTAGACAACAAAGTTGAACAAAAAAACCCTACCCCGATTGTTCATCCCCTTCATCTCCTAATTGTTGTATGGAAAATCTCACAAATTTCACCTATCTCCGTCCCCTATACCTCCCTACCTCCATCCTGTCAACCCCGGCCAAAGGATTTTTCCCACCTCTTCCACCTAGATTTGACAAAATCTAACTCAAAATGAGAATCCAATCCGACCAAAATGAAGCCAATTAAACCTGACCGAAATAAGAAAATCTAATGTCATACACAACTCGAACCGAGCCCGACCCATTTTGATTCGTTGTCCGAATGGACACAAACGTAGATAATCCTCACCCGAAGCATACTCGACCCGTTCTTGACCCAACCCGAACAAGACCTAACTCATCCTTATAATACTTATAATTCCTTTAACTTTTTAGTTTTTAAAATTACATATAATGAGACCTAATATAACTAAATAAATAAAATTTAATAGTTATTAACTAAGATAAATAAAGGTGGCCTAAACGAAGGCGAAATCAGCGGAGGGAGGGTGGCCTCCGGAGGCAAACGGCAGCGAGAGATAAGGTAAACCGGGAGGATGGAGGAACCGAGGGCGGAGCTGAGGTGGCCGAAACCAAGGGCGGAGGTGTTGCCGGAGTTGCGGTTTGGCGAGTAGGACGACGGTGCGAGTCGGAGGACCAATGTATTTGGTGTAGCAACAGTGGGTGGCGGCGGAGCAGAGGCGGTGGCTAGGGCGGTGGCCGGTGAGTGCAGTGGCAGGTGGCCATAGGCCAAGGAAGAAAAAAGCATTGGGAGTCCCTGAAACCCAAAGGAGAAGAGGCGGCGAGGCCGTTGAGTGGCCATGAAGGTCGACTGATGAGTGGTTGGTACTCGGTATGAAAGGTGGTAGAGGCGGAGGTGGCACGGAAGGCACTGGTGATAGGTACGGTGTTGCTGGGCAAAGGAGGGGAGGTGCGTGAAGTCGTACGGCGGCGGAAAAGCCTTGGCGGCGGCAAGCCTTTAGCTCTCAAAAGAGAGCGTATTAGGTTTAAATTAATAAAATTTCCGGTGAACCAAATAAACACGAATTCTTTCGACAGCCTTCAAAGTATTCATCTAGTAGTAAAATGCAATCACATGAAAATCGGGTATAGAGAGGAAACCCAGGAGAACGCGCTGGGGCTTTTTCCCACGCGCCCCCTTTCTCCTCTCTAAATCCCCGTCACAATCCCTAACTTCCACTATCAATCTCCTAAAATCTCTCGATTTCATATCAATTTCCTCACAAATCCTTCAATTTGTGTAATTACTAGTCATCTCCCTTCATTGATACCCCTCTTCTTGGTGCGCCGTTTCTCTAGTCACCGTTTTGACATCCGTTTTGGGGGCTTGAGGTTTCGTTTCACCTCCTTGCCATTTCGTGTTCATGATGTGCGTTTCTTAGGGCCTCGATGCCTGGTGCTTTCTCCGATCGTCCTCCTTCGACTGGTGTGTGGCGGGCTGTCTCCTCCCCCGACGCGATGCCTCCCCCTTCTGATCGTCATCTTCCCTAAGTTCTCTCGGCTGGGGCGTTTATCCTTGTGTAGGCCGGGTCCGCCTACAGTGGTCTTCATCCGGTTGTTCTCTTCGGCGCTGGCCAAGTCCGGTGGCCTGGGGTTCGCCGTCGTTCTCCTGGGCGGCTTCCTGCTTGCTGTTCTCTTGAGCCCGTGATGGCCCGACTTCAGTCTTGTTTAGCCCGATAAATTGTCCTTCGGGCCCATGCAAAAAACTTGGGCCCAAAGGAGCCCGAAGTGGGAAAAAACCAAACCGTGTAACTCATATATATAGGGCTATATAATTGTAATTTGTTTAAATTATTTTGTTGGGCTTGGTCACTAGCGACTTTTGTGTGGTTTTCCACTCCTTTGCCGTCTGCGAGAGGTAGTGGACATGATCGAAACCTGAAGGCTCACCGTCATTCGGGTCCAAATATGAGGTTTACACAAGTTCCATAGGAGTCCCTGCGTTGCCTCTAGTTTTTGGTGCTGGAGTAGTTTCATTGAATGCTCGTTCATAGTTTGATAGTGCTAGTGTTTGCCTTTGCTGCACCTTTGTTTCTCGATTTTGGGGGATTACTTTACTTTGTTTGTATCTGTTTGCATGACGGGTTTTCCATCGCCATTGCTACGACCTCTCGACCCACTGGACCTGTCCGATGGTCGAATTTTTACTTAACCAGAAAAAATAAAATTGATCCAACTTGTCCCATCCTGAAATCCATTTAACTCTAAGTTACCCAATATATAATCGAATTCGAATAACTATTATGTACAAGACAATTTTGGTAAAATACCCTATTTTTATTTATTTTTAAAATATGACGAAATGTCCTTCTATGATCCTCAAACTGTCTTTCTATTCTATCTCTCTTCCCGAGTTTGATCGATTCCGTTTCACAGCAATCAAACCAGAGAGAAAATGTCGTGGATTCCAAATCCTTTCAAATCTCTCCAACTTTACGGCGACGATGACCCCCTCTCCGAAGCCGGCGATGACGCCACTGGCGGAAGCGTCACTGAAGACTTATCGGTGATCGGCGAAACAATCGGCCGCCAATTGCGCGGCGTCGCGGCCTTTCTCGCTCCTCCACCTGCGTCATCTTCCTCCACCGCGTCCTACTCATCCCCCACCGCCTCCGCAGTTGCCGATGACTCCGGCGATTCTATGTCTCCGACTTTTGCAAGGATCCGGAGTGATCTCGCGGAGTTAGGTGGTAGCTTCAAGTCGTCTCTCTCCCTCCTTTCTAACACCAAGGCTGTTTCTGAAATTTCTAAGATTACTTCGAATTTCTTCCAATTTGATGATGTGGATGAGGGAGAGGAAGAGGAGGCTGAGGATGATCGTGGTGTTGGGGTTACTGATGCTGTTCACCGATTCGTGGCCGAGATTGCTCAGCGGCCTGAGTGTTGGACTGATTTTCCGGTGTCTCTAAATCACGGTGTGCCATGTTTAAAGTTATGCCTTTTGACTGATACTTTGTTTTATTTAATTGTTTTATTTCTTCAGAAATTTTGGTGAATTGATTGTTGAAAATGGAAATAGCAAGCTGCATTTTCTGTTTGCGTGTTTTGGAAATTGGAATTAGGATGATAACTGGATGTTAGATAGATGTTTAGGATGATGAGTAGAGGTTGAAGAAGTGAGGAATGCCATCAAAATCAGTAGGTTGATTCTACGCCGCTGTTCAGAGTTTGACTCTTTTGATTGCAACGACGCTAAAGCAATGTTTCGCCGGTAGTTGAAAAACTAGTTGAGTTTATTTTGTTGGGAGTAATTTTTGTGTTTGACATGATAAATAAACTCAAATTAGTTCAAAACGTAGCTGAGAAACATAGCCTAAGGTTCTTCACCAGTACAGGGAATTTGGAACTGAACTTATTTTACTAACAGTGTTTAAATTAGCTAGAGGTCTAGCCTGGCACTATAGTGTGGCTTAGAGGCAAAGGCGATCGCCTTTTCACAAATCATGTAAGAACACAATTTTTTTTGCTTTTCAAGTTTAATAGTATCAAATATGTTTATGATGAAATAAAACCAAATTGACAGCCTAATATTATAATAAAACCAAGTCTAAAGCATCATAGATACAAAATGCAAGTCTTAAGCATACGAGATTAAAGAAAAGAAAGACTTCAAGTGTAATGGGGTGAAATGGTGGATGGTTAGGAGTGGGTCAAACAAAACCCTCAAGGTCATGTGATTCCTCTAGGCTTGATGAGCTCGTTGTTTAGCGAAATCTCCAACCTCACTCTAACCCAATAAAGAAAGAAAGATGTAAGGCTTATTTCTAAATGTAATATTGATGGTTTATGATTGTAACGTAATACACAATCAGGACTCTAGAGTATTGATTATAGACAGTAGCAAACCAACAGACATCAGTGGTATTAAGAACAGAAAATAATTATCATGCTACAATAATACTAATGTATATGTATGGATTAATAAACATGCTATACAAGCAAAAGTATCATAAGTAGACCGAGTAGCAATAGTATATGAAATTGTAAAGTATTAGCCATTTAGCCTTGGATGTTGATTTTCTGTTCTATTGTTTTATAGAACAGTGCTTGCACTTGTGAATTTCTGTTTCAGGTTTCACTATGACCCAAGATCAGGCTAAGCATGTTGCAGTCATTGTGGATTTGGTGCCTAGTCTTGCTGAACTCAGAGTCAGACTAAGCAGCGAAATGAGTGCGAACAGGTTTTGGATGATATACTTTAGTCTGCTGCTTCCAAGGTTGAATCGGGATAGTGTGGACCTGCTGTCAACCCCAGAGGAAAGTGTTACTGTTAATCCTAGTTTTTCTTTCAGATAATGTTTTGGTAACAAGATGCCTCAAATATAGAAAGTCAATACAGATCGTTTGCGTGTGAAAAATTGGTCATTTCTTTTTTTTTCGATATAAGTTAATAACTGTTGATTCAACTGTTTGACTTCAGGGTTTGATTCTTTGTGTGTGTGTGTGTCTACGGGTGGGGGGTGGTTTCAGAACTTTGATAAAATGGATGGCTTAAGTTGTTTAGATGGCCAAACAGTTGAAACTGTCAAAACAGAAAAAAAAGGTTGGCCAAACAGCTTTGGTCTTTAATTCCAGAAACTTTGATAACCTATACTAATTACAGTACCCAATTTAATCTGTTATTTCATTTTCAAACTTTAGATTGGGAAACCCTATGAGTTCCTCTCTGCGATCCTTGTGAAGGAACCTGTATACATTTTCAAAGTTTAGATGCCTTGGGTATTATAACTATGGTTGAAATTCTTTCATATAGTAAGCTATGTTAAAAGTATATTAGTCTGAGATTTAATAGAGGCTATGAATGTGCAAAAAATTATTTTTCTTGCTTTTTTTTTTAATATTGTTTTTCTTTCACCTTGATCAGAGGATAGATTCCATAGGATGCACTCATCAAAGATCTATCCTTTTTCCATAGTCATGCACCTGATCATCTTTTTCTCCTTCATTGGACCTCTTGGCTCTTGCTTTTCTGCAGATTGTTGAAACTAGAAGTGCATTGTTGAACATGATGCTAAATAACAGGAGCACACGAAAATCAGACTCCCAGAAGGATCACTTTGTCAATTCATCCAAGTCAGACAGTAAAGTTGATCAAGACAGACATGATCCAAACTCATCTGGGGAGAAAGCTGAGGTGGCTGAAAATGTGGACTTGTCTAGAGACGTGGAAACTAACATTAAACGTTCCGAAGAGGTTGCTGCTAGAGCAGCATCTGTTGATTCTCAGCGACGGCTTAAAAATGAGGATGATTTCTCCTTCAGTGATCTGGAGGATGATGGCACTGATCTTTCTACAAGGCACCATGGTTCAGGGAGAGCACGAGATGCCATCTCCTCTTCTCCTGAGGCATCCAGCGAATGGGTCCGTTTGAATAAAAATGCGAAGACTGGAGCTGGACATTCGAAAGAAGATCAATTAAGTTCAGTAAATAGGGAATCAGAGGGAGAGGAGTCAAGTGACTGGCTGACCATTGATGAATTCGACGACAACTAGGGCGCCATTCAAACAACCACCACACCAGGTTCTTGTAAAGTTTTCAAATATGCCTTTCAATTTGTTCATTTCTCCTTTTCTGTTGTTACTAGGCCTTGTAAGTTTTTGTGCTCATATTACTTTCTCCGGAATGCTCCCAAGATGATATATTTGCCATGTCACTTGTGAGTTCTGGCTGCTGGATCACTCCAGACATTCCAGTTACTGTAAATTGGATATCTTTGCGTTTGCTTTAGTGAAGTTGGATAATGGTTTGTGGAAGTGAATTCAGATTCCACAGTTCGCATCAGTTGATTGTTATTGCCCTTGAGTATGTAACTCAATCTCTTTGCCATGACAGTAAGTGAATGTTTTTACCTGAGCTTTGCCTGAAAATGCCTGTGACAATGATTCTCCAACACAGTCAGATGGACAAAGTTGTGTACTCCATATTGCAATGTTGGATCCGACGTTGTACTGTAATTAACGCTACAACGTCGAATCCGACGTTTAACAGCTTTAATCCGCGGATTTCCGGTGGATATAGGGACACCCAATATATTATGATTTATCTCAGTTATTTTGGAAAAAAAATACTCCATTCATAGACAATACTTGTGTTTTTAACAACTCTCACTTTTTCTTTTTATGAAAAATCATTAAATATACTCTTTTACCCCTAATTATTACTTTACTTTTATACTTTACTGAAAATTATAGTAATAATTACAGAGACAAGATGATCAAAAAAATAATTACAAAAATAATAGAATCTTAGGGTCTGATTGATATGGGTTGCAAGAAATAAAAAATGTGAATTGAAATGGATGAATTCCAATTTAAATAATTTGTATGATAAAAATTGAAATCGAATTGTTTCACCAAAACAATCCATTCTTCATTTTGAGGGTAATTTTATTCCCATCAGAATAATAGGGAATCCTCCATCATTACTCATAAATCCATTTATTTATCCATTATTATAAATGTTTATAATTATGATATTATATTTCTGATTATTTTGATTACTTTTATTTCTATAATAATAATAATAATAATAATAATAATAATAATAATAATAATAATAATAATAATAATAATACTAAATAATAATAATATAATAATAATAATAATAATAATAATAATAATAAGAGTTTACAAAGAATTAGTGGAGAGTAGGGCTGTTACTTGAGCCGAGTAGCTCGAGCTCGACTCGAAAAAACTCGACTCGGGCTCGCTCGAATTAAATATGAGCCAAGCTTGAGCAGAATTCTGAGCTCGAGCTCGGCTCGAGTAGCTCGTATAGCTCATTTTATGGGTGAAATTACAGTTCTCCCCTATGTTTTATTTAACCCCATGTAAATAAGTTTTATTTAACCCCTTGTAAATAGGGCGTATATCTCGTTTCATAGGTGAAATTACAGCTCTGTCCCTAGGTTTTATTTAACCTCTTCTTCTAAAGAGTCTGTAAGCCGTTTTGCCTTTTGGACTCCATTCACTTTGAATCACAGATCTACATTTTGTGAGTAGCTCGAGCTCGACTCGGCTCGGCTCGAGAAAATGTGGCTCGAGCTCGAGCTCGGCTCGTTTGTAAATGAGCCGAGCTTGAACACCCACTACTCGAGCTCGTTAGCTCGTATATCAGCCCTAGTGGAGAGACGAGAGACAATTTGGGCCCCCACTCCTTTAGCAATAGAAAACCCCACCCTAGTGAAAATATGAACTGTATTATGAGCCCCTATATCGTGAGCTTGAACAAATTTTGGGATCCTCTTTAGAAGGGCTATGGCGTCTGCCTCAAGTTCCCCCAATGCAGAAAAAGAGAAGGGTAAGAACACATAACCAATGACTTTACACTTATCTTGGTACTTGACCCGCTTACGACGAGACGCCTCGGCCACCACATCCCCTGGAACAAAATCAACCATCCCAGATTGCGTCAAAGAGGATGACCCTGTCAAGTCAACACAAACATTCAGCCCTTCATCCCACGCATAAAGAAGCATGTCCGCCAGACAGAGGGGTTTCTTGTCTGCCCTACACAAGCCAATATCAACCTCTTTACTGGCTAAGATCCTAGAACGATAACAGACATTCACCAAAGTGTCACGAACGACATTATGGCGATGTTTAATCCCCACAATATCAGCACACGACGCACCATGATCTCCAAAAATGTCTCCCTCAAAAACTCTGGAGCTGGCAGAACAAGGCTTCGAAATGGAAAACAAATGGATGCCTAACCGATAGCACAGCACACAACGATACGTCTTGCCATTCATAACCTGATCCAACCCTGAGATGGGGACAACCCTAAGCCAGTCAGTAGCATGGTCTCGACGTTGAGAACTCCACAAAGCCATCTGACGCGGTGATAAGGAAAAAGTATTATTTGCATCTTTCGTAATCCGTGTGAAATATATGTCTGCCAATTTCTTCATGAGTTTGGGGGCTGCGATCTCACTCGGATTACTCAGAATATCAGTTTCTACCTTATTGTTAAAGACACGGACGACGTCATCAAAAGCAAATCCAGACACTGTGACCTCAGCAAGTTGAAGAAGCTTAGTTTGCAGGCTAGCAGATTATAAACGTGAAGCTAGAAAAGCATAAAAGAGAGCATCACCTGCAGAATAAACACCAAAACCCCCAAACCTGAAGGGCAGTGTGGAGAGCCTCCATTGCCAATTGCCAAAACCCAGCCCAGAAGCAGTGATAATATGTTCCAGGAAACGTCGACGAGCAAGATCAAACTTAAGCTGGGCAGAGTCGAAGGCAAGAGGGGGACATGTACGTAAAGCAAAATAAAGTTTGGAGACCCCAGTACAAGGACACAACAACAACAGCTCACATTGTGGGTCACCAATCTTAGCCACTGCATCCATAAGCGTGATCGTTTTGTCCACTCTCTTCATCACAAGCTCACTACCGAACACCGAATTAACACTGACAGGCCCACCAAGAAGCTTAACCCCATACAACGGCCTAGCAATGTTAAGTGGAAAAATACCAACCATCCTGCTCTTTGGGTCCTCTTTCGGCCAAAAAAATTATGTTTTATCAACATTGAGGTGCATACCATAACTAGGTCCGTCCTCCATAATCATCTGTAGAACCTTCCCCAAGATCAAGGTATTCCCAACAATAGTGCCATCATCCAAATAACAAGCCTGGAAACACAACTGAACCGTGTCCCAGATTTTGCGCACCAAAGGATGCAAAACTAAAGCAAACAATAAACGGTCGAGAGGATCTCCTTATTGCACCCCTTTACAAGACCAAAGGGTATGATCACCATAGTACAACCTAGCTGGACTGGAGTAGCAAAACTCGACCCAATGACATATTGCGGGACAATGGGTTCAGACTTCACGAATCATCGCTTCCCGCTCAACCAAATTGAAAGCATTTTTAAAGTCCACCAACAACAACATAGTCAAACCCTCCTCATTACCGCGCTCCTCAATCAAACGATTCATATCATGGAGGATGGCCTCACCCCCACCTAGCACTCCTACCCCAAACTAGAAATCACCCAAATAACCACCCAAGGAATGACCAATCAAGGAAGCACAACCCTTAGAAACCAAACACCTCCAAACAGTACCCACCGCAATGGGGCGAATACCACCGCCTGGCTTGACAAGAGGCGTGAGAGGTGCACTAGCAATGTACCCGCCTAACACCTTAGGGCATTTCCCCCCCAAAAAGAGATTAACCACGTGGGTTATAGCATCAACTAACTCATTGGAAATAGAAACCACAACCCCACTCAACCAATCCATAGGATGTTGAGCACGCAAACCATCTCTACCACACGACGAACCACGCGGAAAACTCTTAATTTTGTCCAAAACAACTCCTTTAGACGAGAATAGGCCATAGGGACCAATAGGTGTATTAGGTAAGGACGGCGAATGAGAGGAATGATGTTTGGCCTCTAACTCCTTAAGAGTGGCATTAGAATATGGGGCAATGCCCGAAGAGGAAAGAACCCTGACAGCAGCGATGTAGTGCACATCACAAATCTTCCTTTTACACTGCTTGATATTACTCTCTGTCAAATCAAGGTCCTCCTCGTCAGCAACTGACAAGGGAGGAGAAGGTTCGACAAGAGTATCCAAAACAAAACTGCATAATAGTGTCAGGCTCACTCCAAGAACAAATAGCCTTAACTATACATTCCTCTTGCAACCTCCGATATCTGGACTCCTGGCTACTCCTTAGAGAAAAGGTTTTGAGAACACACACAACCAACACCAACAACTTAACCCACCCTCAGATGTCATCCGGATTGTTGATCACATTATCAAGAGCTCCTTTAAGTACCTGAGAAAACCCAAGGTGACACTAAGGGGGAATAGATTTCACAGTACACAACCTCTTGGAAAAGATACGGTCGAGCAGATCAACATTGAAAGAACACTGTTGTCGATCAACCAAACCAGAATCCCGAACAAGCTGCATCGGAGAAGAGGTAACATGTGGCCTAACAAAGTCATAAAGCACGAATCTAACCACACCATCACCACAATCAGGAGGTTGTACAAACTCAGAACCACTTCCATGACGACATTTTGAGCGGAGAGTATGCATTTTGAAACATACTCCATACCACCAAATCCCCATATTCTTAAAGGTACTTTCAGTCTTAGCGAAGACAAACATGTCAAAAGAAATGGCATTCCTTGTCGTTACTTGAGCATCTCCCATACAATGACAATCTCTAAGGTGTGTGATCAAGGACGCCTTGGTAAGCCCTTGTCCTCCAAAACAACAACCAACTAAATCTAGCAGGGGAACAAAGACACGATCACATAGATAGGAAGCAGAGAGCAATACAAAGGCACACAACAGCAACACTGATGCTTCTCACAACCTCCAAACAACAGCAAACAGAAGCAACTCAAAGCAAACAGAAGCAACAATGGCAATGACACTAAAGTAAACAAAAGCAAACAGATCGGCGCCTCTCAAAGAGACTCCGAGCTCTTCTCACGTAAAGAAGCAAACAGACCGAGAGGAATGCCACAATACACCGAGAAGAATGACACAATGCCGCTGACAACAACACACCTCGGCAACCGCTTGAACTGACAGGAAAGAGACCGAAAAACGACCCAATGACACCGAGAAGAACGACGACAAACCTGATGATCCCTAGCGACCCCGGGAAGACTAAGCAAAGGCTCGCAGATGAGGACCAGCGGCAGGGAGGAGGACGCTCGCGAACCGACGACTCCGGGCGCGGGACTGAATCAAAGAAGCCATCGCCGATCGAACACTCCTGATCGCCAATCTCCAATCGCCGTGCCCTGAAGAAGCCGTCGGGGAGGGTGACACCACCAGCCACGAGTCGCATACACCGTCGGAGACGCCTAGGAAGACACCGGGACGGTGCCCACTGCCATAGCCGGACCTGGCCGGAAGGACGATCTGCAATCGGCAATCGCCTTGCCCTAGTAGGGATAATAATAATAATAATTCATTTCAATAGAAAACCAAACAACCAGCTCTAATTAAGAGTAGATCATTACATTTAAATATTCCAGTTACTAAAACAATGGAAAAATACATTGGCATACCACTTATTAGTGGTAGAGTTTGTAATGTCTTATTTGATGAGGTGATCATAAGCCTAAAACGGATGTCAAAGTGGAAATCCAATTCTCTCTCTCAAGCTGGTAGATCGGTTCTTATTCAAGCAAACCTAAATTCTAAAACAAATTATCTAATGCAATCATTTCTTCTTCCAAAAGGAATTCTTCAAAAAATTGATCAGATAAACAAAAATTTCTATTGGAATAAACTTTAATCTGATAATTATCATCCTTTAATTAGCTGGGAACATTTGTGTACTCCTAAAAACGAGGGGTGGTTAGGCTTTAAATTAGCTCAGCAAAATAATATTGGTATGCAAATGAAGTTACTTTGGAGAATTATGGCAAATCCTAATAATATTTGGTCAAATGTAATCACAGATAAATATCTCTCGAAAGAATCATTAATTGAAAGAGGAAGATTCAAAACGTCCTGACAATTTGGAAGACTTCTTAACATCAAAGATCTTTTCTCTAAAGGATTGCTATGGTTAGTTGGTAATGGGAAAACGATCAATGTATGGTCTGACATTTGGGTAAATGCACAATACCTAGAGAGTTTTAGGAATCATTGTGATTTATTTACAAATACGAATTCTTGGGATATTGATAAGTTAAAAAATATATTTCCTTCTTATATTGTTCATATGATTACTAATATCCATATTCCAGTAACTCATATTCCTGACAAGTGAATTTGGATTTATAGGAAAAACCGAGTGAATAATGCGAAGAGTACGCGCCCGATTGATGTCACTAAAGTAGCAATGTCTTTATGCATATTTTAGTTCCATATTCTATACATTTTGCATATTTCGGGTTGTGAATATGTCGAATTTATGTAGTTTATGCTAATTTGTCAGAAATGGAGATCTACATAAGTTTCTGTTTAATATTGCAGAATATGGAACCATTTCGGGAGAAAACCAAGAAGCAGGGACGGAGGCCCAAGTCTACTCGATGTCGACTAACCCTAGTCGATCTCGACAACCCATGTCTAGGCACCTGCACTGATCGAGCATCCCATGTCGAGAAACTGAAGACGAAGAACTCGACTCCAAGCCTTTACTCGAGATCGAGTTCCCTACTCGATGTCGACAAAGCCACGAAGCCCATGCCCGGAGTCGAGGAAAGCTTGCCCGAGGATGACGAGGAGAGACTACCCAACCTAGCGCCCGGACACAGAGCAACACCCAACTCGATGTCGACGAAACTCCTCGAGGTCGACAAGCCAGGAGCCATGTCCGAGCATGTCGAGAAGATCTACCCGACACTGCCGAGCACACAAATCGATGAGCCCAAAGTTAGTCGAGATCGAGGACCATTCCTCGAGATCGAGGACACCCTAGGAGCTTATCCGAGCCCTGTCGAGGACCAGCAACCCGAGACGCCAAGCCAGCCAAGTCGACGTCACTTCTACTCGAGATCGAGGAGACTTACTTGAGATCGAGGAACCTTCTAGAAGCCGCGTAACGCGTTGTGAGCTGTCCTACTCGGATTTGTAATCCTTGGAGCCAAAGATTGCCGAGTTCTATCCGATTCTATCAAGTTCTATCATGGAGAAGAGAGATCTATCCACTTGAAGACTTTAGATATAATTCCCTTTTTTAGATTTAATTATATTGTTGCTTTTATTTATCATTAAGCTCTTAGATATAGTTTCAGATATAGATAGATGTTTCTATCCTTGAATAGCAAGGTTTAGAAGCCTATAAATAAAGCCCATGGGGCTGATTTCTAGTCATTCAATCACACAGCAATTAGTAGGAGTAGTAGAGAGAGAGAGAGGGAGAGAGTGAGTGGCCAAGAGGAGTTGGTGAAGCGAGAGCGGAATTGGCTTCCTTTGGTTGTAAGCTCTGTTTGATTTAATGCAAGTTTCTTTTCATCAATCAATGTCTGAGGTTGCGATGAAACGCGAGTAGTCCACCCACTTCTAGGGTTGGGGCGAGCCCGACGATAGCCATGCGTGTTTGAGGTAAAGATCCGACTTTTATCATGTTTTGAGCATCTACTACTTGTTATGTGTTTATTACCCATCTAATGGAGGTCCATGCTAACAACTTGGATTGTAAACATAAAAATTGGTAGAGTCAATTAGGGTTTCTTGAAAGAGTTGTCTAATTGTTGGAAAAGGCGAAAGCTTAGTCCTTCGATGCAAATTATATGATTATCTGTTTTATTCCTGCCATGCTTGATTATCGTTGTTGCAAACCCCAATCTTGGTAGTCCTTTTTATACAAGTTAGTTCGAAATCCCAAAGCAATTGCCTTTACTTTATTTTCTTTCGTTTTAGTTTCTGTTTTCCTCGAGATCGACTAGCACTCCTCGATCTCGAGTTACTGATCTTCGACCTAGGTCGATGTAGCTTCTGTGTGCAGGAACTCGACCAAGACAACCCGAAGTCGACGAAGACCTTACTCGATCTCGAGTAGGCTCTTGTCGAGATCGACTAACCCTGTGCTTGCTGCTGCGCTGTGTTCGATTGTCCGATCTTCTGTCGAGTTGCTGTACTCGAGATCTAGGACCCCTGCTGTCGACTTTCGTGAGATTTCTCCGCTGCCTAGGATCCGCTGACACGCTTCCTCGTGGACCGATCCTGACTTCCCACTACTGCATCAGGAGGAGGTCTTGTAATTATTTGCGTGGGCAGAATCTGGTTTGATTTATACTTTATATTTCATACTCGATTTCCTCCTTACAACACCGACGCACCCCTCTTTCTCTATTCTTGAGCGAACATGCTCTCGCCCCAAATCACCCTAATTTCCATAGCCTGTCACCCCTAAATCCCTCCTTGAATCAAATCTTCTCTCAAATCCAGTCTGTGCTAAAAAATAATGATGATTATCTCTTCTCCAAGGAACCGATTGTGTGGAGAGAAGCATCTCGATGCCTTGTTCATCTGGTTCTCTTGGCCAAAAAGCTAAGCGATTTGAAAAAGCAGTTGGGAGCAAAGTTGTACGGTCTGAGATCTGGAAGTCGATCCTTTGCCGTGCTATGGTGGTACTGTAGGGATAGGGGTGGTAGGGTTCGGAGTAATCGACCGCCTCCTTGGCCACACCTCTCGCTGAGAGGTGTACGGCTTCCCTGGAGGCCCAAGTTCTTCTGCAATCTCCGTACGATCGAAGATGTGAGCGATCGGGAGTACCTCTGCTGCAAGTTTCCGATGGGGTTGTACGATACTTGGAAGGTCAGCGATTCTGACCGTCATCTCTCTTTCCTTCAAATCTATATAAGGTAACTCGGGTGTGTGGGATCTCCCCACACCTTTGCTTACCCTCTCTTCTCTCAATTTCTAATTCTGCTTCTCTGTTCTAACCTTTGTTTTGTTTCATCTGTCTCCATGGCACCGCCTGTCTCGGACAAGGGGAAAAAAGCCCATGGATGCCAATTCTTTCGGTTATCCACCAACAAACACCCGCAAGGGCCAACAAAACCCGATCTCTGGTTTCGATTCAGAAGGAACTCCGATTTCTCCTGAGTTGGTGCCAAAGATCTCACAAAAAACTATGGAAAAACAGTTGAGAAAAGTGAAGATAGATGTCCAGATGTTGAGGGAAATCCAGGCTGATGTTCAGGCGAACATCTAGACTCTCAATAACACGTCCTTGTTTGCTACTGTGATTGGGAATCCAATTGAGGTGAAGGAGATCAGGAGAAAAATCAAGATCGACTGAAAATTCCTGTCTGCGGGCTTCCAGTTGTTTCCCCTTGCCAATAGCTGGTTTGAGCTCCGGTTCGACCTCAAGGAAGATAGAGACAAGGTGTGGGAGGAGAGGCCCTTCCATGTGCTCGGACAACTTTTGTTGTTCCGACCATGGAGGCAGGACTTCAATCTCTTCACTGAGTCGGTGGCAAAGCTTGACTTGTGGGTTCGATTTCCTAGCCTGCCTACAAAGTATGTGAGTGATTCTCTTCTTAAAGAAATTGTTGAAAGGAATCGGATGGGAGCTGTGATAAGAGTAGCCGCCTTCAACCCCAATGGTGCAAGGCTCCAATATCCAAGGGTGTGCATCTGTGCTGACTTCTCGAAAATACCCAACAAGAGGGTGCTGGTGCCCAATGAAACAGGGGAGCTCGAGTCTTACCCAGTGTGGTTTGAAGACTTCCCCGAAGGATGTGAGAGCTGTGGAGATGCTGAGCATTCTTTTGAGAATTGCCCAGGGAGAAGGGTGTGCAGCAATGGTGGAAGCAGACTCATGGGTCCTGGCCCTGAGGATACTCCAATGGCAGACAATCTTGGGGAGCAATCCAATGATGGAGGTGTATGGGTAAATGTTGCTAGGAAACCCAGATCTCTCCCTCCTCCTTCCTTTGGGCATTCAAAGGAGGAGCTGTGGAAAAGCTTCGGTAAGAATGTGGAACTGATGTCAGATTCATCCTCGGAGGATTCTTCCAATGCAACTGGTGAGATCTCTACCACATCTGTCACTGAATCTGTTGTTGTGGAAGCTCATCCTACGGTCCCGGAGATTGAGGAATATGTGGTGGTTGATGAGTTCCAAGAGAATGAAGAAGAAGCCCCAAATGATGCAAACCCGTTAGCAATTGAGGCTGATTTCCAAGATCTTGAGTACTACGAAGCCGACGATAAAGAAATGCTTGAAGTTGATGGAGACTATGATGGCGAGATCAACACTGGTGGTATCCCTGCTGATTTCACACAGGCAGACTTTGATCGTATGCTGGGTAACATTCCTGCTTCTGCTGAATTTATATTACCAAACCTCTATAATCTTGATTGTCATCCATCTGCTGCCTTCAATCCCCTTGTTGCTCCCTCTGCCTCCCCTTCGGCGTTGAGGTTTGAGCAGCATGAGATTGAGGGGGCTGTCAAGTCTGGGTCGGGCAAGCGTAAACTCGGGATCGAGGAAGGTGAGACTGCATGCTCTAAGTTGATGGGTGGAGGCAGCAAAAGGGGTAAGAATGAAGAGTAAATTTCCACGGAATCAGTTGCTCGGTGTCCTTGGGAGGTGGGATACTGAGATATCTGAATTGCTAATCACCTTCTCCTTTGTGCAATAGCTCCAGTGATGATCATCAGCTGCAGAGTGGCAGTGCAACCTTGAAAGAAATAAAACTTTTTGCTAGTTTTGTATATAGTAGTATGAATCTATGGTATGTCTCTAGCTCTTGTTGTAAGTGTTTTAAGTCTAAGGATTTGGTGTTATTGAGTCAAGTAGAATGTGGAGCAAGTAATTTCAAGCAAGTTTATCTTAGCAATGTTTTGAATCCTAAAGTGTGTTGTATGTGGTATTGTAATGGGATGGTAATGAAAGTAATGGTTTGCTGGAGGTATTTCTCTCTAGATTATGAGTATAATTTAATGAGTAACCTGGGCAATAGAAAAGCAAATGGGCTTAATAAAGCTGTTCTAATACAAAATCTCATGAAGCAAAACGTATGGTTAGAATACAGGCTACTGTCAATCTGTGTACCAAGGTCCTTGCGAGGACCCTTCCAGAAGTGTATACATGTGAAGTATAGGTTTTATAGTATTATCTCAAGCAAGCATCACATATCTAAGACTACTCAAAAATCTGCTCATAATCAAAGTTTCCAATTTGCGGAGCGTAGGACTAAGATTAATACTCGAGGCTTAGGTGTACTCATTCTATGTTGTTGGTTCAAAATATCTGGGGAAGCAAGGAAAAAAACAAATCCAACTCAAGTCTTTTTTTTAAGGGTAATAAGCTGTATTATCATGAAATTCACACCTAGGAGGCCTGAACGGAGAAAATTTATTAGGGAAAGGGTTATATGGGGTGGATCATGAAGATCGGATCATGGAATGTCAGTGGGTTTGGCAGACCCAATTTCTGGGCTAAAGTTAATACATTCTGTAAAATCCAAAACATCCAGTTCATGGCAATAATGGAAACAAAATCTGAAAGCATACTTGACGAGAAACTTTGGAAGCAGGCGGGTTTTGATTCTGCCTGTTGGGTCCCAGCTAGGGGTGTGCATATCCGGGTACCCGATACGAACCGGTTAATCGTATCGGGTACCCGAAACCGTTTAGCCCAAAATACCCGAACCGTATACGAACCATCTAAACCCGGGTACCCGACACGGTTAAGTTATTCGGTTCCGTGTCGGATACCGGGTTATCCGACACGAACCGGATGCTCTTCCTTTCATTTTTTTTTTTTTGGTACAGTAAAGAATTTCAGAGATAGCCATGGCGGAGAAGAATATCAAGCCCTAAAAACGATTGAAAGGGAACACAACTACTTTGCAAAAATCACAAATTCGCACTACAACAACTCAGAAATTCGCATAGGCCCTAAAGGAGGAGGAAAACAACACCAACAACGCCTCAGATTCGAATAAATTGGCATAATGTCGAGATTTAGGGTTGTTTACTTTGAACAAATTCGCACAAATTGGAGAAGAGAAGAAGAGATTCGAACTGGAGAAGGGTTGGAGAAGAAGAAGAAGTGATTGAGAGGCTTGGAACCGGGGAAGAAGAAGAAGAATCAATTCAGAAGGGCGCCCAGATCTGTACTTGAAACTGGAGAAGAAGGGCTGGAGAAGGAGAAGAAGAAGCATCTGAGAGGCTCGGGAACCGTAGAAGGAGAAGCGATTGAGAAGGGCGGGGCGGCACCTTCTTCCATGGCGCCATGGCGGAGAGCAAGAGAGAAAGTGAGAAGGTGAGAGAGAGCACTGGACGTCTGGAGCCTGGAGGAAGGGGCGAACTGTGAACTGTCTAAGGGCGGCTAGGGTTTGGTTATTTGAGTAACATAGAAATATTAAAATAAAAAAAAAAGCCGAGACAACAGTATGAAAAAAGGAAAAAAAACTGGAGGTGTGAGGACTCGACGAACCCGGGCCTATTTGAAAAACGCAAGTGACAACGCTTACATGGAACCAATTGGGCTAGCAAAGTTTACTGATGTTTATAGGATTCTATTTATACTACTATTATACTTCCTAACCTAAAATTTAAAAAAAAAAAAATTTAAACGGTTCGTGTCGGGTACCCGACAAAGTGATTTGCCCGACCCGAACACGAACCGTTTACAACCGTGTTTTCATGGTTCGTGTCATTATCGTGTCGTGTTTTTTCGGTTTCGGGTTTTTTCGTGTTGTGTTGTCATGTTTTCGTGTCGTGTTTTCGGTTTCGGGTTTTTCTGCACACCCCTAGTCCCAGCTAGAGGAAAATCTAGGGGGATAGGAGTACTATGGAAGGATCATCAAACGACCCAAGAAGCTCTTTATGTAGTGGCAATAAGGGAAAGATACATATGCCTAGATTATGATAATTTTGAAGTTAATTTCAAATGTAGAATGTTCTTGGTTTATGCCTCTGCCCAAGAAAGAGATAAAGCTCGGTTCTGGGATGATTTAAGTGGCATGATAGAGGCGTCACCTTGGTCGTGTATTGTGATGGGGGATCTTAACGAGATTGCGGAAAGCAGCGACAAACAAGGAGGAGTAGTGTCGTCTATGTCTAGATTTCGCAGATTATCTGATTTCAAGGAAAGAGGGGAGTTATTCGAAATTCCCTTTATAGGTAACAGATTTACATGGAGAAAAAAGAAATCTGGTGAGGACAACATTCTTGAGAGACAAGATAGAACCCTTGTATAAAATGGAATTATCGAAAAATGTCCGTCCATTCGGATAATGCATTATGCATTCTCTACGTCTGATCATTGCCCGATCTTTGTTGACTTGCAGTTAGGATCACAACCGAGGCCTGCTCCTTTTAAATTTCAGAACATGTGGTTACAACGCAAGGATTTGAGAAATATATTAAAACAGGCATGGCGAGCAAGTTGTGGGGGCTCTTTCATGTTTCAACTAACTTTAAAGACAAAAGTTCTTAAAGCAAAAATCAAGGAGTGGAATCAAAAAATATTTGGAAACATTTTCAAACAACCGAAGGAGGTAGATGAGCAGCTGATTATAGTCCAAAAATCGCTGAGTGAACAAGAGAATAACATCACGGTCAATAAGCAATTTAGACTATTAAAAAAGAAAGAGGCCGTAATAAACTTCCATAAAACCTATTGGAATCAACGAGCTAAAACGAAACATATTAAGCTTGCGGATACGAACTCAACCTATTTCCATAAAATTGCCTCAGGAAGGCGAAATAGGAAAATTATTAGATCAATTAATTCTGCGGCAGGAAACCAAATATTAGGAGAGGAAAATATAATGGTAGAAATACAAAGAGACTTTGAAAAACGATTTCGAAAAGAAAGGGAAGATCGAACAAGATGGAGTTATAAGCCTATGCTCCACTATATACAAAGTTATTTCTAAAATTCTGACAGAACGATTGAAGAAAGTAATGGGCAAATTAATCAACCCTCTCCAGGGTGCTTTTGTTGCTGATAGGGCAATCCAGGATAACATACTTATAGCACATGAAATTTTCCATTCCTTCAAAACGCGTAAAGGGTTGGAGGGGTGGATGGCTATAAAATTGGATATGGAAAAAGTGTATGATAGGGTAAACTGGGATTTCTCATGGGAAATAATGAAGAGATTCGGCTTCCACCCGACCTTCATAAACTGGATAAAAGAGTGTATTTCTACTGCGTCTTTCTCAGTACTAGTAAATAACTCGCCGACCCCGGTGTTTCAACCGACAAGAGGAGTTAGACATGGTGATCCTATTTCCCCCTAATTGTTTATTCTTGGGGCGGAACTATTAGGACGACGATTACAACAAGAGTCGATACAACCTGCGAGCAAGGTGGGTTTTAAATTTGGCAAAGGGGGGCCTTCGGTGCCTTTTCTGGCATTTGCGGATGAAATTATCATTTTTTCAAAAGCTTCCTTAGAAGCTAGCCAGAAAGCGAAAGAGATTGTTGACGAATATTGTCAGCTGTCGGGTCAAAAAGTCAACTATCACAAGTCTTCTTTCCAAACTACGAAGGGTGTTCCGGGTAATAGAATACAACTTCTACAGAATTCCCTGCTAGCTCCCTATACTAGGGCCATGGAGAAGTATCTTGGGTGCCCAATTATTTGTGGAAAGCAAATTCCATCAGGGCGATCCATACTAATTAATGCAAATCTATCAGCGAATTCCATCTCACAGCAAGGGTGATCCATACTAATTAATGCAAATCTATCAGCGAAACCGCTGTTTGCTATGCAAAGTTTCATGCTCCCTGCCTCGATTCACAAAAGCCTCGACCAGATTAATCGATCTGTTTTTTGGAATAAGGATTTTCAACATAAACCACTTATAAGTTGGGACAGAATATGTAAACCTAAATGCAAAGGTGGACTAGGGATTAGAAAGTCAGAAACGATGAATGAAGCACTACAAATGAAACTACTGTGGAAAACACTTGTGGAGCCGAATAATATGTGGGTACAAATTATAAAACATAAATATCTAAAGCATTCAGACATCCTTAATTACGAACATGTTAAAAACTCTTCTTGGAAGTGGAGAAACGTTGCATCCTTAATACAGAAATTTAAATCGGGACTAGTATGGTTTATAGGGGATGGGGAAACGGTCCGGTTTTGGTCGGACAGATGGATTAATAAGACCGCACTATGCCATAGCTCTGGGGGAATGCCAGCCCATGATAAAAGCACAACAGTAAGTGAATTTATTTCTAATGGACAGTGGGATAAAAACAAACTACCAAGTGTTCTAGACATGAATATGGCCCAAACAATTATGGATATTCCATTACCTTCGAAACCTATGCCGGACAGGCTCTACTGGTGGCCAGATAAACATGGGTGGTTTATAACGTCAAGTGCTATCAAGTTAATTTCAAATGTGGACGCCTTTACAGATGATCCTAATGGATGGATATGGAAGGTGGATACTATGCCAAAAATCAAGAATTTTTTGTGGAAAATAGCACAGAACGGATTACCAACGAAAGACAGATTAAGCAGGAGAGGAACCCCAATCCCGACCCAATGTGTACTATGCGAAAGGTTTGTAGAGGATGAACAACACCTCTTGCTAGAATGTCCGTTTGTAAAAAAGAATGGCCTAATGGAAACAAATTTAGGAAATTTAGTCAGCCAAGGCACCAATACTAGATGGAATGGGAGAAGTCTAATGAATCTAAGTGGAACTCACGTGAATAAGGAGGAAAAAAGGAATTAGCGGTTAAATGGTGGATGCTATGGTATTACAGAAACCAAGTCGCATTCCAGGGGAAGAGTAAACCATCTCAGGGGGAAATGCAACAGTTTATACAAAAAACTAAAGAACAATGGAAACGAGCAACTATGGATGAAGGGACTCTTTCCTTCCCTAATTCTAACCAGAAAAATACACAAAAAAGGACAATTAGCAGAAAAAATGTAAAATGGCGAAAACCGGAGAGGGGTTTCCTCAAGATGAATTTCGATGGGGCCACTGATGGGTCGAGTATGTCCTCAGTTGGCTACATAATTAGAAACCATGAAGGAACGGTGATAAAGTTAGGAGCAAGTAGATTAAGGCAACTATCCCCTTTATAGGCAGAAACCGTGGTCTTACGAATAGGACTTAATGCGATAAGGCAAATCGAATGTTCAAACCTAGTTATTGAAGGGGACTCTAAAATGATAATTGACAACCTCAAATATAATAGCCCTTGCCCGTGGGAAATAGAACTTATTATGGGAGACATCAAAAGGCAGATTACTAAAGTCCATCGGGATGCTATCGGTTAGGTTTTTCCAACCGAATTATTACCTATTAAAAAAAATGGGTTTATAGTAATAATGGGACCTTTTCTATTAAATCCACATCATCACTCTTTAATACAAGGAATACAAACAAGATATCAGCAGACTGGATTTGGAAACTTAAAATTGGTCCGAATATTAAAAATTTCATTTGGAAAATTATGTTAGATATCTTATCTACTAGTGCTCGTCTAAATAGATATATAAATAGAGTTCCGAGTACTTGTTCTCTTTGTAATTCTGATACAGAAGATACAAATCATTTACTTTTTAATTGCCAAATTACTAGATCCCTTATTCAAAATTTGGGTGTTAAATTGAAAAAAATATTTTAGTATACCAAATTTGACAAGTGATCTCTCAGAAAATATTCTAAATACCAGGGCTCTTAATATAGATTTTACAGATCTGTGCTATTTATGACATTCTATTTGGGAGTTGCGAAATAGAATTAATTTCCGTAATGGTTCTAATAAGAGTATTATCAATGTTTTAACTCAAACTATTGATAAGATTTCATGTTGGAGTAAAGAACAGGTCAAAACAAAATTACCAAAACGTATTAGGTCTCCTGATAAAATGATTTGGAAGTGTCCCCCCCAATAAATGTCATTAAGATTAATGTAGATGCTTCGGTCAAAATGGGTGGTCAACCTTGGACTGGGTGCATTATAAGGAATAATTATGGTCAAGTAGTTCGGATACATAAATGTAATGTTGGGATGATTTCTGTCATCCTAGTAGAAGCATTTGCAGTATATGCAGGTATAAGAGTGGCAACGGAGCTTGGGATACAGAAAGCCATAGTTGAAAGTGATTATTCAATCATTATCAAGACCATTAATCAAGGGAACAATATACCATGGGAGGTGGTGTAAATATTTCAAGAAATTCGTTCATTAAGTAAATCTTTTGAGATCATCACATTCCAGCATTGCTATAGAGAGGCGAATTGTGCAGCTGATTTTCTTGCGAAATCTCAGTTTAGCTGTAATTTTATTTCGAGTTCTTGTTGTAAGTTCCAAAACATCATCATGTTAGATGATCATGGATGTCGGTAGTACATCCAACTATTTGCCTACTGTAAAAAAAAAGTGTAGATCATTACAATTTTTTTTTACTCTATTTTGATTGTAGCGGTCATACCAAATGGACCTTAATTATAATTTTAAAAATATCGTTGTACATTGTGATATGAAAGAAGTAACTTGTATCTAGATTCTAGAGCCATTGAAAACATCATCGCCATGAAAAGTCGCTTTGATACGATTGAGTTCCAACACTGCTACATATAATCGAATGAAGCAACAGATTTTGTTGCTATGTATAGGGGTTTATGTAATCTTTACTCTCCCATTGCCCGGGAATTTGTATAACATTATCATACGGGATGATCAAGGGTGAACCTTACTTTCACAAAGTTACCCACAGTCCAAAAAAAAAACTTGTATTATATAAGGGAATGCTTGTTTGCGAATACGGAGTAGTAATACATAATTCTCATAATTATATTGAGGGGAGATGCCATTTTTATCTGACTTATAATATGCACGGTGTCGATGAATTGTTATTGCCTAAAAATATCTCGTTGACAATGGTTTATAAAAAAAAATACTCTATACGTTAAGAAAACATGTCGTTTTAGAAGTAAAATCTTGTTAAGAAAAACATGTCATTTTAGATATTTTGATGTTCACTTTTTGAAATAAGGGATTTATTAGTTATAAATGTATTTTTGTTTGTTTTTATTTATTTTCTTAAAAAATATGCAATATTGTAATTGACGGAAGGAGTATTATCAAAACTATTCCGGGATGGCTCACCGAAAAGGACTTGTAGGTAGTACTCATAGGTCACCGGTTCGAACTCTGCATGGCCGCTCTTTATTTACCAATTCAAGGAAGGAGTATTATCAACATAAAAAAAAAATCGGCGACGTTGATTTCTCGTACTTTTCAAGTTAAAAAATTTATCGAGATAATCCACGATCATGTGTTTAATAAAAATGAGTTGTGCCGTGCGTATAGAACCCAGTTTATTTGTCAACTAATCCAACTACATTAGTTAGAAAACAATAAGAGATCCAATAATACAAATCGCAATAGGGCGGCGCCGCCCGCTAACTATCGGAGTGTGGAATCATACTATGACAATTGACATGTATGCTCATTTTAATAAGCCCAACATAAAACACCAATATCCAATTAAGATACACCTTCCATTTATTTTTATTTTTCACAGGATACAAACTAAATAAAATATACTCCCTCCGCTTAATAATATAAGTTTTTTTAGACTTGAAATTTTGTTTAGAAATATAGATCCTTTAAGGTTTTGTAGACATTTGGTTAAGAGAAAAGTAACTTTTTGACTTGTTTTATGAAATGTTATTGATTGTTAGTGGTTGTGGATAATAAATGAGAGGTATAAAAATAACATTTTTATGGTTTCCTTAATATGTGTGCAAACACCTAAAATGACTTATAATTTTGAACGGAGGTAGTAATTATTAATAATATTTTCATTTTATAATTAATATCAATATGTGTGAAAATACTATTAAAAATTTCATAATTTTTATAATTATCACTAATTAATCTCCCTCGATCCGTTCGGTAAAACATGTCGCTTTACTATTCACGCATGTTTTTTTAGAAGATAAAAACTATATAAAATATCTACATTATTTTAATTATATTTTGAACAATTTCTTAGTTATTATCAATAAGTACAAATAATTTGTTAAACAAATTTACAAAAAAAATGAATATTTTATAGTTTTTATCATTCGAAAGAAGCGTATGTGAATAGTAAACGACATGTTTTACCGAACAGAGGAAGTAGGTACTAAAAAAACGGATGGAGTAGGATAGTTCAATGTGAGCTTATATACTGTTGCAAACTACAGGTGCTTGCTAGATTGGATGAATTATTAGAAGTGATTGTGGGCAGGTGGCTGATATCCTACTGCAGGAGGTTGTGCCTGACTTAGTCTTACAAACAAAAGCCTTATTCTTCTGCTTAGGACTAAAACAAGCTATTGTCAGAGGTTTAAGAGACTTGATCGTTGAAGGAGACTATAGAGGAGATTCAAATGATTAAAAGAAGTTATAATGTCATTCACTTTTAGCACTATTACAGAGAAACCAATGTTGCAACAGATTGCATTAGAAGATATAGTAATATACACATCATATTACCGTGTCATCTCTCCCATTCTATAGGGAGCTTTTGTTACATCATTTGGAAAGACAATTTAGGATGTTCATTGTTCTCAAAGATATCATACTCCCTGCCTACTGTGAAAAAATATTAACTTAAATTATTCCTTAAAAGTTAACTCTTCATTTGAATATTTCTACATTGTTTTGACCCACATTAAATTTTTTAAAAAGGAATTAATTTAAAATCGAGTGTATGAATTTTTAAAGATTAAAATATATATTAAAAAAGTAAAATAAAACATTTTAAATATGGAATCTTTTATGGGGATTTTGTGTCGTGACTATAAACATTTGTTGTTTTATTTAGATTTTGGCTAGATTGGTTTTACTATGAATGCAAGGATTTGAAATATTAAACATTTGCATGGACACGAATCTGGTTTGATCTATTTCATTATATTTTAAACTCGATTTTCTTCCTACAACAAAATTGGCGTCGTTGCCGGGGAAACAATCATTTGCGCCTTAGGTAGTTAGATCTCACTTTTTTCCTTTAAGTTCTGATTTTGCAGTGTATGCGCCGTTCTGGTCAACAGCCTGAGTTTGATGCCTTAGACGATCCAGAACGCCTTATACACATCCATTCTAGACTGAAAAGGATCACGACGACTGCCGAAACACAAGATGAGATGATTGAAAGGCTTCAGAGGGAACTAGGCGCCAAGGATACTGCTCTCACCGCTGAGAGAGCACGCACTACATAGGAAGCTGAGAGAACGAGACAGGTGGAAGCTGAGCTTGCCCAATACCCTACCACTGCAGAGGATTACATGCACCCGACTCTCGTCGTGTCTGAATCGGCCATTCTAATCCCTGAAAATAACTTTGAAATTCTCACTCCTTTCCTGATTGAGATTAAAAATAATGCCTTCTATGGTAGATTTAATTAATGTCCTCTTGAACATATTACCAATTTTTCCGACATGTGCCATACTCTTGCTGAAGGTACTACTATGGAATATGTCAAGATGAAAGCTTTTCGATGGTCTCTGGCCAGTCCAGCATTGAAGTGGCTTGAAGGGCTCCCCCCACGATCCCTAACCACATGGGATGAAGTAAGGTAGGAATTTCTCAACAAATTCTTTCCTCCTGCCAAGACAGTGCTCCTCCGCCAAAAGATTACAACTTTCAAACAGAAGCCTGGGGAGCCGCTAGCAAAAGCATGGGAACGATATAAGAATCTACTGCGATCCTGCCCTACACATGGACAACCACCCTACCTCGTTCAGGAGATCTTCTTCAATTTTCTTGATTTGGCCGCTAAGGATAGGATCAACCAGTATACTCATTATGAGTATCTGACAATGCCGCCAGCTGACGCATGGGCTACCCTCGACAAGCTTACCAACTACGACAATAAGTATGGGACTCCAACAAACTATAATGAGAATGCCTATGCCAGGCTAGCCCCATCCATGCCCCTCTATGAGCCTTCTAAGGAGATTGACCCAGATGTCAAGGAGCAATACTACAGAGATCAGAATCGCAAGCAAGTCAAGTATCTTTCTGTCAACCAGCCCTGCGTCGAATGCGGATCACAGCGGCACACCACTACTGAGTGCCCACACACAGAGCAAGTCAGGGTGGCAGAAACCCATGAAGAGGTAGCTTACGCAGGGGGTCACAATCGCTATATGGGGGGCCAAAGGTTTCAGCAACCACAATGGAACCAAGGTGCCCCTAGGAACCCCCCGCCATACAGAACTCCAGGACATCTAGAAAGAGATCAATGGAAGGATGATCTACAGATGATCCTCGATGAGATGCGCCGGAATCAGGCACAACAGCAGCAGTCTACAAGCGCCATCAACAATCAGCTCCAGAACCTCAATACAAGATTTGGAGAGATGGACATCTGGAAGAGGAACATAGAGACCCAGATGGGTCAATTCGTGGCAAAAATTCCACGACAGACCGGGCAACTCCCTGGGCAAACAGAACCAAATCCTAAGGGGAAGACCGGACACGTCACAACCGTAAAGCTCAGGAGCGGTTACCAACTACACGAGCCAGAAGTCGAAAAGCAGTAGGACGCAGCTGAGAAACAACTCGATATCGACCAGTAGCAAGTCGATGTCGACCAAGATTTGGTCGATGTCGAGCAACATCAAGTCAAAATCGAGCAATAGCTTGGCCAAGATTCCTCTGCACAGCACTCCAACTCAACATCGAGGAAACTGGTCGATGTCGAGCAACATCAAGTCGACGTCGAGGAGAATCAAGTCGACATCGAGGACGCTGCAACACCTTCGACATCTGTTCTGGCTCCGAAGTAGAAAAAGAAGATGCCTTTCCTGACAAAATCTCCAAAGGATCCAGCAGAAAAGAAATTCCAATGCTTCATCAAGATGCTTTAGAGGCTCAATGTCACCATACCCTTCACAGAAGCTCTTAATGAAATGCCATCATATGTCAAGTTCCTCAAGGAGATTCTAAGCAAAAAGCGGTCAATGGCTGAGATCGCAGAAGAGTGCAGCCACATGGACATATTTGAGAAAAGGCCAGATCCAGGTAAGTTTGCTATTACCATTGGATTTGGTCAATACAAATTTAATGCTTTATGTGATCTTGGAGCTAGTGTAAGTATAATGCCTCTATCAATATGATCCAAGATTAAGATAGGTGCCCTAGAGCATGTGGATGCTAAGCTTTATATGCCAAACAATATGGTGGTCATCCCAACAGGCATGGTGGACAATGTGCCAGGCAAGTAGGTAAGTTCTTCGTCCCTGCTGATTTCTTAGTTATTGATATGGCGGAGGACCCTGCTTGTCCTATTATTCTAGGAAGACCCTCCTTGGCGACGGTGGATGCCAATATAAGCGTAAGGAAAGGAGTGCTTACTTTCAACATCAGCGATGAGGTAATTGAGTATTCCTTTAATAAAACTGGAAGGCATACAGGTCCCATGGAAGGGGTAAAGTCTATATCAACTAGTTACATTACTTGTGGGGAGCCTAAGGTAAGAAATATGACTCCCTAAGAGCTAGAAAAGAGGGATATGGAAGCCCAGGTGGAAGAGATCATGGCCATCCTGAACGAAGAAGCTGAGAATCCACTCGACATAGACCAAGGTACGCCGATTGGGACTAACTATTTTTCAGATGCCTTGCCAGGTCTTAAGTATGGGGTCAATATCGACCAAGAGAAATCGACGGGCCCAAAAAATAACTCGATATCGAGTACACCAGGTCGATATCGACCTACCCATGTCGAGCTGACCCCACCAGGAATTGAGTCAGGCAATATCGAGCAAGAGAACTTGATATCGACCAACTTTTGCCGAGTCGATTCCCCATGTCGAGCCACTACCAACCGATTCTGAGAAGGACAACTCGATATCGACCAATCCAAATCGACAAAACTTCCTCTATATCGACTGAGATTCCACCAAAAGAGCACCTCAACTCGATATCGAGTAATCTTACTCGAAATCGACCAGAACAAGAGGTCCCTAAATACGATTCTGCGACGGTAAGCCAAGGTATGGATCTTTCTTCTCCTATTTCAATTAAAGATCTATCTATACATGGGAGAGGTTTGCCTTCGTATGTGCGATTATGCAGGATTTCCAATGATGAGCCTAACAAGTATGAAGTTAGAGACAAAGTCTATGTCGCCAAATCAAAGGATCATTGGTTTCCTAACAAATTCAACAAGAAGAAGATGGGGCCCTTCATGGTGAACAAGATCTATTTAGGCGGACATCAGCTGATGGACAAGAATGGAGTCATGTTTGAAGCCCAAGCTACATGGGCCCTGCAAATTCCACCTTGAGCTTAAAAGAAAAGTCGGCATATCGATTATAAAATCTAGAGCTTGTAAATAGACATTTATTTTTGGGACTTTTGGACATTGTTGCTTTTGTTTGTTTTTAGTATTGAACTTATAGTTTTTCTATTGTGGGTATTTCTCTTCTACATTTTTAAGTCCATGGGGATAGAAGCAAGCTCAAATCGACTAGAACTACATCATAACACTCGATTTTTGGCATCCTGCACACATGTCTAGTGAGTTTCTTTCTTTACCCTTGTTTTTATACAGTGAGGACACTGTAATGTTTAAGTATGGGGTGGGGGAAGGGGTTACTTTATGCATATTTGCTTTATTTGACTTATATGTGCATATTTTTGGTTTATTTCTTGAATTGCTTATACATGGCTATTTTGGAATTCATTATTGATTTATGGGCTTATATGCATGTTTTCCAAAGTTTTGAAAAAATGACCCCCATTGAAAAATTTTGATTAATGTTATGGAAGCTTATATTGAACTCAACGATGCAAAATTGGATTCATTAGAGATATAGCATGAAATTGCCTAGTAAAGGGAAGTCACAATGAAGTGCATTATTTCTTGAAAACCATGAACGGAGGTAAAATTTGATGTTGTGTTTGACATATTGCATGATAAGAGGATGGAAGACTTTATATTTCCATATAATGCTCATATGTTTATAATCCTAGCCTTATGCTTATGCATCACAAAAGCCATAATATGCCTTATTTCATATATTGCTCCACATGTTCTAAATATTGATATTATTTACCTTATTAAGTATCCGGGGATTATGTTGAGAATAATGTTACATTATGGAGATTATCATATGGTGTTTGTGTTGCTGTCATTATTATTGGAGTTTGGAAGGAAATTGTTTGAAAAGTATGGAAAATTTAATGAGTGAGAAAAAATCCGATCACCTCAGGAGATAAAGGTAGATCGACCCTGCTTGCTGAGATAATAGTTTGGCAAGATGGGACACATTGTGAGGAGTCCAAAACACTAAGTATCCGGGGCCATTCATGACACCCATATTTGCGACTCGCGAGAAGGCAGTGCTGAGGTTAGAGAGGTAAAAGCATAATATTGAAAAAAGCATTGAGCAAATGAGCGAAAGGTGAGAAATCAAAGGAAGAAGGAATGTTGTATGAAAGTTTGGAAAGTACTCCATTTCCCTGGATCATTAGCACCACATGGCCAAAAATATCCCACCTTTAGCCTTTTATCAATTTACTTCTTATTGAGCTTAAATTAAAGTCCTCATGATTATTAATGCTTTGTCACTTATGAATGTTTTGCATAACCCTCCTTTTGTGAGTAGATGTTGCTTTTTAATTGCACATGCATGGATTTGTGACACTAGTACCTTTTCGATGATGGTAATTGATTGTAGGGTTATATGAGAATGAATCTAAGATGTTAAGAGTTAAAAGTATTGCTTGAGGACAAGCAGGCTTAAGTATGGGGTGTTTGTTGTGAGCCTAATTTGCCATGTTTTATAGTTATTTTTATATCGTTTTCTGCATACATTTCATACATTTGGGATAGAATAGTACAAAATCTATTTAGTTTATGCTTATTTGCCAAATTATGGAATCTACACCAGTTTCTGTTTAATTTCGCAGAAATCGAAGCAATTTACAGTAGTTCTGAGAAAGGAAGAAAAGCTCGAAGCCAACTACAGAAGTCCAAGGCCAAGGACAAATCAAGCTGGAAAGAAGAAAGCCGAGTCAAAACACACAACTCGATATCGAGTACTGCAAATTGATATCGAGTAAGGTCAAGTCGATTTCCACTGAGTTGACCAGAATCGAGCAACATGAGGAGAGTTGGTCGATATCGACTTCATCTAGTCGATATCGAGTAACCAACTTCGAGTCAACGCCCCGGAATCGAGTGAAGAAGCTGGAGCTGGAACATGCAAGTCGATATCGAGTAAAAACCAAGTCGATATGTCTTCCTGGAGCCGAGATCGACGAAGAAGCTGAAGACGGAGAAATTCTGGTCAATATCAAGTAAACTGCTCGATATCGAGTTGACCCCAAGAAGCCGAAATCGAGTAATCCGAATCTTGTTAAGATTCTATCCCGAATCCGATGGAAATATTTTCGAGACCAAATTCCATCAATATCTATCAAGTGCTATCAAGAGGAGAAGATATTTACCAACATTAGATACATTCCTTTAGATATTTATTTATTTATTTATTTCCATGTTTTAAATCTTAATAATTTAGATAGATATAGTTTTCTTTCCTAATTAGAAAGGATTGGAAGCCGATAAATAAAGCCTTAGGGGCTGATTCATTAATTGAATTCTAGAGAAGGAGAAGAGGTAGTAAGTAGAGAGAGAGAGAGAGAGTGAGAGAGAGAGAGAGAGAGCTTGTGGCGAGAGAAAGGTGGAAAGGCGAGAGCGGATTTGGCTTGTTCGATTGTAAGCTTTCTTTTTAGTTTTATGTTAATGCAATTTATTTTCCTGAAATCTTTGATGAGTTTCTTGATGATGAAGAGCGAGTAGTCCACCCACTTCTAGGGTTGGGGTGAGCCCGACGGTAGCCATGTGAGGTGATGCAGTAAGGGTTTGATCTTTGTATGCAATTCGTCTTCTATCCCTATGAGCATGATTCTTTTGCGAAAGTTGAAGGTGATCCTTGTTTGTGTTATTGAAGCGAAAGTGATCTTAATACAACTTGGGTTAATTATGTGAAAAGGGTTAGTAACAATTAGGGTTTATGCGAAAGCCTCTATCTTCCTATTTGTTAACAACGAAAGTTATTTGATGAAAAGCATGATCTTTTATGCCCTTATGTGTTATTTTGCATGGTTATCGTTGTGGTGTTGAAACCCTGATCTTGGAAGTCTTTAGTTTATTGATTTATTTCATCGAAAATCGTGTTCTGTGTTGCGAAAAGTTACAATTTTAGTTTCTGTGTTAGTCGATTTCGAAAAGGTTTGGTCGACGTCGAGGAAACTGGTCGATGTCAAGTTAAGTTGGTCGAAGTCGAGTTACTTTGTTTGGTTTTTGTTTCTGTTAGTCGATTTTGGGCACTGTTGGTCGATTTGCTTAGTCGATATCGAGTAAAAGTGGTCGATATCGACCAGTTTTCTGTGCTTTGCTTTCTTTTCTGCTTTTCTCTGTTATTTCTGTCTGTTTGTGAGATTTGCTGCTACTTGAGATCCGCTGACACGCTTCCTCGAGGATCGATCCCGACTTCCCGCTGCTACATCAGGAGGAGGTCTTGTAATCATTTGCGTGGGCACGAATCTGGTTTGATCTATTTCATTATATTTTAAACTCGATTTCCTCTTACAACAATATCGACTGACTTATTCGACGTCGAGTGGAGCACACCGAGATATCTACATCTTTCCACTCGATGTCCTTGGAAATGAAGGCTGTAGTCGATATCAACTGAGAGTTACTCAACGTTGACTCCTAGTGGCCACATAGAGCACCTAATTCGGGATCTTCAGGACACTGTAATGTTTAAGTATGGGGTGGGGGAAAGGCTTGTTTATGTTTATTTTTGATTATTTTCTCTTATTTGCTCCTTACATTGTACTTTAGATATGTTTATTCATCTACATGCTTACATGTTTTTATCCACAGTTTATTTTTATCACCCCCATTGAAATTTTTTTTATCAGTGTCATGGAAGTTTTAACAAGGCTCGACGATGCAAAATTAGATTCATTAGAGATATAGCATGATATTGCCTAGTAAAGGGAAGCCTCAACGAAGTGCATTATTTCTTTAAAACCATGAAATGAGGTAAAATTGAAGTTGCTTTTTACATATGCATGACAAGAGGATGGAGGACTTTATTTTCCATATGAGCTTAATATATCCTAGCTATATCTTGCATCATATAACCCATATTTATACCTTATTTCATATTTTCTCCACATGTTTTACATATTGCCTATTTTTCTCGAGTATGTTGAAAAATTGATATTATGGAGATGTTATATGGTATTGTATGTTGTGAAATTATTTGGATTTTGATGGCAGTATTGATGTTTATGGAAAATTTAATGAGAGAAAGAAAATCCGGTCACCTAGGAGATAAAGGATGATCGACCCTGCTCGTTGAAATGTTAGTTTGGCGAGATAGGACACCAAGGTGAGGAGTACAAATCACTAAGTATCCGGGGTTGTTCATGACACCCATGTTTCTGACTCGCGAGAAGGCAGTGCTATAGTTAGAGAGGTAAAATCATAATAGTGAAAAAAGCAAAGAGTGTTACTATGAGAGGATGAGGGATGTGGAAATATCATATGATAGGAGAAATTTCATTAAAGCAAGAACGAAAGTTTGAGATGTTCTCCCCGAATTTAGCACCACATTGCCCAAATATAGCCCACCACTATATATTTTACCTTTTCTTCACCATGTGCATAAAAGTCCCCTTGATTATTAATGCTATGTTACACATAAAATTGTTTATGCATAACCTTCATTTTGTGCGAGATGTTGCTTTTATTCACAAGCATGGATTTTGTGGCATTAGTACCTTTGCGAGGATGGTAATTGATTATCAGGGATATATGAGAATGAATCTATGATGTTGAGAGTTTGGTTTCTTCCCCTGTGCGACCTTTAAAAGTATTGCTTGAGGACAAGCAAGCTAAAGTATGGGGTGTTGATGTGCGCCTATTTTGCCATGTTTTATATCTACTTTTATTTTGATTTCTGTTGATATTTTATACTTTTGGTGTTAGAGAAGTATGTAATTTGTGTAGTTTATATTTATTTACGAGTTATGGAGGTCTACACAAGTTTCTGTTTAATTTCGCAGAAATCGGAAACATTTTGGAGCGTTTCAAAGAAGAAGGAAACAAGCTGCAATTTCACTCGATGTCTACTGAATTGACTTGACATCTACTGGAGTGAAGCAGAGATTTGGCTAAGTGTTAAAGAGAGCAAGATACTACAGATCCACTCGATGTCTATTGGATGACTCGACGTCGACTGCAATTTGCAACACTTAGAGTTAGGAAGAAAGGACCACTCGACACCAAATAGATGATTCGAGATCGAGTGAGGAGCACTCGAGACCACATGAAGGCACTCGATGTCGAATGAGACACTAGGGCACTGGGGGGGGGGGGGGGGACGCATTTTGACCAGTCCGGCTTTGAGAAGGATTGCTTAGCAATGAAGTCAAAGATCTTTTATCTTCTCTTATGAACATTTATCCTTATGGGTTAATTCTTATTTACCCAAGGGAACTTTTATTTGTTTTATATTTTATTTAAGTAGGGAGTTTTTATCTCAGAAAATAGATAAATATTTCTTTCCTTGGCTAGCAAGGACTAGTTTAGCTATAAATAAAGCCCTTGGGGGCTAGTTTTCAATAATCCAAGCATACAAGCAATTGTGTAACCCTAGAGTTAGAGAGAGGAGAGGCCGATTGGGAGAGGGAGAGAGAGAGAGAGAGAGAGAGAGAGAGAGAGAAGTTGTGGAGAACGGTTGCGGTTGTACTCTTAATCTATTATTTCAATTCAAGGTATTTCCTTCATTCCTATGATGGTGTTTTCAATGATGAAGAGCGAGTAGCCGTTCTATTTCTAGGGTCGGGGTGAGCCCGACACTAGTACAAATAAGACGTTTATCGGGTTTTTTTTTTACAAAGTATAAGGGAGTTTTTGAACTCCTTTTATTCTTCTCGCCGATAGATGTCTCTCAGGGGTTTTTTTAAAAACTCCTGAAAAATAATGTTCGTTCAGGGGTTTTTAAAAAAACTCCCGAAAGAGCGCGTTTCCGATAAGCCGTCAAAACTCTAACTTTCTCAGGTGTTTATAAAAAAACCCTGATAGACTCTCTTTGGAGTTTTTTTAAAATAACTCACGAGAAATGATGATTTTTATTAAAAAAAAAAAACGGGGTGCTTCTTGTTCGGTTCACTGAACCAGATAGAAAGCCCTTTTAAAAGAAAAACATTCAGAATTTTAAACATGGTAATACCCTTTTTTTTAATAAAAAAAAGGTCCAAACAGTCGATAATGCCATTTTATACTATAAACATGGTAATACCTTTTTAGATTTCAAGTACAGTAGCTTCTAATGCTCACAATACAGTACAAGTACAACACATTTGATGCTTGTTTTTTCTCAATCTACCTAAGCATGCAAGACTTAAGAGAGACTTTCATGACTTGATGCATTGAGGCTCTATGCATCAATGCAAAAATGACATAAGCTACGAAGAAAAAACATCACCTTCTGCATAAGTCCTATCTAATCAAAGTTATCATGGAGTTTAGTTGATTCTCACCATCTATCATAATCTTCTTTTTTTCTTTCTTGGTAGGCTCCTCAACTTGAGGTTCATCACTCCCATTTACAGTGTCCTTCGCATCTGAATCCTTCTTCTTCTTATCCTTTTTCTCTTTCTTTTTAGTATATGGAGCATCCTCTTCCATCTTCTGCCTGGTGCTCCCGTCTTCCTTTTTCCCGAGTAAAGAATCTGCTGCAGGATTGTAAAAGATCAGGGGTTTTTACACCTTTGTGTGACAATAAAGGACTTTACTGCTTTAAAAAATGTAGATAACTCATACCTTGGCGGGAGTGATATGTCCTTCAATGATCTTCTTATGATCTATGTCGTATAAATCTATCTTAAGCTTACCCCTTGGCAGATCCAGCTAGTAATCATAAAGTTGAAATATGTACTCAGAAAAGGACATCACTTGGTCGCAGAGTTCTTAATGTTAATTAAATCAAGTTCACTAACTTCCGTGCCCATAGATATCATAGCAACGTCTTTTACCTCTGCCTCAACCTCTTCGGGCAATATTTGCATATAAGACAAAAAATATTAGCATTTTACCATAGAGAAAGACCAAAATTTAGATTGGGAACATGCGCTTGCCTCGGAAAAATCTAATTTGGCTGCATTATAAACACGATTACCCATCAGCTTCATTATCTTAGCATAATGTGTATTATCTTGTACAATCTTTGCAAGCTCTGGAAAATGCCAACCATACCACTCTCACTGTCATTGCAAATGTGTCTAGCTCTTTATCAAGATCATCCAACAAACCAATAGCTTAAATTATCTTGATATCCACCTAGTGAACAACACAAACATCGCAACCACAATTCATAAGCAAATTCTATTCAAAATCCTCCAATCACTAAGCCTAAACAAGTGCATTATAAACTAACCTTATCAGGACTAAACTTTAACTTGTATCTCGACAAGCTGTGTGACAAACCCAAACTCACCAGAGCTGGATCCTGAGAAGCTTCACAAACAACTACTTGAGAGATAAATAACATCCTGCTGTCTGTATTTATGAGTACTGTTAAAGGGCGTCCATTGAAACAAGACAAAACTTAACATGGAATCATCAAATACTCACCTTGCCAACTAGTGATGGTGTTAACATTGATGATTACCTACAACACTGAGCATCGAAGATTTAGATACAAACATCAATGAGATTTTTGTATATATGGTCTGAATTAATCACTTGGTGCTCTAATCCATAGACCATCTATAACATCAAAATAACATGTTACCTGATGCATGTTTGGCCAACTGAAGCTTAACGAACAGTATGCATATTCCATAATATAGCATTCTATAGACAAGAAATCTAAATAAATGACCATAAGCATGTAGTAATATACAAAGCTGCAACATCACACACCCCTTCCAAATCTTAGGTTAATAACAGCTTACCCCAACAGTAGAGATTTCCACAATTCACAACTATGCACCATAGCAATTCACCACAAATTCACAGTTCACAATTCAATAAAATGACTAACAAATTCTCGAGCTACACTAACTAAAAACACCTATTGGAGCAGAGGGAGAAAGAGAGGAGAAGTGATAACCCTTCAAGTTCGATGAAGAACTTCTTAGTAAAGCAGCAGCGAGGGATTCACTTGGCAGATCGAGATGTATAATTAGAGAAGGAGGGAGGGAGAGCATTGCACGCCTCCGAGATATAATGTGTTCGTCACTCCAGCAATTGGTTGAGAGAGAGAGAGAGAGGATGACCCGAAAACCACTGTATAAAGGGCGAAACCCTAAGTGGCAAACATCCTGTTACCAACAGATCGAGAGAACATGCGAACTGCTGCACCAAAAAAAGCTAATTAGATTGATTGAAAGTGTTCAATTCATGAATCAATACTCATCTAAGTTCAATTTAGGCGAGGAAAACAAGCAGGGAGAGATGACAAGCGTAAACCACCATAAAATAGGGCGATGACAGAGCAAAGAGAGGGCGACGCCGGAGAGCAAAAATCAAGGGATGAATAGTGAAAGGGCGAACTAGAGGAAGAAGGTCGGATAGATCGCCGACGTCCTCTACGAATTTGGGGAATTTTCATCGGCCATCTTCTGTGTGAAAGCAGTTTAACAATTGGGAGCGAAGGTGAAGGCTGCCAGGCCGAACTTATCGAAATGGATAGTTTCTTTCGAGAGTTTTAACTAAAAACTCCCTTGCGAAAGCGCGATAGTTCTAAGGAGTTAATTAAAACTCCCGACATAATATTTTATATTTTCTTTTGAAAAAATATAAAAATATTTAACAGGTTTTTTTTTAAAACTCACGACTGAGTTTGTTCTCTAAGGAGTTTTTAAAGACACCTGGGAATATTCTCCTGAGAGATGTTATATCTGTACATGTGCGACGATAGCCATGTAAGTATACTAAAGTTATGATCTTTCATATGTGAAGGTTCGATAATGTATAACAAAGTAGAATAAAGATACTCTAAAAGGGGGGTTGAATAGAGTATGCCAACTTTTTGCTGTCAATCTCAAGACTTTTGAAACGCTTTCCAAACCCTTTGGGAGTAAACTAAATTCTTTCGATTGGGATACCTGAATCACAACAAAGTTATACAATTCGAAACAAGTGCGGAAATAGTGGTAAAGCAATAAGTAAAGGACACAATGTATTGTTAACGAGGTTCGGCTATTTAAAGGCTTAGTCCCCACCTAGGGTTCTTCCTCAACCCTAGGATTCAACCTGCTTTATTGATTCACAGAACTTAGGATCCTAATAGATCACCGAGAAGCCTCTCTCCTATACAATTGCAATCTAGTCAAATCACGTTCCCTTGGAGTCCTAGACCAATCTAGAAGAGCCCCACCTCTCTCAGCTATTTAGTACAATCCTCTTACACTTCGTGAATCAATCGCCTAGTGCTCACTTCCTTAGTTATAAACTCACGAGTATAACACTCTCTCAGAATATATCCTATAAGCTCACTGTGTAACTCTCAAATGCTTTGACACAACATATAAGACTTTTAAGAACAAGTAGAGAGAACACGCTGAAGAGAGATCGTAAACTTGAGGGCTGAGTGTGCAATGTAAAGCGTCGATATTCGTAAGTGTCCGTCAGTCGTCTCTCTCTTCTTCATCTCCTTTTATACTTGATCAAATTGGTGCCAATTGAAGGAAGAATCTTTACCCAACGGCTATTAGAGATCATGACTTTAGGAAGGATCTTCGCAATCTTCTATTCCGGGAAACTTGGAAGCCATAATCCACCAGATTTGATCTTCACGTCTTTTAGCTTAAGGAAGGAGATTTCTTCTAAATCCTTGTTTTATGGTTAGTATAAGATATGTATAATAATATTCGGAATCCATACATAAATAATGTATATAAATAAAATACATAAAATACAGGTTTTGAATTTCATCAATACAACTTTAGCTTCAAGACCTTTGACACAAGCTTTGTGTCAAAGCCTTTGAATTCATTTCCGATTTTCATCAAGGGAGTGGAGTTATCAATATGATTTTCATCTTCTATCCTATGTGCTTAATTCCGCTACGAGAGTAGGGACAATTCCATGTTTATGATATTAAAGTGAAAGTGGATTTATTATGAATTTGGATACAATTATGAAAAGGATAGTAACACTTAGGGTTTATGCGAGAGCCTCTATTATCGTATTTGTTAATAACGAAAGTTATTTGATGAAAAACATATACCTTTCACGAGTTTAGTATGTCGCTTGCATGGTTATCGTTGCGGTAAATTCCTCGGCTTTGGAAGTCTTTAAGTTTATTGATAATCAATAACCGTTTCTGCTTATTTTTGTTCACCATTCGATTCCATCCTTACATTATTTGGACGTTATTTTCTGATGTTTTTACTTTTTGTTTCTGCAAATCGACTGGCTTCAGTCGATATCGAGAGATCTGACCCGATATTGGGTGCTCTAATTGACTTCGAGTGTGTGGTAGTTGTTTTGCATGTTTAACAGACATCGACTGCTTTACTTGGCATCGATTGGATCTCAGTCGATATCGAGAGCTTCTGTTCGACATCAGAGGGTTGTTTTACGAGACTAGATCAGCGAGCGCTGACACGCTTCCTCGAGGATCGATCCTAACACCTACCACTACAGCGGGAGGAAGTCTTGTAATTTTATTTGAGCAGACTGGGATTCGGTTTGATTTATATTTCATATTTATTAGACTCGATTTCCTTTTTTAACATAGTCCGAGCAATAGGCAAAGAAACAAACAATGCAAGACTTCGATCCTATGAGTGATCCAAGTGTTTGAAAACTACAATGCAATGAAAACAAGGCACTATGATTGACAATCTACCATGGAGACAGAACTTTGCAATGTCAAAAGTAGCAAGATTGCAAAGCAAATTGCAAAAATTCAGCCACAAATGAGGAAGCAAAGAGATGCAATCAAGAATAAGCGGCTAGAATGACAAATTTGCAATTATAAAGAGATAAATATCTCCTCACTTTTATTTACCTAAATAAATAAAAATAATAGATAAAAATAGATAGTATAAGACAATAAGGAAAATCGGTCAGCCTTTAAGCATCTAGGTCTCATGCCTTCATTAAGGTCGAATGAGGTCGAAGACTAAGATCGACCATGAAGCGATGGTTGAGCCTTGTGCACTGTGACCCATGTTGGCCGAAGTCCTTGGTCCATGGTTGCACCAAATCTAATAGGGAGAGCCTTTGTAGCATCTTGAATCATCTTGGCCCGAGCTCTAGAGATTGGACCATCAAATGACACTCTCATCTTATCGTCTATGTCGTCCGGAGTCATGGTACCTTTGGTGCTATCATTCTCTCATCCCACACTTAAAATTTATAGTGTCCTCAGTGTATAGAAACAAGGGTAAAGGGAAAAACTAACTAGAAATAAGCGCAGAAACTCGAAATAGGTGATGTAAGCTTCTTGCCAGTAGTCAATATCAAGTGTCCTAGTCGATGTCGACTACAACTCCTTCCCAAGGATAGATGATGCAACATCAGGGTGATCGAGATCGATCACTGTTGCTCGATGTGGTTCCTCGATGTCGACCATGATGATCGATATCGATCTGTCTTCATCACTTCGTCCTTGGTTCTTCCTTTTTGATGCTTGCACCTACAACTTGTTAGTAGATAAAAACTAAAACCAGTCCATATACCAAGTTCAAAACAAAACCAAATATCCATTTCCAAAAATAATATCCTAACTATAAGTCTATGTACATGCTCTAAATTTTAGAGTCGCTAGGCCAACTTCTTTGTCTTTATCCAAGGGGGGACATATATGTAAGGTTCATAGGGCATGTACCTCTTCTTCTGGGCTCTCGAGCTCAACCTTGAAGATGACTCCATTCTTGTCCTTAAGCTCATCTTCCCTGGGTAGACATGGCACACTCTTACAACTCCGCCCTTCCTTCTCCCGTGTACTTCCGCTTGAATCCCCTAGTGCTTGCCTTGGCTAAAAAGACTTGATCACTTTCCTTAAAATCTCTTAACTCTTCATCCTGGACTTTTATAACATTGACATACCAAGGTACCCGCCTCATAGGAATATTATTAATTGAATCTAGAGAGGGAGGGTACTTACCTCTACTTACCTCGTTGAGAATGAGAGAATGAACTTCTGTGATGGGAGGTGGTCGACATCGACTTAGGTCAGTCGACATCAGGTGCATGCTCTCTTCCTTATACTTCACTGTAGTCGATGAAGGTGTTGGAGTCGGGGGGGGGGGGGTGGATCAACATCGAGGAGTATGTGTTGACATCGATTGAGCACATTCGACGTCGCGTAAGAGGAGTCAATTTCGAGTTGATCTACCCCATACTTAGCTTTTAGAGTATGTTCAGGTTCCTTAGACGAAGTCAACATCGACCAGGTGTGGCTGATATCGACTATTGTCTCAGTAAGCTGCTCGTCTTGATTCCATATAGCTAATATCTCCTCTAACTGAGCTTCCATGACCCTCTTCTCTAGCTCCTCCGAGGTCATAGTCCTCACTATGGGTTCCTTACAAGGGATATAACTTCCCTTGACATGCAATGACTTGACCCCCATCTTATTGAGCCCCTCTATGGTCTTGTTGAAGGAGAACTCAATGATCTCATCACCAATAGTAAAAGTGAGAAGTCCCCTCCTTACATTGATATTAGCTTTAGCAGTGGCTAAAAATGGCCTTCTTACGATGATAGGACATGTAGGATCTTCCGCCATATCAAGTACAATGAAGTCCGTCGGCACAAAGATCTAGAAAACTTTCGTTCTTGTTGGGTGATTTCATTAGCTCGAATTAGCAATGTCTAGACCCCATGCAATGAGTAGAAGTCAGAAGGGGAAGTGGAATGCTCTCAACACTCGAAATTTAATTTCTTTGTCACCAAATGTTTTCATGAGCCTACACTTCGATTATTAGAGATGGATGTATGTACTAGGCAATTGTTAGAGCATGGGGGCTTAAGAGAGTTTTTGGGGAAGAATGCGCCTACATATTCGAGCTTATGTAAGGAATTTTTAGCGACTTTGAGTGTGGGGCGTACGTATATTGAGTTTCGATTGCTTGGGAGGGTTTACGAGATATCGAATGAGAGATTGGGGCAGATTTTTAGTGTTACTGTTGCACCTACTGCTGGTTGGCTTGATGTGTGTAAGGGACAAGGCCCTTTGGCTTTTTGGATGCAGTTACTAGGGTGCCTTTTGAGGCCAAGAAGGGCCAGTACAACTCAAGTATTCATCATCCTGCATTACGGCTGATCCACAAGGTTCTGGCAAACACATTTTTTGCCCAAGTTGAGGTCAACAAGATCTCACTTAGGGATATGTCATTTTTGTGGTGTCTGACGCCAGAGAGCCCAGTGATTCTAGGTTGGGTGGATATGTTTCTGATTAACTGCAAGGACATCCTCGACAAGCGAAACAAGACGACGATTAGCTTTGGGGGTCTTATCACCCTTATAGCTCGAGCGTGCAACGATGTGAGCACTGTCCCCGATGTTCTGCATGGCTCATTTCTATATGATGAAGCCCAGTTAAGGAAAGCTGGCCACTTGGAGGGAAAGTCGTCGACGTGGGTCTGGAGGACAGACCATCTTGGAAGGATTCATCTGAGATTGCCCCAACATCTCCCTTTTGGCCCTACTGCAGCTGATTTCTACATGGGTGATGAGATGGATGAGGATGATGAGGATGATGAGGATGATGATGATGATGATGGAGGTGCTCCTGATGCTGAGTAGGAGGGTGATGATGATGTCCATGGAGGTCAGACGGATCTAGGAGGTAGTGGTGCTAGACCTTCTGGCACAGCTGGTGCTGGTCCGAACTAATACGCGCTGGAGCAGAGGATGTCAGAGATGTATATCCGTCCAGACACCATGTGGGAGCATCAGCAGATGAAGTCGCGTCGTCAGGACGCCATGTGGGAGCACCAGCAACAAATGTCCCAGCGCCAGGATTTGATGTGGGATCAGCAGCAGCAGCTATATGTGGATATTGGCGACATTCGTCGGGATGTCCGTGGCTTGACTTCTCACCTAGAGGATGTCTCTGAGAGCCAGGCAGCGATCAGACGGATGCTGGAGCAGATGTGGCAGAGGAAGGAGGACTTCTATCAATTTGCCTATCCCCAGTTTCCACCTTACCCGTCGCCACCACCTCATCAGTTAGCATGTCAGTTGTTTCTTTTCTTTTCCCTTTTCTTTTTATTTTGATGTTTTTGTTCTTTTTTCTGCATTGAGGACAATGTCAGAATTAAGTGTGGGGGAGAAGACTTGCATGTCAAGTTTGTATTTTGGTTCTAAGTTTTCTCTACATTTTGACTATTAAGTTTGCATGTTTATTTTTATGGGTTGTATGCATGTTTAGATTCTACCAGTGTTACTTTATTAAGAAAAAAAAATGAAAAATGAAAAAAAAGGAGTTTTAGTTCTTGCATTATTAGGAGTAGGTCTTATTTCTCCATATGGATGTCGTTTGTCCTCTATTCTATCTATTGAGATTTATGCCCCATGATGTGCTTGGATTGTTGAAACCTTCGATATATATGTTTTTTTATACCATTTGGTGAGCATAATTGGTTAATGGTTGAGCACATAAGATCTTGAAATTATGGGTGATCTTGAAGTTCTAGATATGACTTGGTGAGCTTATTTTAGCCTATTCAAGACTGCACTTTATTTAGTCCTATTGCTTGTTGAGTGTACTCTCTTCAATTGCTTCCTCTTTGTCTTGCATTTAGATATCTTTTTCAAGGCTGCATATTATGATTTCTGCACATGACTTAAACATGATTGAGGCACCTTTATTAGCCCTATCTGACTCTATTCCCGCCTTACATATTATCCTCTGCTTGAAGCCAGTTTGAGCCTAATTTCCTATTCTTTTGTAGCTCCACAAGATTTTTCCACAGCCAATGATAGCCTGACCCCATCCGGGAATTTAGGAATAGTTGGTGAATATCTATATCGTCGATGATGGTTTTTAGTGGTGGATTGTGTATGTTTGAGGTTCATTTATGAGATGTTTGATTCTTGCTAGTACATTCATTACTTGGGATCTAAGGAGGACAAAATTCACTTAGGGGCAAAAGTCAAGGAAAATCATTTGATATAGCAATGATGAAAAAAAAGAAGAAAAAAAAGAAAAAAAAAGAAAAAAGAAAAGAAAAAAGAAATGAGTTGAGTATGGTTTGTAAAGTTTTATACTTGAGATTGGTGTTGTATGACATTATAGAGATACGGTATGAGGAGTTTATGAGTGGTTTTATGATTTGGTTGCTTTCTTAGTTCCCGGATTATGAGCACCACATGGCCTAAATTGTTCCATACCTTATATGTTCTACCTTGACCCCATTACAACCCAGTTAAAAGACCTCATGATTTTTTTTGTGTGTTGAGTCACTAGCGGTGGAGAATTAGAACACTAGTGCAAGACTATTGTAGCAAAGTTTTTGAAGATTGAGTTTTGAGCATAAACATTTAACCCTAAACACTTGAATGAGAGTGAAACACATATTCCCTGTGAGGTCTAGAATGGATATGGTTGCCTGATTTCATTGATTATTGCAATTATGTGCTATGATGTTGTTAATCTATTATGTTTGCTAGCTTTCATGCGCTTAAAAGAGTATTGAGGTGTGGATACATGAATTGCTATTCTGTGGGGCTGCAAAATTGAGTTTTCTATTGCTTGAGGACAAGCAAATGTTCAAGTGTGGGGGAATTTGATAGAGAATATTTAGTATTGCATAATAGATTGCATTTAACATAATTTAGTTGTGAATATTGCATATATTTAGCCGCATTTACATAATAACTTGTTGAGTTAGAAGAAGCGGAATCTACATGATTTTATGGTTTATTTCAGATATAGTAGATTGAAGGTGAAATGAATTGGAAAAGAGCATAAACAATCTAAAAAAGAGGTAGAGAAGCTGCGAAGTCAAGAAAGAAGAAGCTCGGAAGAATCGCCAGCCGCCCCACAGTTTGGATGGCCGCCTCGCACCTCGAAGGGAAAACCGAAGGACTTCGCTGATCGCCGGCCGCCTCGCGGCCTGGCCTGGCCGCCCCGCGGCCCTCGCAAAAACACGCCGTTCAAAATGTCGGATTTTAATTAGGGTTTTAGTTTAGTTGGTTGGCCGACTTTCTAAATACTATATAAGAGAATTTTAGTTATTTCTTCCACTGACCTTATGCACTTTATTCAATTGTTGAGAGCGCCATTGAGCATGAGCAACTAAACTCTCAAGGTTTCGCCTACAGTTTGGATCTTTGATTGTTGAATTGTGATTTTCTTAATCTAGTTCTTATTCCTATTCCAATGTTTTGACTTCTTTGTGCTTAATTGCTTGAATGTGTTTTATTCACTCTGACCTGATCAACTAGTTAGACTAGATTCATTCAATTGCTAGGGTTTTGCAGATTCCTCGTAGCGAACCTTAACCCAAGTGGCAATCATATCCCTTTAGGACTCGTAAGACTAATTGGATGTGTAGGAAGTTGAATATATGTTAAATATCGACTCGTAGCTTGATATTGCATGTACCTTGGTTAATTCATATTCTTAATGCTATCTCTAGATTAAATCTTAACCGTGTTAGGGTTATTTAGAGATATCGGTTGCTAGGAGTCGTAGGACTAGTAATCTACCTAAAGTCTGGACAAGGATATTGATAGGAAAATACAAGAACTAGAGGCTGAAACAAGGATCGAATTCATCAATCAAAGTGATAAATTGTAGGTGAACCTATTTCTCTCCATTGTATTCTCCAATCAATTTACTTTGTTTCCTTAGTTCCACTTTGATAAAAGGCGGATCTTTTTCACACCAAAAACCCCCATATTCTCTATTAGCGGTTAGACTTGCACTTGAATTGAGTAGATTTCCCTGTGGATCGACCTCTTGCTTACACACTATACTAGTTGTGAGTTTGAGTATGCTTTGGCAAGAACAACGACAGATTTTCCTCTTGTCACATTCCCAAGCACCATCCACCTCTAAGAACCCAACTCCTATCTCTAACTTCACACCCGAGAACCCTCTCTCATATGTTTAAAGGAGAAGCAATCATGAAAATCATCACACATGAAGTTTACATCATATCAACTAGCATTTAAAAATATAGCATCATGGAATCATAATCAATTATTGCAACCAAACTCAATTTACCATCATGCTCAATATTTCTTACAAGACATCATGTATGAACATAATCAAATCAGGTTATCAAGTTTCATCATAACTTTATCGAGCAAACGGTTCAGGTTTATCTGCAATTGCATTTCATACTTACAATCAGGGAATTTAGGTCATGCTTAGCAACTCAGAGTAGCAACACATCAGGACATCATGAAACATCAGAATTGTAAGGCATCAAGTCATATCATCATAAATAATGAACAATTAGGCAACATTCATCACCAAGTCAGCATATCAACGCGTCAATTTCATCATAAAGTCAGTGCAATATCGTCATTACTACTTGGGAAAGGGTTAACAATTCAAACGGAGGACACTCTGGCTTGCAAGCCATGTCGTACTCAATAATTGCCACCCTCAAAACATTCTTGTCATGCCGACACCATTGATCCTGAAGCCCGTGATTTATGGCCCCATGCCTCCGCAACATTTCTCTGTCGCTATCTACTTCCCGTTCCTTCTTCAATGCGGTCGCTCGTCCAATTTATCGCGTAGGAGTTCAAGTAAGAGGAGATAGGTGTTGATAGGAGGAAATCGAATATGCAAATATATAAATTATAAATAAATCACAGCAAACCAGATTCCGTCCCTTGCAAATAATTACAAGACCTCCTCCTGATGCAGCAGCGGGAAGTCAGGATCGATCCACAAGGAAGCGTGTCAGCGGATCTTAGGAAGCGAAGAAATCTCACGGAGGTCGACCACAGGTGTCCTAGATCTCGAGTACAGCAACTTGACAGAAGATTGGACAGTCGAGCACAGTGCAGCAGCAAGCACAGGTTGTAGTCGATATCGACCAGAGGGTACTCGAGATCGAGTAGAGTCCTCATTGACTTCGAGTTGAGTCTTGTCGAGCACCTGCACACAGAAGCTACAACGACCTTGATCGAGAATCAGTAACTCGATATCGACGAGTGCTATTCGATATCGAGGAGACAGAAACTAAAACAAAACGAAAGAAAGTAAAAACAATTGCTTTGGGATTTCGAACTAAACTTAATGTAAAAGGCTTCCAAGATTGGGGTTTGCAACAACGATAACCAAGCATGCATAAGGCAGAGATAAACAGATAATCATGTGGATTGCATCAAAGGACAAGCTTTCGCCTTTTCCAACAATTAGACAACTCTCTCAAGAAACCCTAATTGTCTCTACCGATTTTATGTTTACAATCCAAGTTGTTAACATGGATCTCCATTAGATGGGTAATAAATACATAAACAAGTAGTAGATGCTCAAAACATGATAAAGGTCGGATCTTTACCTCAAACACGCAGGGCTATCGTCGGGCTCGCCCCAACCCTAGAAGTAGGTGGACTACTCACGCTTCATTGCAACCTCAGACATTGATTTATGAAAAGAAAGTTGCATTAAACCAAACTCAAGAAAGTACAACCGAACAAAGCCAACTTGCTCTCGCTCCTTTGCTCCAGTCGACCTCACTTTCTCTCTCTAATACTACTTCTCCTACTTACTTCTCTCTGAAATTGAATGATTAAAACTCAGCCCCATGGGCTTTATTTATAGCCTTCTAATCCTTGCTACTCAAGGATAGAATATCTATATCTATATCTAAAACTATATCTAAGACTTTAAGGATAAATAAAAGCTATAATGAAATTAAATCTAAATAAGGGAAATATATCTAAAGTGTCTTCAAGTGGATAAAACTCTCTTCTTCATGATAGATGTTGATAATTCGGATAGACTAGGCTATCCTCGGCTCCAAGGACTCCCAATCCGAGTAGAACTCCCCAAAACGCGTTACGCGGCTTCTGAAGTCCTCCTCGATCTCGAGTAAGGCTAGTCGAGATCGAGTAGAATTGTTTGGTCGACTGGGCTTGGCTCGTCGTCTCGGCTAGCTGGTCCTTGACAGGCTCGGACATGGCTCCTGGCGTCGTCGATCTCGAGTGCTCCTCGTCGACATCGAGTAAGAATGGGTCGTCGACTAGTGTGGCTTGGGCTGGTCGGTCAAGTCTTCTCGATGTGCTCGACCATGGCTCCACGGTCTTGTCGACTTCGAGTAAGGTAACTCGATCTCAAGGAGGGTGTCCCATTGTCTTGGTCGGCTTGGTGTATCGGGTAGCCCTTTTGTCAACATGCTCGGACACAGGCTCCTAGGGCTCCTCGATCTCGACAACGGTCTTGCCGATCTCGAGTAGGATGTCCTGCTTCCTTGTCAGGTCGGGTAACTTCTCTTCGATTCCGGGTAGTCTCTCGCTAGTTCCGGATAATCCCTCCTTGGCTTCTCGACATGTGCTCTTCGACTCGGGTGTGTCTAGACGTGATTCATCGAGATCGACTAAGGCTAGTCGATGTCGAGTAGCTTTGAGCTCCGGTTCTTGCTTCTTGGTCTTCCCCCGAAATGTTTCCATATTCTGCAATATTAAACAGAAACTTATGTAGATCTCCTTTTCCGACAAATAAACATATACTACATAATTCCGACATATTCTCAACCCGAAATATGCAAAATGTAAAGAATATGGAACTAAAATGTGCATAAGGACATGGCTACTTTGGAGACATCAATAGGGGAGGGATAAGAGCGGGCAACCCAATATTCCTTTCGGAAACAACACGGAACAACCCTAAAGACGACAACTTGAGACGAAACTCCGACCCGAGAATAGCAACGATGCCCTTACGAAAGTCTATTAAGTTATAATCGCAACAAACAAACACGAACTCATTATGGAGCATATCTGTCACACTAATCCACACTAACATGTACCTATCACAATGGGGACAACATTCCTATTCATGTGAAAGACACAGTCGAGTCCTACACTGATGCATGCGAGATAAACTAGTAGTATGTGATTCCATAAAAGCATATATGCTTAGAAACTTTAAACAAGATATGCAGGATTTAATAAGCATAGCAATTATCATACATATGAACGATATACGGGCATGGTATGTGAATCAACAAGTGAGGTCGAACATAGCATGGCGAGGTATATCGTAACAATCAGATTAAGCTCATACGAGAACACATAAGAGCAGCATGGTAACTATCACATCTGTCAACAAGGATCTTGCAATAGGTCAAGAATGGCATGCAATCATACGACGAGATACATTTAGAAAGCACAGGTCCTACATGATACTAGCGATACATGATGTGATACAAGCATAGTCATGAGTCATTAAAAGGAGTTCAATAGAATGTTCACGAAACATGAGGCGTCATCAAAAGTAACAACAAGGACATCATGAGTGGTATAGTATAATCATGCTAGGAACGAACCATCATAAGGCACATGTTGTGACCCTAATTCACCATGTTTTATACTTACATTTAAATCGATTTCTGTAAGCATTTCTTGCATTGGGGTTAGAATTGTACAGAATCTATGTAGTTTATGCTTATTTGCCAAATTATGGAGTCTACACTAGTTTCTGTTTAATTTCGCAGAAATCGAGGCAATTTACAGCAATTCGAAGAAAGGATGAAAAGCTCGAAGTCAACTATAGAAAGTCCGAGGTCAAGTAGCAGCTGAGCCATGACAAATCGAGCAAGAAAACAAGAAAGGGCACTCGACACAGTTCTAGTCGACGTCGACTAACCCTATTCGATGTCGAGCACATCCAGTCGGTATCAGAAAGTCGAGAAGCAAAGTCACTCGAGACATACAACTCTACTTGACGTCGAGGAGTTTAGTCGACGTCGAGTACTCATGTCGATTCCACCAAGTGCCCGAGCTCGAGTACAATCTAGGGGAAGAAAACGCTAGTCGACGTCGAGTAACTCTACTTGATGTTGAGTACCCCAGTGACGAATCCGAGTCCGAGATGGAGTTGAGCTCGAGAAGATAGAATACTTGCAAGCGAAGATATGTGGAATTGTATCCATCCACATGAAAATCTATCAAGTTTAAGAGGGATTTATCCACATTAGTCTTATTTTCTTATAGATTTATTTCCCTTATTCAGTAAACTTTATCTTATGTTTTTAGATAGAAAGTTTTAGATATAGATAGATTGTTCCTCCCTAGATTAGCTAAGGTTGAACACTATAAATAAGGCTTTAGGTGCTGGTTTTTAGAATCATCCAACAACATTCCAATCCAAGCCACAATCAAGCAAATTTCCTAGAAGTTTTCGAGAGCTAGAGAGAGAGAGAGAAGCCGAGTGGAGCAAGGGAGCGGAAGTAATCTGGATTTGTTTGGTTTGTACTTTCTTCAGTTTTATTTAATGCAAGAAGTTATTTCCTTTTTATTATTGATGTTTGTTATGATGAGAAGCGAGTAGTCACCCAACTTCTAGGGTCGGGGTGGGCCCGACGGTAGTCATGTAAGGTAATGCGATAAAGGTACAATCTTTTGATGCGATTTCGTCTTCTATCCCTATAAGCATGATTCTTTTACAAAAGTTGAAGGTGATCTTTGTTTGGGTTATTGAAGCGAAAGTGATCTTAATGCAACTTGGGTTAATTATGTGAAAAAGGTTAGTAGCATTTAAGGTTTATGCGAAAGCCTCTATCTTCCTACTTGTTAATAACCACAGTTATTCGATGAAAAGCATGATCTTTTATACCTTATTCATTATTTTATATGGTTATCGTTGTGGCATTGAAACCCCAATCTTGGAATTCATTTAGTATATTGATTTTATTCCCACCAATTTCGTGTTTCTTTTCATCCTATTTCTATTTAAAAGTTATGAATTTCGATTTTGTTCTACTGGATTTTGACGACACTGGTCGACGTTGAGTGCTACAGTAGTCTACGTCGAGTACCTCCACTCGAGATCGATTGTCTTTGCTTTGTTTTTGCGTTTCTGTTCTCTGTTTTGCAGTTTTTACTCGACTGAGTGGTCGACGTCGAGGACTCTGGTCGACGTCGAGTACTTTGTGAGTCAATTTTGAGAGTTCTCTGGACTGAAAAGGTGGTCGCTGACACGCTTCCTCCTGGATCGATCCTGATTACCTTCTACTACAATGGGAGGAAGTCTTGTATTTATTTTCTTGGATAGGAGTTGGTTTGCTTTTCTTAGCTTTATTTACTTTAATACTAGACATATAATCCTCATACAACAACAAATTGGCGCCGTTGTCGGGGAAGCAATCAATCGTGCCCTTTTTAGTTCATATATTCTCTTTCATTTTGGTTTTTGTTTTGCAGGTGCATGCGAAGAACTGATCGCACACCTATAGACCCTATTCTCTAGCCCAAGCTATTTTTTACTTACAGCAAAGGCTTAGACGGAGACTCATGTCGACCACAAACGAGAACGAGGTCCAGCTCACACCAGCGTAAGAACTTGAGCAACTCCGCTTACGAAATGAGGAATTGAACACCAGAGAAGCAGAACATGCCCGACGAGAGGCGGAAAACACACAAAATCAACAAATGTGGGAAGCAAGGGTAGATCGCGAGGTCAACGCGAGAAGGGAACTTGAGGAGCATATTGGGCATGTCCCAACCAATGCAAAGGAGTATCTGCATCCTACTCTGGATGTTCCAAATCACCGATCGTTCTTCCCCCTGTTAATTATGAAATTCGTCCTTCTTTTATTACTGAAATTAGCAGTCAATTTAGGGGAAGACCCAATGAATGTCCTTTAGAGCATGTTACAACTTTTCTAAATTTATGCGAAGCTATTGCAGATGGTGCTAATCTAGAATAGCATCACAGTGGGTTGAAGGATTTCCAGCACGATCAATTCGCACTTGGAACGAATTACAGGACTTGTTCCTTAACATGTTCTTTCCTCCTGGAAAGACAGCTGTACTCAGACAACAAATAATGGCTTTAAGACAGAAGCCAAGGGAAACATTAGCACCAGTCTGGGAGTGCTACAAAAGGCTTCTGAAATCATGTTCTACGCACAGACAACCACCCTACGTCATTCAGGAGATCATCTTCAATTGCTTGGATGCACCTACTAAGGATCAGATCAACAACTACACCGCCTATATGTATCTCGAGTACACCCCACAGCGTGTTTTGAAGGATTTCTAGCACGATCAAATACTCATGGCTAAAAACCATAAAGAGGCGATGTATGCGGGGGGAAACTACTTAGGGAAGCATAAAAAACAACATAACTGGAGATCCCTCGCCCTACAGAGCTCTTGCTCACCCTGACAGGGAAGGTAAGAAGGATAACATACAGGTTATTCTTGAAGAGATGCGGAGGAACAATTCAGACAACAAGCAATCAATCAATTTCATCCACACTCAACTGCATGGCATCAACTCTAGATTTGGGGAGATTGATATATGGCAGAAATAAATAGAGACTCAAATTGGTCAATTGGCTTCATCAATCCCCAAGCAATAAGGTACGCTCTATGAATCCTCTAAACCCAATCCTAAAACTAGATCTACAGGACATGTAGCTGCTATGAATCTAAGTAGTGGGCGACAAACACAAACGCCCGAGCAAAATGCACAACAGAAGAATGCAGAAGACTGCTCGACCTCGAGTAAGCCAGTCGACGTCGACCAGACTCTACTCGACGTCGAGGACAATCTACTCGACATCGACCAAAACGTTGCATCTGCCCAGAAATCGACTACTGTAGTTGACGTCGAAGAGCCTCCAGTCGACGTCGACCAGCCTTCTGCCCATGTCGACAACACTCCTGCACCTCCAAAGAAGAAAACACTGCCATTCCCAATGAAATCTCAGAAGGACCCAACGGAAAAGAAGTTTCAGCGTTTCGTGAAGATGCTTCAAAACCTCAATTTTACAATCCCTTTCACAGAAACTCTTCATGAGATGCCGTCATATGTAAAGTTCCTCAAAGAGATTCTGAGCAAAAAGCGATCAATGGCTGAGATCGCAGAGGAATGCCGCCAGATGGACGTTCTAGAGAAAAGGCGATATCCAGGTAAGTTTGCTATAACCATTTGATTTGGTCAATATAAATTTAATGCTTTGTGTGACTTACGAGCCAGTGTGAGTATTATGCCTCTATCAATCTGGTCCAAAGTCAAGATATATGGTTTAGAGCATGTGGATGCAAAATTATACATGACGAACAACACTGTGGTCATCCCAACAGGCATGGTGGAAAATGTACCGATGTAAGTGGGTAAGTTCTTTGTCCCTACTGATTTTCTAGTTATTGATATGGTAGAGGATCCTACTTGTCCAATTATATTATGAAGGCTCTTCTTAGCGACTGTGGATGCCAACATTAGCGTAAAAAAGGGAGTGCTCACTTTCAACATCAGCGATGAGGTAATTAAGTAGTCTTTCAATAAAACTGAAAGGCATACATGTCCTATGGAAGAGGTGATAGCATGCATTTAGGTAAGCATATTGGGTTGCATTTAGCATGATTTAGATGTGCATAATGCATGGTTTTAGCTAGATTTGCATTTATACTCGTTTTGCTGGTGGAGTCGGAATCTACATGCTTTTATGAATTATTTCAGGTATATGTGGATCCGACGAGGAATGAGGAAGCTCATGGATGAAGCAAGAGTAAAGAGGAGGAAAAGTGGAGAGCCTGGGAGCGGAATCGAATTTAGAGAGCCTAAGTGAAGAACAAGTCCACATAAGTTGTCGTCAAACATGCTAAACTTGTTTCGCACATTCTGAAGGCCTCAGTGGTCCGATTGACTATTATAAGCATGCGTTGGAAAGATTTTTATTCGAGATCTACATCTTTCATGTTGACATCGAGACCAGATTCGACACGGAAAAATCGCTATGAACAGTAAAAGTCGCCCTGTGGCAAAGCAAACCGCCCTGCGACCCGAACCTCTGACGAAGGATTTCGCTGATCGCCTGGCCGCCCCGCGGCCTGGGTTGGCTGCCCCACGGCCTTTTCAGAAACGCCGAATCTGCCGAATGCACTTTTTATCTCTTTAATTAGTTTTTAGAATGATTATTTGGCCGAGTATTTTGAGGCGTTTTAAGAACGTTTAAGGGTTTTATTTTAAGAGGGAATTCCATAACTCTTATACACTTGGAGATTGTCAATTAAGAGAACCCTATAGGGGAGCCTCCATGGCCATGGATCACTAAACTCTTTCGTTTCGTCTATAAATTGAAGCTTTGGTTTGATAAAGTTGTGGGATTTCTATTCTTGTTATATTCCTATTGATTCGTATTGATTCTTTTGCGAATATTGTTGATTTCTTCTAGTCCGTACAACTAGTTGAGATTATTGCTAGGATTTTCTAGATTACTCGTAGCGAACCTTAATCCTTAATCTTAATGCTACTATTAGGTTAAATCTTGACTGTGTTAGGGTTATCTAATTAGTAAGGGTTACTATGACTCATAGGCCTAGTAATTTACATAAGATCAGGACAGGAACAATAATAAGATGAAAAGAAAAGTTAAAGAAGCTAGAATCGATGATGAATCAACCAAACTAAAGTGGATGTTTATAGATGGAACTGTTTTCTCAATTGTTATCTCTATTAACTTCAATCACCAAAACCATCCCTCTATCCCACTAATTGGTAAATATACATTGCTTACGAATACTTGATTCTCTATGGGATCGACCTCTTACTTGCTTACTATACTAGTTTGTAGGTTTCAGTTTTACTTTTGATAGGAACAATGACAGTTTCCTCCTGTCAAGAGGTCAAATCAATATCAGCCAGGTACATCACTTGTGGTCGAGGAGAATGACCATCCTGAGGTTCGACTTTACTCAATATCAAGTAGACCTAGTTGACGTCGACTAGTCTGCTCGAGGTTGACCACTTTTGCAGCAGCATTTGCACTCGATTTCGAGCTTCTGCACCTCTGTCTAATAAGTTTCTTTCTTTACCCTTGTTTTTATACAGTGAGGACACTGTAATATCTAAGTATAGGGTGGGGGAAGGGCTTACTTTGTACATATTTGATATATTTGACAATATGTGTGCATATTTTTATGTTAAATTTCGAATTGCTGATACATGGCTACTTTGGATTCCATATTTAATCTATGTGCTTATATGCATGTTTTCCAAAGTTTATAAAAAATGACCCCATTGAAAATTTTGATTAGTGTCATGGAAGCTTTACTTGAACTCGACGATTCAAAATTGGATTCATTAGAGATATAGCATGAAATTTCTTAGTAAAGGGAAGTCACAATGACCTGCATTATTTTCTTGAAAACCATGAAAGAAGGTAAAATTTGATGTTGCTTTTGGCATGTTGCGTGATAAGAGGATGAAGGACTTTATATTTTCCATATAATGCTCATTGTTATATCCCAGCCATACATATGCTTATGCATCACAAAAGTCATGTTGAGCCTTATTTCATGTATATGCTTACATGATCTAAATATTGCCAATTCTTTACCTTATTTTCTTATCCGGGGATTATGTTGAGAATGAAAATTACATTATGGAGATTGTTATATGGTTGTGTTGTTGTTATTATCATTATTGGAGTTTGGCAGGAAGTTTCAAATATTATGGAAAATTTAATGAGAGAAAGAAAATCCAGTCACCTTAGGAGATAAAGGTAGATTGACCCTGTCTGCGTTGAGATGTTAGTTCTGCAGGATGGGACACCAAGGTGAGGAGTCTGAAGCACTAAGTATCCGGGGCCATTCATGACACCCATGTTTGCGACTCGCAAGAAGGCAATGCTGAGGTTAGAGAGGTAAAAGCATAATATTGAAAAAAGCATTGAGCGAATGAGCGAAAGGTGAGAAATCAAAGGAAGAATGAATGTGGTATGAAGGTTTGGAAAGTACTCAATTTCCCCAGATTATTTGCACCACATGGCCAAATATATCTCACCTTTAGCCTTTTACCAATCTACTCCCTATTGAGCTTAAATAAAATTCCTCTTGATTATTGTTGATTTGTCACTTATGAATTGTTTTGCATAACCCTCCTTTTATGTGTGATTTTACTTTTATTGCACATGCATGGATTTGCGACATTAGTACTTTTTCAAGGATGTCAATTGATTGCAGGGACATATGGCAATGAATCTAAGATGTTGAGACTTTTGATTTCTTCCCCTATATGACCATTAAATGTTTTGCTTGAGGACAAACAAGCTTAAGTATGGGGTGTTTGTTGTGAGCCTAATTCGCCATGTTTTATACTTACTTTTATATTGATTTCTGTAAGCATTTCGTGCATTTGGGTAAGAATTGTACAAAATATATGTAGTTTATGCTTATTTGCCAAATTTAATGAGTCTACACTAGTTTCTATTTAATTTCGCAAAATTCGAGGCAATTTACAGAAATTCGGAGAAATGATGAAAAGCTCAAAGTCAACTACAAAAAGTACGAGGTCAAGGAGCAGTTGATCCAGGACAAATCGAACAAGAAAATGAGAAAGAGCACTGGACATAGTTCTAGTCGACGTCGACTAACCTTAGTCGATGTCGAGCACATCTAGTCGAAATCTACAAGTCGAGCAGCAAAGTCACTCGAGACACACAACTCTAATCGACATCGAGGAGTTTAGTCGACGTCGAGTACTCATGTCAAGTTCACCAAGTGCCCGAGCTCGAGTACAATCTAGGGGAAGAAAACGCTAGTCGACGTCGAGTAACTCTACTCGATGTCGAGTACCCCAGTGACGAACCTGAGTCCGATATCGAGTGGAATTCTATCCATCCACCTGAAGATAGAATACTTGCAAGTGAAGATATGTGGAATTCTATCCATCCACCTGAAGATCTATCATGTTCAAGAGGGATTGTTCCTCCCTAGATTAGCTAAGGTAGAACACTATAAATAAGGATTTAGGGACTGATTTTTAGAATCATCCAACAACAATCCAATCCAAGCCATAGTCAAGAAAATTTCATAGAAGTTTTCGAGAGCTAGAGAGAGAGAGAGAGAGAGAGAGAGGCCGAGTGGAGCAAGGGAGCAGAAGTGATATGGCTTTGTTCGGTTTGTACTTTATTCAGTTTTATTTAATCCAAGAAGTTATTTCCTTTTTGTTATTGATGTTTGTTATGATGAGAAGCGAGTAGTCACCCAACTTCTAGGGTCGGGGTGAGCCCAACGGTAGCCATGTAAGGTAATGCGATAAAGGTACAATATTTTGATGCGATTTCATCTTCTATCCCTATAAGCATGATTCTTTTACGAAAGTTGAAGGTGATCCTTGTTTGTGTTATTGAAGTGAAAGTGATCTTAATGTAACTTGGGTTAATTATGTGAAAATGGTTAGTAACAATTAAGGTTTATGCGAAAGCCTCTATCTTCCTACATGTTAATAACGACAACTATTCGATGAAAAGCATGATCTTTTATACCTTATGCATTATTTTATATGGTTATCGTTGTGGCATTGAAACCCTGATCTTGGAAGTCTTTTACTATATTGATTTTATTTCCACCAATTTCGTATTTACTTTCGTCCTATTTCAATTTAAAAGTTACGAATTTTGATTATGTTCTACTCGATTTTGATGACACTGGTCGACATCGAGTGCTACAGTAGTCAACATCGAGTACCTCTACTCAAGATTGACTTTCTTTGCTTTGTTTTTGCGTTTCTGTTCTCAGTTTTTGCAGTTTTTACTCGACTTTGTGGTCAACATCGAGGACTCTGGTCAACGTCGAGTACTTCCTGAGTCAATTTTGAGAGTTCTCTGGACTGAAAAGACGGGCGCTGACACGCTTCCTCGTTGATTGATCCTGACTACCTTCTACTACAACGGGAGGAAGTCTTGTATTTATTTGCTTGGACAGAAGTTGGTTTGCTTTTATTAGTTTTATTTACTTTAATACTAGACATATAATCCTCCTGCAACAACAACATATATAATGGTACAATAGTTATCACATCATAGAACAGGTACAACATGTAATCATTTAGCGAGTCACATTAGAAATCATGAGCCCTACATGATACTACTAGCATATATCGAATCATGACCACAATCAAAGTAACTCGACTAAATTCATTCTAACATTCATGCGTCATACATATGCGAAGTGGTATAACATGGTGTGTGATCATGCGAGGTGCCAAGTCATACATTCATACAAGCATGACAGGTTATCATAGCGTAATATGAAAACACTACCAAGCGACTATATGGTAAGCATGCTAGGACTAACCATTATGGAAAGCAAGTAAGTCATCGAATATAACATCAATCTAATTAGGATAAACTCAACCTTTTAAGAGAATAACGGGAGGAGAGAGTCACACTATTTGGGACCTATCTCAAGAGAGAATCAACAGTAAGGTAGGCAAAGTACATATGGTCCACATAGGTCACAACCAAGGGTCCTACATGATACCAATGGCATATCATAACATTTGATAAATACATACACTTGATTCATTAACACAACAATACGCAAAGACACCACATTAACATAGTCCATCGATACAGAGCATGGGAGGAATGTAGCAACGTGTAATGCAAGCCTATATAACAGGGCAATATCAGTAGAATACGAAGGCATGTGTTCCAATTCAATAATACTAAATGAGACACATATTTATCAAGACATTACTTCGACAACATGGTCACATATGGGGCTACTAATTTAATCAAACAAAGCCAAGGGCAATCTTCTCACACTATCATGGACCTAATCCAAGAGAAGACAACAATTATATAGACTCATATCATGTCATTCATGCTTCTAATAAATCATTAGTACTACCAATACAACAAGTCAATTAGACTTGCGAAGGTGACATATAATCAAAACAAGAAGAAAGGTGTAACACGAAACCTAAGCAATGGGGGAAAGCATGGTACAAATTGTCATACAACCACAAATTTACATTAAAGATCATCATCATAACATGTAATTGGAATTACATATCACATAAGGCATGTTGACATCCAGTTGTAACATCTATCCATCAAGTAAGAAACTCACTCTATTGTGATATCATGATTGAACGATCACACTATCATGAACCTATTCACAGGGAGGACATCAATTATGCAGCTTTCTAACATATGATATATACATTCATGCACTTGTATGACATTGCAAAATACTAAGTAAAACATGCTGGGATGATAAGTATGTGACAATTGTAACTCGGACCCATACAATTGTCATCATGAACATCAAGCATGTAAGCACAATTTCATATTAAAGATCAATCCGTAGGTCAAAGAGTAGTACATATAGAATCATACGATCAATATGCCAAGTAAACATGCTATAACAACAAACAATCTTGACAGAACGCAAAACACAACATGAGACTTGAGCAATGTAACTAACAACAACATGAGCTTAACCAATAAAATCATGACAGAAGGCAAGGCATAAGATGAGCAGCTTTTTACTAATGATCGTTTGCAAGGTACATGTGGGAGATTACAAAATCATGTCATGCAATTAAGAGAGAGTCACCATTACAACCGGACAAAGATCCCTAAGGGCAAGCATTGACATTCCCCAACTAAATCATCACCCCTCTTTCCCGTGGGACTTTGGTACGACTCCTTGTGGCAAGAAAACACTGGTTGATTATCGCAAGAATTAAGAGGGACATATACTTTTGACTCAAAGGTCATCAAGAACCACCTTCCAATACTCACTCAGACAACCTTCATATCCATACATGATTCCCGACACAATGTGTTTACCAATCCAATTCCCTGGGGAAGACACTGACATCCGGGAGAAAGGCTCGATAGAACCATCAAGGGGTTAACATAGTGGAAGGGGCTATTCCACACAAGTTGGGCTTGACCACACAGAAATAAGGGTACTCCCACTATCCCGTTTGCACGGATCAGTCAATATACATTTAATTGTTAGGCATATCAATCAGACTTTAGCATATCAAGAACTCATCATAGAATCAGCCAATTACAATTATAATGACCTCCTTCGAGGGAGATCTTTCTAAGGCTCAATATATAAAGCACATCAAGCTATCTAATGTCTCTTTTCGAGGAGCGACTGATCGGAGGGGAAAAACCTCGCGATCCTACCTAACTCGCCACTCCAACCACCTTGGTGTAATCTCCTTGGAGTCTTCCGGACCCTCTGTAAAGAGCAAGCTAGTATTTTTCCTACCGTTCCCAAATACAAGCAATAGGGTTGGTCTAGCACCTTTACTACCCACTCGTGTCCCCGTTTGGTCGGTTTTCCTCTTTTATTACAAGTCGAGTTCATTACTTAATGAAATTTGGATTAGGCATCTTAAGTTCAATTTTCCCCTTTGAATCCTTTTCAAAAAGTCCTTGAAACTCGTGGGCGGTTTTCAAAACATAAGCTCGACCCTTGTGTACCTGAATTGCAAAACCCCGCTCTAATATCAACTTTGTAATGACCCAGAATTATGATTTCCGGATTACGTTTCAAAGGATGAAACCCTTTATTCAGATCTTGCAATCCAAGTATGTGTCGAGGTTTCAAACTCATTTTCAAGGTCAGCGAAAAGAGGGATTTCAAATCCTAAAACCTCGTAGGGCCGTTGGGTACCCTTAAGCTGTCCTAAGCCTAGGTCGCGAAATTCAATTCAAACGAAAAGAAAGCGAGCGCAAAGTTAAGATACAAAGCGCCACGGCAGAGCCGGGTCAAAACAAAAACATAAGGGAATGATTACCATTTTACCATGTTAGGAGGTTAGCCAGATTCTTCGATTCGCCAATGGATTTCCCGGCATAGAAGCAAGGAACAAGAAAGGATATGTACCTAACACTATCCACGAAGTCAGGCCTGGTAATCGCCTGTGGGTCCAAATAAAGAATGATCTAATGCAGTACAGGATTGAAATCACATAAGCATGCTTCGACAATTATAATAATATGCAGAAAGTTGTAAAGGCCCCAAGACAATGCCAAGTGGCATATCCCTTTCCTACTCCACCCCCTTTTTCATGAGTAGAACTGGTGAGTAGGGTAACCCATTTCCTCATTGTGGTGCACGGACCACGGAACCAGAGCATGCTCAACCACATAACCATCACATCATAACTCATCAAATCACATCATCATAAGAACTCTTTCCCGATGGTTCTGGGCCATCAAATCATACTCATATCGACTCGATAGACTTAGGGCAAACCCGATGAGGCTGGGCTAACCTATGACCCTAGCAAAGACTCTAGGACTATCATAGATAACGACCGTTCTATTTTAATCACACATAGTAACCACATGTTCAGTTCAATGCAATCCTAGCATGATATGGCATGCTTTAATATGCAAAAAAACTACATATCATATGACACATCAGGCAGTAGGTCTAGGTTGCTGAGTACATCCCGTAGGATACTTACATGAGAATGTGGAATAGGAAAATACTGCGAACAAGGGCCAAAATGCAAATCCAACACAATCCAACCGCAATACACACCTATCAACAAGCCATTTTCCATAAGCCACCGAATCAACATTCTCACACACACGATCCCGAGTTCTCAACATCCTGAAAGAAATCGTGGGTAAAACCATTTCGAAAACCTTTCCGATATAAGCAATATCAACCAAAACCATTTCATTTCCAATCAAACCTATCAATAAATCTTACCAACAATATTTCCAAACTCATTTCCAAACCAAACTCGATTATAACCCCATATTAAATAATCTCGACAAGAAAATGAAATCCTTCAATACATTTTCCAAGCATAAAACCCGATAGTTTGAACTTTCTCAAAACCCCATAACTATTTCATAATAAAATAATATCCCAAGATCCCGCTTTTGAAATTATCCATCGACTAAAACATATTCGAAAGAAATCGGGTCAAAAACCAACAAGGAACCCAAAGGGGGCAAGTAGTGACTCGGCCAAGTCATTGGATACATCTCGCGATCGCGAGAGGGCCGGTCGCGGCCGCGAGATGCTACCAAGTTCCCACCGCGAGAGGATGGCCCTCGCTGGCCGCGACACAAGGATCTCGCGGTCGTGAGACCTGCTGTCGCGGCTGCGACATGCCATCCTCGACCTCTAGAATCTGGGTTCGTCCTCGCGGCGGCGACCATGGTTTCGCCACGGCGAGAACGAACCCAACCTTGTTCGTTTTTTCTTATTCTTTCTTGTTTCATATCCATTTCTGTTCAAATTTGTTCCAAAATTTTTATAACTCAAAACACCATCCAAATAACACAAAAACAACTGCAATAAACACACAAAAGACCTCAAACAAGGACTAGAAGGAAGAGCAGAAGAGGGATTACCTAGCCTCTTATAGGCTCCTTGGAATCTTGAAGAAAGGGAGTCTTTTAGCTTCGATTTCACAAAACATTTCTATAACAGGGCCTTGGGAGAGATAGATCTATCTTAAAAGAAGACCTTTGCAAAGTTTTAGGTCCAAAACGAGAGGATTTGAAGAGGGACAACTTACCTTGCCCAAAATAAAGAGAAAACGAAGGAATGGGCTCATATCCGTTTTCCAAGGTGTTATATCTGACTTTTTCTTGATCCCATAAGGTAGAGGGGAGAGTGACGAGAAAGTAGAAACAAACGGGGAAGAAAACGGAGCTATAACGAAGGAGAACAAAGGATTTTACCGAGACGTCTCCAAATCTGAGCTCGGAGTCGCAGCGGCGAAAACCCCTTTTCGCGGCGGCGAACATGAACTCACGGCGGCATAGAAGAACTCGCGGCGGCGAGCATGAACTTGTTCTTCAGTGTTCATGCTCGTGGCGGCGACAGAGCCTTCTCGCGACGACGACTTTGCCCATAATCGTCCATTTCCGATGGAAACGACGATCTGAATCTCATTTTGGGGTTGTTTTTGTGAGATTGAGACTCCTTGGGGTAAATTTGAGGTGTTTTAGCTCTGAGAAACACAAAAGAGGAGTGAGAGTTGAGAGATTTTGGATTCAAGAGGGGAAAAGTGAGGTTTTTGGTTTTTGGTTTTGGGAGAAGTGTGAAGATCCACTTTGGAGGCTTGATTCTCAGAATTTTTGGGGCTTAGTAGAGTGATGTGAATGAGAGATCCATTTCAGGATTAGTGCTTTATATAGTGGAGGCAAAAGGAGCTCCCTATGGTTTTAATTCACAAGAAGACGAAACGCTTTATGAAGAGAGAGAGAGAAGGAGAGTGGCGTGTGGGAGGAGAGGGTGAGAGAGTGAACCCATCTCTGAAGATAATGTGGAGACATAAGTTATATGAACCCCTGAAGTAGTAAATTATGAACCCTTGCAGTGGATAAGTGGTGAATTTTGTCCCTTAAATGGCCGACAAATTTTATTTAGATGATCCTTACTAATTTGTACACAAATATTCATGATTATCCCTCAAAGTGGATAACAAATTTGTATGAAAAATTAGTCTCATCCCACGAAGAGGATGTGTATACATATATTACTTTATATCCATTAAATTTCATCCCTGTAGTGATGGTATGATAAAAGCGATGACCAGATGAATCTCATCTCCGAAGCGATGATTCGATAAATTAAACCACATCCCTGAAGTGATGAACAATCGATAAAAACATTATCTCCCAAAGACTAATCATCTCATCTCCCGAAGTAGATGAGAATGGACTCATCTAATCTCAAGAAGTATATGAATGTACCAATCTCATCCTTGTAGTGATGGACGATAAATCTCATCCCCGTGTGATGAACAATGATTACCTTTTTCTATTTGTTTTATTTTATGTGTTTCTGTTCATATATTTATATATTATATTATATACACTTTTTACCATTCTTTGTCTCCCGAAGTAGACAAACATTATTTCCTGAATTAGATAAATAAATATTATCTCTGGAAGTAGAAATGAATTGTTTAATTTGTATATTATCCCAAAAGTGATAAATTTATCTCTTGAAAAAGATAAAATATGTTAGCTATTATATCTTGATGAAACTTGTCTATGTCCTTAAGTAGATAAATAAAGATTATCTCTGGAAGTATATATGAATTTTCGAATTTATATATTATCCCAGAAGTGATAAATTTATCTCTTGAAAAAGATAAAATATTGATGAAACTTATCTCATGTAGTAGATAAAGTTTTAAAATTTATAATCATCAATGTAGCGATGAATTGCATAGCTAAAGAGACAAATTAAACTATCTTTTTTTGTCAAATCGATCTCCAGAAGTAGACGATAAATCTCGTATAAGAACAATATGTATTTGTTGATGTTTAAATTCTTGTCACCAGAAGTTAACAATATGCTACTTTTAATCATTTATTTATCAGTTTACAATTTTATTAATTATATCAACTGTGTTTTATTTATCATTATCTCTTGAAATATATAAAGGCATCCCCTGAAGTGGATGAACACATCATCATAAATGGTTCCTGCAGTAACGACAATCATCTCCTGAAGAGTTGTATATGAAAAGGAAATTCATAAAATGTCTCTCTCTCATCAATACAAATTTGTATATGAAGTGACAATATTCATTTCTTGAAGTAAAAGAATGATAAGAGATATATTGTATATCCTCCTAAAGATGATTTAAAATCATACCCAGAAGTGTATGAGTTTTATTTTAATCTTTCATAAATACCCAAAAGTGTATAAATTAAAGTGAAGGTATACAAGTTGTCTTCTCCCTGAAGTGAATAATAATCGATCATATCGTTTCGTGAAAAATATGGTCGATATTTATATAACGACTTACTATATTTTTTAATGGAACTTATCATCTTTCGGAGTATATGATCGAATTATACATAATAGAGACTAATTGTCACTCGAAGTTGACAAATTAAATGACTCATCTTATGAATAAAATCATTTCTTGAATAAAATGATAAATTGAAAAGTTTTTCAATGACTCCATCTGAAGTGGACAAATACAAATTTTTTTTCTTTATTTATTTGTTTTATATTCATTGCTTTATTTTGAATAAAATTATTATGATTTTACTTATTGTAATTCAAAGCTCAAACTGTTTCCCGAAGAAACAACTTATCAGGACCGTTTAATACGAAGTTTTGTTTGGCAAATGAACATTTGGGAGAAAGGTTTACCACAATCAAGTAGATTGTGAAGTTTTTCAACACCAACCTAAGAGCCTGAAGACTCTACTTGTGGATTTTTATTAAACTCCAGAAGAGTGAATGATACTTATAAACTCGAAGAAGTACATGGAATTTGGGTTTTTATCATGTTCTGAACGGTTATCATTCAGTTGGTACAACCAATAGAAGTAATCCCATAACACAATCCCGTTAACAGTGTCACTTCCTGACATTCCTCTAAGCATAGCCTGAAGCATGCCTCTCGCCAGTAGAGGGTACGAAAGAAGTTAAGGTTAAATGCGCAACCGGTGTTATTGTTGTGGGTTATAGCTAGGTAGATGTTATACAGTTAAAAACTAAATGTCTTGAAAAACATTATAAATGACTCATACCTGAAGTATGATACCAAGGAAATTTCTGAGAATACCCATTCAATGACATCTAAATTAAATAAATGAATTAGCATATACAACTTTCAATGGTTGAATTTTATGGTTTTATAAGTGTCAAACAATTTTGAAAACTTTAAGTTTTCTCATACAATCTTGAATGCAAAAATCAAGATGAATATCATAAAGTTCTAGGAGAGCATTGATCTTGTTACTTGAAGTAACAATGACACTGTAAAGGCTCGGATTTTCAAATCCTAATTTTTTGAAAAAAGAGAATTAAAAATGAATTTAAATCGGATTTAAAACTCTTAAAGTGGGATTCGGGAAAACTAACATTCGGGACCTAAATTTAGGATTCTAAATTCGCGTATTCCGGATTTATTTCCGAGTATTTGTTTACCCAAATTCATAATCCACCTTTACCATACATCCTTCAAATCCCCCTTACCCTGTCACCCTCACCAATACCATTCACCATTACCGTCTTCACCTTCCCCCATCACCCTCACCATCTCCTTCTCTCCATTCCCACGCCACCACCATCCCTCCTACACCATCACCATCTTCTGTTCTTCATTCACCATTCAAGCAACCCTCACCACCGTCACCACCACTGAAACCATCATCCTCCATCGCCGTCGATCATCACCACCACACCCCCACCTCTTTTCTTCCCTTGCCTTGTCGAGGGCTCCCACATCTCATCTCTTTCTCGTTGCTCCCTCCCTCTTCCCCGAGACAACAGTAGTATCATCCTCTATATCTCTCGGGGCCTACGACGTCCCAGGCGAGAGGAGAAGCAACCACGAGCCGTCGCAGAGCTCATTCCCTCATCCTCTTCCCCTGTTCTCTCTATTTCAGGTCAGTAAACTCACCCTCACTCCACCTCCCTCTCAAAATCACTTAAAGCGGATTCCTTTGTAACCATTTCGGATCCCCTTGGTGAGTTTCTCCTTCCTCATTCTTCCATTGCTTCCTGCCTTGTGTGTGTAGGTGTCAGGAATGGGTGGTCGGAACTCAGCCTCACCGGCGAGCCTCCTCTCTCCCTTCATTTTTCTCCATTTTCAAATAGCAGCATCGGCGAGTGATGGTGATGATGAACAATGCTTGTCTGGTTCGGTTTTTGTTTTATTAAAATGGGTCTGGTTCGGTTTTTGTTTTATTAAAATGGGTTCGGTTTGGTTTTCTTTTAAAGCAAATAGGGCTGGTCCGGTTCAGATTTTAAAGGGGATCTTGGTTTTGGTTGGGATTTGTTTACAAAAAAAGGGGTTTGGATATATTTTATGAAAGAATTTAATAATTGGTATTTAAAATGTTATATGATACTTTTTGAGGATTAAAATATAAAATATTTTTTTGGATATTTTATAAAGGGTTTGTTTTATTAAACAAAATTAGATGGAATCGTAAGGGACATGGAAATATTTCATGGAAGTGTTTACAAAAAATATAGTATTTAAAATATCATATAATATTATTGGGGGTTTGAAATATATTATTTGGGCATGAAGATTTAAAAAGAAGTTGGAAAAGAATTTCAAGGTTGCAAAGTAATCTAATAAATAAATTTAAAAAGGAATTTAGCGAGTATTTTCAAAGGTCGGAATTCTTAACTGCTTAATTCGAATTTGAAATGGTTTTGAAACTAACATGGGAATAAGAGTTACTAGATGACTAACTAGCATGATCAAATGAGTGTTTGAATAACGACATGATATGTGTGAGTAATAGCATGACTTTTGGTGATTTATTATAATGGGATAAATATTTGTGACCGATGATGATGATGATATATATACTTATGAAAAGTATGTGTATGAAATAGTAATCTGGAAATTTGGCTAAGTTTGAGATAGAGGTTATTATAAGCTGATGAGTTGGCAAGTTGTGATGAATGGTATGAGATAAGAGATGGTTGATCGTGATGAACTGAAATTGTGGTTGATGCGAGCTTGTTAATTATCTGCTTGTATGAATGTGTGATATGTGTTCAGAGTGGGTAGAAACGTATACTCAGTATATTCTTGCTATGTGATTAGGTGATACTCTGTGATCGTGACTATTGTGTGCTGGATTCTTCTATTGCCGATCTGCTAGCCAAGTAAGTCCTCCGGGGCTTACTTAGTAACCAGTACCTTTTGCCTGATGTGTCATATAGTATGTAGGTGTTGCATATGCATAAAAACATGTCATTTAGTATCATGCTTAGGAACTGCACATACGAATGAGCATCCTTATTCTGTTTGCATTTCAATATAGAACGACCGTTATCTGTGAGTCCTAGAGTCCTTGCTAGGGTCATAGGACAGCCCAGCTCCTTCAGGTTTCCTCATGAGTCATTCGAGTAGTTGGAACACCTTTACTATTATCAACATTATTATTTTCTTTTCGCAAGATCCACGATATGATGATGAGATTCGATATGCTATAGAATCGAACTGGCAGAATCCACCCTATTTGGAAGAGGGGTGGTGGTAGAAGAGGCATATACCACTTGGTATTATTTGTTAAGGCCTTACTTAATATTATGCGTATACGAATTAGGAGCATGATAGTGTGGTTAATATCATGCTTAGGAACTGCACTTACGAATGGGCATCCTTATTATGTTTGCGTTTGAATACAGAACTGTCGTTATTTGTGAGTCCTAGAGTCCTTGCTAGGGTCATAGGACAGCCCAACTCCATCGGGTTTCGAGTCATTGGAACACCTTTACTATTATCAACACTAGAGTCATTCGAGTCGTTAATATTTCAGTACTCCATGAAGGCATCCTTTATTCTAGGTATATGCGTATTTCATGTCCTTAGCGCGGCCAGAGGACCCGCGAGCAGACTCTTTGCCTGACTTTGTGGTATAGTTTCAGGTACCTGTTTCACTGCTTGATTTCGTGTTGTTTTGACGGGGTCCATTCATATGGTGGAGAGTGAGTGTTGAACCCTGACTTCACCAAATTTATACTTTTGGGATTTCTCCCTACTTATACTCTGTTTTGACCCGGCTCTGCCTTGGCGCCCGTTGTAGCCTTTTCAGAACTTATGCCCTTTGCATGATAAAGGATTTTCCGCGTTGTAGACTTATGACAGGTACATGGGTTTACCCCGGGGTCTCCAACGGACCTTCCGGATTTGGGTGCGAAATCCCACTTTAAGCTATACATCTTTGATTTCAAACCTTCAACCTGTACTCGGGGCGTAAGATCCCAACGAGGGATTTCATTCTTTGAAACATAACTCGGGAATCATAATCTCGGGCCATTACAAAGGTGGTATCAGAGCTATGGTTTTGCAATCCGAGTACAATAGGTTAAAGATGGTTCTGAAAATCGCCCAATGTTTTCAAATGGTTTTGAAAAATATTTTTAAAAGGGCAATATGGATTTAATTGGACTAAAACCTAAAATGAATAAAGGGGAAATGATCTCGTGGGTAGAGAGCCAAGCGGTAGACATCCCTTATGGATGTAGAATTCGGGGAACGGTAGGTAAAATACTAGCTTTCTTGTATAGATGGGTTTCGAAGACTCCATGGAGCCCGAGGGTTGGAGTAGCACGGGCTAGGAGGTCGTGATGTATTGTGCGTAGGATAGCAAATTAATCGGCATGCCTTAACTTGAATCATGCATTGAACGGGATAGCGGGAGAAAACCTTGTTCTTATGTAATTAGAACTTCTGTCTTGTCGAAATAAATCTTACATAATTCAAACCCCCTGATGGTTCTAACTCTGTCATCCGCCCCACCAAAACATCTAGGCATGTTAGCAACGGTCGAGAAGCATCCGCTCTCCCCGTTTTGAGTCCTGTTTCGTATCCTACCATCGATGCTTCTATCGAGTCTTGTACTTGAGGTTGGGGTCTTCCACGGGAAATTTGGGTCGGTCAACTAATTACCTTCGGAAATCATATCGGATGTGAGGGTTACCTGAGTATGCTAGTGGGGGTGAGGATTTAAATTGTTTTGAGATAGAAGTGAGTTGTCTGATGGAGGCATCCCTTTCGATCAACATAATGGTCAACCATGTCTTCTTGCCACAAGAGTCTAAACACGAGTTCTACCCTCACCTCTTGGAAATGGCGTGAATGTCCTTGTGTTCTACCCAACGAGTCATACTAGCGTCCCCCGGGGAAATGGGGTGGTGAATCGGTGATTGCCCATAGAGAATTCTGTCAAGTTATAATGATAGACTCCTTGTGATTTAATGATATGCTATATTGGTATAATTCAGCATGACTTGAATGGTTGCAGTTATGAGTGGATATATGTGTCGTATGTATTGAGTTCTCATGATTATTGTCTCCCTATGAACTTGGTCCATGATAGTGTGGTCAACTCTCATTGCATGTTTAAAACGTGAATTGGATGACTTAACATGCCAGATTAACCTAATTGGACCTCTTGGTTGTGTACATATTTAATGAGTATTGCTAGTATCATGTAGGACATATACCTCCCAGTTATAGGCCCTTATATGGTTGTGTGACGTCCTAGTCTTACTATACGAATATGGATGTATGTGAGGAGATAGTTGCTATACCAACCCTGCAGAAACTGACCATACCCTTAGCATGATTTTTAGGGTACATCTTAGCATGCTTGCCTCAATCCCGCAATATTATGACTTGCTTATGTGTGTATCTAAATTGAGTGATAAGTCATGCATATGATATCCTGTGATGGTTGATAGGTCTTGCATATAACTTATGCCATATCCTACTCCTCCTCTGTACTTTCGGATCTTTCAGATATGAAAACCCTAACCCTCCCACCGCTATTCGTCCATCTCTTACTCCTCCTCTGTACTTTCGGATCTAAAAACCTCTAACCTTCCGCCTTCATCTCTCCTTCTCCTCCTCCTCCTTCTCCCATCGTCAACCTTCCGCCACCTCCCTATCCGCTATGGTTTCTGCCTTCCCCGCCGTCGACGAGCGACATCCGCTCCTTCAGGGCCTCTTCGCATCCGCTGTCCTCTTCGCCTCTTCGAGCAGCTCGTCCAAATCGCCATCAACCTTCGACCTCTCTCTCTCTCTCTCTCTCTCTCTCTCTCTCGCATATCAGACGAATCCAAATCGCCATCAACCTTCCCCTGTTCACCGGATCAGCTCATCCTCATGCCTCTGTGGCGCCGATTAGCACTCAATTTACGGTACCTCTTCTGCTCTAGGTTTTTTTGTTTGGAAATTTTCAACTCTGAATTTGTTATTTAATTTAGTAATTTTGGGAGTTTTCAGTTTGGGGCAATCAACAGAGAGGACGAATTCAGGGCTCATGAAAGCCGAGCACCAACTTTGAGAAATTGGAGGAAAGGGAAGCACGGCAAGGTAATCTGACATTCAGTTGTCGCCCGCTTTCCCGATTTCTGCTCAGTTATCGCTTCCATCTCGTCCCTCACTGTATTTCAGCGACCTCAACGAGGTAATCTGACATTATCTTCTGTTTCGTTATGAATCATGAGGATTTTATCTTGAAATTTCCCTGTATTTCATTCGCAGTACATTGTTCGAGCAATCTGTGAGTTAGGTAGGTGAAATCTAGCAGATTTCATATTTGGTTTTCGATTTAGGGTAGATGAAATCAAGCAAATTTCCTTGTATCTTGAAATTTGACTTGGAATCGATGCTCAAGGACTCGCTGAATTGAGTTAGGGTAGGTGAAATCTAGCAGATCTCATATCTGGTTTTCGAGTTAGGGTAGATGCAATTTACTAGATGAAATCTAGCAAATGATATTTACCATTGGTGTTGGTGATGGCCTGTCAGAAAGTGTTTAATGTATATGCTGCTTCATAGGAACTAAAAGAAAGAATTGAAAGGGTGAAGGAAATAACCATGAAGAAGAAACCTTGTCTGACATTAAGGTCAAGAGTACAAAAGAAGTTGTAAGTACTTGATGTCCCGATGAGGAATTTGCAAAGGTAAGCCTCGTTTAATTATGCAATCAAGTAATATTAAGTGCAGATGATAGACTACTGTTTGTTGCTGCATTGCTTCTGAATTCTCTGATAAGAGGAGAGGGTATTCATTTTATTTGGCCTTTTGTTTTCTTTTTCTTTTTCTTTTTTTGTTTTGTTTTATTTTTTATTATAACCGGATTGAGGTCCTTTTGATTCTTGACAGCTCTCACACTCACACTCCTTTCAGAACAAGGGATGGTGGGAAGAGATTGACAAGCAATGCATAGCATGGCCACGTATTGCTGGACCACCAATTGTCCTGGTAAATCTCTCTTTCCCTCCCTGGCTGTTAAACTCTCACGATTTCTAAGCATACATCCACTGTATCTTTGATGAAATCAGGTCCGAAAGCTTAGATTCATAGCTCCATTTCCTTCTCCTTGTTTAGGTCTTGTCAAGTAGTTGGATGCTCTTTCTAGCTTCAGTGAGATCATTGTTTTAGAAAATGAATCCTATTAGCTATTCAAAGAATAAAGTTTAAGATGAATCTTAAACTTTAGTGGATCGATTTTAAATGTCTCCAATAATCACTCGTTGCCTAGTTGCTTAATAAATGCATTTCTGTTTATTTCATCAATATGTTATCTTAAAGAACATTCCATGCTTGAGGATCACTCGTTGCCTGGTTGCTTAATAAATGCATTTCTGTTTCTTTCAAGATTGATGATCTCTTCTTTGACAATCTTGGAGGTTATACAACAAGCTATGGATGAAAGGCTTACCGCGAAGTAACACGTGTCAACTTCCTTCAGGTTTAAGCTAAACTTGCATCTTTCATCTACTTATGGATTAAGGATGGATACACAAAACTAGTGTGAATATCAGAATTTTGAACTCGGTCTGTTACGTGAAAAAAGAAAATACTTTGGTCCTGCTGATCAGCTTTTTTATTTTTCAATTTTATTTATTAATGAATTATGAACTGTTTTTATTTTATTTATTAGAGTAAAGTTAGTCTATTATTACAACATATGGTCAAACTATTGCGTTCTAATTATGAGCGATTTTTTTCTCTCATATTTTATGTGTAAAAGCTTGATAAGTTCTTTTTGTCTTTTTGCTGCTTTGTTAGAATAGTGTTGTGCTTAAGTTCTAGTTCCTTGGCGTGTTTCATTGGGAAGAGTATCAAGGATGTCATGAGGCTAGACATGGGAAAAATAAGAAGTAGAGGATAACAATTGATTGACTTTGTGAGGAAATGAGGCATGTCTAAAAATTTTGGGATAATTCTAGTTGAATACTCTGTATTTCTTTTATGAAAGGAATGCTTGACTTAACATCCATCAGTAAATTAAATTTTCTAAAGAGTAAAAAGGCGGTGTTTGATATGCTCCAATAAATCTTCAATAAAAAGAATAGATTTCTTCATGAAATTGTTAATTATATTCCTTGGTTGGGAGTTCTAGTGACAACTGAATATCATGGCAGGTGGTCAATTTTCTACAGAACAACAAGCAAAGGGTTTTGGTAGTGGGGGCTCTATGTTAGCAGATCAACCACAGTTCTAATATGGCAATCAGTCAATTGTTGCTGCCACGTCACTGATCCTTGTGATCAGCCATTACAATTCACACCCAGGTTCAACCATGATCATAATCCCATGGTCTATGTTACAGGTTTGCCAACATTAATAATCACATGCTTCTTGAACAAGGTGTTTGAGATGATTGTGAGGTTTTTTATTTTATTTTTTCAGTGTTGCTACTTGCTAGAAGGTACTGCATATTTTAGGAGTCATAACTTTTTTTCAGTTGGCTATCCAGCCAGCTCACACAAGGATATATAACTCATTTCTTGTGGCAATATCATATTGAGGTTTATGTTTGTAGAGTAAGACTTTATTTCTAATTACATGCTTATATTTGTAAGCTTGTGTTGATATATATAACTCATTTCTGTGTATTTTTCTTATGGATTTGTTGTTCCATACAATTAGATTCAGTAGTGTAACATGGACCAGCTACTTGATTTTATGCAGCTGAATTGTTGTCTGCGAACAAGTATTCTGAATTGGCTTGCTTGGCATTGTATCTCATCATGTATGAGAAGAAGCAGGGTGAAAAGTCATTTTGGTATCCATATATCCGAGAGGTTGACCGAAAAGAGGAAGGGGTCAGTTATCTTGTGAAGTCGATCTCCACTCTTACTTGAAATTTTTTAGTTTTTGTATGGTAGTCCCAGTAATGTAGTTTATTGTAAATAAATTATATAGTTTTTGACATTTTATTGTATATGTAAATTTTGAATAATTAATGAAATTTTATTATATATGTAAATTGTGTATTTTTTTTTATATAAAAATATTGGACTTTTTAGCCCGGGTCTAAAAAAATCCGGGCTAAAAAGTAGGTTTTTTATTTATTTTCCACCCACATTTTAGCTACGGCAGCTTGCCGTAGCAAATGTGTCGTGTCTTTGATCAGGGGTTGCTTGCCGTAGCATAGCCGTCGCAAATATTTTTGCTACGGCTATATGCCGAAGCTACCAAATTTTGCGACCCCAAGGTTCGCCACCCCCCTATTTGCCGTAGCTATGCCGAAGCTAAGGGCCTTTTGCCACGCCTAAAGTGCCTTTTGCCACGGCCTTTTGCCGAAGCTAAATTATTTATTTTTTGTAGTGTTAGGAATGTGTAATACGATGGCTATGTTGAATAATTGCTATGATATATGATGCCTTGAATTGGAATTGCTAGGATTATAGAATCGAATTGATGAGATTTGATTCTGACTTGGAACCTAGGAAGAGAATATGGGATTAGCCCTTATAGGTGAATAATTCTACCTCCTGAGATTTTAAAATTGCTTGACTAACGTCGGGTTAGAGAATTTTCAATGGTGTTAAATAAAGGAGTAACTTGGGTTTTGAGAAATCGAACGCGATCGATAACTTCAATGATTTTGAGACCAAACCTTTTCAAACTAAGGACCCCTTTCAAAATTATCTGACTGAACTTGCATTATGATGCCCCACGAAGCGGATACAAGCATTTTATAAGGTCCCATATAGAATGCTTGCTAAGACCGAGCTATGATATAACTGAGAAGTCGAGGTAAGGATGTGGTAAGGGCCCATATTACATTCTTACTACGATCTATTGGCGATATTATAATCACGACAATGATACTGTGAGGATCTCAAAAGGGCACTTATGAGTGTATATATATGTGTCGTATGTATTGAGTTCTCATGATTACTGTCTCCTTATGAACTAGGTCCATGATAGTGTGGTCAACTCCCGTTGCATGTTTAAAACGTGAATTGGATGACTTAACATGCCAGATTAACCTGATTGGACCTCATGGTTGTGTACATATTTAATGAGTATTGCTAGTATCATGTAGGACATATACCTCCCAGTTATAGGCCCTTATATGATTATGTGACATCCTAGTCTTACTGTACGAATATGGATGTATGTGAGGAGATAATTGCTATACCAACCCTGCAAAAACTGACCATACCCTTAACATGATTTTTATGGTACATCTTAGCATGCTTGCCTCAATCCCGCAATATTATGACTTGCTTATGTGTGTATCTAAATTGAGTGATAAGTCATGCATATGATATCATGTGATGGTTGATAGGTCTTGCATATAACTTATGCCATATATGTCTAATAACTCCACTGCCTTGATGAAAATCGGAAATGGTTTCAAAGGCTTTGATACAAAGCTTGTATCAAAGGTCTTGAAGCTAAAGCTGTATTGATGAAATTCATAACCTGTATTGTATGTATTTTATTATCTTATATTATCTAAGTATGATTTCCGAATATTATTTTATATATATTGTACTAACCATGAAGAGAAGATATTTGAAGAATATCTCCTTCCTTAAGCTGAAAATTCGTAGAGATCAAATCTGGAAGATTGTGGTTTCGCAGTTTCCATCTTTAGAAGATTGCGAAGATTCATCCTTGGCCAGGATCTGAAGTAGCCGTTGGGCAAAGATTCTTCTTTCAAAATGGCGCTGATTTGATGGAGTATAAAAGGAGATGAAGAAGAGAGAAGAAGTACAAGTGTTGAACACAAACAATCATTGAACTACAACGCACACTCAGCCCTCAAGTCAATCTTTCTTCTTCATGTACTCTTTGCTAGGTGTTAAGTGTCGTATCTTTTGTTTCTAAGCATTTGAGAGTTACACAGTGAGCTTATAGGATATATTCTAAGAGAGTGTTAAACTCGAGAGTTTATAACTCAGGAAGTGAGCACTAGGCGATTGATTCACGAAGTGTAAGAGGATTGTACTAGATAGCTGAGAGAGGTGGGGCTTTTCTAGATTGGTCTAGAACTCCAAGGGAACGTGAGTTCACTAGATTGCAATTGTATAGGAGATAGGCTTCTCGGTGAGCTATTAGGATCCTAAGTTTTTGTGATTCAATAAAGCCGGTTGAATCCTAAGGTTGTGGAAGAACCCTAGGCGGGGACTAAGCCTTAAAGGAGTCGAACCTCGTTAACAATTCATCGTGTTCTTTACTTATTGCTTTACCAATATTTCCGCACTTGTTTCGATTTGTATAACTTTATTGTGATTCAGGTTTCCCAATCGAAAGAATTGAGTTTACTCTCAAAGGGTTTTGCAAGCGTTTCAAAAGTCTTGAGATTAACAGCGAAAAGTTAGCATACTCTATTCAACCCCCCTTCTAGAGTATCTTTGTTCTACTTTGTTATACATTATCGAACCTTCAACGGGTATCAGAGCCTTACTCACTGCTTTTGATCTAACAATCTTGTGAGTTTTTGATCATGTCTGGTGAAGCAAGCGGAGGATTTGCACAAGGGAGCTGTACCAGTAGACCACCGCTCGTTGTGGGAAACAACTTCGTCCACTGGAGGTCCTTGATGAAAATGTTCATTATAGATCAAGATTTGGAAATTTGGAACATTATAGAGAATGGTCCAAAGATTTCTGTGAAAGACAGACCTAATGAAAGCCAAGTCGCAAAGAATGAGGCCGAATACATCCAAGCGGATCTTGAACTTGTCCCCAAGAACTATAAGGCCATTAACTTATTATATTATTGTCTCAGAACTGATGAGTTTAACCGTATTTCATCTTGTAGGTCAGCTAAAGAGATTTGGGAGAAGCTGGTTGTCACCTACGAAGGAACCAGTCAAGTGAAGAACACCAATATCAGCATCTTCCTTCAAAAGTATGAGCTTTTCAAAATGAAGCCTGATGAGTCTATTAAGGCCATGTTCACACGATTAATGGAAGCTTGACTCTCTTGGCAAGATGAAGCTTGACTCTCTTGGCAAGACCTCTTGGCAAGACCTTTGAGAATGCTGAGAAAGTAAGGAAGATATTGAGGTGCCTCGCAAAAGACAAATGGGGCCCTAAGGTGACAGCCATAGAAGAAGCCCAAAATCTCACTACTCTACTCCTTGATGACTTGCTTGGGAAGTTGATCACACATGAGATGATTCTCAATGAAGACGATGGAGAAATCCCAACAAGCACTAAGAACTTGGCACTCAAGTCTAAGAAGGATGCGCCCAAAGATGTGTCTAATTCTGAAGATGAGGATGATGATGAGGATGATCCCTTTGCTCTCATTACAAGGGGTCTTTCTCAAATCCTCAAGACGAAGAAGCAATTCAACAACAAAGATGGATCAGAGTCTTTTAAATTTTGAGGTAAGTCTCAATACAACAAATATGACAAGAAGACTAAACCTTTGCCTTGTTTTAAATGTGGTGCAACAGACCATCTAGTGAAATATTGCCCTCAAAAGAAGAAGAGTCAGTTCAAGAAAGGTGATAGATGGAAAAAGATAGGCATGGTGGCAGCTTGGAGTGATTCTGACTCAGGTGACTCAGACTTCGATGATGAGAAGGCCAATATTTGTCTCATGGCCTCAGGAGATAAATCCCACAATGATCAACTTGAGGTAACTATGAGAGAACTCATGGCAAGTCCAAAAGAGATACTATCGGAATTCCTTTCTAATATGATTGCCAATGAAGAGAAACTTATTGCACAAACCAACACTCTTATTAAGAAAACCGTGGACCAGGAAAGAACTATTGAGGAACTGTCAATGAGGGTCAAAAGTCTTGAAACCTCTTATTCAGGTCTTAACATTAAAGTCAAGACTCTTGACTCAGAGAAATCTGAACTCAAGCAAGATCTCTCGTCTCTTAGAAGTGAACATCTTGACTTAGAGAGAGAGAGAGAGAAGATCTCCCTGAATAAGAAGATTCAAGACCAACAGACAGCCCTCATAAGTTTTACCAAGTCCAAGGGCACTCTTGAGAGGATGGTGGGTGAGCAAAAAAGTTCTCTAAACAAAAGTGGTATTGGCTACAACCTAAGGTTTTAAAGAAGCAACACATTACCACTTTTGTGAAGGGTAAAGGAAGCAGAACCTCTCCTATATGTCACCACTGTGCAAGAAAGGGACATATAAGAGAGACCTGCCCCTATAGAAGAAATGATCCACATATTATTCGCAATACATTTCCTGTTCACTTGAGAAAAGAACGGATAACGCAAGTTTGGGTCCCCAAAGGCACTATTTTACCAAATATCGTTTATTCCAATAATGGATCTAAATTTGCTTATTGGTCTAGCCACAAAGGTTAATTTTTGTCTTGCAGGAGATCACCAAGGTGAAAGAGAAAAAATGGATTATTGATAGTGGATGCTCTAGACATATGAGTGGGAAGAGGTCTCTCTTACATGAACTGAAGAAGCAATCAACTGGAACAATCACTCTTGGTGACAAAGGAAAGTGTGACATCGTTGGTATCGGTAGTGTTGGGAGTGATCCTAACCACAGCATTAAAAATGTTTATCTTGTTAATGGTTTGAAGTATAATTTGCTTAGTGTTTCTCAACTATGTGATAATGGTAATGATGTTGGATTTAACAAGAAAAGATGTTTAGTGCACAGAGAAGATACAGGTGAAATAGTTCTAATTGCCTATCGCTATAATAACATCTATGCCGTGAATGCTGAGCAAGTGACACAAGGAAGCTTAACCTGCCTGAAGGCTTTGACGGATGATCCAAAGCTCTGGCACAGGAGACTCGGTCATGTAAGCCCACATACACTACAAAAGCTTGTGTCCAGAGGGCTTGTATGAGGACTACCTGAGATGGACTTCAAAAGTATTGGTATGTGCAAAGCATGCACATGAGGTAAGCAAACACGTAGCTCTTTCAAACTCAAGAAGGTTGTAAGTACTTCTAGACCCCTTGAACTTTTACATATGGATGTGTGTGGTCCTATGCGAGTCAAATCTCCCAATGGTAAAAAGTACATGCTTGTTGCTTTTTTAAATGAAAAATCAGAGGCTTTGTTTGAGTTTTCAAAACTTTGTAAGGAGTTGCAAACTTTAAGAAACGAGTCCATAGTGTCAATTCGAAGTGATCATGGTAGGGAGTTTGATCAACTTCAGTTTGATTTGTTTTGTGCTAAATATGGCATCTCCCATAATTTTTCTGCTCCTAGGATACCTCAACAGAATGAGGTTGTGGAACGAAAGAACCGCACCTTAGAGGACATGGCCAGGACTATGCCTTTAGAAAATGCATTACCTAAAACCTATTGGGCTGAAGCTGTTGACATAGCTAACTATATTTTGATTCGTTGTCTTATTTATTCAACCCTAAAGAAAACTCCTTATGAACTTTTCAAAGGCCGCAAATCCCTTATATCGTATTTGAAACCATTTGGTTGTACTTGTTTTGTTCATAACAATAGAAAAGATAACCTTGGGAAATTTGATGCGCGTAGTGATGAAGGTATATTTCTTGGCTACTCCACAAGTAGCAAAGCATATAGAATCTTCAACAAAAGGACCAAGATGGTTGAGGAAAGTATTCTTGTTATATTTGATGAATGCAATAACGGTTCTTTAAGTGAAAGTGTTGCAGATTTAGATCTTAACAGCTATACAGAGAATGAGGATGGTGATGATATTGCTACTAAGAACACAAAGAAGAGGAACATGCAGGATCAGATTCTTAACACTAAGGAATTGGCCCAAGGTCTTGAAGCTCAGTCTAAAGCCCTTGGAGACCAATCCAAAAGTGTTGAGACTTCAGAAACTACTGTAACTGAGCCCAACATATCCATGGAGTCAGATGTACCACAAACCAATCATGTTGATGTGACGAACCAGGGAGCTGAGACTAGCAAGAGAAAGTTCAAATACTCCTCATCACACTTATTAAAGAATATCATCTCTGACCCTACATCTAGTGTTCAAACTCGTTCTAAACTTAAAGATCTCTGTGCTTTTCACGCTTTTGTTTCACTTGTAGAACCAAAGAAGGTAGATGAGGCCCTTCAAGAGCCAGACTGGATCATTTCTATGCATAGTGAGCTTAACAAATTTGAAAGGAACAAAGTCTGGACCTTGAAGCCATTCGCATTTTATTAGCATTTGCATCTTTTATGGGCATAAAATTATATCAAATGGATGTCAAGTGTGCTTTTCTTAATGGTTTCGTAGAAGAAGAAGTTTATGTGGCTCAATCCCCAGGTTTTGAAAGTTGGGAGATTCCTAATCATGTTTACAAACTAGACAAAGCGCTATATGGTTTGAAACAAGCCCCAAGAGCTTAGTATGAGCGCTTGTCAAAATATCTTTTAGAAAATGATTTTAAAAAGCGGTTGATCGAAAAAACTCTCTTTATCAAGACCAAAGGAAAGGACATATTGGTTATCAAAATATATGTTGATGATATATTGTTTGGGGCTACTAACACATCTTTGTGCAAGGAATTTTCTGATATTATGTGCAGTGAATTTGAGATGAGCTTAATTGGAGAACTAAACTTCTTTTCGGGGTTGCAAGTTCATCAATCTAAGAAAGGGATCTTTGTCAACCAAAGCAAGTATAATAAGGATATATTGAAGAAGTTCAAGATGGATGAATCCAAAGAAGCCAAGACACCCATGAGCTCAACCTTGTCCTTAGATCAAGACAAGACCGGGAAGAGTGTCAATCAAAAGGAGTATCGTGGGATGATTGGATCTTTATTATATCTCACTGCTAGTAGACCTGACATCATGTTTAGTGTTTGCATGCGGGCTAGGTTTCAAGCCGACCCTAAAGAATCTCACGTCGTGGCTGTGAAGAGGATCTTTCGATATCTCAATGGCACTAAGGAGCTTGGCTTGTAATACCCGAAGCAAAGAGATTTTACACTAATTGGGTATTCTGATGTAGACTTTGCAGGCTATAAGGTGGAGAGGAAGAGCACGTCGGGATGTTGCTAATTCTTAGGGACATCCTTGATTAGTTTGCACTCAAAGAAACAAAACTTAGTTGCTCTTTCCACTGCCGAAGTCGAATACATAGCAGCTGGAGCATGTTGCTCCCAAATCCTTTGGATAGCTCAACAAATGAGAGATCTTGGCATCGACCTCAAAGACATTCCCATTAAGTGTGACAACACAAGTGCCATCTCCATTACAAAGAATCCCGTTCAGCATTCAAGGATCAAACATATTGATGTAAGACATCATTTCATTAGAGACCATGTCGAAAAAGGTGATGTGTCCATATCCTTTATTTCAACTGATTATCAATGGGATGACATTTTTACTAAGCCATTGGCAGAGGATAGGTTCCTCTTCATTCGACATGAGATCGGAATGTTTAACATGGATGCACTTTCGTAGGGGGAGCTTTCCCTTTACGGAAGAAAACTTCTACTCAGTGTCAAGACCTTTGAGATGTATGTCAAAGTTTGTAAACTGAACAGTAGAGAACATATAACGGATCATATATTTGGTTGATATCTTATTAGATATTTGATCAAATATTGTTTTAATGGATTTTAACCTTCTTCATATTTTACCTATTTTATTTTCGGGAAAATCTTTTTATTTTATTTTAGTATAGTTTATTTGTGGAAATTATTTTATATCGGTTAAATACTTTCTTGCCTTAGTCTTTAAGATTTGAAAGGATCTTTTTGAATTTTGAATTTTTGATAAGCCTGATTTTAAAATATGGCAGTTGTGTTATGATGAGATTAGAATTATTACCATTGGAACCACAAACTTGTCCCATCAACTTACCTCAGTCGCCCTTTTTAAACCACACAACTCTTACCCCCACTATTCACTTCTTTAGAGCCTACCAATCCTCTCAGACCTTTAACCTTCTTCTTCAACCTTTCTCTGGAATTTTCACCGATTTGTATCCATGGCACCCAAATCCAAGAAAATCTCCACACCCAAACGCCTTGGCATTACCTCCAAAGGTCGTCAGATCCCCCACGTGATTTCCCCTCAACCCGTATCTACCCCTCAAACCAATATCCCGAGCATCATCCCTGAGAGCACCATTTCCGAAATCAAACGGTCATTGAAGCGCCCAACAAAGACGCCCCTCAGTGGAAAGCTTAAGGGAAAGAGAATGATCATTGCTGAGGAAGAGAAGGAAGAGGAAGATCTTGAGGAGATTCTAGAGAGAGATGCTGAAATAGAAGCCGGGGAAGAGGCCTAGAAAAAGAAAAAGGTCGAGGAAGAGGCCTAGAAAAAGAAAAAGGTTGAGGAAGAGGCTGAGAAAGCAAGGAAAAAGGTTGAGGAAGAGGCTGAGAAAACAAGGAAAAAGGCTGAGGAAGAGGCCAAGAGAGAAGCAGAGAAAGAGATTCCCACTGAAGAGGAACCTGAGGAGGACGACGAGGAGGCTGAGGGAGATGAGGCGGAGGAGTCTGTTGAGGGCTCGGGGTTTGAGGAAGAGGAGACGGAACTCGTTCCCTCTCCTACTCCTCCTCCTCCTCCCCCGTCCCCGAAGAAGCGCAAGGCTACTAAAGCCAAGACGTCTCTACCTCCTAAGCGCTCGAGAAAAGCCACTCTTAGAAGTTTTGAAGCGCCTGTCAAGTCGACCGCTCCTACAAAAGCCCGAAAAAAGAACGCCGATCCCCCTGCACTGATCCAGGAAATCAATCGTTACCCTCCTCCTAGTTTAAGAATGCCGAGATGGCTGGAAAATGGGTAGACGAGTTTAGAACTCGTAGGATTTTTTATTCTGACTTTATTGATCTTGAATTTTTTGGAGCTTTAAACCTACCCTGCATCTCCCTTCTCAAACAAACCCCTTCTAGGACCCTGCTAAACCTTGAATATGAGTACTACCGCCAACTTACCCGTCTCTTCTACATAAACCTCGAAGCCAAGCACAACACTGAAGGCTGGACTTTGGAGTCAGTTGTCAAAGGGGTTAGAATCATGTTCAACACCCTTGACTTCGCTGAAATCCTTGGTCTTCCCAAACCAAGTCCACCCTCCCCTGAAACCCCCACAAAAGACCAGTGTGTTACTCCTCCCCGGTCCAAATACCTGCTCCCCGAAGCATCAAGCAGCACCACCAAACAACTCACCCACTCGTGCCTCACACTTGAAGCGAAAATCATCTTTAACATCATTGTGAGATGTCTTTTACCCCGAATCAACTCTGGCTCCCTCCTCACTGACAATGCTATGGTCCTTCTGTACCGAATATTGAATGGACATGATCTTGATCTGACCAATACCATTTTAGGATCCATTGCTCACACCCGCAAAGCCAGAAAAAGAACTCCCCTCCCATTTGCAAACCTCTTGACCTGTGTCTTGAAAGCTTCTAAAATTGATTTTGAAAATGAAGAACAACAACATCATACGGGAAAATTTGACTCCAAGAGCTTTGAGAAGATTGGCATAACTCAGTCCCCTCTTGGGACTTGGAGTCTTGCTTGTCCTTCCTCAAAAGCTCTTCTCACTGCCTCTTCCATCGATGAGGGCATGGAGAACTTGGAGTTGGGTTTGGAGGAAGTTAGCCTGGACGTCAAAGAGTTGCGCCACGAGTTGATGCTTGATATGGGAGAGATGGCCAAGCTGTTGAACGAGTTGAAGATGCTGATCAAGGATGGTGCTCAAGAGGATGAACCCTGAACCCCTATCCTAGCCCATGATCTAAACCCTCTAACACTGTTGGCCTTGTTTTTAAAACTTTCGGTGACTGTTTTCATACTCCTCCCTTTTTTAAAAGACAAAACGGAGGAGATGGTTTAGACGTTAGACTTTAAATTGCTATGAACTATAGGGTCTTGGAAGACCTTATTTTGCCTTATTTTGTTGGATGCTTTTATCATTGGCTTTTGAACTTATATGATCCAACATTTGTCTAACCCCTGCAGGTACTTAGTCCGATCTTTCCTTATGATATATTTTCTTGACTAAGTTACAGGGATGTACAGGTTTTGTCTTTCATCAAGGGGGAGATTGATAACTCCACTTCTTTGATGAAAATCAGAAATGGTTTCAAAGGCTTTGACACAAAGCTTGTGTCAAAGGTATTGAAGCTAAAGCTATATTGATGAAATTCAAAACATGTATTATATGTAATTTATTATCTTATATTATCTAAGTATGGTTTCCGAATATTATTTTATATATATTGTACTAACCATGAAGCGAAGATATTTGAAGAAGATCTCCTTCCTTGAGCTGAAAATTCGTAGAGATCAAATCTGGAAGATTATGGCTTCACAGTTTCCATCTTTGGAAGATTGCGAAGATCCATCCTTGGCCATGATCTGAAGTAGCCGTTGGGCAAAGATTCTTCTTTCAAAATGGCGCTGATTTGATGGAGTATAAAAAGAGATGAAGAAGAGAGAAGAAGTACAAGTGTTGAACACAAAAAATCATTGAACTACAACGAACACTCAGCCCTCAAGTCAATCTTTCTTCTTCGAGTACTCTCTGCTTGGTGTTAAGAGTCGTATCTTTTGTTTCAAATCATTTGAGAGTTACACGGTGAGCTTATAGGATATATTTTAAGAGAGTGTTATACTTGAGAGTTTATAACTCAGGAAGTGAGCACTAGGCGATTGATTCATGAAGTGTAAGAGGATTGTACTAGATAGCTGAGAGAGGTGGGGCTCTTCTAGATTGGTCTAGGATTCCTAGGGAACATGAGTTGACTAGATTGCAAATGTATAGGAGAGAGGCTTCTCGGTGAGCTATTATGATCCTAAGTTTTTGTGAATCAATAAAGCCGGTTGAATCCTAGGATTGTGGAAGAACCCTAGGCAGGGACTAAGCCTTAAAGGAGCGGAACCTCGTTAACAATTCAGCGAAAAGTTGGCATACTCTATTCAACCCCCCTTCTAGAGTATCTTTATTCTACTTTGTTATACATTATCGAACCTTTAATGTCCCATGTCAGTCTGTGCATACATGTTTTTAGTCTGTCAAGCATGATTGGTAAATAAAATAATAGGTTGCTAGCTTGTTCTGTGCACATATAAAGATAATTAGATGAACATGTTATCAATGCATAAATTGATGTTCCTTGAGATAGGTACATACTAGTGTAAAATAATGTGATGAATATATCTTGTTTTTATGTGTTTTTGTGCCACAATTATAAGGACATTTTTGTAACTCTCGGGTTGGGATCTTATCCTTGGTCTCGTCGTCCCTAGTCCTGGTCCATGTCTGAAGCCTTAAGGAAGTTGTGTTGTCCGCCCTTGTCTCTCCCTTATCTCCGTAACTTCTAACCCTTGCGATCATTCGATGTGCGTCGACATGCAAGAGGGGACCGACGACAAAGTGGCATCGGAGCGGCGCAGTGGAAGCGTGATGGGTCCATGCCCCATAGACGACAAGACAGACGTCGCCAAAGGTATACAAAGGACGGACACATCTCGAAGATGATAGTCGCGGACGTGATTCTCTTAAATGACTCAAGGAAGGGTGTTCTTCATTCAAATCGTGAATTCTTCTATATCAATTGGATTGGGCATAGTGCAATAGGCCTAGAGCTGACATAAATGGGCGTGCGATGACTGATATGCTAAAATAGTGGCAAGTTATTGTCTAACTAACTTGTTTCTATGATGGTGTGCCTCGATACTTGGTGTACTGATTTCCTGGTAAATAGATTATGAATTATATATATGGTAGTGCTTTCTTCTTGAGCTTGAGTCGTGAGATTCTTCGGTGAGACAGTTCGAAAAGTGGCAGGTGGATTGAGGTCTTCGAATTGGGTCTTTGGTTGTGTGAGATGGGGTACAGGATGGATGCATTAGCTAGGGTAGAGTCAAGTGAGTTGGGACTGGTCGGAGATAGTGGTCAGTGAGTATAGTTGAGCTACATGCAAATCTTCGGTGAGGAGTGGAGTAGTATGGCGAGACTTCGAGGGAAATGTTCTCGTGAGAAGTGGTAGTCTAAGCGGGTAGTGTGTGTGGGTAGTATAAGAGAGTAGTTGGTTGAGGTCTAGACTAGTTTCATTAGGGTGATCTTGAGATTGGGTGTGGGTAGAGGTACTTAGGATAGTTCGAGAGGCGGATGGGCAAGCTAGGATTTGATCGTGATATTCTTGAGGAGAGGTGTTGTGAGACGGTTTGGTGTGCTAAGGAAGGTGTCTAGATAGTCTATGAGCGGATCGTGGACGGTGTCGAAGATGATCGATTAAGGAATGTCCGAGTAATCGTAGAATTTGGGACTAGGTGGTATGTGCTGTGAGTGGTAGCGATTTTAGTATGGGATGAGGTTGGGGAATTGCTAAGGAAAAGTATTATGAGGTTGCTTGGGAAATTATCGATCGGGGATATTATGTTTTTCATATCAGGGTTGTTTGTGTGATGAGTGTTTGGGGTTGTTTAGACAGGATTGGTAATGCTTGGGGAGTTTATGAGTGATTGATTTCTAGATGCATTGTTGGAGGATTTTGGCATAGGGAATGAATCGGGATTTATGAGTGGAGGTTATTGTGGCTATTGAGGTATTGGAGGATATTAGATGAATCTTCGAGGAAAGGTCGGCAGGAAGGCAAGGATGTAGTTTAGATTCCTAGTAAGACTGTGGGCTTAACATTGAGATAAGGAGACTTTGAGTATGGATTTGGGAACTAGGCAAATCTGAAGGTATTGAGAATGCTAGAGGATATATAGATTTTGGAAGGTTGGTGAAGTTGCGGTACTTAAGCGGTAGAGATTTCGAAGTTGAGAAAGCGTGATCGGAGTCCATTTGGGGAAACATGCGGAGTTGAGAGAACTAGTCCAAGTAGAGTATGCTTGGAAGAGGATCTAGAGTGGGTCGGCTTGAGGGTCATGGTGATTCGTGGTTGGGAGTACCACTAGTTGGGTTCTGCGTTAGAATTGATCGGGGGTGTTAGGTGTGAGATGGTCAACATGAGTTGGGTCCTTAGAAGTGGATGGTTAGTGAGAGTGGTTAGTGGGAAGTATGATCAAGTTAGCAAGGTGATTCGAGATGTCTTTTTAGGAGATGATGGTTGGGCGGATTCTTGAGAGCCTAGGAAGAGTAAGCGAGATTGTTAAGTAGTGTCAAGATCAATCGTGAGAGCGGTTCAGTTGAGGACTCGGAATTTTCTATTAGAGGGTAAAGATGGGACTGATAGAGGACCCCTAGGGCAAGGACGTGTTATATATGGAGTCTTGGTAGTTGTTCGAGTTGTTAAGCTTGTCGAATCAGGAAATCGTGTGATTGGGAACTCCGAGAAATAGTTTAGATGGTCGAGTGGAAGGTAGGACTTGAGATCGGGATGTCGACATGGATTGGCCCTAGTAGTGGTTTGGGTAATTTGCCTTGATTGCGGGTAGATATGAGGCCAGAAAGGTTGTACGTGAGCGGGATGCAATGATTTCTAGAACTAGTAGTGGATTGAATTGGTAAACCTCGGTGAATTTGATCTTAATGCAAGAGGTGACGGGTAGTGGTCGTGTCTTGTCATAATTGGTAGTTCTAGGCAGGTTCTCTTGAGGTTATGATCTAGCGTATACTTCACTTGGGGCCGAATGTGGTGCGAATTTTATGCTATAGACGATGTTGATTCTCAAATGTATTGCCGTTGACAATAGTGAATTGTTAGTACTAACATAGTTATCTCTGAACTCAATGGAATGCTAGTGTACGAAAGCACTTGTTTGCCTCTGATGCGATGGCGCTTGGTAGTTAGAATGAATATGATGTGCTTATAAGATTGATATGATGTGCTTATCTGATTGATATGGTGTGTAACTTCTGTGAGATGATGTGATAAATCCTACCATGAACGATACAATGCTAGATATGTTATAGTATGTTACTATCCGAGACATGAGTACGACCTGGTTATGAATGTGTAATACGATGTCTATGTTGAATAATTGCTATGATATATGATGCCTTGAATTGAAATTGCTAGGATTATAGAATCGAATTGATGAGATTTGATTCTGACTTGGAAACTAGGAAGGAAATATGGGATTAGCCCTTAGAGGTTCCACCTCCTGAGATTTGAAAATTGCTTGACTAACGTCGGGTTAGAGAATTTTGAATGGTGTTTAAAAAAGGAGTAACTTGGGTTTTGAGAAATCGAACGTGATCGATAACTTCAATGATTTTGAGACCAAACTTTTTCAAACTAAGGACCCCTTTTAAAATTTTCTATCTGAACTTGCATTATGACTCCCCATGAAGCGGATACAGACATTTTATAAGGTCCCATATAGAATGCTTTCTAAGACCTAGTGTAGAGGTGGTAATGCTTTTTGAGTTATGATATAAATGAGAAGTCGAGGTAAGGGTGTGGTAAGGGCCCATATTACATTCTTCCTACTATCTATTGGCGATATTATAATCACGGCAACGATACTGTGAGGATCTCATAGGAGCACTTATGAGGTGCTTACGGGATCAATGACATGATCCTTGAACTTACCAATTTCTAAATTCAGCCCCTGTTTTAAAATGATTTGTCTCGGGGACGAGACTTGTTTTTAGAAGTGCATGATGTAACGACTTGGATTTTTAAATCCTAATTTTTTGAAAAAAGAGAATTAAAAATTAATTTAAATCGGATTTAAAACTCGTAAAGCGAGATTGGGGGAAACTAACATTCGGATTCTAATTGTAGGATTCTAAATTCGCGTATTCGGGATTTATTTTCAGGTATTTGTTTACCCAAATTCACACTCCACTCTTACCATACGTCCTTTCAATCCCTCTTACATTGTCACCCTCACCAATACCATTCCCAATTACCGTCTTCACCTTCCCCCATCACCCTCACCATCTTCTGCTCTCCATTCCTTCGCCACCACCATCACTCCTACACACCATCACCATCTCCTATTCTTCATTCACCATTCCAGCAGCCCTCACCACCGTCACCACCACTGAAACCATTGTCCTCCATCGCCGTCGATCATCACCATCACAGCCCCACTTCTTTTCTTCCCCCGCCTTGTCGAGGGCTCCCACGCCTCATCTCTTCCTCCTTGTTCCCTCCTTCTTCCCTAAGACAAAAATAGCAGCATCCTCGATATCTCTCAGGGCCTCCGACGTCCCACGCGAGCTGAGCAGCAACCAGGAGCCGCCGCCGAGCTCATTCCGTCCTCCTCTTCCCATGTTCTCTCTATTTCAGGTCAGTAAGCTCACCCTCACTCCATCTCTCTCTCTCAAAATCATTTAAAGGGGCCTCCTTTGTAACCATTTACCCCGTCCCAGGTCCTTAGCGCTTTCCCCATCCTCGACAGGCCCCAATCGTAACTCCGACGAGTCGAATCTAAGCCCGACGATTTCGGATCCCCTCGGTGAGCTTCTCCTTCCTCTTTCTTCCATTGCTTCTTGTCTTGTGTGTGTAGGTGTCAGGAATGGGTGGTCGGAACTCATCCTCGCCGGCGAGCCTTCCCTCTCCCTTCATTTTCCTCCATTTTTGAATGCAACAGCAGCGAGTGATGGTGAACAGTGCTCGTCCGGTTCGGTTTTTTTCTTTTATTAAAATGGGTCCGGTTCGGTTTTTGTTTTATTAAAATGGGTTCGTTTTGGTTTCCTTTTAAAGCAAATCGGGCTGTTCCGGTTCATATTTTAAAGAGGATCTTAGTTTGGGTTAGGATTTGTTTACAAAAAAAAAGGGGTTTGGATATATTTTATGAAAGGGTTTAATAATTGGTATTTAAAATGTTATATGATACTTTTTGAGGATTAAAATATAAAATATTATTTTGGATATTTTATAAAGGGTTGGTTTTATTAAACAAAAATAGATGGAATCGTAAGAGACTTGGAAATATTTCATGGAAGTGTTTAAAAAAATATAGTATTTAAAATATCATATAATATTATTGGGGGTTTAAAATATATTATTTGGGCATGAAGATTTAAAAAAGAAGTCGGAAAAGAATTTCAAAGTTGAAAAGTAATCTAATAAATAAATTTAAAAAGAAATTTAGCGAGTATTTTCAAGGGTCGGAATTCTTAACTATTTAATTCGAATTTGAAATGGTTTTGAAAATAACTTGGGAATAAGACTTACTCGATGACTAACTAGCATGATAAAATGAGTGTTTGACTAACGACATGATATGTGTGACTAATAGCATGAGTTTTGGTGATTTAATATATTGGGATAAATATTTGTGACCGAGGATGATGATGATGATATATACTCAGGAAAAGTATGAGTATGAAATTTTAATATGCAAATTTGGCTAAGTGTGAGATAGAGGTTATTTTTAGCTGATGAGTTGGCAAGTTGTGATGAATGGTATGAGATAAGAGATGGTTGATCGTGATGAACCGAAAGTGTGGTTGATGCGAGCTTGTTAATTATCTGCTTATATGAATGTGTGATATGTGTTCAGAGTGGCTAGAGACATATACTCAGTATATTCTCGCTATGTGATTAGGTGATACTTTGTGATCGTGACTACTCTGTGCTGGATTCTTGTTTTGCCGATCTGCTAGCCAAGTAAGTCCTCTGGGGCTGACTCCGTAACTAGTACCTCCTGCCTGATGTGTCATATAGTATGTAGCTGTTGCACATGCATAAAAGCATGTCATGTAGTATCATGCTTAGGAATTGCACTTACGAATGAGCATCCTTATTATTTTTGCGTTTGAATACAAAACGGCCATTATTTGTGAGTCCTAGAGTCCTTGCTGTGGTCATAGGACAGCCCAGCTCCATCGGGTTTCATCTTGAGTCATTCTAGTCGTTGGAACACCTTTACTATTATCAACATTATTATTTTCTTTTCGCAAGATCCACGATATAATGATGAGATTCGATATGCTATAGAATCGAATTGGGCAGACTCCACCCTATCTGGAAGAGGGGTGGTGGTAGAAGAGGGATATACCACTTGATATTATTTGTTAAGACCTTACTTAATATTATGCATACATGAATTAGGAGCATGATAGTGTGGTTAATATTTCAGTACTCCATGAAAGGCATCATTTATTCTAGGTATAGGCATATTATATGTCCTCAGCGCGGTCAGAGGACCCGCGGGCGGACTCTTGGCCTGACTTTATGGTATAGTTTCAGGTACCTGTTTCACTGCTTGATTTCGTGATGTTATGACGGGGTCCATTCATATGGAGGAGAGTGAGTCTTGAACCCTGACTTCACCAAATTTATACTTTTGGGATTTCTCCCTACTTATACTCTGTTTTGACCCGGCTCTGTCGTGGCGCCCGTTGTATCGTTTTTAGAACTTATGCTCTTTGCATGACAAAAGATTTTCCGCGTTGTACACTTATGACAAGTACAGGGGTTTACCCCGGGGTCTCTAACGGACCTTCCAGATTTGGGTGCGAAATCCCACTTTAAGCTACACATCTTCGATTTCAATCCTTCAACCTGTACTCGGGGCGCAAGATCCCAACGAGGGTTTAATCCCTCGAAACGTTACTCGGGAATCATAATCTCAGGCTGTTACATACAAATATGTATGAATTGACATGGTATTGAACACCAATATCTCATATGACTAACCAAAAGATAGTCTTACAGAAATGAGAATATATATATATGGTTTATTTGACACTCATTTATCCCATTGAAACTTATCTCCAACTAGAAGTTAGTTAATGATAAAATATTTTTTCTTTGTTGCATCCGGTAACTCATGTGAATCGATGATGTGCGGGATCATTGAAATTCACATAGACACCGACTAAGAGGGACCGGAAGATCCTAGGACATGATGATCCTCAATAAGGGTGACTGAACATATATATATGGTCTGTCATCTTGGCAAAATCAACAATAAGACCATTTATATTGAGAGTAAATGCAAAGTCTCTAATGTCTCTTGATTGAATAAAACGAGACACCTATAGAACGTACCATATAGACCAGTGTAATTCCAATATTATAGATGCCTCGACACTTGGTCATATGAAACAAACAGGTAGAGAATGTTATCACGACGACCCAGAAGAGACGTTAGTCAAATGGGCCCATGCAAGCTAGTTTGCATTTCGAATTTGACACAATAACATTTCTCTAATTATCTCTAGAAGAGAGCATGTCATTCAAAGGTTTTGAATAAGCAACATATGTTTCGAGATGTACCTCCTCCAAATGAACTACAATGAGACCACAAAGAAGTTGGATGGTACATCGGGTTTAAGTCCCTACTAATATCAAATACCTAGAGCTTTATAATGGGGATCAAATGTTCGGTATTCAGGGGGGGAGGAAATGAGACAATTAAGAAAGAGATTGCACGGAAGTAACTTCTCTATTATTTCATATCCGCGGATAAATACAATTGAACCAGAAGTTCAATAAATGAAATGATTATAAGGTTTAGCAAATAGGCCATTGAAAGCATTTACTAAAGGCCAAGAAAGTGAAAAAGTCATAGATACTAGCTCATTTGGAAGTTCCAGAAGTAACTCTAACTCAATGAATATCAAGTGATTCTCAAGTACACCAAAAGTGTTGAAGAACAGTAGGCTCTTTGTATATGATTCCCAATAAGTGGAAAGAGCCTATGAGAATATGATGATCATCAAATAAATAATGGATGTCTACATCAAAATGATAGTACAGACCTAGAAAAAGGAAATTCATTCAAGAATGGGTTCTTTAAGAATTATGGCATTGGGCTTGTAGTTCCAACATCGGAAAGTGTAACATAATTTTGATTTTAAGTGGGTGTTCGTACAAAATAAAATATAAAGTCAAGTTGATTGCACACAAACCTATCAAAGGTTATACGGAGAACGTATTCACTAGAAGTGAATATAATTTTGGATCTAAATGTAAATGATGGACGTGTTACTTGCATACGTATATAAATGAAAGAGATTGATTGAAAATGGTTGAAGTATTAATGTCAAAGCATCGTCACGTACAATTGATTAATGATTCTTATAAGAGTACCAAAAGTACCTATAATTGTGAAAATGGTGACCTTGCATTAGGCCATGAAGTACCATACAATGTTGTACTCTTTTCCTTAATCTTGGTTTTTATCCCATTGGTTTTTTTCCATGTAAGGGTTTTTAACGATACAACTTAGACACCATTTAGTACACTAGATCCCCCTATGATCAAATGACACACTGGGTCCTGAAGTATCTTATGTTTGTGCATTGAAAGTAACTCACCATGAATAGATGAAAGTCAAGAATTCGAAGTGAATAGCAATGTATGAAGACATCTCAACTTATACACATCAAAGGAAAAGTTGAGACTCGGCTATACAGCTCATACAACCAGCATCATCAAGAAGTTCAAAGAGTATACTCGAATGAGAAGACTACAAGAAAGGTGTTGAATTCAGGGGGAGTATATACACAATGCACTCTTTTTCCCTTCGATCAGGTTTTATCCCACAAGGGTTTTCTGACAAGGTTTTTAACGAGGCAGTATCACGAAAGTGTATCACATGTCATTTGCATTTTTTCCTTGGTCCTAGTTTTGGTCTCGTTGGGTTTTCTAGGTGAGGTTTTTAATATGACAGTTTTGTAATATTTAGGGATGTTTATCCGCGGGTGGGGGGGGGGGGGGGGTGGTGGTGGGGGGGGGGGGTGGGGAGGGGTGTTATAAAATTATCTTGTATTATTATATTGGGATGATTAAACACTAGAAATCCTAGTTTCATTTGTATACTCCTATATAATGGGTTATTTGGAACCCTAATGAGAACATCAATTCCTCCTCTATTCTCTCTGCATCTCTTCTATTTATCTTTGGTTTATTACATAAAATATTAAAAAATATTCTATGTTTATTACTAATTGCATGAAATGATTTTTTTAAAATTATGTAAAATTTTGATATTTTATATATTTTTGAGTTTTATTAAAAATTACGAGAAACAATAAAAATCAAGTATTTTAGATCAGATATATTATATAATTACAAGCGCTAGAACTTATGAACCACATCTTTATTTTTAGCGATTTAAAATTATCGCAAAATTTCCAAATCATGATTTTCTTTAATTTTAAAAAGAAAAAATTGACAAACCCGAAATCGATCCAATTTGACCCGAAACCGGGTCAGACCCAATTTAAAATCAACACGAATCTACTCGAACCCTGTTTGACTCGGAACATATTTTGACCCGAACCCGATCCGAATGACCTGATTGGCAGGTCTAGTTCCAACTGCTCTTGAATGAGGCTGCTTTTATCGACTTTGATCAACTTGACTCAAAACACTATTATAATCAAATTTGATATTTAAACGATAACAATATTATCAAAATACACACGACCAGAACGATCATAAAGTGCGAATGTGCGAATTCTGCAAATTAGCGCTTTACAGTTTACCTAAATCTTTGAATTTTGTTCCAATGTCAACATTAAAGTTGTAACTCTCGAAAAGAGATTTCCAACGCATACTTATAATAGTTGATTGGACCATTAAAGCCTCTAAAATTTACATTATAAGATCAGCTCGTTAATTGGATAACTTTTGCTGACTTGTTTTGACATAGACTCCTCTTATTCTCGGACGTCCACTCTTATCTTATTTTAGACTTTCTTGAATCTTGGTTCGTTCATTAGGATCATCATCCCAACTCGGATACTTGCACTTGAAATGGCCAATAAAAATGTGTAGATTTTTAAATTGATAACAATTCTCCCTATCTTCTTCCTCCTCTCTATTTGTGAAACCTAAATTGAACAAAAGTATGGAATATTGATAGCATGCATATATTTAGTGGTTATTTGGCATATTGTGCATTAATTAGGTAGAATTTGCTCATTAGGTCATATTTAGCTTAGTTATATTGCAAGTAGATCCGAGGTTAAAGAAGCTAATGAATAAAAGAAGAGTCATGAAGAGTCCAAAACAAAATAAGAGAGAGGGGTTGGAAGGAATTGAAGAAGAGAGTACAATAGAAGAACAAGTTAGCAAAATTTGTCTGCCTGACAAGATGATTTTGTAACGCACTGTCCGGAAGTCCCAACGGCCCAATGGACTATTATGAGTATGATTTGAAAACTCTTTTCAAGAGCTACAACTTTTACATTGATGTCGGAACCAAATTCAAAGATGATGTGAATAGTAAACTGCGAATTCGCACTTCATGATCACAACTGAATTGTGTTCGCGAAATAATTTTTTTTTTTAAAGATGAACGTGTACTGTGAATTTACAGATTTTCTAAATTTTGATACGCATTCATCATCGTGCATTAGTCAATAATTTCACCGTGTAAATAGTATAAAGGTATTTCACATCGCAAAAACTTGATTTCGGTTAGGTACAATTTGTAGCGAAATAAGATTGGGACTTCCAAGGAAGAAGAGAGTAGAATCGAAGAATAAGTTCGCAAAAGTTGTCTGCTCGACATGCTGATTTTGTAATGATTGGAACCCTCGGCGGTCCGATGGACTATTATGAGTATAATTCAAAAAATATTTTCAAGAGCTACAACTTTTACATTGATGTCGAAACTAAATTCAAAGACGAGGGAAATAGTAAACTGCAAATTTACACTTCTTTTTTTTTTTGAATTGGTAATAATTCGGTTGGAAAAACCTAACCGATAGCTTCCCCATGGATGAGATCATTAAGATCAGTATTAGATGTCAAGACCGCCCCATTAACATGGCGGCCAAGGTGTGCAACCTTGCCAGCCGACCTGTTACCCTCGCGGGGCACATGCGAGAAAACCACATTTCGGACTTCAGTAATCTGCCAATTGATGTCTCCCATAATAAGTTCTATTTCCCACGGGCAAGGGCTATTATATTTGAGGTTGTCAATTATCGTTGTAGAGTCCCCTTCAATAACTAGGTTTGAACATTCGATTTGCCTAATCGCATTAAGTCCTATTCGTAAGGCAATGGTTTCTGCCTGTAAAGGGGATAGTTGCCCTAATCTACTTGCTCCTAACTTTATCAGCATTCCTTCATGGTTTCTAATTATGTAGCCAGCTGAGGACATCCCCGACCCATCAGTGGCCCCATCGAAATTCATCTTGAGGAAACCCCTATCCGGTTTTCGCCATTTTACATTTTTTTTGCTTATTGTCTTTTTTTGTGTATTTCTCTTGTTAGAATTAGGGCAGGAAAGTGTCCCTTCATCCATACTTGCTCGTTTCCATTATTCTTTAGTTTTTTGTATAAACTGTTGCATTTCCCCCTGAGATGGTTTTATGTTCCTCTGGAATGCGAGTTGGTTTCTGTAATACCATAGCGTCCACCATTTAACCGCTAATTCTTTTTTTTCCTCCTTATTCACGTGAGTTCCAATTAGATTCATTAGACTTCTCCCATTCCATCTAGTATTGGTGCCTTGGCTGACTAAATTTCCTAATTTTGTTTCCGTTAGGCCATTCTTTTTGACAAACGGACATTCTAGCAAGAGGTGTTGTTCATCCTCTACAAACCTTTCGCATAGTACCCATTGGGTCGGGATTGGGGTTCCTCTCCTGATTAATCGGTCTTTCGTTGGTAATCCATTCTGTGCTATTTTCCACAAAAAATTCTTGATTTTTGGCATAGTATCCACCTTCCATATCCATCCATTAGGATCATCTGCAAAGGCGTCCACATTTGAAATTAACTTAATAGCACTTGACGTTGTAAACCACCCAAGTTTATCTGGCCACCAGTAGAGCCTGTCCGGCATAGGTTTCGAAGATAATGGAATATCCATAATTGTTTGGGCCATATTCGTGTCTAGAACACTTAGTAGTTTGTTTTTATCCCATTGTCCATTAGAAATAAATTCACTTACTGTTGTGCTTTTATCATGGGCGGGCATTCCCCCAGAGCTATGGCATAGTGCGGTCTTATTAATCCATCCGTCCGACCAAAACCGAACCGTTTCCCCATCCCCTATCGACCATACTAGTCCCGATTTAAATTTCTCTATTAAGGATGCAGCGTTTCTCCACTGCCAAGAAGAGTTTTTAACATGTTCGTAATTAAGGATGTCTGAATGCTTTAGATATTTATGTTTTATAATTTGTACACATATATTATCCGGCTCCGCAAGTGTTTTCCACAGTAGTTTCATTTGTAGTGCTTCATTCATCGTTTCTGACTTTCTAATCCCTAGTCCACCTTTGCATTTAGGTTTACATATTCTGTCCCAGCTTATAAGTGGTTTATGCTGTAGATCCTTATTCCAAAAAAAAACATCGATTAATCTGGTCGAGGCTTTTGTGAATCGAGGCAGGTAGCATGAAACTTTTCATAGCAAACAGCAGTTTCGCTGATAGATTCGCATTAATTAGTATGGACCTCCCTTGTTGTGAGATGGAATTTGCTTTCCATTTAGTCAACTGGTTTTTTGTTTTAAGAACTATGTCCTCGAAAGTTTCTTTGTTTACTTTACCACTAATAATTGGGCACCCAAGATACTTCTCCATGGCCCTAGTTTGGGGAGCCAGCAGGGAATTCTGTAGAAGTTGTATTCTATTACCCGGAACACCCTTCGTAGTTTGGAAAGAAGACTTGTGATAGTTGACTTTTTGACCAGACAGCTGACAATATTCGTCAACAATCTCTTTCACTTTCTAGGTAACTTCTAAGGAAGCTTTTGAAAAAATGATAATGTCATCCGCAAATGCCAGAAAAGGCACCGAAGGCCCCCCTCTGCCAAATTTAAAACCCACCTTGCTCGCAGGTTGCATCGAATCTTGTTGTAATCGTCGTCCCAATAGTTCCGCCCCAAGAATAAACAAGTAGGGGGAAATAGGATCTCCCTGTCTAACTCCCCTTGTCGGTTGAAACACCTGGGTCGGCGAGTTATTTACCAGTACTGAGAAAGACGCAGTAGAAATACACTCTTTTATCCAATTTATGAAGGTCAGGTGGATGCCAAATCTCTTCATTATTGCCCATGAGAAATCGAAGTTTACCCTATCATACGCTTTTTCCATATCCAATTTTATAGCCATCCACCCCTCCAACCCTTTACGCGTTTTGAAGGAGTGGAAAATTTCATGTGCTATAAGTATGTTATCCTGGATTGCCCTATCAGCAACAAAGGCACCCTGGAGAGGGTTGATTAATTTTCCCATTACTTTCTTCAATCGTTTTGTTAGAATTTTAGAAATAACTTTGTATATAGTGGAGCATAGGGTCATCGGTCTATAGTGGTTTGTTGTGGTTTGGTTATCGGTTTTTGGTAGAAGTGTGATGAAGGTGTGGTTTACTTGTCGTAGCATTTTCCCGGAGACGAAGAAGTTATTTACAACCCGTGTTACCAAAGGGCCCACTACGTCCCAGTATTTTTAATAGAATTCTGCTGTAAATCCGTCTGGTCCCGGGGATTTGTTCCTCCCTAGGCTAAAAACCGCGTTTTTAACCTCATTGTTCGAGACTGGTTTTACCAACTCTGTGTTTTCATTCTCAGAAATGTTAGGAGATATAAGGTCTAGAACTTCACTCAATCTTGTTCGATCTTCCCTTTCTTTTTGAAATCGTTTTTCAAAGTCTCTTTGTATTTCTACCATTATATTTTCCTCTCCTAATATTTGGTTTCTTGCCGCAGAATTAATTGATCTAATAATTTTCCTATTTTGCATTCTTGAGGCAATTTTATGGAAATAGGTTGAGTTCGTATCCACAAGCTTAATATGTTTCGTTTTAGCTCGTTGATTCCAATAGGTTTTATGGAAGTTTATTAAGGCCTCTTTCTTTTTTAATAGTCTAAATTGCTTATTGACCGTGATGTTATCCTCTTGTTCACTCAGCGATTTTTGGACTATAATCAGCTGCTCATCTACCTCCTTCAGTTGTTTGAAAATGTTTCCAAATGTTTTTTGATTCCACTCCTTGATTTTTGCTTTAAGAACTTTTCTCTTGAAAGTTAGTTGAAACATGGCAGAGCCCCCACAACTTGCTCGCCATGCCTCTTTTACTTTATTTCTCAAATCCTTGCTTTGTAGCCACATGTTCTCAAATTTAAAAGGAGCAGGCCTCGGTTATGATCCTAATCGCAAGTCAACAGAGATCGGGCAATGATCAGACGTAGAGAATGCATAATGCATTATCCGAATGGACGGACATTTTTTCGATAATTCCATTTTGTACAAGGGCTCTATCTAGTCTCTCAAGAATGTTGTCCTCACCAAATTTCTTTTTTCTCCATGTAAATCTGTTACCTATAAAGGGAATGTCGAATAACTCCCCTCTTTCCTTGAAATCAGATAATCTGCGAAATCTAGACATAGACGACTCTACTCCTCCTTGTTTGTCGCTGCTTTCCGCAATACACGGCCAAGGTGACTCCTCTATCATGCCACTTAACTCGTCCCAGAACCGAGCTTTATCTCTTTCTTGGGCAGGGGCATAAACCAAAAATATTCTACATTTGAAATTAACTTCAAAATTATCATAATCTAGGAATATGTATCTTTCCCTTATTGCCACTACAGAAAGAGCTTCTTGGGTCATTTGATGAGCCTTTCATAGTACTCCTATCCCCCCAGATTTTCCTCTATCTGGGACCTAACAAGCAGAATCAAAACCCGCCTGCTTCCAAAGTATCTCGTCAGGTATGCTTTTAGATTTTGTTTCCATTATCGCCATGAGCTGGATGTTATGGATTGAAGACTCCACCTTGATTGTAAGATCTTGAGACCTAACGTGCAGGTGATCTAAAGGATGATGAAAGACAAAAGGTTGGGAGTCAAGGTCTTGAAACCCAGACTCAAATGTTTGGAATATCACTTATGCATTTCTCTATTGACTTGTTCTCTCAAAGGAAAGAATCCGAGGCCAACCTTGTTGGGCCTATATTATAATGGGCGTTATTTTGGGCTATGAGATATGTTTCGGCCTTAATCAGATTATATATATATGTTTCTCCTCTAACCCATTTTTGTGTGCAAGATACATTATGTGTGCTCTTTTTGTATCTCATTTTTCATACAAGGAAAGAACCGATCCACAATTGATCATACGTGATCATGAAGAAGATTGATGCAACAATCTTGGAAAGCACCCAAACGGAAGGATCACTTCTGGAAAGAATTCAAGTATCTTGGAAAGTATTTGAAATTCAAACGGAAGGATCACTTGGTGTGTGGTGTGAGCTTTTATTTCACTTGTAAGGTTGAGAGCTAGAATAGAAGCGGTGAGGCTTTGTATAGAGAAAGGGTAGTTTCTCTAGGAAGTTCTATGCTCAAGTGAAGTGAAATAAGAAGTGTTTGAATCCTACGGGTTGGATAACCCTAGGCGGGGACGTAGGCCAAGTTGGTGCCGAACCTCGTTAACAATTCGCGTGTTCATCTTTTATATTCCGCATTTACATTATCATATTCGATTTTACTTCGTCAAGTCCTTATAGCATGTATCAAGATCTTGACAAATTGCACTAAATTTCTATTGTTGCGAAAAAAATACATACTCTATTCATCCCCCCCCCCCCCTTCTAGAGTATTATTCATCGCTTTATAGACTCTTCAATTGGTATCAGAGCTTGGCTCACAGCCTTTTGATTTAACAATCTTGTGAGTTTTCAGCATGTCTACCATAGGTGATGGAGGTTTTGCTCAAGGAAGGTCAACCAATAAACCTCTACTTTTCTGTGGCAATAACTTTGTCCACTGGAGATCACTCATGCAAATGTTCATCATTGATCAAGACCTTGAGCTATGGGGCCTGGTCAAGAATGGACCACACGTTCCAAAAAAGTCTGTTGATGGAAAGCAAGTTGATAAAACTTAAGCTGATTACGATCAGACTGATCTTGAACACATTGCTAAGAACTACAAAGATATGAATCTACTGTACTGCACTCTCGATGCTAATGAGTTTAACCGTGTCTCAGCTTGCAAGAGTGCCAAAGAAATTTGGGACAAGCTTATAGTTACTTATGAGGGCACCAGCCAAGTCAAGGAGAGTAAGATCAATATCTTTCTCAGGCAATACGAGCTATTCAAGATGAATCCTGATGAGACAGTAAAGGAGATGTTTACGAGATTCACTCAAATTGTAAACAACCTTGACTCACTTGGAAAAACCTTCTCCAACCAGGAGAAAGTTCGGAAGGTTCTTAGGAGCCTCCCAAAAATCGAGTGGGGTCCCAAGGTTACTGCAATTGAGGAAGCTCAAGATCTCTCTACAGTACCATTAGATGATCTTCTCGGAAAACTTATTACTCATGAGATGATACTAAACAAGGAAGATGGAGAAGTACCCTCAACAGTAAAAAAACCTTGCTCTCAAAGCTAAGAAAGATCACTCACAATCTGATAGTTATGAATCTGACGACGAGGATGATCCCTTTGCTCTCATCACACGGGGATTAGCTCGAATTCTGAAGATGAAAAAGCAATTTTCCAACCGTGAAAATACTGATTCATCTAGATTCAAAGGCAAGTCTCCCAACATATCAAAGAAGCCAAAAGTGTTAACATGTTTTGAGTGTGGCGAGACAGATCATCTCGTAAAGGAGTGTCCTATGAAGAAAAGAAATAAGTTCAAGAGATATGAACAAAAGAAAAAGGCTATGCTTGCAACCTGGAGTGACTCAGATTCATCAAGTGACTCGGACACTGAAAAAGAGCAGGCAAATCTTTGTCTTATGGCTGAACATGAAGGATCACTGACTCAAGACCTTGAACAAGTGCTAAGAAACCTAATGTCTAGCCCCCTCCCCCCCCCCCCCCCCCCAGATGTTCTTTCTGAAGTCCTAAGAAATATGATTTCTAATGAAGATGCTTACAACAATGAAATCAACACCTTGAAGGAAAAGTTGATAGATCAACAAGAATGTATTAGTGATATGTCGCTGGAAATGAAAAATCTTGATACCTCTCGGTCGGCCCTTGACATTAAAGTCAAGATCTTGAGCTCAGAAATTTCTGATCTCAAGCAAAGCCTCTCCTCTCTAAAGAATCGTAATGAGGATTTAGAAAAAGAGAAGGCAAAGCTAACCGATAAGTGTCAAGACCAACAGACTTCACTCATTCAGTTCACCAGATCTAAAGCCAATCTTGATAAGATGTTGGGTGAACAACAACTCTCTATTAATAGGAGTTGTATTGGATACAACAAAAACTTTCCAAAGAAACCTAGTACCACTTTTGTTAAAGCTAAAGGCTATTGGCGTTCACCTACTTGCTTCCACTGTTGTAAGAAAGGGCATGTTAAGGAAACTTGTCCATATATGCGAAAAGATCCTTACATCATTAGAAATACATTTCCAGTTCGACTTAATGAGCAGATAAAACAAGTTTGGGTTCCTAATGGGACAAGACTACCCAATATGGTCTATCCTCATTATGAATCTAAAACTATGTATTGGTCTAGCCGGAAAGGTTGATGTTTGTCTTGCAGGATATCATCAAGAACAAAGAGCCAAAATGGATAATGGACACTGGATGCTCACGGCACATGAGTGGAAAGAAATCTCTATTTCAAGATCTTAAGGAGCAAACCACTAGAACAATTACTCTTGGTGATAAAGGGAAGTGTAACATTATCAGTATTGGTAATATTGGTAATTTAAAAAGTTGCATTAAGGATGTTTATCTTGTTGATGGATTAACATATAACCTCTTGTTTGTCTCTCAGTTGTGTGACAAAGGAAACAAAGTTGGATTTGACAGACACAAGTGTGAAGTCAGGAATGAAGAGACTGATGATCTGATCCTCACTGCTCACAGGCACAACAACACTTATGCCGTAAATGCTAACCATATTACAGGTACAAAACTCAAGTGTCTCAAGGTCTTGACAGAAGACCCTAGCCTATGGCATAGAAGAGATCTTGTTCGAGGATTACCTGATTTGAACTTCAAGAAAGAAGAACTATGCAATGCATGCACAAGAGGTAAACAAACACGCAGTTCCTTCAAACCCAAAAAGGTTGTAAGTTCCTCTCGCCCTCTTAAATTGTTACATATGGACTTGTATGGACCTATGCGTGTCAAATCTCCAAAGGGTAAACAATACCTCCTGGTTATTATTGATGATTTCTCTCGTTTTACATGGATCTCCTTTTTAAGAGAAAAATCAGAGGCTTTGTTCGAGTTTTCTAAACTTTGTAAGGAGTTGCAGACCTTGAAAAACATGGAATTTCACACAACTTTTCAGCACCTAGAACTCCTCAACAAAACGGAGTTGTGGAACGAAAGAACCGCACTTTGGAGGACATGTCTAGGACAATGCTTTTGGAAAATGGTTTGCAAAGTTCTACTAGGCCGAGGTTGTCAACACGGCCAACTATATTTTGAACCGATGTTTAATTCGCCCCATTTTGAAAAAGACTCCTTATGAACTTTTCAAAGGAAGAAAGCCTAGCATTTCATACTTCAAACCTTTTTTATGTACTTGCTTTGTTCATAACAATGTCAAAGATAACCTTGGGAAATTTGACGCACGTAGTGATGAAGGTATCTTTCTTGGTTATTCTACTATTAGCAAAGCTTATAGAGTTTATAACAAGCGCACCAAAATTGTGGAGGAGAGTATCCATTTGGTATTCGACGAAAGCAATAATGGTGTGTTAAGTGAAGGTTTTGCATATCTCAATCTAAATCATCATGATTCGGACGGAAAAAAAGAGGACAAAGCTGAGAATAAGCAGGACCAAGAAAGAAACATGCAAGAACAAATCCAAGATGCCAACGAACTATCTCAAGACCTTAAGAAGGAACTACAGAATCGGGATTCTGTTATTGAAGAATTCAACTCTCAAACTGTCACTCAAGACCTTGAAGAAAGGCCTGCTACTATCTCAAACGATCAGGGTCCAAAGCAACGAAAGTTCAAACATGCCTCTTCACACTCAGCTCCAGACATCATATCAGATCCATCATCTGGGGTACAAACTCGATCTAGATTTAAAAATCTTTGTGCCTTCTATGCTTTTGTCTCTCTTGTAGAACCAAAAACCCCAACTGAAGCACTCAAAGACTCGGACTAGATCACGGCCATGCAAAATGAGCTAAATGAGTTTGAAAGGAACAAGGTATGGACTCTTCAACCCAGACCTAAGCACCAATCAGTCATAGGAACTAGATGGGTGTTCCGAAATAAATTGGATGAAGCAGGCAAGATCATTCGAAACAAAGCAAGGCTTGTTGCTCAAGGATACAATCAAGAAGAAGGTATAGACTACGAGGAGACATTTGCTCCCGTAGCAAGGTTAGAAGTTATACGTATATTACTTGCTTTTGCATCTTTCATGGGTATCAAGCTATTTCAAATGGATGTCAAATGTGCATTTCTAAACGGGTTCTTGGAAGAAGAGGTTTATGTTGCTCAACCACCAGGATTTGAAAGTGAAGAATTTCCTAATCATGTGTATAAATTGGACAAAGCTCTCTATGGTCTCAAACAAGCCTCAAGAGCTTGTTATGAGAGATTGTCCAAATACCTTCTTGAAAATGGTTTTCAAAGAGGATTGATTGATAAAACTCTTTTCATCAAAACTCGTGGAAATGATCTTTTGATTGTTCAAATATACGTTGATGATATACTATTTGGTACGACTAACAATTCCCTTTGCAAGGAGTTTTCTGAGATTATGTGCAGAGAATTTGAAATGAGTCTCATGGGAGAATTACACTTCTTCCTCGGTTTACAAGTTCTTCAAACAAGTGAGGGAATCTTTCTAAATCAAGGGAAATACACCAGGGATCTGCTTAAGAAGTACAAAATGGAACAATCAAAGGTAGCAAAGACCCCTATGAGCTCCACTCTCTCCCTTGATCAAGATAAGAATGGTAAAAATGTGAACCAAAAAGAGTATAGAGGTATGATTGGATCACTACTATACCTTACTGCTAGTAGACCTGATATAATGTTCAGTGTCTGTATTTGTGCTCGATTCCAAAGTGACCCCAAAGAGTCTCACCTTATTGCTATGAAAAGAATCTTCGGATACCTAAATGGATCTCAATACCTTGGGCTCTGGCATCCCAAACAGAGTAACTTTCATTTAACAGGCTATTCAAATGCAGATTTTGCAGGCTACAGGGTTGATAGAAAGAGCACTTCTGGTTGCTGCCAACTTCTAGGATCTTCCTTGATCAGTTGGCACTCTAAGAAACAAAATTAAGTGGCCTTGTCAACTGCAGAAGCCTAGTACATTGTTGCTAGTGAATGTTGCTCTCAGATCCTTTGGATAGCACAACAGCTCAGAGACCTTGGAATTGATCTTAAAGGTATCCCTATATTGTGTGATAATACTAGTGCTATTTCCATCACTAAAAATCCAGTGCAGCACTCGAGAACCAAGCACATTGATGTGATACATCATTTCATAAGAGATCGTGTGGAGAAAGGTGATGTATCAATATCCTTCATATCTACTGATTTTCAGTTAGATGATATTTTCACTAAACCACTCCCTGAAGATCGTTTTAACTTCATAAGATTGGAGTTGGGTATGCTTAATAGGGAAGCACTTTCTTAGGGGGAGTAATCACTCCCTATATGAAAGTTTAGAATTCAGCTGACATCTCAAGGCCTTGACTTTATAAGGTTCCGAGATGCTCATCCGAATAAAATAATATTGGATCAAATTCTGTTGGTATCTTATGGATATTCAACAAGAGTTTCTTTGATTTTCTTTTTGTATCTCTTTCAAATATCTAATTTCACATATCTTATTTTCCATGTTTAAAAAATTCTAATCTTTTTAATTCTTGCAAGTGGTTTTGACTCCTTGGGTTTCGAAAAATCTGATAATCATTACTTACTATTCAAGAGAGTTATTGAATCTGTACTTGCCGATTTGAAAAAGAGAGAAATGATTCAGTTTCCAGTTTTTTCACTTTGTATTCCTCCCTTTCTCTCTGTCTAAACTCACTCCCTTTTCACTCTCTGTGCTCTCTCTCTCACTCACTGATTTCCGAAAACCCCTCCTTGTTTCTAAACCAAAAATGGTGGGATCCAAGCGCTTTTCTGCCTCCCCGTCTCCTGCTCCGTCTGCTAAGAGGTACAAGATGCCGGCCAACAAGGGAAAGCAGATTATGGAAGAATCTGAGGATCATTCCGAGGACTCCAGCGAGAACTCACCTTCTCCACCACCTCTGCTCAAGAAATCCAAAGGCAAAGCTCCAGCCACATCTGCTCCTGCTCGTCCTCCCCAGGTACCCTCTAGCATTTCCCCCAACTGGTTTTGCTCTAAGGAGGTTGCAGAGTCCTGGAAACATGACTTTTGCAACCGAAGATTATGCTTCTGTGATGCTGTCGATTTCTCCCTTCTCCAATACATGCCCTTGCCATGCATTTCCCTCCTCAAATCCATTTGCTTTTAGACTGTCCTTAACCCTGGCAATTTTGCCTATCCCCAGCTTACTCGACTTTTCTATGCTAATCTTACTGTTCATCGGGTAAATGGAACCCTAACCCTTGTATCCAAGGTCAAGAACACCCGAATCCACCTCTCTCCCGAGAGCCTTGCTCTCACCCTTGATCTTCCAACTGAAATCCCCACAAAAGAGTTCCCAAGCCGATTCGAGTGTCTCTCACGAGCATGAGATGAATTCTTCCTAAAATCTCAAGGCCCTGGATCCTCATAGTCCCTCAAACCAACTCACACTGTTCTAAACCTTCAAGTCAAGCTCATCTTCACTATTCTGGCTCGATGTATCTTCCCACACATCAATTCTAGAGAATTGGTGACCGAGAATCTTCTCGAGATCCTTTTCCTAATTATGAACGGATATGAGCCTGATTTGCCCAAACTCATTCTCGATTATATGACCCATGTCTTAACTTCCTCTCGCCCTATGTCATTACCATATGCAAACCTCTTGCCCAAAATCTTTGAAGCTTTTGATATCGACACATAAGGAGAAGAAAAGCAAACCTATAGCGGGATCATTGATGAAGGCTGTCTCGAGAGATTAGGTATTGTCAAAAACCTGAGGGGACAGTGGTTTCTAAAGAAAGATTCGAAAGGGAAACTAGTTGCTGATAACAGTGTAAACGATGACAGATTAGCGGATGTGGAGACTGAGATTCAAGACCTTAGGTTTGATCTGAGCAGAATGTGGTCGGATGTGGTAATTCGCTAGGACCAGACTCATGAGCTTCTCTCTATGGTCAACTACAAGATAGATCAGAGGATGCTTCTTGATGCTTTAACCTAAACTGCTACAGGCTCTATCATGCCACTGGAACAAGAAACCTTCGATCATGTGCGTGAGAAGACAAGAAATGTCATCCTTAATTGTGAAAATCAAGTGAAGAAACTCCTAATTCTGCGCCCCACTCACCATGTACCCACTATCCTCACGGTCCAGCAATATGGTGTGGTCAAAAAGTACAGGGATGTGGAGAATCAGAGACAACGTGCAAAAATGGAAAGAGACAAGGTCACCGAAGACGCCATGGATAGGTGGAGAAAGAGGTGCAGAGATGAGGTCAGGAGGAAGTACCTTTCACCCAACAAGCAGTACCCAACTTTTGGCGAATGGGTTGAGGAAGGCGCTGGCATCGCCCCTCCTGAAGATCCTGCTGCTTCTGATGCCCCTGGCACATCCTTTGCTGCTAAGCCATCCTCTGCTAAGAAAGGCAAGAAGGCTATAAGGAGCAAGAAGAAGAAGGATGCAGATGGGGAATCTAACTCAAGGCCTTGATCTCCCACCCTCTTTACTCTACCTTCTTAAAACTCTTGTTTTGCTGCTCGTCTTTTAAAAACTCCTGGGTTTTGGTTGTTGCTTTCAGACATTTTCACCTCTGTACCCTTTTGTTGGAAGAAAAAAAGGGGGAGAATGTTTTGGCTGCAGCATTTTGGCACTGGTTGGTTGGTGTTTGATGTTTTAAAACATAGATGATCCAAACATTTTATACAATATGCTTATATCCTAAATAATGGTTGTTGGTACTATATTATGAATACTGAAACAGGTTTTGTCTTCCATCAAGGGGGAGATTGAAAACTCCACCTTGATTGTAAGATCTTGAGGCCTAACATGCAGGTGATCTAAAGGATGATGAAAGACAAAAGGTTGGGTTTCAAGGTCTTGAAACCCAGACTCAAATGTTTGGAATATCACTTATGCATTTCTCTATTGATTTGTTTCGACCTTAATCTGATTATATATATGTTTCTCCTCTAACCCATTTTTTGTGTGCAAGATACATTATGTATGCTCTTTTTTGTATCTCATTTATCATACAAGGAAAGAACCGATCCACAATTGATCATACGTGATCATGAAGAAGATTGATGGAACAATCTTGGAAAGCACACAAACGGAAGGATCACTTCTGGAAAGAATTCAAATATCTTGGAAAGTATTTGAAATTCAAATGGTCTCCCTCCAAGAAGCTCTCAAAGTTTTCCGACTATATAAAGACGAAGGCCAAGAAGGATGAAAGACATCTAAGCAAGAACTCAAGCAATCATAGCATCCTAAAGCATTCGTCATCTCCAGTTTCTCTTACATTCTCTAAAAGCCTAAGTGTTGTTCATTGTTTAAGAGTTGAGAGAAACACTAGCACTTATTGTACAGGTCATTCATTTTACACTTAGAGTATTTCATACTCGATCAAAGCACACTTGGTGTGTGGTGTGAGCTTTTATTTCACTTGTAAGGTTGAGAGCTAGAATAGAAGCAGTGAGGCTTTGTATAGAGAAAGGGTAGTTTCTCTAGGAAGTTCTAGGCTCAAGTGAAGTGAAATAAGAAGTGTTTGAATCCTATGGGTTGGATAACCCTAGGCAGGGACGTAGGCCAAGTTGGTGCCGAACCTCGTTAACAATTCGTGTGTTCATCTTTTATATTCCGCATTTACATTATCATATTCGATTTTACTTCATCAAGTCCTTATAGCCTGTATCAAGATCTTGACAAGTTGCACTAAATTTCTATTGTTGCGAAAATCGTCCATACTCTATTCATCCCCCCCCCCCCCCCTTCATGGATTTTACAGAATGTATTAACTTCAGCCCAGAAATTGGGTCGGCCACGGACATTCCATTATCCGATCTTCATGATCCACCCCATATAACCCTTTCCCTAATAAATTTTCTCCGTCCAGGCCTCCTAGGTGTGAATTTCATGATAATACAGCTTATTACCCTTATAAAAAAGACTTGAGTTGGATTTGTTTTTTTCCTTGCTTTCCCAGATATTTTGGACCAACAGCATAGAATGAGTACACCTAAGCCACGAGTATTAATCTTAGTCCTACACTCCGCAAATTGGAAACATTGATTTTGAACAGATTTTACAGTAGTCTTAGATATGTGATGCTTGCTTGAGATAATACTATAAAACCTATAATTCACATGTATACACTTCTGGAAGGGTCCTCGCAAGGACCTTGGTACACAGATTGACAGTAGCCTACTTTCTAACCATACGTTTTGCTTCATGAGATTTTGTATTAGAACAGTTTTATTAAGCCCCTTTGCTTTTCTATTGCCCAGGTTACTCATTAACTTATACTCATAATCAAGAGAGAAATACCTCCAGCAAATCATTACTTTCATTACCATCCCATTACAATACCACATACATCACACTTTAGGATTCAAAACATAGCTAAGATAAACTTGCTGGAAATTAATTGCTCCACATTCTACTTGACTCAATAACACCAAATCCTTAGACTTAAAACATTTACAACAAGAGCTAGAGACATACCATAGATTCATACTACTATATAAAAAGCTAGCAAAAAGTTTTATTTCTTTCAAGGTTGCGCTGCCACTCTGCAGCTGATGATCATCACTAGAGCACTTCACATATTGCACAAAGGAGGAGGTAATTAGCAATTCAGATATATCAGTATCCCACCTCCCAAGGACACCGAGCAACTGATTCCATGGAAATTTACTCTTCATTCTTACCCCTTTTGCTACCTCCACCCATCAGCTTAGAGCAGGCAGTCTCAACTTCCTCGATCCCGAGTTTACGCTTGCCCGAATCAGACTTGACAGCCCCCTCAATCTCTTGCTGCTCAAACATCAACGTCGAAGGGGAGGCAGAGGGAGCAACAAGGGGATTGAAGGTAGCATATGGATGACAATCAGGATTATAAAGGTTGGGTAATATAAATTCAGCAGCAGCAGGAATGTTACCCAACATAAGATCAAAGTCTGCCTGTGTGAAATCAGCAGGGATACCACCAGTGTTGATCTCGCCACTATAGTCTCCATCAACTTCAAGAATTTCTTCATCGCCGGCTTCGTAGTACTCATGATCTTGGAAATCAGCTTCAATTGCTAACGGGTTTGCATCATTTGGGTACTCAGCATCAGGGGCTTCTTCTTCATTCTTTTGGAACTCATCAACCACCACGTATTCTTCAATCTCTAGGACTGGAGGAAGAGCTTCCACAACAACAGATTCAGTGACATATGTGGTAGAGATCTCACCAGTTGCATTGGAAGAATCCTCCGAGGATGAATCCGACATCAGCTCCACATTCTTACCGAAGCTTTTCCACAGCTCCTTTGAATGCCCAAAGGAAGAAGGAGGGAGAGATCTCGGTTTCCTAGCAACATTTACCCATACACCTCCATCATTGGATTGCTCCCTAGGATTGTCTACCATAGGAGTATCCTCAGGGCCAGGACCCAATGAGTCCGCTTCCACCATTGCTGCATACCCTTCTCCCTGGGCAATTCTCAAAAGAATGCTCAGCATCTCCACAGCTCCCACATCCTTCGGGGAAGTCTTCAAACCACACTGGGTAAGACTCCAGCTCCCCTGTTTCATTGGGCACCGGGACCCTCTTGTTGGGAATTTTCGACAAGTAAGCACAGATGCACACCCTTGGATATCGGAGCCTTGCACCATTGGGGTTGAAGGCGGCTACTCTTATCACAGCTCCCATCCGATTCCTTTCAAAAATTGCTTTAAGAAGAGAATCACTCACATACTTTGTAGGCATGCCAGGAAATCGAACCCACAAGTCAAGCTTTGCCACCGACTCAGTGAAGGGATTGAAGTCCTGCCTCCATGGTTGGAACAGCAAAAGCTGCCCAAGCACATGGAAGGGCCTCCCCTCCCACACCTTGTCTCTATCTTCCTTGAGGTCGAACCGGAGCTCAAACCAGCTATTGGCAAGGGGAAACAACTCGAAGCCCGCATACAGGAATTTCCAGACGATCTTGATTTTTCTCTTGATCTCCTTCGCCTCAATTGGATTCCCAATCACAGTAGCAAACAAGGACATGTTATTGAGAGTCGAGATGTTCGCCTGAACATCTGCCTGGATTTCCCTCAACATTTGGACATCTATCTTTGCTTTTCTCAACTGTTTTTCCAGAGTTTTTTGTGAAATCTTTGGCACCAACTCAGGAGAAACCGGAGTTCCTTCTGAATCGGAACCAGAGATCAGGTTTTGTTGGCCCTTGCGGGTGTTTGTTGGTGGATAACCGCAAGAATCGGCATCCATGGGTTTTTTTCCCTTGTCCGAGACAAGCGGTGCCATGGAGACAAATGAAACAAAACAAAGGTTAGAACAGAGAAGCAGAATTAGAAATTGAAAGAAGAGAGGGTAAGCAAGGGTGTGGGGAAATCCCACACACCCGAGTTGCCTTATATAGATTTGAAGGAGAGAGAGATGACGGTCAGAATCGTTGACCTTCCGAGTACCATACAACCCCATCGGAAACTTTCAGTAGAAGTACTCCCGATCGCTCACTTCTTCGATCGTACGGAGATTGCAGAAGAACTTAGGCCGCAAGGGAAGCCGTACACCTCTCAGCGAGAGGTTTGGCCAAGGAGGCGGTCGATTACTCTGAACCCTACCACCCCTATCCCTACAGTACCACCATATCACAGAAAAGGATCGACTTCCAGATCTCAGACCGTACAACTTTGCTCCCAACTGCTCTTTTAAATCACTTAGCTTTTTGGCCAAGAGAACCAGATGAACAAGGCATCGACATGCTTCTCTCCACACAATCGGTTCCTTGGGGAAGAGATAATCATCATTATTTTTGAGCGCATACTGGATTTAGGAGAAGATTTGATTCAAGGTGGGATTTAGGGGTGACATGCTATGGAAATTAGGGTTCTTTCTCGGGTGATTTGGGGCGAGAGCATGTTCACTCAAGAACAGAGAAAGAGGGGCGCGTCGGGCGCGTACTCTTCGCATTATTCACTCTTTTGTTTAAGTTTTTGCAAATTTACACTTCATGATCACAGTTGAATTGCATGTTCGCGAAATATTTTTTTTTATAAAAAAAAAGCAACTATGAAAGCGCACGTAGTGCGAATTTACGAATTTTCTAAATTCTAATACGCATTCATCATGCATTAGTTATCCCTACTATTGTAATATATATCCATTCTAGATTGAATCTAACTGAGCTTATTTATAAGATTTGATAGAAACATGTACAATCTCACTGAATCTCGGGTATTATTCAAAAAGTTATTGCGAATAAGGCCACCTGGAATCATTCAGACGAAGGTCATGAAACAAAGAAGAAATTTAGGAAAAGGAGTAAGTAAAGTGGACTAAATCAAAAGGGGCTTTCTGTAAAATTAATGTAGATGGCTCTGTCAACCCCATTGACATTTGCCAGGTGGGAGGGGTCATCCGAGATCCAAATGGTCATGTTATTGATTTAGTTTTTGAGAAGATCTGTAAATGTACAGTTCTTCAAACAGAGGCTGCAGCTGTGTGTGCAGGTCTGCATCATGCCCACAGGTAAGGACTAAGGCAAGTTATCGTGGAAAGTGACAATCAAGTGCTGATTCGAGCTATTAGGGGTGAAATCAAAGCAAATTGGGAGATATTGAGACAACTGGAAGAGATCAAGATAATGAGGAGTAACTTTATCAATGTGGAGTTTCAACACTGCTACACAGAAGCAAATAAGGCTGCTGATTTTATAGCTAAGCATGGTGCTATATGTAATACTTCCACTCTCCCTTATAATAGGGATCTTTGTACCATCATCCTTCATGCTGATCATGGAGGTGGTGTACAGTTTATGTAGACCCCTTCAATTGTTTACCTACTGTAAAAAAAACACACACACAAGCCGCAGGTTACCAATGAACTATTGCTCTAGTGGTAAGGGAGAGGTGGCCCTTGCAAGAGGTCAAGGGTCCAAACCCCACTTTTTACATAATTTGTGTATTAGTAGGTGTTCAAACCTTCATTAGTTTGGGTGAGCCTGCCTGGTGACTTGTCGCCTGACTTAACCGGTTCGCGTCCTATGCAGGCTAAGACCCGGACCCATGGGGGACTAGTCAATAACCTCGGAACCCCAGGTTACTAAAAAAAATTAAAAAAACCGGGTTGTAACATAATCTACAAAATATTGAGCAAAGAGAATTATTGATCTGTTAATTAATTAATTAAAAGAATGAAGACAAAAATATTGTGTATCCAAATCCCACTCAAGGTAAATCCTGGATAGTTGATGGCCAACTACGTAGTCAACTAATTGGGGTTTATGATATCTTCCGGTTTGTATAATGGATCATACAAGCTAGTGCTTAATTAGTAGATTAATTTGCTTGTCAGTGGCCAATGGCCATGTCACTACCAAATCGAGCTTGACATATATCCTTCATCTCCTATATTAATGGAATTATATGTATATCAACCAAACTATAGTACTATATGATAGGAATGAAAAAAATTATTTAATTAAATACCGAATTGACATTAAAAAATGATTCGGGGATCGAAAATGTAGTGAGTCTTGAAACTGGCAATGAGTACCTCTAATTAAAGCTATAATATAAAATATTCAATTAATTAAAGATGAAATCATAGGTAAGATATATGTTAGATCTGTTGGTATTCTGTTAGAGTAGATAAGAGCATCTCCAACATTTTCTCTAAAAAAATCTTTAAAATAGAGAAAAAAATAACAAAATCTCTAAAAAAATTACACTACAACTCCAACAGATTCTCTATTATACAAATTGCTACATTTATTATACACTATAATAGATGCATAAATTTATAATTTAATAAATAAAATTCCAATAACTTCATTAACTCAATAGGCAACAAATAGAATTGAGCAAACATGGGCTAACCCGCCCGGCCTGCCCAACCCGCCCTGTAAAATATGCGGGCTTGGGTAAGGCAATTGGCCCAAGCGGACCAGCAGACCCGGCCCGGTTGGCCTAGGGTCGGGCTTGGGCGAAGGGTTAAGCCCAAGCGGGCCGGTAGGCCCGACCCAGCCCGACTATATATATATTACTTATATATTTTTTTTAATTTGTATTAAAATACTACGAAGTATATATATTGATTATATAATATCTAAACTTTTACATCTAACACTTTATAAATACTAATAGTAATTACTATCACATATAAATTAAGGAATACAATTGTACTAAATAAAATATTTTCAAGATTTTTTCATTGAAATGAACCTACATAAAGATTGTAGTGTGTAATTTCACATTTGTATAACTTGTATACCTTTGTTTTGCATAAAATTTCAATCTTTTGAGAAAGTTAGCACATTTGTATAGTTTGAGATCAAACGCAAAAATAATAAAATAAAATAGGCCAATATATTCTCATAGGCCTGGCCCAAACCCGCCCATGCTCAGGTCTAACAACAACCAATGAACAAATATGTAGGCATTGAAAGGAGTGAACGCATTAAATTTTACATATTCTAACCCTTTCTCTAAATTTAGAGATTTTTTTCATCTCTCCATCAATTTCTCTATTTTAGATATGAGTTTAGAGAAGTTGTTCGAGAGAAAAAATGATTTTTTTTTCTCTAAAATCTCTCATTTTCTCTATTTTAGAGAAGTTGTTGGGCTTGATCTAAGGAATAGAGAGAGATCATTGACATTTATGATGAAAAATGGTGTTTTATTATGATAATCTCATAATACCTGTCCCCTGTACATTTATACTCCTTCCTCTATACCCTAATTGCCCTTGCCTAATAGTACTCCCTTCACAACCTTGTCCACAAGGTGATTAAGGGATAAACTCGAGAAATTGATGGATGATGTGCCCAGCTGGTTCCCATGTCGCCTCCTCCTCTGGTAATTTAACCCATTTATCAAGTCATTTCACCATTGGATCACCATTTGCAAGGTGATGCACCCTCCTCTCTAAGATCTTCTCAGGAGCAGTGACAATCACTCCCTTGTCAGTGGTCAAGGGCGGCTCTCGAACCACCATTGTACAGCTACCCACCTTACTCCTGAGCTGGGAAATGTGAAACAACGGGTGGAGTCAAGAATTTTCTGGTAATAACAGCTTATATGCAGTAGAGCCCACTTTCTCCAGAACTTCAAAAGGCCCTTTGCACTCAACTTCAAACATTTTTGAAGAGCCAAGGTCGTCTGCCTGTATGATTGAAGTTTCAAGTACACCATAAACCCCACGTGTAAGGTCCTCTCTATTCTATGCTTATCAGCAAAAAATTTCATCCTTTCCTGTGCCACCTCCAACCTATTCTTCAGGATGCTAAGAGTAAAATCTCTTTCCTAGAACCAATCGGACAGGGTAGCTGTGGTGATGCTACTGGACCCGAGGCCAAGCATGGGTGGAGCATAGCCATATAGAGCTTCGAAATGTGTTGTCTTGAGAGTTTTATGTACGAGGTATTATACCACCACTCTGCTAGTGGAATCCACCAAGCCCATCGCTTGGGAAGCACCGGTATCATGCACCTTAAGTACGTCTCCAAGCACTGATTCACCACTCCGTCTAGCCATCGGTTTGTGGGTGGTAGGCCGTTGACAACTTGAAGGAGGTGCCCAGAGCAGTAAATAATTCTCTCCAAAAGTGAATCGAAAACATTTTGTCTCTATCCGATACAATGTCATGTGGAAGGTCGTGTAACCTGTAGATTGTATCCATGGATGACTGAGCAACTTGGCTAGCAGTGAAAGGATGTGACAGCAAGATGAAATTCCCATATTTTGTCCATCGTCCACCACCACAAGAACAACATCGAAACCTCTTGATTTGGTAATCCGTCCACAAAGTCCATCCCAACGGAATGCAAAGGCACGGCCAGAATCGGCAATGGTTGCAATAGCCTGGGTTTGCAACTTTCTCATGCGTATGGCTTTGACATATATCGCATTCCTTAACAAAATTTTCCACAAAAGCTCTAATTCCCGACCAATAAAACAAGGATTTCAATCTTTGATAGGTCGACCTCATACCCGAATGGCCTCCCAATGACTCTGAATGGAATTCTGATACTATATGATGTTTGAGCACATTTACTTTGCCCACAACCAATCTGCCCTTGTATCTAAGCAACTCACCTTGCAACTGGAATTTTGATTGTGATCTACAGCTGCCTTTTCTTTGTGCTTGAGGTTGTCCACGTCATCTCTGTAGTTAGGAATGACCTCTTGAATCCACAAGGGTTGGACCACCGCCAAGGCATTGCAACACCTTGTCTCCACTTGATTTCGAATGGCCCTTCTTCGAGACAATGCATCTGCCACTACATTTGTCGTGGCCTTCCTATATTGTATGGGGTACGATAACCCGAGAAATTTCCTAATTTCCTTTTTCTACAAGTGTGTAGACACCCTCTGGTCCAACAAATGCCTTAAACTGTGATAATCGGTCAAGATAATGAAATGGTTAGGATCCAAATAATGCCTCCACTTTTTGATAAAAAACAAAATAGCCAACAGCTTCTACTCATATGTAGATAAGAGGAGGTGTTGACTGTGTAAGGCTCTACTAATAAACACAATTGGCTTGTCACATTGCATCAGAACAGCCTCGATGCCATCTTCACACGCATATGTCTCCACCTGGAACTGTAATGAGAAATCAGGAAGTGCCAAAATAGATGGAGTAGTCAATAGGGATCAAATTTGCTAAAAGGCCAAGTGATTGTCATTGCTCTAAGGAAACGAGTCCTTTCTCAACAATTCAGTCATAGGACGACAAATCACCTCATAGTTTCATATGAACCTTCTATAGTACCCTACCAACCCAAGGAAGCTCCTCAATTCCTTAACGTTCATAGGGGTTGGCGACTTAGCTAATGCTTCAGTTTTGACCTTATCTGTAGCTACCCCTTCTCCTCATATAATATGGCCCAAGTACTCAATTTAAGAAACAACAAAACTACATTTGGATTTCTTTGCAAAGAGTTGGTGTTTCCTCAAGGTATGCAACACCACTCGCAAATGCTCAGTGTGCTGACTAATGTCCTTGTTGTAGACTAGTATATCATAAAAAAAATCTAATACAAACTTCCTCAGCACGTCTGCAAACACCATGTTCATCATTGCTTGGAAGGTAGCAGGGGTGTTAGTTAAGCCAAATGGCATAAACTCAAAATGACCATTGTATATCCTGAATGCAGTCTTATGGATGTCACCCTCGGCTACCTCTCTCTTGTTGATAACCAGCTGAGAGGTCCAACTTAAATAACAAAGTTGCACCATGAAGCTCATCCAACAAGTCTTCAATGTGCGGAATAGGGAATTTATCCTTGATCGTGATATCATTGAGCCTTCTGTAATCTATACAAAATCGCCATGTCTCATCCTTCTTCTTTACCAACAAAGTTGTTAATGCAAAGGGACCTTGACTAGGCCTCATCAACCCTGTTGCTAACATTTCATTCACTTGTTTCTCAATTTCGTCCTTCTGACAATGTTGGTACCTATAAGGTCTTGAACACACTGGTCGAGCCTCCTACTGTAATGGTATGTTGGGTTCAAAACCCTTCTCTGGAGGAAGGTGAGTGGGTACCTCAAACACGTCATTGAATTGTTTCAATAACTCTTGAATCTCAATTGGAGTGTCATCCACTACAAAAGTCAACTGAAAAACAGGGGCTTTTTGAACCAAGTAACCATGGTCTCGTGCCTTAACCAAGCAACATAACTCCTTACTAGTGATATCCTTCACCTTTCCCCCTTCTGGTTTATCCCCAATTCCCTGGAGTTGTACCTTCTTACCCTCTTTCATAAAATCACTTTGTATCTTGTTGTAATCAAATTCCACCAGGCTGCACTTCTTCATCAAGTTGACCCCCAGTAACAGCTCAAAGTCACCTATATATTCTTAAGGCCCTAGTATCAAATGCATAATCACCCTCTTGTATTGACCACTTAAACCCTTTATACTCTTGCCTAGAAAACATTTGCAGATCAACAAAACTATGGGTGCTCCCACTATCAATTAAGACATTGACTAACCAATCTCCCACAAATCCTTTAACCAAAATGGAAATGTCAGACCCGTTACCTGACATGGCATGAACATAGCACTCTTGCAATTCTTCTTGATCCACTTCTTCTTGCACCAACCCCGATTCTGATCTGGATCTCCTTCTTATGTGGACAAGAAATTTATCGATGATAGCTCATACATATGGCCGACAAAATACTTGTCACCACATCTGTAACATAGGCCCCAAGTTATCTTCAATTCATTTACTGGTGTCTCCGTTCCCTTCTAGTTGCTACCGGTCTTTGAATCAGTGAACCCCGATCTTGGGCTCCCTTGCCAATTCATCCCTGATGACACATTCTTCCAAGAACACTTGCTTGCCTTCATAATTGCCTTAACAAGATCATTGTGGAGTCTAGCTAATTCCAATCCTTCGGTCAGATCACTGCATCTACCTAGCTTGACCAAGGACTTGATCTTCACTATGAGCCCACTCATGTAACTTGAGACAACGTAACTCTCAGGAAGATGGGGAGTGTATGACGCGCAATTCTTCAAATTGCTCATTGTAATCCTCTAGTTCTCCTTCCCGGGTCAATTTGTTGAAGTCCTCTACGATCTCGACTCCTTGCTTCTCCCTGAATAGACTACAGAGTGCCTCACTCATTTCTCTCCATCGGACTCCTTTCCGTTGCATCAAGTAGACTTGAATCCACACATCCGCCTGATCTTGCATATGCATAGAGGCAATCTCCACGTTTTGATTTTCTTGGATCCCAAATATTGTGAAGTACTTTTCACATTTCATCACCCAGCTTCTTGGCTTCTAGCCATCGAATGCAGGAAATTCAATCTTCGGAAATCGATTTCCTATCCACGTAGGGCCGTCTCCAGTATAGTTTTCAGTTCGCAACGGAGGAATTCTATACAGACCTTGATCATCCCCCACACCCGAGCCAAACAGGAGATGACCCATCTGGATCTTAAACGTCTCCCTAAATCTTGCAAAGCTCTGCTCTGTTTGAGCCTGAAACTGCTCTGCTAACATCACGATGCGCAGTTCCGTTCTAGCTTGCAAATGATCAATCTTTGTCTCCATCTTGGTCCGAATCTCAGCAGTGGCAAACTTCAATTCGTCGATCGACTTGTGCTGCTCCTCTTGCCGCTGAATTGGCTCATTCAATTAGCCAAGAGTGTTGGCAGTGAATTGTTGGAGTTGTTGAAGGTGGATCTCTATTTTCTTCGATGCTTTCAAGCGCGTCCCGTCCGCCATGGGAGAAGGTCGAAAATGCTCTGATACCATTTTGTTATATCTGTTGGTATTCGATTAGAGTATGTAAGGAATATAGAGAGAGATCATTGATATTTAGGAGAAAAACTGGTGTTTGATTATGAATGAGTCTCAGTGTATCTCTCCCCTGTACATTTATACTCTTTCATCTATACCCAAATTACCCTTGCCTAACAATATATTTGACGATATATTTGATTTTTTTTATTTACTTATGACGATTTGATGGATCTAGTATTGTTGGAGAAATGATAACATATTTGATACTTCAACTTCTCATTATACGAGCTAGGCTAACTTCATCATTTAGGTGGAGCCGAAAATGGAACGAGTTGAGTAAATGAAGTTTTACTCCTCCATTCTAAAATATAAGTCGTTTGACTTTCTGTCACGTTTTTTAAGGAGGTAAAACCTATATAAAACATTAGCTTTTTTTATTATTTTTATAAGTAATATTATACTTATTAATATTAAGTATAATATTTAAAATAAAATCATAAAAAGTTAATATTTTATATAGTTTTTAACTCATTAAAAAATGTGCTAGAAAGTCAAACGACTTATATTTTAAAACGGATGGAGTATTTAGTTTCAATAGAGATGGCGAAAGATGTTTTTTTTTTCGAGTTTCGATTATTTGGAGTTAGAGTATTTCAAGTCTTAAAATTTATGGGATTCAATTGATTTATTTTGAGGTTCATAGTTTTTTTTAATATTACTTTAGTATTTAAAATGTGTCATAGTGCATCTATATATAGTATTGTGGGTTCATTTATTGTGATTTTGGTATAATAGAATTTATATTTTGATTATTTCGAGTTCTGGTCTTCTTCAGGCACGGAAATATGATTACAATTTTGGGCAGGCTAGATTTGTATATAATTATATTTTTTTCTCCTTATTTATCACTATATCTATTGATTTAATATAAAAAATAATTTTTTTATTTATATTTAAATAGATCAAGAAACCCCATATCAATATTGTGTATGCTCTAAATTCTCTCTAAGAGAAGTAGAGAGAGAAATCCAAGGGCGGCCCAGCCTGCCCCTGGCCACACTCTTCCGTCGGAAAACCCCCGTTTGGGGCCCCAAATCCCGCTGAGTGGGTTCTAACAACCATCACTACCACCCTTCTCCCACCCTTGAGAGTTCTCTTTGGAGCCATCACGCTCACCAACCTCCTCCCTTATAGGTTCCCGCCCCGCTTGTGCTATGTTCCTGGAGGGTGGGACCTCCGGTTTTCTCCTTGGGCCGCCGGTGTAAATCCCCTCTCCATCCCATCTCCTTCTTCCCCTTGTGGGGTTGATGATTTCAACCATAATGGAAAATCCCCAAAATCCCAATTTGATTTGAAAATTGTATTGATCGATCATATGGCCTAATGTTTTAATCTTCGGTTGCATACTCTTCCTCCCTTCCTCCTTGGATCGTAGGCAAAGAAAAACCCATGGGTCTTCCCTCCTCCCTTTGGCTTCCGATCTACTCACTCCGTTGAGTCGGATCTGTTTGCCAAAGTGGAATCGCCCCATCTAGGCACGCTACGTGGGTTCAATTTCGGCCGATTGCCGTCGTTCTTCCCCGACTGCTTGCGATGGCGCCGCCCTGTGTGGCTCATCTTCTACCCGAATCCCGGTCTGGACCCTTCTCGCTATCCTTCTCTTAACCAGTGGTCCCGGATCCAGCGACTGTTAATCTCCCTCGACCCTTGACCATGGTGCCACATCCCCCATTTGCTAATTGGTTCCGCTGTCGTTTCTCTCGGTTGGTCTTTCCGGTTTGGTCTCGGCGGCTCAACACATCTGTCGGCCTCCCTGGTTACCCTTCGTTGCTCTTCATCTCGGTGAAGTGCCAATGGCCCGATTATTGGGTTCCCTAGAGTTTGTCCTCACTACCCACATGATGATTGGGTCATGCTATATCGTTGACTTACAGTTTTGCTTTTGTGGGGGGCTAGGCTTCGTCCGTCGTCTTTGTCCACTTCCTTTTTTTGGTTTTGATCTGCTTGGTTTCATTGTTTGTAGTGTGCGTTTTCCCGAGTATGCACGGTTATGTAGTGTTGTATGCTTTATCTTTAGACGGTTATTCGTCTTCCGGCCTGGCGGGTCCTCGAGTTTCAAATATGTCTGAACTCAAATTCTTACCTAATCAAAAAAAGAAAAGAAAGAAAGAGAAAAGGGGGAGGGACCAGAAAGAATGAAAACAAGGGAAGAGGAACTGGGGCTATTCAGATTTGGTTTGAACGGAATTTTAGGATCGAAATAACCGGACCCTAAACGAACCGATGTATTTTAGTTTAGGTTTTTTGTTTACAGAATTTTCTTTTTTCGATTTGGACTCGGTTCGGTTAAACCGGGGGAAAACCGATTTTTTTAATGTTTTAATTTACCCTTAGGTTGATTGATTTTAGCTTGATTGTAGTTACATGACTTACATCTCCGAATTCTCCTTTCACATCACCCTCTCGCACTATCACCTCACATCCCTCACTTCACCATTTCGCCTTCAGAAATTCAGAGTTCAGAGTCCAGATCCGTGCTCCCAGCCCCCCGTTTGGCGTCTCTCAATCTCGCCTCACAACCCTCAGTCCCTAATAGCCCAGCTCTATGCTCCGAGTCTAGCCGCTGGAATCGTGGCCGATAACCAGCCCACCGACTCCGGTACATTCGTCCTCTCTCTCTCTCTCGTCTCATCTATCATTCTTACTCAACTTCCCGTTCTCGATTTCTCATGACCACCGACTTCTACTTCTCTGCTTTAGGCCGCAACCTTCAGTTTTCACGTTCATCATCATCATGACTCAGGAGTTCAGAACATTAGGTAATGGCCAAGTCCGATTTCCCAATTATGAAATCACTATATTTATGGTTTGTTTTTTCTTATTGAAAATGAAAATTCGAAATTGTGTAATGTAGATAGTAGACGAATTGTTGAAGTCTTAGATTGAAACCGAAATATTGTTAGGTTTGGGTAGATTAGTAGATGAATTCTTAAATTGAGGGAGTATTGGTTGATTCAATTATTTGGAAATAATCATGATTTGGAAATCAGATTGTTGAAGTCTTCATTGAATTCAGATAAGTTGATGAATTCTTTTTTCTGTACAAGTTTGTTCTAGTAAAATCAGCTACACGATTGCACATACATGTGCTAAAGTAAAGCTAAATAGTGATGCTTACTATTGTGCAACTGTTGAAAGTTTTTTTTGTAGTTTTTGTACAGGTTTGAGGTTTGTAGCACTGTTGGCTACTGCACTGTTGGGTCGGGTTTTTTTCCATTGTGTTAGTTACTTTGGATGAAAATGACATTCCAAAACCTCAAAATCAAAGTGCTCAAATTATTTCGGTTCACTTAGGTTCTAACCGAACCGAACCTAAACCAAACCGTCTGAAAACCGAACCACACCTATTAGTTTAGGTTCGATTTTCAGTTTCTATTTTTGAGAACTTCGATTTTCGGTTCGGTTTGGTTTGGCCCGATTCAGATCGGTTTTGAACTGATGAACAACCATAGGGAAAACTAGAAAGAAAGACCAAAAGGGGAAAAAACAATGGAAGGCAAGATTCGATCCCAGTTACCAACCAAGCAACTTGTTCATTGATACACCTATATTACACCTATATTAATTTTAAATTGCGGTGGGATGTAGCATACACCAACCCACCCCTAGTTCCATCCCTGATCTTCTTTGATTAATGTATATTTCGGGAGAGGTGTGGTACAATTTCTGGATATTTCGGGTCGAACACACTTGTATAAAATTCATCTTTTTTCCCGCTACATAATAGGCCCGATCCAAAATATCTGGATTCTAATATGTTTTAAAATTATAATTATTTACTCCCTCTGTTAATTAAAACTTGTCATCAATCAAACTCTCCAAGAACATACAAAGTAACTTCTTAGGGTTTCTTGGGCCTCACATTATCAATATCAATTACATATACTTAGTTCTCATGCACATATCTGGATGAAGATTGTTTGGAGTAATAATAACTAGCAAGCATGAATAGTTTTCTCCTATTTTGTCTTGGTAATGTGGGGGTTCCAAGGTTGTCGACTAATCCCCTACGAGTCCGAGCCTTGGCCTGCAAAGGGCGCGAACCGTTAAGCCAGTCGGCAAGCCACCAGGTAGGCTCATCCAAGCCAATGAAGGCTTGAGCAGCCACTAATTACACATAGACCAAAACAGAGATTTCATGGCTGAGAAGCAAAATTAATATATATTGCATTCAACCTCTTCCATGCATCTTCATTTGAAGGATGAGACATCATCCTCTCTTTTGGAAAATGATACACATGCCAACTCATATCACAACCTCATATGCATATAATATTTATAGTCAAGGGGTTAGATTCTTTATTGTGATTATCCTTCTAGTACGACATACAACAATTAGAGCACATGTCTATTCTCTGAATCGGTAAATCTAAATTATGAACCACCTTCTTTGTTTGGTAGTAATTGGTCAAAATCATATGCCTTGGGGGTAAAACCTCATCATGGAGCTAAAGAAAACCATCAAAGAATATTAGAGAGGCATTTTATATTCACACTTCAACCTCACAAGGTTAACCACAAAAGACAATTGTGTATGTGATGCACATCGTACCCACAGTTGTGGATTAGTCTCTTTTAACATATCCGAAAAATGTTGGGACTGATGACACCGCATCCAAAAATAGGGACATGTCACTAGTAAAACTCTAGCAAACCAAATACATGAGAAGAAAGCTCTAAAATAACGGTCAGGATCCCGTGGAGTTGAACTCCGTGGAGTTGGAAGGATTACCCAATAGGAATGCATCGACCCTAAAAAATAAATTAAAAAATGGCTAAATGCATTTAAATCTAAACCATTTATTTAGAATTAAGTGGTTAGGATTTAACCAACATCACATGGAGTTATTTTAGCAACTCCATGGGATCCAAAGTGCTAAAATATTACAGTTGTCCATGGATGTTCATACCGACATTTATGACACATTCCCTCATCAACGTATTAATGGAAATAAGACATTTGGCACCCCCATGCTCTTCACACTAGTACAAATACACTCTTTTACGGCGTTTGAAAAACACCATAAAAGCCTTAACATGGCGTTTTTAAGCGCCATGCTCAAACGCCGTTGAAGCTGATGCCGTGCTTTTGGCCTTATTTTTATGGCGTTTGAAAAACGCCATAGAAAATGCAATTCATGACGTTTTTTAAACGCCATGGAATGTATTCTATTTTTTAAAAAAAAAATATGCACAATCCATGACGTTTAAAAAACGCCATGGAAGTTTATTAATTTAAAAAAAAATTATATAATGAAACAATATAATATTCTGCTAGAGGATTATAACTGGAGCCTCCAATCTAAACATGCATACATGTACAAGATCTAAAGCCTTCACCCAATCACAAAATTTGATATGAATAATGAATGTTAAAAGAGCTAGAAAGGGAGTTATACAACAACAATATTCAAACGCATCGACACACATGAACCTTTTGTCTATTACAATAGTGTTAGCCAAGATGTGCAGCTGGCTACCAAAAGAATGGCATACACTTGCCTATTCCAGCAGCATCGTTCAAGGTTGTGACTTCTAAATTGCTTGGAACATCTGGATCTGCTCCATGCTCAACAAGGTATAAGCAGTAGCCGAGCTGCATGGACAAGAGGTGTCTCGCCTGCAATAGGGTAACATAACAAACAATGAAAAGCGGCATAAGCTGAACACTGATTATTAGCTTTTGATACATATTAATGAAAAAAGTGCATTTATAAACTGTCAGATTACCAACATAGATCAGACACATTCAAATTATTAAAGTGTAAAGCCATTAACCCTATCAAGTCTCAAATAATGCAATTTAGAATGCTCCCTAATATCATGGTAGCTCCTCTTCATTTATGGACTTGCCAAGATTACCTATAATAAACAAAGTATTGCAAGAGGCGTTGTCTTTTGTATTATGTCTAGACCTACAAAACAAGAAAGAAATAAATCAGTTTAAGCAACATAGTCAGAATGAAAGAATTACTTAAAAACAGTTTATTGAGTGGTTTTGGAGTACCATGCCATAAGCCACTTTCGAGTGAAAAAGGAACACAAGGTGCAATGTAACTTACAATTAACAATAACATGTAACTTACATGTTATTGTGCATATGTAAAGAGACAAGTGTGCATTTTTCGTACCTATTGACGAAACCTAGGAGACATTCAACCACTAATGTAAAGAGATAAGTATGCATTTTGCCTGACATTCCATTGTTATAGGTTGAGATGCTCTGCATTCGTAGACACCAAATAATATCATACTTAGAGGCTTAGGTGGCTATAAGTGCAGGTTTGTAGACAAATAAACAATCACTTTGACCAAAATCATTATTCCATTTTATTAGATACAAATTGCTTGATCATCTCCATATCAAATGATGTCAAATATTCAAAGAGCTCAATATGTCCAAGTAATTAGAGATCCAATGAGCTTAGAAAAGCTGCCATATTGCTACTATAACTAAAAAAATGGAATGACTCACCCAATTACATAATGAGAAGAGTCTGTCTTGTTCAACTCTTGAAGGGGAGCCCTCATATCAAATCACACAAAGGTCAAGCTTTCCCTTTGAGAAGTTAATTTTTTTCCTCCACTATTATAACTAAACAAATTCAAGATTTGGCTTGTCTTCCGTACCTACATTAAGGATAATAAGGAAATTATTGAAACACAAGAACAAACTGTAAGTACACACTGGGAAATGAGAATGAAATACTTTTCATCTCAACGATCACACAACATGCATTAACCAATATAAAGTAAAGGAGGAATGTTTCACGTCTTACGTAAGTGACTGACCCTGTAATTACAAAGAGATGAAACAAAAACGTCTTGTGGAAGAAAAGAGGGGAGCTTTTCAAGCCTTCAAAGTAAGAATCGTTACCTCTGGCAAATAGGGTGCCAATCAATCTTCTACTCGTAATTGCTCAAGCAATGGAAGTACCATATCCAGTTTCAAGAGATCACCTAATCATAGGCCGAAATAAGAAGATCATCGCAGAATTATCAGATATTTAAGTAAGTACAACATGAAACTTTCAAAAGCTCAGGGAATGTGAATATACAATCTACACCCTAATTTAAAAATATTCTCTGTAAATCTGCCAATGTGTACTGGGAGCCATTTGAAACTTATAAAATTCATTCATCGGGGACAATTAAAAGAGTGTAATAGACCAAAAACAAACAGATGGGCAAAACTAAATCCATGAACTACCAAAAACATAATTATTACCAGCATCAGGATCTTCAATATCATCTGCAAAACATATGATGTAAAAAAAAAGACATGTCGAAAGCTCAGACCTTAAGAGAAATTGAAGGAAAATAACAAAGCGAGTAACTTATTCAATTCAAGGATCTACAATTGTCAAGACATACAAAATTCTCAGTATAGCTAATGCCTAATTAACTTGGCAGCTTCTCGACAACCGTCCAATCTATTAATTTACTGATTTGTTCCTCTACCTAGCTTGCTCAAATCCTTTAAATATAGTTAGTTAAGTCATTACTAATTGGTTTATTACTCAGTTTTCATCTCCTAATGTCAACTCCAATTACCCAATTTGGTTTATATGATAGTTAGCCAGTGGATTTCAACCAATGTATGAAGAGAACAACGATTTCAGTATATTACCCAATTAACAAATTTGTATAGCAAAGTCTATATCTATTAGTTCACAGTTAAGCAACCAAATTCAATCAATGGGGTCAAACCTAATAATAAGGAATAAATCTCCAATTGAAGCTCATAGCAAGAGTCACGAAAGAAATCGATAATCTCAATTAAGAAAAACCATAATCACCACAATCGTTCAACTAAGTCGAATGAAATGAACAAATTTTTTATGAAAGAAGGATCCCAGAATTTATACCAAAGATCCCGACGAAACGAAAAGGTCAAGGCTCGAAGGGATGATTTGGGGCTGATAGCAGTCCGGGCTTCGTGTCTAAAGCAATGGAGTTGTTGGATTAGGGCTCGCACCGTTCAGCGTTGGACCAACTCAGCCTGGCTGGGCTCGGCGTCGGCATCGCCTTGAGTGGCTCCCGGATCTTCTTCCCCTTCGGATCCGGTTAGCGGTGACATGAGCGTCGAGGAAGGAGGCGCCATCGGGCACTTCGTTGAGGAAGGTGGTTGTCGAAGGCGCTCGAGCGAGCATGGAAGCTCACAGTGGTGACCGTCCTTAGCATCTTGAGTTTGGGCGAAGAGGTCTGGGCGGCACCAACACGTCTTGATAGAAAAGGGGTCGGATTTAGGGTTTTACTCCCTTTATTTTGTTTGCCGCTCAATTTATTGCCCAAATTTTCAGAATAAAAAAATTACCCCCAATTTCATGACGTTTTATAAACGCCATAAATTTTACGGCGTTTTTAAAATGTCATAAAATACTTTGTATATTTTGCAATTAAAAAACATGGCATTTTGTAAACGCCATAAATAAATCATATCCTAAAATATTATAGCGTTTTTATATTTAAACGTCATAAAAAATATTTTTAATGGCATTTTATGAAAAACGTCATCTTTTAACTGTCATTAATGACTATATATGTAGTAGCGTCATGTGGAAGTAGGTGATTGTACAACTACTACATATAAAAGGAAGAAGACACAACAATAGAATGGAATTTCGGAAAGTTTAACAAAAATAGAGAAATTTTGATAAATAAGAGCATGATTTGGTCTAGAAGTTAGGTCAAGCCCTTACACTCTCTCTATGGATAACACTCAGCACATTGTGTATGTGTTTTGCCTGGCCGGAAGTAGGGTTAAAACGAAAGGGAAGAAGGTTGTACATTTTATCTCGATTCGAGACAACGAACTCCAATACAACCATGATCGGACCTCTTCATATCATTCGGTCTCAAAATGGGTCCCGAAGGTAACACGTGGGGAGTTTAAAGAAGATAAAATCTTATTACATGATCCCGGGAACCATCCTTCCTATGGGAACCTCTTCACCCTAAGAGGTTCCTAGGGGGTGCGGTCACGTCAACCCTTCAAATTAATCAGGCAAAAAATGTAGCCATCTAATCCCTTTTTGTTATTTATCCTATATCCATACCCAACTAGCTGATCCGCACCCTCATAAAAAAATTTCGTTGATTTTTTAATGGTAACAGGATTCAGAAGAATTGGACCCATATGACATATCCAACAATTTTAGAAGAGGAACAGATGACGAACAAGATTCAGTCTCTTACCCCCCTCCACATGCGGACCCTCAATTATTCATGCCTCATGAATCTGCATGGCCCAACCAGATATGGTATGCCTTCTTAACCTTTAGGACACGCCTACATAGACCATAATGGATATGGAAACCCACGACCACAATTGTACTAGTTCTTTCGTATACCGAGGCAGTACCCTCGATGTCTAATCCCCAGATTGAAATCAATCAACCCAACAAGCACGTGAGAGGAAAATACTCATCTAATGTGTTAATTTGCACGCGATACGATATGGCTCACATGAGGATAGACTGTAAGAAGGGCACCATCGCGCTCGCCTTGACAGTTGTGAAGTAAGTAGAACGACTGTACCGAAACACTATAGAGATGTGTTGATACGTTTGGAATCCCCGATCCTTCGCCTGTGGGCTCAAGATCAAGAACCCCAAACTTATTGATGGCACGATCTTGCAATATTCTTGATATCCTTGATGTTTACAAGTAGTTACAATAAAAGGGTTCGAACTATTGTGAAGAAACGAAAACAAACAAACAAAAACTAAGTAAAAGACAACAAAGGAAACAGCAGCAGCGACGGCACAGTGATGGCGACGGATGCTGCGGGCGCAGCAAGCCTGCGGCGGCCGCTGCCAGCGACGGCTCCTGGGTTCTGCAGCGACGGATTCTGGGTTCCAGCGACAGTTTTTTTCAGCTTTTCTCTTCTTTCTTGTGTTTGGTTTTGTATTTGGGATTATGGTTTAGATCTTGGTTTGGTATCGGATGAACAAGAACATAAATTGATTGCGAAGGCTTTTGGATTGGGGAATCGAGGGAACCTTTTAATCCTTAAAAGGGTTTCTCAATTATAATTCCAATCTGAATAATTCAAAGCTTACAATGTTGTTTAAATAGAAAAACATCCCAATTCTATCTTTGCAAAAGATAGATCTTTGGTTAGATAAAGATAAATAAAATATCTAAAGATAGCTAATTATTTCCTAAGATAAATCAAACATAATAAAGATAGATAAATAACAACTTGGTGGAAAAAGAATTACCTAGATGAGATATTTTCCTTCCACCTTATTATTTCCTAATTGCATAAAATAAATATATTTAATTAGTTAAATTCGAAATTAACTAAATAAATATGTGGAAATTCGTCCAAACAGTGACAGCTTCAAAGATGATGAATTTCGGCCATTCTCGACGTCGATTTTAGAAAAACCTTCAACAGAAAAGTTGTAGATCTTTTCGTCCTCGTTCCAACAAGGTATGGTACGACCTCATCCGATAAATATGGACTCCGAACGACCCATTTTACTGAGACGTCGAAAAGCTGTCAAACGATACTGCACGAACGAAAAACGTGGACCTTGGTTACCTTTGGACCCTCGTCCATGGTGGAGCCTTCTTCTTCTGTTTGAGGATGACATCATGTGTCCTTGATGAAGTACGATGAAACAACTAACACTGTTGACCATCTATTCCACTTCGTGACGTCGATGGAAATTAACGGGTACAACGATGCCATAATGTGTCGTACTTTCCGTTTCACCCTCACAAAGATCGCCTTGACATGGTTCACCAACCTTCCTTCAAACTCCATCGCAAACTTTCCGCAGCTTTTGCATTTTTTTAAGTCTCACTTTGGGAGCGCTTACTTGGAAGAAAACTATATGAGATTTGAACCATGTAAAGTAAGGCCGCGATAAAACCCTTGGAGCATTCTTCACACAATTCACTAGTCTTGTAGTACAAAGCATATTTCAACCAACAATTTGTGACGATCATTCTCATGGGAAATCTAGCAGAGAGTGACTTTAAAACCTACTTGTTTAACAAGAGGCCCTAGTCATATGACAAATTAAGAGATTACGTGTCCTGGTAGATATATGTTGAGTAAGTTGTCGGGTCCAGTATTAGAGTCAATGAGGAGAAAAACCTAATAAGAAAGTTCAAAAACTACATAGAACAAAACCCTAATGGTCACCAAGGGCCGAAACAAACTCAACTATCATGGAAGAATGACGTGCAAGTAAATCAACAAGAAAGTAGAGGGAAGAATGTAACCCAGAGCAAAACTCATGAACACCATAACCCCTAGCAAAAGAACCGATCGCGTGGCCATCGAGGAAAAGGAAGAGGAAAAGGTGGCAACCATTTGAGGGGAGGACATAATAAAGACAAAAAACGTCAGAATCAGGCATGTGTTAACCAAGTCTCGTCCCGTCAACATTTATGATATCCTCTGACTATATGTTTGTGTCGGCTCACTTGCTGCCTATATCACTCTTATATACCATCTATTGGTGTTTAGAAAAATTGGTGCTAGAGGTCTCCTCTTCACCACCTACCCCTGAATTTCGGGCCCTAAACAATATGTGGTTCTTGGAGCTTTTATAGCTCCTATATCCAGTTTTGATAAAGAAGTGTTTTTCTTAAATAAAATTACTACAATTTTGAGCCATGTTCCGGTTGTGATAATATTGTGCTCTAATTGTTTCTGTCTCTCATCCAGAAAACATCCCTTCCAGGATTATATCCATATCCCTTATGATGCATTTCAGGGGTTTAGGAGGTTTAGATTAATGATTAAACTTTGTTCCAGTGCTGGGTGGGATGGACAAAGAATTGAAGATGATGTTGGACTAAAGACCATTGGATATGTTAAAATGTTTGTTAAATTTTCATTTGGAATTTTATTGAAGTATATGCAAACTAGTCTTGCTGATTCACCTTATATGCCTTTTGTTGCTCCTCAAATTTCTTGTCTTTGGTTGCTTGGGTTTGAGTGGCTTGGGATATATGGTTCTTGTCCATCCTCTCCCGGGCGTTGCATTGTTGTTTCTAGTGAATGGTTACCTTCATCCCTTCTAAAGGGATTGTGCATAACGCTTTATCCAATTGACCTCTTTAACTATTACTTATTGGCTGGTAGAAAATTCTTGTTTCAATGGAACTCATATTGTTCAAATTGTGTATTTACTGTTGTTAGACATGCCGATTTTGCATGTCTTTACAACCACTCTATGATGACAATTGCTTGTGATTTTTTGAGGACTCATGTTTATTTTATTCAAATCAAAATAGAAACTGAATTCAAGTCTAATTTGTTTATGAATTCTTTCCTATTATATTATTCCATACTATTTTTGGTGATGGTCTGATCTATGTTTGCTCTCCTCTTTGGTCAACTTTCTAGTCTGCTAAGCGGGGTTCTTCAATCGGAGATTGATCTAAATTGGTCTTTGTGGCTTGGGTTTCCTGGACAGACCACAAGCATATCGTGTATTGGGTTGAGAAGCTACCATCCCTCCAATCCTTGGATTCTGGCCTTGGACACTTAGCTGTTTATTGCTCTTCTAAATGGCTCCTCGAGCTTGTTCTTCAAAAATGTATTTTAACTGTTGCTCCAAGGCATTAGTTAACTGTTATTCTTTGCTCTTTGGTCTTTTCATTCCATTGTTATCAAAGGTGTGAAATTGGTACGCAATGACTTGGAATTTGGGTTCCTTATATTTATGTGGTTTGGTTTGTGTTGATGTGTAATGTGCGGTTTATATATTTCTTATACTCCTCTTGTTGTGCATATAAGAATCGGAAACATGGCCTTCTCTTTTTCAATATACGTTATGCTCAGACGACACTCAATCAAGTGTTGTTCTTTGTATTTGTGCCTTGTGCACACAACTCCCCCACATTGTTTACTAGTTGCATTCACCACATCTGATTGATCTGGATCTAGCTCAGACACACTCGCCTACAATCCAACAACAAACAACGCGTTGATATGAGGAATTTTAACGGGTCTTCTATTATCTTAATAAGTTGGTCATGAAAATAAGTTATTGGAATTGTATGGGCATTGGAAACAAAAAAATTCTGGACTGAAATTAATGTGTTGAGTAGAAATGATCATATACAATTGTTGGCCCTAGCAGAAGCAATGTCGGAAGCCTTGCCGGCTGAAAATCTATGGAAATATGTTGGATTTGATTTGGCTGTCTCGTCACCTAGCATTGACTGGTCGGGTGGTCTTGATGTATTGTGGAAATCCTACCACCTATCAAATGAAACCCTTTCAATTATGTTCCAACTTCCGAGAATCATAGGTTTACAATGTGAAAATTTGAGTGATAATCTCACGATCCTCCTTCTGTTTATTTACGCCCCGCCTGACCCTCGGGATAAGGACCAGTTCTAGGTTGAGTTAACAAGAATCGTAACTGATTTGTCTATCCCATGCATTGTTATGGGAGATCTGAATGAAATCCTTTGTGGAGAAGGTAAACTTGGCGGTACTACCACTTTGCCGGCTAGATTCACACATCTCCTTGATTTTAAGAACACTTGCTCACTTTTGTATCTGCCAACCTTCGACAATCCTTTTACATGGAGGAAATCTCCTGAGGCCCTGGATAAGATCTTCGAAAAACTGGACCGGGTGCTTGTTCATCAGCAAATTCTTGATCGACTGCCAAATCTCACCAACAAAAATGGTGCGTTCTCTTCCTCGGACCACTGCCCCATACAAATAATCATTGACTGTAGCACTGCCTTCAAAGCACGCCCATTTAAATTCGAAAACATATGGCTTCAATGCAAGGACTTTCGCAATATAGTTAAACAATCTCGGCAAGCTTCTTGTCTAGGATCTGCTACGTTTCAATTCGTCTTTAAACAAAAAATTCTAAAACAGAAGGCTTAAGAATGGAACAAACGTTCCTTTGGCAACATCTTCCGTCGGTTGTTTAGGGTAGAGAATGAATTGGTGAAAATTCAATCAATAATTTCTAACGGGCACTTCCAAAGCCAAAACAATAAATAAAGTCGCCTATTAAGAAAACGAGAAAAGCTACTTCTTTTTTAAAAACCATTTTGGAATCAAAGAGCCAAAACAAAACATCTTAAACTTTCTGATTCCAATACATCATATTTTCACCGTGTCGCTTCTTGACGACGACATAGGAAACAAATACGAAACATTACTGCCACATAAGGGACACTCATAGTTGGAGAAGAGAATATGAGAGAAGAAGTTAAGAAGGAATTTCAAATTAGATTCAAGAAGGAAGCTATTGATGACACTCTTCTTAATTACATGACCAACATTATTCAACCCTTCATCTCTGCAACGGAAAACGAATTCCTCATACACATCCCAACTAATGGAGAAATTAAGTCCATTGTATTCAGCTTAGGAAAAAAAAATCCCCATGCCCCAATGGAATGACTGCAAAATTCTATAGGCAGTATTGGGATATTTTAGGTATTTCGATTATTAAAGCCATTAAGGGTTTCTTCGACTCCGGGAAAATCCTTAAACAAATCAATAATATCTTTGTTTCGCTACTACCAAAGCAAGATAACCCTTCGAATACTAACCACTCCCGCCCTATAAACTTGTGTTCCACCTTATACAAAATCATTTCAAAAATCTTAACAGAAAGACTAACAACCGTAATTGGTCGACTAATTCACCCTTTACAGTGGGAGTTTGTGTCAGATAGGTCAATGCAAGATAACGTGCTGATAGCCCACGAAATATTCCATTCCTTTAATTCGCGTCTGGATCGGGAAGGTTGGTTGGCAATCAAACTGGATATGGAGAAAGCTTATGACAGGGTAGGTTAGAACTTCACAAAAAAGATTATGGATAAGTTTGGGTTCCACCCTAAATTCGTCTCTTGGGTTATGGAATGCGTAATACCAATATCTTACTCCCTACTTGTTAATAATGGCCCTAAAGATATGTTCCTTCCTTCTAAGGGACTTGGCTAGGGGGATCCACTCTCCCCATTCTTGTTTATTCTAGGTGCAGAGATATTGGTGCGTCACCTGTCCGCTGATGCAAACAGGGATAGAAGCCTAATAGGCTTCACTTTTGGAAGAAGTGGTCCGAGAATTCTATTTCTATCTTTCGCCGATGATATCATCATATTTTCTAAAGGTAGTTTAGATGCTTGTAGAAGAGTTGAAGCAATTATTGACTCCTAATGTAAAGTCTCGGGCCAAAAAGTAAACTATCATAAATCCTGCTTCCAAGCTACTAAAGGAATCACCCAATCTCGAGTTCTCGAGCTCAGAAGCTGCCTTAACATTCCCAACGCTATCTTTCTCATGGAAAAATATCTCGGTTGTCCAATTATTAATGGAAGAGTAACCAAATAAACTTTCAAAGATATTATTTGCAAACCTCGGGAGCAACTAAGTAAATGGCGTGCTAATTCTTTATCACGACAAGGCCGAGCTACTCTTATAAACACAAATCTATCATCCAAACCTCTGTATATAATGCATAGCTTCTTACTACCATCTTCAATTCATAAAGAACTTGATCAGATCAATAGAACTTTTTTTTGGAATACAGATCTCCAGCATCGCCCGATGATTAGCTAGGATAGGGTATGTAGAGCTAAAAAGTGTGGGGGATTAGGATTTAGAAAATAAAATGAAATGAACGAAGCCCTACAAATGAAGCTTTTATGGAAAACACTGGATAACCTGATAATGTTTGGGTACAAATCATTAACTATAAATATCTTCGATCACATAACATACTCGAATATAAGAACGGGTCTTATTTGGTCGGTCGGCACCGGGATCGCTATCAAATTGACAACTCTAATCGACAAGTTTAAAACGGGTCTTATTTGGTCGGTCGGCACCGGGACCGCTATCAAATTTTGGACTGATCATTGGATTACAACCTCTTCTATTCAGTCAAGGGATGACTGTCCAAATATTGAGAACATAAACGACAAAGTAAGTGAATATATTCTAGGGAGAAAATGATGGGAGGAGAAGCTCTCTGTTGTTCTCCCACCCAATACTGTGAAGGAAATCCTTGAGATTCTGCTTCCAATATCAAACTTTGTGGACATATTATACTGGTGGTCGGATCGTGCCGGGTGGTTCGCCACGTCAAGTGCATACAAATTGGTAACAGTCGAATCTTCCATTCCATTAGATATCAACACTTGGATATGGCGTCTCGATATCCCACCTAAGGTTCAAATTTTCTTATGGAAAATCTGTCTGAACGGCTTCCCTAGAGAAACTCGTCTCTCCCAACGGGGGGTTCATGTCCCCAATACATGCAGTTTCTGTAATTGCTTTATGGAAGATGACGTTCACCTGCTGTTAGAATGTCAATATTCGAGATCTCTCCTCCAATTCACGGGTCACATTAACTCTACAATATCCAGCCTTGTCTCATGATCCAGAGACATAAGCCCCATCATGTCATTTGTAGGTAATAACCTATCTAATGTTGCACTAGGTAAACTTGCTTTTTCTTGGTGGATAACTTGGTATATTCAAAACCAGTATGTTTTCATACAGGTTCCAATCCCTCCTAGGGACACCGCTTTGAAACTTATCAAAACTCACGAGTTAAATTGGAACAACACGCACCAACATGACAACATCTTAGATGAGAACACCACCCCTCAATCACACACAGCCTCAACCGTCCTTTAAAGAAGGGCAAGGCACGCCAGGTTTTGTAGCGTAAACCACCGACTAGTACATTCAAACTCAACTTTGACGGATCAACAATCTCTAATAACCGCACTACCGCAGGTGTTGTTATCAGGGATTGGAATGGAATCCCGATACACATAGGATATAAGCGGTTAGGTATGAAAAGCGTGTGGCAAGCGAAAGCCTCAGCTCTCAAACATTGAGTAAAACTTGTCCTCCGGCTACATATTGACAAAATTCAAATTGAAGGAGATTCCAGCGTAATAATTAACCATCTGAACAAAAAAGCCCAGCTGTCCATTGGAGATCGAACTCATTCGTCTGACGTACAACTCCTACTATCAACTCTGAAAGAAGCGTCCTTCTTTCATGTACGCCGTCTAGGCAATAGAGTGGCTGATAAGGTCGCACACCTTTGCCACTCTACCTGGGATGCCGATATTTATAATATTAATTCCGGTCTCACAGACCACATTCATAAAGATGCCTTCAGGTAGAGCCTACTCACCCGAACTTTTTCCTTAAAAAAAAATCAGAATTCACTAATGCTGTCACATGAGTTTAATGGTATTTCTTATATATTTTAATTGTGTTTCTCTTGCCAATCAGTTTAAGATATATTTACCAATATTCAAGTGTGATTGATGAATTAGTTAGTGACTTGCTTGTGTCAGATCCAATGTATTCATGGACAGATCATATGACCACTTGATTAATATATTAATTTAAGATGTACATATGTACAGTGATGAGTAGCAGCGTTTATAAATGGGAGTTAATTCCATTTGCAAGGATCATCGATATAGAGAGTTCTTCCAAATTAACCCAAATAGAGAGTTCTTCCAAACCCAAAGAAACTATAGAGTACACTCTTGTCACTCTAAAAACCTCTGCAGGTCCATCCATCTAAATCGAATGGCAAAGAGGGTTCAATCTGTAGGGTTGTGGCTGATGGGGATGGCTTTAGGAGTGGCTTATGCAACTGATCCTAACCAACTTCAAGATTTTTGTGTTGCTGTCAACACTCCCTTTGATGGATGTATGTCTTTCTTAATTACTTAGTGCTAGCTACTTCAATTTAATGTCTGACAAAACAACACATATATTATAATTGGACGCTCAATTTGTCATTTCTTAAACATGTTAATTAATGATTTTTATCATGCCATGCAATATAGAATTTTACTTTTGTAGGTCTCGTCGATCTCGTAGATGGATAATATATTAATATAATATTATAATATTTCAGATATATTTCAATAAATAAAAATATATATAAATATATATAATTTTTTCCATAAAAAATAATATCAATAAAATAGCACATATTGAATACCATGAAATATCTATCTTTAATATTTTGGTAAGTATAGCTATGAAATACTATGTAGTTTTTATTTATATTTTTATCAGTCAATTAACAAAAATATATATAGTTAGATGGTGACTTATGATACCTTTCTATAAACTATAACAACATATTAATTTAATAATTTTTAAAAAAATCAACCATAACATGCCACATAGAACGATATACATCAATTATAGTATATCCACATAGATCGATAAATAGTATATCCACATAGATCGATATCACAGTTAATAAAATGTATACATGTATATTCAGTTTTATCCATTATGGTCACTCCCGATCATAACAAATAGGGTAATTGCACATGCAGTGTTTGTAAACGGGCTATTCTGCAAGAATCCAATGGCTGCGAACCCCGGCGACTTTCTGTTCCGGGGGCTCAACATCCCCGGAAACACCAACAACAAGCAAGGCGTCAACGTGACGCTAGTGAGCGCAGCAAACCTACCGGGGCTCAACACCCTGGGGATCTCCCTAGCCCGCATCGACTTCGCCCCCTACGGCCTCAACCCTCCCCACACCCACCCTCGTGCCACCGAGATCCTCACCGTTCTCCAGGGCACCCTCCTCGTTGGCTTCGTCACCTCCAACCTCCCCAACAACGCCGGCAACAAGTTCTTCCAGCAGCTCCTCAGCCCTGGGGACGTCTTCGTCTTCCCACAGGGCCTCATCCACTTCCAGTTCAACGTTGGGAGCACTGCTGCGGTCGCCATCGCCGCCCTTAGTAGCCAGAACCCCGGCGTCATTACCATTGCGAATGCGGTGTTCGGGTCCACGCCGCCCATCTCCGTCGACGTCCTCTCCAAGGCCTTCCAGGTGGATCCCAGCATTATTCAGATCCTTGAATCTCAGTTTAATTCCATGGGCGGTTTCCGTCACTAGAAAAGTTAAGAAAGGGAATGAAGAGAAAAAATCAAATCAACATGATATGTTACTCACAATATATATCAATGTATGACTATGAATGATAGATGGGGATCGAAGAACAAGTGTTTCTCAAATTAAATAATTGTTCAAGTACGTACCCACTTAGGCACCAAGCATAATTAGTACTTGGATAAAATTAATGTATCCATATGTGTGTTTTCTAATGGTAATTGTTGTTTAAATTTTGAACAAGTTTTATTAGTATTTGACATATAATTTGAAGTTTTAGATGGTATAACTAACCGATTTAATTACGACAAAAAAAAAACATTTTTTTTAACAGTAGGCAAGAATTAGGAGCGACTACGCAAGTTATAATCTGGCTCCTTGATCATCCTTAAGGATGATAGTACAAAGTTCCCTATTAAAATGGATAGTAGAACTATTACTAATAATACTCTTTTGAGCTATAAAGTCGGCTACTTGATTTGCTTCTCGGTAGCAGTGTATGTATTCAACAAGGTCAAAAACAGATTCCAGTTGCATGATCTTTTCAATGTGATGTACAATATCCCATCTAACATATATTAGTGCTGCTTGTGATGGCTTTGATGAGCCCTAAATTGTCCCCTTCTATTATTACTCTTCAAAGTCCTTAATTTCTTAATTGCTTGCTCCATACCTGTCTGAATAGCGATAGCTTCAGTTTGAATGACTGAGGCTTTGACAATTTCTTTGCAAAACATGTCAATGACATGGCCCCGGGAGTCCCGAGTAACCCTCCCACATTATGGCAAACGCATGTGGGAATAACAGAGCCATCCACAATGATTTTGTAGACAGCTAGCCCTTGATGGTGTGCTCCATTTAGCTTTAATTCTCCTATTTGTTGCTTTATTCCTATAATTATCTTTTTCAATTTGGGTCCAATCATAAATGTTTGCAATGATTCTTCGAATGATATTTTCTATTGGGACCGGAGTTTTATTTCTAAAAATAAGTTCATTTCTGATTTCCCAAATAGTTTGCCAAATGAAGACTAGCTCCTCAAAGTTCTTGTTTCCAAGTCGGATTTATCTATATTAAAAGGATGGGATTCATTCATATTCATATGTTGGAAGTATTTTCCTATTTGAAGCTCAAATGGGTAATTTTATTCCTAGTGAATGGACAACTTCTCATTAACTGTTCCACATTTTCTTCTGCTTGATTGAAAGACTACACTGGCTGGGAACTCGGTTAACATATTTATTAAGCCTTTGAGTGGTAGAAAGACTACCATTATTTTCCACATAAAGCGGCTTATTCTATGGGGTAGATTTAGCTTCCAAATCCAGTTAAGATCTTTTGAAATTTGAGTTACGTTGTTTGTTATTCGTTTGACCGATTTCGTAGTGCAACTTTCACTTGGGTAAAGCTTCCAGATAAGTTTGTCATGTGTATCCCAATTTGGGATTTGTATATCTAGAATTTTACAAGAGACTTCCGGGGGATAGAGGTTATTAACTAGTGTAGTATTCCAATATTTTTTTAAGTTAAAAAGTTGAGATACTTTCATTCTCGGATCATAGTTTCCTCTAAATTGTTCAACATCTTAATTTCGGACCCAGGGGTGAGACCAAACATTTATGTTATTTCCGTTCCCAATTAACCAAAGGAGACCTTGTTCAAATTCATTTCTTAAGGAGAGTAGACGACCGAATTGCTACGAAGTAAAATGATTGGAGCGATTTCTAATATTTTCCTTTTGAAGATGCTTTTCATTTATGATCTGAACCCATATATTCACTACAAAAAAACAAAAACAAAAAAAAATTTGCCACGCACGGTAGCAACGACAAGGGTTTGTCGTAGCTAGTAGGTAGATTTTGGTTATGGTGTAGCAACGGATGAGGAGTCGTAGCTTAAATTTGCCATGGCAATAGCTATCATGTGGCTAACTTAACATCAGTTGGCGATAGTAAGTGCTACGACAAGGCTCAGCCGTGGCAAAAAATGAAGGGAAGGTACATAACATACCACGACTCGGGTCCGTAGCTAAATGAAGGGATTATTTTATGTGTTAATACAGTTGAAAAAATTTAGTCTAAACCTTAAACAAAATTCTAAACCCAATTTTCAATTTTCAATTTCTTCTCAGGACCCTACATGCTTTTATTGATTATTTCAGATAACTGTGGATCCGAGGAGGAGACATGGGTTGATAACACATTAGATGAGAATGTCTAGTTGATCGAAGAAGCTTACATGAAGATCTCAAGAGGTCCTGAGAAGAAAAAGCGAACCTAAACGAAGAACAAGTCTGTAGAAGTTGTCACCAGACATGCTGAACTTGTTTTGCACTTTCTGGAGACCTCGGTTGTCCGATTGACTATTATGACCATGTGTTGGAAAGCTCTTTATTACCATACCTTGTTTTATAAGGCCGATTAATGTTATTTTTTTAGTAAATTCTATTATATTCTACGTTCATCAGACAATTTAGAGATTGAGAGATGTCTTCTATGAGGAACTAAACTCATCTGTTCTGCCTACAATTTGAAGCTTTATTTGGATTGATTGTGAGTTTCTGATTCTCGTTCCTTATTTCTTATATTTGAATGCTTCAACTTCTTTGTGCTTGATTGTTTATTGAGTTGCTCTATCTTGCTTGATCAACTAGTTAGATCAATTTAATTGCTAAGGTTTTGTAGATTCCTGGTTGTGAACCTTAACCTAAGTGGCAAACTTGTTCATTTAGGGCTGGTTGAACTAATTGAATGACTAGGAAGTTGAATGTGTTGTTAAATCCCACTTTAGGGACTGCAAATACCTTGGCTAATCTCTGAACTTAAAGCTATCAATTGAGTTAAATCCTTCTTTAGGGACTGTTTAATTGATAAGGGTTGCTATGACTTGTTGGACTAGTAACTATATTAGGTCAGGACAAGGGCATTCTTAGGAAACCTTAATAGGACGAGAAGAAGTTACAAGGATCACTTCAACCAAATAAAGTGGAAAATTGTAGGTAGAATTGCTTCTCATAATTGTCTAAACCAATTTGCATATTTGTTCTCTATGTGCTTCTCATAATTGTCTAAACCAATTGTCTAAACCAATCTGTGTCATAATAGATGCATTTAGCTTAGTTATGATGCATATCATGCATGGCTTAAGTATAATTTGCATATTTGTTCTCTGTGTGGTTGGAGTCGAAATCTTCATGTTTTTATTGATTATTTCAGATAACTGTGGATCCGAGGAGGAGACATGGGTTGATAACGCATTAGATGAGAATGTCTAGTTGATCGAAGAAGCTTACATGAAGATCTCAAGAGGTCCTGAAAAGAAAAAACGAACCTAAACGAAGAACAAGTCTGTAAAAGTTGTCGCCAGACATGCTGAACTTGTTTTGCACTTTCTGGAGGCCTCGGTTGTCCGATTAACTATTATGACCATGCGTTGGAAAGCTCTTTAAGAGAGCTACAACTTTCCTGTTGACAACAAGAGAAAATTAGCGACTGATTTTCCGTGAAAGACCAATGCAGCGGAAGCAACATATATACCGCGGCCGCAACATTTGTCGCGGCCGCCGCATTTGTCGCCTGAGCGCCGCGTTTCATTTGATTAAAACCCTAGTTTTGTTAGTTTGTTTGGTGGCCGACTTAGACTTTTTATAAGGCTGATTAATGTTATTTTTTAGTAAATTCTATTCTATTCTACGTTCATCAGACAATTTAGAGATTGAGCTATGTCTTCCATGAGGAACTAAACTCATTTGTTCTGCCTTCAATTTGAAGCTTTATTTGGATTGATTGTGAGTTTCTGATTCTCGTTCCTTGTTTCTTATATTTGAATGCTTCAACTTTTTCGTGCTTAATTGCTTATTGATTTGTTCTATCTTGCCTGATCAACTTGTTAGATCAATTCAATTGCTAAGATTTTGTAGATTCCTGGTTGTGAACCTTAACCTAAGTGGCAAACTTGTTCCTTTAGGGCTGGTTGAACTAATTAAATGAGTAAGATGTTGAATGTGTTGTTAAATCCCTCTTTAGGGACTGCAAATACCTAGGCTAATCTCTGAACTTAAAGCTATCAATTGGGTTAAATTCTTCTTTAGGGACTATTCGATTGATAAGGGTAGCTATGATTGGTTGGACTAGTAACTATATTAGGTCGGAACAAGGGCATTCATAGGAAACCTTAATAGGACGAGAAGAAGTTACAAGGATCGCTTCAACCAAATAAAGTGAAAAATTGTAGGTAGAATTGCTTCTCATAATTGTCTAAACCAAAATCATTTACTTTTGCTTTCTTCAATCCGCTTTGATAAAAGGCGGAACTTTCACACTTAAAAACCCCCAAATTGGTTACTTTAATTGACATCTAAATCATACTTGAATCATAAATTTCCCTGTGGATCGACCTCTTACTTATTGCTATACTATATATAGGTTTGAGTTTTCTTTGACCGATCAACGACAGGTTTTCCCGCCGTCAATCTCCCACATGCAACCCGTACCCACAGTAAAACCCCAAATCCCAAATCTCCCCAGTCCCGACATTAACCCTAAATCGCTCTGATCCGAACCGCCAAACCCCAAAGTAGATCTTCTCCTCTCTCCAGATGTAGAATGCTCTGAAAATGGATGGGAGTTGAAGCGATATCGTTCTTATTTTGGTCTTCTATGTTTGAATTGAAGTCGTGCGAAGCGAAAATCGTTCTGTCTTCTTCTTCCGGCCGTCGATCAGTCGCTCGAAGCTGAAATCTCCTTCGGTGTCGTCGTCTTCTTCCGGCCGCGTGTACTGAGTACGGATCAAGCTTGCTGATCCTCCTTCGTGGCTTCTGTTCATTGGCTTGTTTTGATTCTCCCAGTTCAAGAGATAATCTTTCCACCATCCTCTATTTATTTTGATTTCCTCTTAATGTGTTCTTCACAACCTTATTCATCAGTAATTTGATTTGATTTCCTATTTGATTTGGTGGGGATTCACATGTACTTTGCCTTCATGGCTGGCCGTCGGTCGTACTTTGCATGTTAGATCTCTCCTCTCCACTCTCATTCTCGCGATGTTTGCTACTATGGCTTCTTTATACGTCACTGGCCGGTATTCTTTTGGTCATTTATCTATGTGTGATTGCGTTTAATTTGTTTTTTAGTTTTACTATGATTAGGTCTTGAGATTGTTAAATGAATCCTGAAATATGTTGAAAGGATTGTTTGCTTGTTTGAACTTCTTAGGTTATGGCAGGACGCACATAATCAAGTTTATTTGATCGAGGAGCTTGATAAGCGGACTAGCTGGGTATGTGGCGAACTCTTTGTGTTTATAACATTTCACCTTTTAGTTCTTTTATCTTGTTAATTATGATTTGATGAATCAAGCTGGCTAACTTTTATGGGAAGAGTATTTAGGCTTAGTAAGTTCTAGTCACATTTCATATTATCCAGACAAGAGTACGTACGTGTAACAGTACTATAAGTTACATGTCTTGAATCCCATACAAAACTGTTTGTAAGTTTGATGCTTGCTTACCGTTGTTGAAATTGAATGTCTTTCTAAAAGATGTTCTTTGTTGATTTGTGTATGGTAAGTTGTTTTAAGGAGTAATGTTTAAAAAAGCTAAAGGCGGTCAAAGGGAATTCACATGTAATTTGTGTTTGTAATGATAATAGGTCTAGATGCTCTCTTTGTGTTGTTACTCAAATTGGGTTCTCCCTAGTTTTCTATACCAGTTTTAGATGCATATAATTTATTTTTACCTAATTTTTGGAATCAAATTTGTGTTCTTAAATGCTTGCAGGATTGTAGTTTGTATATTTTAGGTTTTACTTTTAATTTCAAGTTTCAATAATAATGGGCCAAGTTATGTTGTTCAACTCCCATCCATTTTCGGTTGAGCAATTGTTGACATACAATGTGCTTGATAATGGGCCTAGGTATGTTGTTTTACTGTCATTCTTAATCATCAAATGCATTGTCAATTTCATTTAATTTAATTTTTTTACCGTCTTCTTGATTGCATTGTCAATTTCATTTCATTTTTTACCATCTTCCTTATAATGCCTACATCAGCCACTATAATCGTACATTAAATCAGAACAGGACTATGTAGGAAAGTTCATAGGATTCTTTTGTAACAATGTCGCTTTGGATTTACAAATGATAAACATTCTATAAGAAATGCAAGTCTTCCCAGCGGTTCTTCATATTGAGTTACTTTTGAAATGGATGTCAGTCGCCTTGTAAAAAAAAAGAAGGAATGTATACTATCTTATATTTCAGTAAAATGCTTAGGCAATCAAGGAAGTGTCTTCAAAACCCCAAAAGTGTCTTCAAAACCCTAATTGATATTCTTTTGGGTCTGATCAATGTCTACTGTAATTACCGCCCTTTCTTCCCCGTATGGTTTCTGGTGTGGATTTAGTTTCAATTGTATCTTTTATATATAGTAGTTTTCTTTTTTTTTTTTTTTTTTTTTGCATTTGCCCTCTTCCTTTGATCTTACTTTACTTTGGTAGGCAGGTAATAGCCCCATTTGGTGTCGGGGTTGTGTTTATTGATGAGAGTCCGGCTTATGGATTTGCAAGGGATGATATATAATGGACAAGGCAGCTGAACAAATGAGGTTAATTGTTTCAGAAATAATCCCACCAGAACCTTTCATATTTCTCACGTTGTAAGAGTAATTTAAATCTTTTTTTTTGTTATTAAATGATTACTCTTGCACTTAATTTGTGAGCTCTTGCACTTGGCTTTATGAAACTAGGCTTAATTGTTTCTGAACATGTCTGCTGATTACTCTTGAACTTGTTAAATTACTCTTATAACGTGATAAATTCCATCTAATTCCCTTTGAATCCATTTTGTTGGTTCCTAAAGGATTATGTTGTGCACTTGTGCTTCATTTTTTTTAAAGAATCTTCATTCATTTTTATTTCGTTTTTTTTCCTTGTGTAGGTATTTATTTGGTAATCAAGCCCGCTTTTTCAAGGATGAAATTCACCTTGATCTGAAGCATTCGAAGACTGGAACCGTTGCTATGGCTAGTGCAGGCGAAGACCTTAATGCATCTCATGAATAAATGGAAAGATCTTCTCTTCCTCTCTCTTGTTTTTTCACTTTGCTTCTTCCAGCTTTTGATTGCAACATGTCTTTGCTCTGATTTCTTGTCTGTGCAGTTATGTATAATGCTAAAGGAAGGTCTAGACTACATTGATAGAAAACACACGGTAAGTATGCTTGAATATATGTCGCCACCACCTCTTGGGTCTTACAGTTAAGATATTTACTCTGTTTTACTGTATAATTTGTAAAATATTATGGGTGGGAAATATATTTATAGCGTAAGTGGGTTTTTTTTAATTAGATGTAATTTTGGATATTTTACTGTATATGTAAATTTTATAATTATGTATATTTATTGTATATAAATTATGCATTGGCATTTTATTATATATGTAAATTTTGTATAATTATGAAAATTTATTATATATGTAAATTGTGTGTATTATTTTAATTTATTTAAAAAAAAATGGACTTTTTAGCTCTGGTATGAAGAATCCGAGCTAAAAAGTAGTTTTTTTTTTCATCCACACTTTAGCTACGATAGCTTACCGTGGCAAATATATTGTGTCTTTTTATCAGAGGTCGCTTAGCCGTGGCTAAATTGGTAGCCACAACTAATTGTCGTAGCTAGTATCATTTTGCCACCCCAGACTTGGCCACCCCTTGTTTCCCGTGGCTACTATCGTGGATACTGATGTTGCTAAATAGGTTTTGCCACCCCAAATTGGCTTTTTGCCACGGAAAATTACCGATGCTAATTTTTTTTTTGTAGTGATGGTTCTCGTTTCTATAGAGCTTCCAAAGGAGCTTCATTTGTAAGTTTATATTGAGATCTTTTTCTTTCCTAATTCCTAGCCCTCCTCGGCGTTTACTTTACAGATGTTGTCCCAACTTACGATTAAAGCTTATTCCAAAAGAAGTTTTTATTGATCTTGTCAATTTGTTCTAGGATTCCTTTCGGAAGAAGAAAATTTTGCATTAGGTAATTTGTTTTGGAGCTAAGATTTGATTGGATAAGCACCGCTCCTCTTACTTGTGGTGAGGGTAGAAGCCTTCCATTTGGAGTGTAGCTTTTTTAGATTTTGGACAACATCTTCAAAGGCACTATTTTTTATCCTTCCATTTATAAGAGGTATACCTAAGTACTTCTCAAGAGTTCTTGTGATGGGAACCCCCATATGTTGTGCAAGATCTCTTGTTAGAGTCTGGGCTACATTGGTTGAGCATTGAATTGAGCTTTTCGAATAGTTTATGGTTAGTCCTGATAGGTTTGAAAAGTTGTTTAGCATATTTTGGATAGTATTAAGGCTGGTATGAGTGGATTTTGCGAATATTAGGGTATCAACTGCAAAGGTTAGTGAAGGTTCGATAATATAAAACAAGGTAATATAGAAATACTCTAGAAGAGGGGTTGAGTAGAGTATGCCCGTTTTTCGCAGAAAGTCTCAAGACTTTTGGAGCTCGTATAAAACCCTTTGAGATTAAACCTGAATCACAAAGTTAGACAATCGAACCAAGCGCGGAAATAAGGTAAAGCAATAGATAAAGGACACGAGTAATTGTTTACGAGGTTCGACACGAACTTGGCCTACGTCCTCGCCTAGGGTTCTTCCACAACCCTAGGATTCAAAAGGCTTTATTGATTCGCAAATATTAGGATCCTAATAGCTCACCGAGAAGCCTCTCTCCTATACAATTGCAATCTAGTCAACTCACGTTCCCTTGGAGTCGTAGACCAATCTAGAAGAGCCCCACCTCTCTCAGCTATCTAGTACAATCCTCTTACTCTCACAAATCAATAGCCTAGTGCTTACTTCCCGAGTTACAAACTCTAGAGTATAACACTATAAATGAATATATCCTATAAGCTCACAGTGTAACTCTCAAAGGCTTTGAAAAGAAATAACAAACTCTTGAGCGCTAGCAGAGAGTACACTTGGAAGACAGATCTCGCTTAAATGAATGAAAACTTGTGTTCAACCGTATGTTCTGTCTTCTTCTTCCTTTCCTTTATAGAAGCAACATGGCGCCTAAGGATCTTCAACAACGGCTAGTTCGGATCATGGCGTGCCCAAGGATCTTCTATTTTTGGACACTTCGAAGATATGATCTCTCCAATTTGGATCTCCTCAATATGCTCCATAAGGAAAGAAGTAATTCGAATAATACTTCCTGAAAGGTTAGTTAGGCATATAATATAATGGAAGTATATAATATTAAATAATATTCGGACATAATAATATATAGAACAAGTTTTGGATTTCATCAACTGTTAAAGCTCCAAGACCTTTGACACAGACATCCTATCAAGGCCTTTGAAACTTTATTCCGATTTTCATCAAGGGAGGGAGTTATCAATCTCCCTCTTGATGAAAGACAAAACCTGTGCATCCCTGCAACTTAGTCAAGCATAAATAATATAAGTGGAATCGGACTAAGTACCTGCATGGGTTAGACAAATGTTGGATCAAAATTTTAAAGCATAAAAAGCCATCCAACCAAAAATCAAAAACCAAGGTCTCCCAAGACCTTCACAACAAAAAGTTTTTCAAAGTCTAAACCACAGATTATCTCCCCCTTTTTGTCTTTCAACAAAGGGAGGAGGTAAAACAGTCACCAAATGTTTTGAAATTGTTTCCAAAAACCAGCAATGTATCAGATTTCAGGGATGGGATACGGTAGGGTAGGGTTTAGGCTTCGTCGTCCGGAGCATCATCTGTGAGCCTCGTCCACAGACCTTGCAGCATCTTGGTTATCCCGCTCATCTCCGTCATAACCTCCTTGTGCAGCTCCTTGATATCCAGGAGTACTTCCTCTAAGCCCAACTCCAGGTTGTCCATGCGTTCATCAACGGCTGAAGCAGTGGGAAGAGCTTTTGAAGGAGTGGCAAGACTCAAGGTCCCTTGTGGAGACCGAGTGATGCCAATCTTTTCAAGGCTGTTGGAGTCGAACTTACCCATATGACGCTGTTGTTCTTCATTTTTGAAATCAATTCCAGAAGCTTTGAAGAGTGGGGTCAAAAGGGTAGCAAAGGGGAGGGGGGTTCCTTTCCTGGCTTTTCTTGTGCGAGCCATGGATCCTAAAATGGTGTTGACCAGATCAAGATCAAGGCCATTGAGGATACGGTAAAGGAGGACCATGGCATTGTCAGTAAGGAGCGAGCCAGAGTTAAGACGAGGTAAGAGGCATCGAACAATGATGTTAAATATGATTTTTGCCTCAAGGGTAAGGGATGAGTGGGTATGTTGCTTTGAGGTGATGTTAGATGCTTCGGGTAGGAGGTACTTGGCTCGGGCAAGGATGATGCAGTTTTCTTTTGAGGGGTGTATTTCATAGGGTGGACATGGGCTAGGTAGGCCAAGGAAATCTGCAAAGTCATTGGAGTTGAAAGAGATTCTAAATCCTTTGACAACAGATTCCAAAGACCAACCATTGGCGTCGTGTTTGGATTTTAGGTTTATGTAGAACATGCGGGTAAGCTGGGGATAGTAAACGGTTTCAAGATTGAGAAGGGTCCATGCTGGGGATTTTTTGAGAAGATCAATGCAGGGTAGCTTCAAAGCTTCGAAGAACTCAATATCCAAAAAAATCAGAACAACAAATCCTACGAGTTCGAAACTCATCTACCCACTTACCAGTAATCTCAGCATTTTCAAACCAAGAGGAGGGCAAGGATTGGTTTACCTGGATGTAGGCAAGTGGATCGGCGTTCTTCCTGCGAGCAATCGTTGGAGCAGCTTTCTTGACAGGCGCCTCAAGGCTTCTGAGGGTGCCCTTCCTTTTGCGCTTGGGGGATGGAGGCTTGACTGCAATTGGGGCTTTCCGCTTCTTTGGAGACGGGGGAGGAGGAGAAGGAGATGGAGATTCTTCCTCCTCTTCCTCAGACCCCGAGTCCTCGCCGGACCCCGCTTCATCTCCTTCAGCTTCCTCGTCTTCTCCAGATCCGTCTTGCTCTTCGTCTTCTTCCTCAGGCTCCTCTTCAGATGGAACCTCCTCGGCTTCGGCTTCCTTCCGAATCCTCTCAGCTTCTTCTTCAGCAAGTTTCCTTGCAAGCTCAGCCTCCTCCTCGACCTTTTTCTTCTTCAAGGCTTCCTCTTCGGCTTCCTTGGCAGCATCTCTTACCAGACTGGCATCGAGATCATCTTCCTCCTCTTCCTCGTCCACCTCCTCAGCTAAGATCTTCTTTTTCCCTTTCCGTTTCGCACTGAGGGGCTTCTTAGCAGAGTGCTTTTGAGAGCCCTTGGTAACTGTGGTCGTGCTCTCAGCGATGGTGCTCTGGACAACAGTTGGGACAATGGCTTGAGGAGTGGGTTCATGTGTGGGAGAGGGGGCAGTGACCTGACGTCCCTTGGGGGTAGCGCCAAGTCTTTTGGGTGTGGAAGCTTTCTTTGATTGGGGTGCCATGGAGGAAATCGGCTAGGGTTTTCTTAGAACAGGTTGAGAGGTTGAAGAAGGAGAAGGTGAAAGGGTTTGGATAAGTTCTGAGTTTGTGATGTAATCGGGTACAGAATTGGGTTTAAGTAGAGAGAGAGATGGAGTGATGGGACGGGTTTAGAGTTCCAAGGGGAGTAATCATAACATTGCTAATTTTGAAAAATTCCAATTCAAAATTCAAATCCTTTTCTTAACCAAAAATAAGAGGGAAAGAATATCCGAAACAATTTTGCTCCAAAAATATCTCAACGGTTAAAAATATAACATAAATAGAAGATTTTAAAATCCGATAAAAATATACTTGATTAAATACCTAAAAAGATATTAACCAAATATATGTGATCCGATATATGTGATATACCAAATAGTTCACAAACCTTGACATAATTCTCAAGGGTCTTGATACTAAGTAGAATTTATCTTTCGTAAAGGGAATGCTCCCCCTATGAAAGTGCATCCTTATTAAGCATCCCAATCTCTCGTCTAATGAAGGTGAACCTGTCCTCTGCCAAAGGCTTAGTAAAAATGTCATCCCATTGATAATCAGTTGAAATAAACGAAATGGACACATCACCTTTTTCAACATGGTCTCTAATGAAATGATGCCTTACATCAATATGTTTGGTCCTTGAATGCTGAACATGATTCTTAGTGATGGAGATGGCACTTGTATTGTCACACTTAATGGGAATGCCTTTGAGGTTGATGCCAAGATCTCACATTTGTTGAGCTATCCAAAGGATTTGGGAGCAACAGGCTCCAGCTGCAATGTATTCGGCTTCTGCAGTGGATAGAGCGACTGAGTTTTGTTTCTTTGAGTGCCAACTGATCAAGGATGCTCCTAAGAATTGGCAACATCCTGATGTGCTCTTTCTATCCACCTTATAGCCTACAAAATCTGCATCAGAATATCCAATTAATGTGAAATCCTTTTGCTTTGGGTACCATAGTCCAAGCTTTTTAGTGCCATTGAGATATCGAAAGATCCTCTTCACAGCCACGAGGTGAGATTCTTTAGGATCGGCTTGAAACCTAGCACACATGCAAACACTAAACATAATGTCAGCTCTACTAGCCGTGAGATATAATAAAGATCCAATCATTCCTCGATACTCCTTTTGATTGACACTTTTCCCAGTCTTGTCTTGATCTAGAGATAATGTTGAGCTCATGGGAGTCTTGGCTGCTTTGGATTGATCCATTTTGAACTTCTTCAAGAGATCCTTAGTGTACTTGCTTTGGTTGACAAAGATCCCTTTCTTGGATTGGTGGACTTGTAATCCCAAAAAGAAGTTGAGTTCACCCATCAAGCTCATTTCGAATTCACTGCACATGATGTCAGAAAATTCCTTGCACAAAGATGTGTTAGTAGCACCAAATAATATATCATCAACATGAATTTGAATTACCAAAATGTCCTTTCCTTTGGTTTTGATAAAAAGAGTCTTGTCGATCAACCCCCTTTTAAAATCATTTTCTAAAAGATATTTTGACAAGCGCTCATACCAAGCTCTTGGGGCTTGTTTCAAACCATAAAGCGTTTTATCAAGTTTATAAACATGATTGGGAAATTCCAAACTTTCAAAACATGGGGGTTGAGCCACATATACTTCTTCCTCTAACAAACCATTAAGAAAAGCACACTTTACATCCATTTGATATAACTTTATGCTCATAAAAGATGCAAATGCTAATAAAATGCGAATAGCTTCAAGCCTGGCTACGGGAGCAACAGTCTCCTCGTAGTCAATACCTTCCTCTTGATTGTAGCCTTGAGCAACAAGCCTTGCCTTGTTCCTCACGATCTTACCATTCTCATCTAGTTTGTTTCGAAATACCCATCGTGTGCCAATGACTGATTGATGCTTTGGCCTTTGCTTCAAGGTCCAGACTTTGTTTCTTTCAAATTTGTTAAGCTCGCTTTGCATAGCAATGATCCAGTCTGGCTCTTGAAGTGCCTCATCTACCTTCTTTGGTTCAATAAGAGAAACAAACGCGTGAAAAGCACAAAGATCTTTAAGTTTAGAACGAGTTTGAACACTAGAAGTAGGGTCAGAAATGATATCCTTTAATGAGTGTGATGAGGAGTATTTGAATTTCCTTTTGCTAGTCTCAGCTCCTTGATTTGTCACACCAGTAGGATTGACTTGTGGTACATCTGACTCCGTGGTCCTGTTAGGTTCAATTACAGCAGTTTCTGACGTCTCAACACTGTTGGATTGGACACCAAGGGCTTTGGACGAATCTTCAACACCTTGGGCCAATTCTTCAGTGTTAAGAATCTGTTCTTGCATGTTCCTCTTCTCTGTGTTCTTGGTAGCAGCATCATCACCTTCCTCGTTCTATGCATGGATGTTAAGATCTATATCTGCAACAATTTCACTCAAAGAACCGTCATTGCATTAATCAAATATAACATGTATACTTTCTTCAACTAACTGGGTCCTTTTATTGAAGATTCTATAAGCTTTGCTACTTGTGGAGTAACCAAGAAATATACCTTCATCACTACGCGCATCAAATTTCCCAAGGTTATCTTTTCCATTGTTATGAACAAAACAAGTACAGCCAAAGGGTTTAAAATAAGATATAAGTGGTTTGCAGCCATTGAAAAGTTCATAAGGAGTTTTCTTTAAGATGGAACGAATAAGACAATGATTCAAAATGTAGTTTGCTGTGTTAACAGCTTCAGCCCAATAGGTTTTAGGTAATGCATTTTCTAAAAGCATAGTCCTGGCCATATCCTCTAAGGTTCTTGCGTTCCACAACCCCGTTTTGTTGAGGTGTCCTAGGAGCAGAAAAGTTATGGGAGATGCCATATTTAGCACAAAACAAATCAAACTGAAGTTGATCAAACTCCCTACCATGATCACTCCGAATTGACACTATGGCCTCGTTTCTTAAAGTTTGCAACTCCATACAAAGTTTTGAAAACTCAAATAAGGCCTGTGATTTTTCTTTTAAAAATGCAACCCAAGTATATCTAGAAAAATCATCAACAACAACTAGCATGTACTTTTTACCATTGGGAGATTTGACTCGCATAGGACCACATAAATCCATATGTAAAAGTTCAAGGGGTCTAGAAGAACTTATAACATTTTTGGGTTTGAAGGAGCTACGTGTTTGTTTACCTCGTGTGCATGCATTGCACATATCAATACCTTTGAAGTCCATCTCAGGTAGCCCTCTTACAAGCCCTTTGGACACAAGCTTCTGTAGTGTATGTGGACTCACATGACCGAGTCTCATGTGCTAGAGCTTTGGATCATCCGTCAAAGCCTTTAGACAAGTTAAGCTTCCTTCTGCCACTTGATCAGCATTTACAGCGTATATATTGTTGTAACGATATGCAGTCAATATAACTTCATCTGTATCTTCTCTGTACACTAGACATCTTTTCTTGTTAAATCTGACATAGTTGCCACTATCACATAGTTGAGAGACACTAAGCAAATTATACTTTAAACCATTAACAAGATAGACTTTTTTAATACTATGGCTGGAATCACTTCCAACACTACCAATACCGACGATGTCACATTTTCCTTTGTCACCAAGAGTGATTGTTCCCGTGAATTGCTTCTTTAGATCATGAAAGAGAGAACTCTTTCCACTCATATGCCTCGAGCACCCACTATCAATGATCCATTTATGTTCCTTCACCTTGGTGTTCTCCTGCAAGACAAACATCAACCTTTGTGGCTAGACCAATAAGCAAATTTGGATCCATTGTTGGGGTAAACCATGTTTGGTAAAATAGTGCCTTTTGGAACCCAAACTTGTGTTATCCGTTCTTTTCTCAAATGAACAGGAAATGTATTGCGAATAATATACGGATCCTTTCTTCTATAAGGGCAAGTCTCTTTTACATGTCCCTTTCTAGCATAGTGGTGACATATAGGAGAGGTTCTGCTTCCTTTTGCCTTTACAAAGGTGGTAATGTGCTGCTTCTTTAAAAACCTTAGATTGTAACCAATACCACTTTTGTTTAGAGAACTTTGTTGCTCACCCAACATCCTATCAAGAGTGCCTTTGGATTTGGTAAAACTTATGAGGGCTGTCTGTTGGTCTTGAATCTTATTATTCAGGGAGATCTTCTCGTTCTCTAAGTCATGATGCTCATTTCTTAGAGAGGAGAGATCTTGCTTGAGTTCAGATTTCTCTGAGTCAAGCGTCTTGACTTTAATGTCAAGACCTGAATAAGAGGTTTCAAGACTTTTAACCCTCATAGACAGATCCTCAATAGTTCTTTCCTGATCCACAGTTCTCTTAATGAGAATGTTAGTTTGGGCAATAAGTTTCTCTTCATTGGCAATCATATTGGAAAGGAATTCCGATAATACCTCTTTTGGACTTGCCATAAGTTCTCTTACAGTTGCTTCAAGCTTTTCATCGTGGGATTCATCTTCTGAGGCCATAAGATAAATATTGGCCTTCTCATCATCGGAGTCAGAGTCAGAATCGCTCCAAGTTGCCACCATGGCTTTCTTCTTCCATTTGTCACCCTTCTTGGACTGACTCTTTGTCTTTTGAGGGCAGTCCTTCACAAGATGATCTCGAAATTTTAAAGACTCTGATCCATCCTTGTTGTTGAATTGCTTCTTCATTTTGAGAATTCGAGCAAGGCCTCTTCTGATAAGAGCAAAAGGATCATCCTCATCGTCATCCTCATCTTCGGAATCAGATCCATCTTTAGGCCCATCCTTCTTAGACTTGAGTGCCAAGTTCTTAGTGCTAGTTGTAAGTTCTCCATCGTCTTCATTAAGGATCATCTCATGCGTGATCAGTTTCCCAAGAAGGTCATCAAGGGGTAGAGTGGTGAGGTCTTGTGCTTCCTCTATAGCTGTTACTTTTGGACCTCATTTTTCTTTTGGGAGGCACCTCAGTATCTTCCTCACTTTCTCAACGTTGGTAAAGCTCTTGCCGAGAGAGTCAAGGTTGTTGGTGATTTCTGTGAATCGTGTGAACATGGCCTTGATTGACTCATCAGACTTCATTTTGAAGAGCTCATATTTTCGAAAGAAGATGCTGATCTTGGTGTCTTTCACTTGGCTCGTTCCTTCATAGGTGACGACCAGTTTGTCCCAAATCTCTTTAGCTGACCTACAAGATGAAATACGGTTAAACTCATCAGTGCTAAGACCACAATAAAGTAAGTTAATAGCCCTATAGTTTTTGGAGACGAGTTAAAGATCCGCTTGGATGTATTCAGACTTCTTCTTTGCGACTTTGGTTCCATTTGGTACGCCTTTCTCTGGAATCTTCGGACCATTCTCTATAATGTTCCAAAGTTCCAGATCTTGATCTATAATGAACATTTTCATCAAGGATCTCCAGTGAACAAAGTTGTTTCCTAAAAAGAGTGGTGGTCTGCTCGTGGACCTTCCCTATGCAAATCCTCCGCTTGCTTCACCACACATGATCGAAAACTCACAAGATTGTTAGATCTAAAACAATGAGTAAAGCTCTAATACCAATTGACGGTTCGATAATATAAAACAAGGTAATATAGAAATACTCTAGAAGGGGAGTTGAATAGAGTATGCCCGTTTTTCGCAGAAAGTCTCAAGACTTTTGGAGCTCGTATAAAACCCTTTGAGATTAAACCTGAATCACAAAGTTAGACAATCGAACCAAGTGCGGAAATAAGGTAAAGCAATAGATAAAGGACACGAGTAATTGTTTACGAGGTTCGGCACGAACTTGGCCTACGTCCCCGCCTAGGGTTCTTCCACAACCCTAGGATTCAAAAGGCTTTATTGATTCGCAAAGCTTAGGATCCTAATAGCTCACCGATAAGCCTCTCTCCTATATAATTGCAATCTAGTCAACTCACGTTCCCTTGGAGTCCTAGACCAATCTAGAAGAGCCCCACCTCTCTCAGCTATCTAGTACAATCCTCTTACTTTCCCAAATCAATAGCCTAGTGCTTACTTCCCGAGTTATAAACTCTCGAGTATAACACTATAAATGAATATATCCTATAAGCTCACAGTGTAACTCTCAAAGGCTTTGAAAAGAAATAACAAACTCTTGAGCGCTAGCAGAGAGTACACTTGGAAGACAGATCTCGCTTGAATGAATGAAAGCTTGTGTTCAACCGTATGTTCTGTCTTCTTCTTCCTTTCCTTTATAGAAGCAACATGGCGCCTAAGGATCTTCAACAACGGATCTTCAACAACGGCTAGTTCGGATCATGGCGCGCCCAAGGATCTTCTATTTTTGAACACTTCGAAGATATGATCTCTCCAATTTGGATCTCCTCAATATGCTCCATAAGGAAAGAAATAATTCGAATAATACTTCCTGAAAGGTTAGTTAGGCATATAATATAATGGAAAAATATAATATTAAATAATATTCGGACATAATAATATATAGAACAGGTTTTGGATTTCATCAACTATTAAAGCTCCAAGACCTTTGACACAGACATCCTGTCAGGGCCTTTGAAACTTTATTCCGATTTTCATCAAGGGAGGGAGTTATCAGTTAGGAAGTGTATGGGGGTACAAATTTTAGTTAATTTAATCCCTACAAGAGCATCTTCTAGTAAGGCTTCTTTGTGTAATTCTCTTGAGAGGCCTTACATACCTACTATAAACATATAAGGGGCTAAAGGGTCACCTTGTCTAATCCCTCTGTTAGGTTTGAATTGTTTTCCAGCGATGTTGTTTACATGCACCGATAAGGAGGTTATTGTCAGGCATTTCATAATCCATCTTATCCATAAGGTATGGAATCCAAATTTTTTTAGAACTGCTTCAATAAATTAAGCTCCAGTTTATTTTATCAAATGCTTTTTCCATGTCCAGATTTAGGGCCATCCAACTTGTTTTTCCTTTTTTCCAGTTAAAGCTGTGAAATATTTCATGTGCAATGAGAGTGTTACCTTGAATGGATCTACCTTCTATAAAAGCTCCTTGATATGGGTTGATTAGTTTGGGGAGGATGGGTTTAAGTCTATTTGCTAGAATTTTTTAGATGAGTTTGTAGATCGTACTGTAAAGATTAATTGGCCTATAATGATTGATATTTGTAGGATTATTAGTTTTTGCGAGAAGAGCAATAAATGTTGCGATAAGATCAATAAATATATGATTTGACTTAGATAGTAGTTGTCCAGAATGAAAGAAGAATTTTATAGCTTTGTAGCAGGAAGTCTCAGCTATATGCCAATATTTTTTATAGCATTCTAGAGGGTAGCCATCTGGTCTTGGAGTTTTATCTTATGCCATTTCCCAAAGGGTATTTTTGATTTCTGTTTCAGTTGGGTGGGCTGTCAAGTTTCTATTTTCTTCAGAAGTAATTTATGGCTGAATGTTCCAGACATCATGTGGTTGTATATGCCTTTGTTGGTTTGTAATGAATCTTTCTGACATTTCAAGGGTAATTTTGTCAGAGATGGCCTCTTGTTCAGTTAGTATTTGTCCGTTATTAGATTCAAAGTAGAGCATAGATCTTCTAAAGTTTTTAATTCTGGAAGTCGTTTGGATATATTATGTGTTACGATCTGATAGTTATAGATGCACTATATTCCAATAGTCTTGATCTTAGGTTCCAATCAGGCCAGTTTGGCCTCTTCATTTGTTGTAATCCTCCCCCATGGGAGTTTAAGTTGGAAGTTCTTGATTTGTAATTCAACTTGTGGCAACTATTTTGACAGGTTGTTTGTTTGCTGTTTACACCAATTTTTTATGTTTTGTTTAAGGAGTTTTTGTTTTTGCATTAGCTTGTAGGCAAAAGATCCAGATAGCTTATTACTTTATACTTTCTTAACCATTTCTTCATAAGCTTTGTTTGTAGTCCATGCCATTTTAAATCTAAAAGGGGTTCCTTTCTTTGATTTACGCTTACTAATATCGATAATGATAAGGCAATGATAAGTTGAAGAAAAAGAGTAATGCTTAGTTCTTAGGGTAGGGAAATATGAAATAATGGGTTGATGTGCTAGAGCTCTATCCAACCTTTCATAGGTATTATTTGTGTTTGTTTTATTTTTCATCCAAGTGAAGGGTGAACCATTAAAAGTTACAATATGATGATGTAGATTATCTTTCACACGTTTTAGCGTTCTAAATCTAGAGCATGTGGGGATAATGCCACCTACCTTTTCTGTATCATTTTTGATGTCGTTTAGGTCTCTTTTTATAATGATAGGAATATAATGTTTATGAATAAGGGCATAGTTTTCTTCCCATAACTGATCTTTCGCAAACTCAATTGAACGAGTATATACAAAGAGAATGACCAATTCATGGTTTTCTATCTTGACTTGAAGCATCATGACTCAATTATTTTGTTCAATGATATAACAATCTTCCATGATCTCTGATTTATAAAGCATCCATAAGCCACCTTTAAGGCTAGAAGCTTTTATGCAATGGGACTTTTGAAAGCCAGAGATTCGTATTTGGGTTTCATTTGGAGGTTCTGTGGCCTTTGTTTCAGCTAGGACAAGAATGTCAAGTTTGTTAGCAAAGCGTAGTAGGTTGATTTCTTTCCATAAAAGGGGTCTCTTAGTACCTCTAACATTCCAATATCCAATACTAATCATAAGAACAAGATTGATTATGCTAAAGCAGCAGGTACATAATATACTTTCATGTAAGTTGAACGATCGTGCTTACACTTGTGCTAAGATGATAGCTCATTCATGGCTTGTTGATGGTTAGCTGTGGCTTGCAAAACTGATTAGAGTACCAGTTGAGAGGGATATCTTTGCAGTGGCAGTTTCTCCTTCTTTTTGTTTTGATATGTAAGCTTGTAGCAATGTTGTGTAGGGTATGTTTGTTGATAAATTTTTTGTCGCTTGCCACCACCCCTCTCATAGGGAGGTAAATAGGGCGTCACTAAAGGTTTGGAGTAAGGGGAAAGAGTAAGACCATATCTGACCTCCATCCAATCTTAGTCATCTGAATGTTAGGAAGAACCGAGTCGTACAAGGGCATCATAGAAGCATTCCCTCCGAGCATCAAAATTAGGGAATTTAGGTCATAACAATCAAATCTAAACCCTAACAGAATGTCCCTTAACAAAGTAAAAGTAAGCACATGTAGGTACACTATTAAGTAAAGATGAGAGTTTATGTAATGTTCGCAGTCTAGGTTGATACAAGGACATATCATAATAAAACCAGTGGAATAACCAAGCTTTACTAATAATGGCTAAGAATTTACAAAGCAATAGGGGAATTTTATGGAAATACAAAGATGCTTTAACGTATATAGATCATGAATTATAGGTTTATAGAGGTACTTAGCTAGAATGATGCCACACGCCTTCTTAGACCAAGCCCACTCCGAGATGTTCATCTTGAGAGCAGCATGCAAGGGTAAAACAAGCTTTGGGTTACTCCACTGAGACTTTCGTTTGCATGCAAAGATTCGAGTTGGTAAGAGGCAAAGAGCCTTCTCAACCAAAACCCTCTCCATGTGATTCATACATTTCAGGCATATAGTAAAGATCTGGGAAATTGTATAGACATCAATAATCAAAGATCTAAAATGAAACTTATCTGTCTTAGGTAAGGTTTTGCCAACTAGGTTAACTCCTATATTTGCATCCAATTGTAGAAGCATCGCTCGAATTGAGTTGAAGCTCTGAGTGCTCAAGTTGCATGCAACGCTCTGACCTGAGAAGTAAACAATTTAATACCAAAAATTTCGAGATAATCAAAGATTGGATTATATAGTTTGTACTGAAATTTTCGATTTGATGTTTTTTTGGTTAAATAGTTGGTTTTGAAAAAAAAAATTCAAGATATATGGTAAGTTGAGGGTTGTTTGGGTATCGGAAAGAGGTAAAAGTAGGCACTGAGAGTGGTGGAGTTCCGAGGGCGGAGCACCGAGGAGGGGGGGGGGGGGGAGGTTATTATGACAAGTATCGTATTAGTAGTTTGATTTAACAATCAATTTATTGCAGGATGTTCATGATAGGGCCTTGTTCTGTTATAGGCTTTTGTAATACAATGTTTCTGTAGCTAAAAAGTTGTAAACCCTCCAAAGCAAGCAGTCTCAGTCTTTGCTGATTCGCAAAGTAGTGAGATCAAAGATCGGATATTTGATGAGTTTAACAGTCTATCTATTTTTTGTGAGAAGGTATCTTAAACTTCCATGTTCAAACTAATTGTTGCTGCAAACTGTATTTTGTATTGCTTGTTGTCCTTCTGTGACTCTGGGATATGTGCTCGAAGAAGAGTTATTTGCTAATTATTAATCCACTAGGGAATTCTGGGTGACTTGATACCAATAGGAGTGGCAACTTTATCATTATTTGGATTTTCATAAGGACATCCCTTTTTGTGGCTAAAATACCAGTTGTTGGCACATGGCAGAGGAGAGTGTCATGGTGGCATACGTATATATGTACGATTCTAATGTTGCTTTTAACCGGGAAAGGGAGGTGAAAACTCTTTTAACTTTGGTTATTGAAAAGCTTCCGATGGTGTTGGAAAGACATGAGCCTCTGACAAAAAAGTATGCACAGTTTGGTAGATCTCCTTTAAGTGTCAATCGAGTGAAAGGTTTGGAAACAACGAGCGTGTGTAAGTGCATCTACCAACCTTTTGATGAGTTTTTATGGAGTATTTCAGCTTATAATCCTTATTACTCATTCTGTCAATGAATCTGCAGGGGGGATTGTGGGGTGTACATGCTCAAATATATTGAAATTTTAATTGTTGGGAAGACGGAGTTGTTGGATGTTTCAGACAAGAATCTTGATTTGTTTTGGAATGAGTTGGCGCATAACATCTTCAACTGGAAGTGGAACATGGGCTAACATGTTCTTCCGTTTAGATTGTTGTTTCATTTAGCCTAAGACTTTATCTATTATCTATTGTTTTGGTTCGACATGAATAGGTTCATGTACAATGATACAATTATTTATGGATACTTGTGATGGTGTTTTCTTCTTTGTTTATATAATGCTAAAAAGGTTTGAAATCAAATGATATGATGTCTAAGAACAACAACTCCTTTACCAGTCGCTTTCCTTCATAAGTTCACTTGGTTCCACTAACCCTCCACTCCCCATTGGTTATCAATGCCATATAGTAATCATTTCGACCTACAAGTAATGAATATGGACGAAATAACTATCATAACAAACAAACTGATAGGAAATTCTTGTGATGAAGAGCTCACCCATGACTGCAATAACAATCAATCGAAGATTAAGCGTATTCCACCGGAAGATATTGTCTCATGAACCTCTTACTTTCGCATTAGTTTAACAAATATTTAAGAAGATAAAGTTTAGATTTTGTTCGAGACGGGGGTGGGTAATGTCTATTGGAGGGAATATCTAGTAGGAGGCGGAAAATTAAGCGGTTACGGTTAATAATCTAGTTGTTATGATTTAGGTCAAAACCGTATATTTACTCAATCTCCCGCCGATTTTTTATCATATTTTGTCAATGTGCCAATTTGGGATTGTCAAGGACAATATTCATCATGTCAATGTAATAATATTATGGTTTCAAGATATATATTGACAATCCTTTTGTAAATATGGTTAATAATCCTGAAGATATGATTGACTGTATCTTCAGTGATTATCTCCCAGATTATAGCTTCAATCTTGTCAAAGTAAACCTACAGCCTTGGCACTATGAACATTATTCATGTTATTGTGAAATAACTTTGTCCTCTTGGACATGCCTTTAATTTCTAGTTATGGTATGGATAAAATCATATCTTTATCCTTTTCCATATTATAGACTTCATCCTGTCATTATTATTTATCAGGTTTGTTATAAAAAAAATCTATATCCTGTCAAAAACAAATTTTATTTCTAGCACTATTAATTCTCTTACTAAGGCAATGATTTTCATCCAGTAGTTTTATTATTTTTAAATTTATGAGAAAAAATATTTAAAACATTATTTTAATATATTTTTTTTTATTTTTTGAACTTTTCTTTTAATTCATAATTCTCCTTTTAATTATTTTTATTTTTAAATTTAAAGGTAAAATCAGTCATTATTTTTTTTGCACAAATGACCTATTTTTTTAGCACAAATGACCCACTTATTCTATTTTTTCTATTCTCAGAAAACGGGTATACTTTTGCAAACCGAACACCGATTTGGTGTATTTCTGCAAATCAACATAAATAATATAGATATAAATAAAATAGCACTTATTAATTACTACATATATATTTATTAATATTGTTGGTAAGTATGACTTTGACATATTTTTTGTTTATATTTTTGTCAATCAACTAAAATATATAGATAGATAGATTGTGACTTATATAAATTTCTATAAATTATGACAACATATTATTTTATTAAGTTTTATCCTAAAAATCTACCACAACGCGCCATATAGGAATTTTTATCCTAGAATCAACCACCACATGCCACATAGGATGATATGCATTGGTTTTAGTATATGTCTATAGATAGAATGGCTTAGTACCATGGTTTACCACGGGATTTGTGTTAAAATATAATTTTATAATATGATGCACTTTCTTAACATAGAAAATATACATACTAGGCTCTAGTCGGGGTGACCTAGTAGTGTGGAGTAAGGTGAGGGGTAAGGAGGTCCCGGGTTCGATTCTTGACTCTGCATCTTTCTTAGGTGAAAACCCAAGCTTTGCTCCCTACCATTGGATCGAGTCGGTTTACCTGATGCGTGGCTTTTGCCGACTGGGTCACGTGTCTGGGGTTGCCAACAAATAGACAGTTTCCTCGTCATCAAACATTACACTTATAAAGGTGAATTCTTTTGAATGAATAGTAAAACTCACTAATATTATTTTTATTGTTTAAATTTTGTTCAATTTTCCTTTTTGCCCTTGTATATTATCTTTAAATCTTGAATTCGCTTCTACTAATCCTGCTTATTTTTTTCTTATATATATATATATATATATATATATATATATATATATATTGGTGTTTTCAAAATTAAGTTAATGTTCGTTGTTCATAAAATCACCCAACTTCATTTTTGTTAAACTATATACAATGTAAAGACCTCGGATTTTGATATCATAATTTTCGGAAAAACGGATTTAAATCGGGAATTTCGAGAAAAACTCATCCTCAACTTAACAAGTCGACTTCGAAACTCGTAAAGCGGATTTCTGACCTAAAATCAAATCTTGTTAAACGAACCCCGGATAACGACATTTTTCTCAGGAATCGGAAATCTAATTGATTGAGAGAGCGAGAATTGGGAAACAACACTTGGGAACTAATTTCGGGATTCAAGTTCGTGTGTTTAGGATTAAAGATTATCTCTCTCTCTCACCCACGCCCTAGCCGAACCCGTCACCCATGTTTTGGGGCCAAGGTAGACATTTGAAATTAAAGTAAGAGATTACTTACTCAAAATGAGTGAGACACCCACATTGTTCTTTTCCTCTCTTCCTCCCTCGCACCCACCTCTTTCGAAAGGGAGACAACTATCATGCCTATCCACTCTCATCTCTCAAAATCATTCTTTTCTAGTTAAAGATCCTCACTTTGACTCATTTCCATCTCATTCAAACACAAACCCTAAACACAAAAACCGTATCCAAGTGTGAGACACTAAAAACCGTTTCAAAACCTGAGTTAAACAATTACGACTTCCAACCTCTAAAAATGCTTGTGAACTTCATTTTCCAAAAACCGAGTTCAAATCGTCAAGTAAGTCATCTGAAATCCCCAAAACATCAAATCCAATTTTCAAAATCGTTGGTAAAAAATGCTAAGACATCAATTCAATCCCACTAGGCCAAGGGGTATTTCGCCGTGGTGAAACATAGTTTTGCTATGGAAAAACCGTCCCAGTGAGCACCCCGCGAGCGAGGGCGTAGGGGTGGGGTGGGGGGGTCTTGCGGCCGCGAAAGGTACTCACCGCAGCGAAATCCCATTTTGCTGTGGCGAGACCAAGGTTCCTCACACCCTAGGGGGCTCACACTCGCCATGGCGAAACTCAACTTTCACCATGGTGAGTACCACTCCCCTTCAGCTAGTTCCTGGTCGCGGCGACAAGTTTTAACTCGCCACGACGAGCCGCGTTCTAGGCTCTGGTTTTTGAGCATGTCGGGGCCGAATTTATCGTTGCTAGCCTTCCTAACTCTCATCCAACCTTACCCTAACCTCAACCCACATGTTATCACACACATAACACAAAGAAATCGAGAGAAATGAGAATTCTCACCCAAGCTTCTTCTTCTCCTTCGGTTTGCATGTGTAGCTTCGTCCGAACTCCGTTTGGGCTACTTCTTGCCCGAGAGTGCCTCAGATGCATGTGTGGATGCTAAAGTTTGACCTTTATGTTAGTAGGAGGTAAAAGGAGAGGAAAACGAGTGCTTATTGCCCCTAAAACTGAAAACAGCAAGATGGGATCTTCAATGGCAACTAAGGTGTGTCTTTGGGTCCTTGAGCTTGTGCTGCTACTTGGAGGGCGACAAGGGGAAGGCATAGAGCTTGTGGTTTCATTTGAGTTCAAACACACAAGGATCCATGTGTGAGGTTAAATTTTAGGTTGGATGGGTGAGAGAATAAGACAAGGATTGTGGTCTCAAAAGTACGTGTTGGTTTGAAATCCCACGTTAGTTCCCGACAGTTAGCTCTTTCTTCGAGGTTAGTTTTCCCGAATCCCGCTCTTAATCCTATTAGTGTTTCAAATCCATGGGAATGTCATCATCCAATAGTCATTTCAAAATCTCAGGGTGAAAAGACGGATTTGTCTTTTAAAAGTTCGAAATTTGGCCGGAATCCACTTTACGATTTTCGAATTCGATATGTTAAGTTGATGACGAGTTTTTTTTTTCTCGCAATTCCCGAATTAAATCCAATTTTATTCCTTTATATGAAAATTATCATTTGAAAACCCGATCCATTTACAATAAATTTGATCAAATGAGGATCCAATGTTTACAAAGCTACTACCTCCAATGACGGTTGCAAACATCCCAAGAAGTTTGAAGAACCAAACATCTAACACTTTGAACATATAGGGAGCATTATACGCATTGCACTCTTTTTCACTTCGATCAGGTTGTTATTCTAATGGGTTTTCCTGGAAAGGTTAGGCAATACAATAAGAGCGTACGTAAAAGGTTGCACTCTTTTTCCCTAAACTATGGTTTTGTCCCATTGCGTTTTCCTATCTAGGTTTTTAACGAGGCAGCTAGAGGAAAAAGGAATGCACATCCAAGGGGGAGTGTTATAATCTTATTATTATGTGGATGTACAAGACATACACTTTACTTAGATAGAGTTTTTACCTTTAGAAAGATTTATCTTATGCTTCAAATCTAAAGATATTATTCATATATATTGTATTGGTGGATACACAAGATCATCGATTGAATACACTATATAATTTCCCCTCTCTTCTCTTTTTCCTTCTTTGCTCTATTATCTTGTTATTCTTCGTATTATAATAGATCATCTTTTATTTAAAAAAAAATGGACTGCTAGATATCTTAATTATAAAGACTTAAGAACAGATATTAAAACTTCTTGTACAATAACTACATATTTAAAATACGATATTTCTATCTTATGCCCTAAGGGCATAAGATAAGATCCTAATTGATCGAGAAAGATACCCTACAAAAAATAAAAGATCCTAGAAATCTAATTTAAAGTTTGGCTAATGCGTTTTTATTAAGGATATATTTTTTCGAAAACGAGAATCTCATCCTATGCCCCAAGGGTATAGAATAGAAAAACTGATTAAAGTATATGAAATATTTATATAACAAAATGTTTTCATGTAACCACCCCTTCTAACAAACTGTTTACAAGTAACCAACCATCCTCCCATTTTTCTTTAAATTAAACTTCTATTAAATTCAACTTGAAAGTAAAAGACGAAAAGGCCCCCAAACTTGGTTTTATATTTTTTATTTATTATTATTTATACAAAATTACCATTAATGTATGCAAGTTGTGCCCACCTCTACTAGTAGGTCAGATGTAGTCATACCTCTTTCGGTCGTCGACTCCTTGTTTTCAACCTTCTCTGGCAATGCTCGATAGTAGACCTATCAAAACATGATCCGACCCGGTTGACTCGACCCGAATGCCCCGAAAATTTTGGGTCAAAAACCGAAAATTTTGACCCGGAATTTTTTTTCCGACCCGAACCTGATAACCCGGTAATTTTCCGGGTCATCTGGGGTTAGATCCGGTGACCCGATTGACCCAGCAATTTTGATCCAATTGACCTGGTGACCCGGTTAACCTGATTGATTTATAATTATATATGATTAATTTTTTTATGGAGATTCCAATTTATTACATTTTATAATTATAATCACTTGATCTTTCATTTTCAAATCAACTTTTATATTTATTTGTATTGTATAATACTCCCTCCGATCGATAATATTTGATTTTTCGTCACATTTTTAAGAAGATAAAAAACTCTAAAAAATATTAAAATATTAAAACATTAAAACAATGAAGTGGGATTTGAGCACCCAATAATACACAAATTGTATAAGAAGTGGGATTTGAACCCTTGACCTCTTGCAAGGGCCACCTCTCCCTGACCACTAGGGCAAGGGGTCATTGGTAGATCAGATATAGTATATAATTACAAGCGCTAGAACGTAAGAAACACGTCTTTAATTTTAGCATTTTTAAATTATTGCAAAATTACCAAATCGTGATTTTTTTTTAATTTAAAAAATATAAATTGATAAACCTGAAATCGACTCGATTTGACTCGAAATCGGGTCAACCCCGAGTTCAAGTCAACTCGGGATGACCCGATCCGAACCCGACCTGAATGACCCGGTTGATAAGTCTACTTGATAGGGATCTAGGTGGAGGTTGCTCGTGCTTCACCTTGAATGTGTCTATGCCTACCTTTGATTTATTTCACTAGACTATAAAAATAGGAAAATAATAGTAGAGTACTAAAAACACATTTAGGGGCATTTTAGTCTTTCACTTTCAAGTTAAATTATGGAAGTTTAAGGGAAAATGGGTGGATGTGTGGTTACTTGCAAACAGTTTGTTATAAGGGGTGGTTAAGTGAAAGTTTTTGAATAAGGGGTGGGTAAGTGAAAGTTTTTGTATAAAGGGTGGTTTTATGCATTTTAACCTAAATTTTATGCCCATAAATATTTTTACAATTTTGTACATATAAATAATACTTGTCAAATATGAATAATGTAATCGTTTTTTTTTTTTTTCCGAACTAGAGTTACTTCACACTAGCTCCAAAATAAATAAAAACTCAAATACATATGAATAATAAGTTTTACAAATGAATATATACATTTAATACAAACTTAATTTCAGCATGTAAATGACTAATATCTCTTCAAAGTTCAACCCTCGCATGAACTACAGTCAAGTTCTCGTTGAATATTAGTCGAAGATTTACAGTAAATGGATCGAGAATCCATTGTACGGCTCTGAGTGTTGGCCTATTACTAAAGTGTAAGAACAGAAGTTGTCAGTTACAGAGATGAGAATGCTGAGATGGATGACGAGGCACACGAGACTCGACAGAATCCGAAATACTGACATCAGGAGAGAGGTTAGAGTTGTGAGTATTGTGGATAAATTGCGGGAGTCCAGATTACGTTGGTTTGGGCACGTCAGTAGGAAACCTGAGTCGGCTCCGGTTCGTAGGTGTGAAATCTTGAATTTGGGAAAAATCCGTAGGGGGAGATGTAGATCTAAGAAGAGCTGGTTAGAGGTTATCAGACATGATCTCAATATGCTGAACCTAACGGAGGATATGACTTCGGACAGAGACCACTGGAGGAAGAGCATTCGAGCTGCTGATGTTTAGTGTCATTTGCTATGGTTTCGGTTTGAGCTGTGTTCTCGTGCCCTTGTTTACTTTCTTGCTTCTTCCCTACGCCTTCCCTTTCCTATTCCCTACTGTCTCTGCTTCATTCTTTGAGACCTACTACTATGTGGTTATTGCCCCATCGTTCTGGGTCTATCGGAAACACTCTCCCGATCTGTTCGGGGTATGAGTGCGTACATCCTGACCCCCCAGACCCTGCTTTATTGTGGGATCAACTGGATTGTTGTTGTTGTTGTTGTTTGGATCGAGAATCCATTGGGATTTTCCATGTTTAGAGATGAATATGCCCATGAGACATGTAATTTTGTAGTATTCAAAGAGAAGTGAAGGGTAAACCTTATTTCGAATGCTCATTAAAAAAATTTAAAAAAAAAACCTAAATCCACCAAACCCTGAAACGCTCCCAAGCGCACTGGCCTCTCCACCGTCGCCACCAGCGATGGCTCTTCCACCTGGCTCACCACCGGGCCTGAGCACAGATGCTTCTACCCAACCTTCTTTGGCCTTGTCGGCTCCCCCTCATCCTCCTTTTAGGTCGTCCTGAGGCACTCTGGTTCCTCCTCGATGACCTAGGCCGCCGCTCTCGGCTCCGATGGCCGCACATCGATCTCAGTTATCACACACCGGCCTCGATCCACGTGTTTGTCTCCCTTGTCATATAAGGTCTACGTCATCCACCTTGGTACTCACGGGCTCTACCGTCTTCGTCTTCGGCCGGCTTTCCTCTTCAGGATAGCGTGACGCCTATCTGCGGCTCCGATGCCGACTTCCGGCCCACCCTCAGCCGCTATCTTCGGAAGTTATGTGCTCTCCGTGGTTGGATTATCGATCTTCACTGTTTTCTCTCCCATGACTCAGCCATCGGCTTTCTTGGTTTCCGTCCTCTTCGAGGACGCCGGCGCTTTCAGCTCCTCGTTTAAAATGCATTTGTGTGTGCCTTAAGTTATTAACGAATAATTCTTTATTTAGCAACAAATAATACAAAAACACATATGAATTGATGGAATAATTCTTTAGTTAACAACAAAAAGAGCAGATTGCCCTAAAATTGAGGGAATAATGTTACTTTTCATATTATAAACTACCTTAAAAACATCAATATTTATACTAATTATCTTTAAAATACAAGTGAATAATGCACATACTCCTCGTTACCATTACTTATCTGCATGAAGTATCTAAAAAAAGTGACATAGTTTTTCATTGTCAATTTGGAAAACCTAAATCTATGAATAAAGTTTCACATTTTTTTTTGAATAATAGTATAATACTCATACCCCAGATATCTAACACTACTAAAAAAACAGGCAATTACTATGGATTTTTAGCCACGAATGTTAGCCGACTCTGTTTTTAGTGGCCAATAGCAATGACATTGGCCACGACTGTTCTTGACTATGACTATTTTCGTGCCTGGTGCTCACCCTAGAATGCCACATCATCAAATTCGTGGCTAATAGAAACAAGCATTATGTCCGTAGCTTATTTCGTGGCCCCACATGTGGATGGTAGTGGTAAATAGCCACGAAAGTTAGGGTTGGCACGGTACGGTACCGTGGGAAAATTTCGATTACCACGTACCATAACGATGCTATTCGGTATGCAAATTTCCATACCACGAACCAACCGAAATTTTCGGTAACCGACATTCTTGGTACCGAAAGTATCGGTTACCGAAGGTCTGGTACCGTGGTTACCGACCGACACATTAATCAATTTTCATTTATGTGTCAATCGGTGGTAACCAACGGTACCGATCGGTACCAACAAAAATGTAAATGTGAAATTGTTCATACAAATTGTGCGGTGCTACAGAAATTGTGGCGATTGAAAGAGTGAAAATTAATCCTCTTCGGAAGATCATCATAGCCTAATTAGTACATTCCCTGAATGACTTACGCTATCTGATATAACTAATCGTACAGATTGGAGGCTAGGTTTAGGTTTACTGGTCTTGAATCTTGATCTTTGCATCTCCCCCAATTGAGTGCCAAATCTCTGGAATTTGAAATTGGATCAGCTTCAACAGCACCGCCGTCCTCCGACGACTCATTAACTGCCGCTTCCCGGAGAATTTCTTCGAAGGTGTTGATATAGGCAAATTGGTATTCTTACTCGCTGGTCGCCTCTTCCTAGGCGCCGGTGGGCATGGGCGGACCGCCGGGATCCGGCTCTCCTCCGACGAAGGCGTCATGTAGTCATCGTCCTCATCGCAGTCCTCGCGGTGGCCTGATGTCGGAGTCGCCGGTGTGACATCGTCGGCGCTCGTGGAAGAAACGGGAGGGGAATCTTGGGAAGGAGTTGGATTAGGAAATATATATATATATATATATATATATATATATATATATATATATATATATATATATATATATATATATATATATATATATATATATATATATATATATATATTCTTTACCACGGTACCATGGGATTTGGATTTCCATACCGTGTACCGTATCGACCCCAGTCGGTACCGAAGTTTCGGTTACCGACTACGTGGTACCGGTACGGTTGGTAATTAGTTGGTACGGTAATTTCTGTACCACCGTCCAACCCTGACGAAAGTAGCTACGAATGAGTTTTCGTGGCTGTATTCGATGCTGATCTGGCAACAACATACTCCTTGTGGCTAAATCCGTGGCTAATCAGCATCAGAAATCTAACGATGGAATGTACATAAGGTGAGTGGGCTTCGATCAGTTAATGTAGGCGGGCCGGACATGGGGTGGTATGGGTGATTGGGCTTGAATCGTAGCTGAATCCGTTGCACAAAGAAGGACAAATGTTATGGGCTCGACATCCAATTACCTTATTAGCATGTAGAATGAAATGCGGATTTAACAACGACTGTGTCCGTGGCTAAATTCGTTGCTATTACGAATGATGTCGACATTAATGTGCTTCGTACTTCACCTGCCTTTTAGTGGTTGGGTGCATTGATTGGGTTCGGCCAACTTGTTTGTCTTCTAGCTTGGCTGAACATGACCATTTGCAAATGGATAAAAAGACTTTCAACCAACCTGTACGAGGTAAGTGAGTTTTTCTTAATTACTTACATATGTTACATTATATTTTCATTTTTTTATTTAATTTCAAGAGTATTTGTTGATTATATATATAATGGGTAACAATATATAATGAATTGTTGTTACAACGAGTTAGGAAATGGGTTTGAGTTTTAATTGAAAAAGTTTGTAAATGTTTATATGTAAATAGGATATAATTTAAAAATTGGTTGGAAATTGCATTTTTATGATATCAATTATTACAATTTTATTCAAAATTATGTACGTAATAATTTGAAAATGGGTTTTGGAAGAATTTGTAAATGCTTATATGTAAATAGGCGATGAAATTAAAAATTGGTTGTATGTTGACATTTGTACGATCAATGATTACAATTTTATTCAATATTATGTTTGTAGCTATTTCAAAGTTTAGTAATGTGTATTTATTATGAATTGGAAATTTAGGAATGTTCAATTATTACAAATCAACTTGTAATGTGCGTTTACTATATATGTACCGTACCAATTGATTGAATTTGATAAAATAGATGATCGGAGATGGATGTATGACATGTACTTATCGGGTCGTGGAGGATTAAAGCCTGAATACTTCAAAGGGGTGGATAGGTTTATAAATTTTGCTTGTAGTCAAGAGTATTACGTTGATGAAGGTAAGATAAAGTGTCCATGTAGGAAATGTGTGACTTGAAAATTTGAGAAAGTAGATGATATGAAGGAGAATTTATATTGTCGTGGGTTTATGTTCGGTTATTATCGTTGGACATCATATGGTGAAACTATTGCACCTCCATACCATGAGCAAATGGTAGGGAACAACCAGTGGGCTATGTATGATCAGTTAATTGCATAACAGAGGATGGTCTTTGACGTTGCAAGGCCAAACTTTGTTCCTCTCTCATGGTTTAGCCCCTATAATGTTGACGGTGTTCCGAATAATGAAGTTGATGTTGAATTCCAACCAGTTGAAGTTAATGAGGTCGATGAAATGAGGGAAGATCCGGTAGCTACTGAGGAGGCTAATCTGTTGTCCACGCAGTTTGCAGAAGTGTTGAGAGCAGCTAATGAACCTGTGGATCATAGGTGTACTACACATACACAATTTTCCTTTGTGAGCCGACTTATGAGCTTGGAGTGTGAATATAATATTTCTCAAAGCATGTTCAATGGTTTCTTGCAATTGTACGATGAAGTGCTACCTCCTGCCCACAAGATTCCCATACGTTACTATGAAACTGAGAAGATACTTCAAAATTTAGGGCTACCAGTGGAAATAATGGTCATGTGTCCCAACGGTTGTATGTTGTATTGGAAGAATGATGCGAATGAAGAATCATGTAAGTTATGTGGTCATGCAAGATATGTTGTTAGTGCTACATGGAAGCGTCGTGAACATAAGGTTTTATTCTACTTGCCTTTAACTCTGAGGCTACAGAGACTATATGCTTACGAGGGGACATCCATCCATATGACTTGGCATGCAGAACACATAATAGAGGAGGGAATGATGTGTCATCCTTCAGATGGAGTAGCATGGAGGAGGTTAGACACAAAGCATCATGATTTTGCTTGCACGGATGGTTTTGCAACATATTACAAATCTGGTCAGATTAATTATTCATGTTAGCCCATGATTGTCACTACTTACAATCTTCCACCGCATTTGTGCATGAAAACCAAGCACATGTTTATGTCCTTGATAGTGCCAGGTCATCGAAATCCAAAGAAGTTGATTGATATTTGCCTCCAACCTCTTATTGACGAGTTGATGCAGTTGTGGAGCGTTGGTGTCGTAACCTGTGATGTCTCGAGGAGAGAAAACATTGTTATGCATGCATCTTTACTTTGCATTGTCTGTGATTTCCCTCCATATGCTATGTTGGTTGGATGGGGCATTGTGGGTCAGTTGGCTTGTCCAATTTGTATGGAAGCAGGATCTGATACTTTTCGCCTTCAAAAAGGACGGAAGGCTTGTTGGTTTGATTTCCATTGGAAATTCTTAGATCTTTCTCATCCCTTCCGCAGAAATAAGAAGGACTTCTATAGAGGGCATTTTGAAACAGCATTGCCACCTCTATAACTATCAGGGGAGCAGATATGGGATCGGGTTTGTGATTTGCCAATGGTCATGGAGGATCCTTTCTTCAAGTCGTATGAGTATGGGGTTTGCCATAAGTGGATAAAACAAAGCATTTTCTGGAGACTTCCATATTGGAAGGACCTTCTAATCCGACATTATCTCGATGTTATGCACATTGAGAAAAATGGGTTTGACAATGTTTTCAACACTGTCACGGATATCCCTGGGAAGACAAAGGATAACTTGAATGCTCGGAATGACCTTCACCTATATTGTCATCGACCTAAGTTGGAGGTAAATGATGATTACAATGGTGTAAAACCTAAAGCAATATATACATTGGCAAGAGAGGTGAAGAGAAAGGTGGGTCAATAGTTGAGGACTGTTAAATTTCCTGACGGTTACACTTCTAATCTAGGAAGATGTGTTTAGAGTGACGATTGTAGTCTCAGTGGGATGAAGAGCCATGATTGTCACGTGTTTATGGAGAGAATCCTGCTGATTGCTTTCAAAGAGTTGCTACATCCAGTTAAACGACCCCATACAGTTGGATGCAACAACTCTTTGAAAGCAATCGACAGAAGTCTCTCCATAAACACGTGACCATCATGGCTCTTCATCCCACTGAGACTACAATCGTCACTCTGAACACATATTCCTAGATTAGAACCATAATAAAGCAATCATGGTCACTAAATAGATATATTGATCAAGACAATCAGAAATAATATATACTTGTTGGGTTTTTCCTTACTCAATGTATGGTTGCACTTCCGGACAGTTGAGCAACACGTATGTTTGTGCGGCCTTTCACTATTCATATTCAACCAACCACCATACGGTTGAAGAGTGAAAGGCCACACACACATACCTGTTGCTCAACTATCCGGAAGTGCAACCATACATTGAGTAAGGAAAAACCCAACACGTATATATTATTTCTTATTGTCTCGATCAATATATCTATTTAGTGACCATTTAGACTATCAATGGGGACAATGTCGGAGATGATCTCATTGAAAAGGAATTTGCGTATTGGTTTAAGAATTATGTATGTGTGACCAAAATTGTTACTTTATTATGCAACATATATTGTCTATTTATGTGTAATGTACTGTTGTGCAGGCCTTAGACAAAGGAAATGGAATTGGCCATGGAGCTTTTTTGTGGAGTTTGGCATGGGGTCCTAATGTGCAAGCACATTCTTGGCCAACTTACTTCTCCAAAGGGTATAAGTTTCACACTCTAGAACATGATGTTGGGAAATCTACAATGAACAGTGGGGTTTGTGTTCGAGGGTCTAACTACGCAAGTGCTGAATCAGATTTCTTTGGTCTCCTCGAAGAAATAATCAAGCTTCACTACCCAAGTGCACTTTCTCATTCGCTCAAAGTTGTAATGTTCAAGCGTCGATGGTTTGATCCGAGGCAACGCGAAACAAAACTTCATCCAACCTACCAGTTTGTAGAAATCAACAAGAAGAAATTGTATAGAAGGTATGAACCTTTTGTACTCAACAAGCACTGCAGGTTTATTACCTTCAATATCCAGGAGCCACACGTGAGCGTATGGATTGGTGGCATCTCTTCAAGACAAGGCCTCGCAACCGGATTAAACAACGATGGAATGTTGACGGAAGGGAAACATGTCGTTGATCCGCCAATGTAAACTCAAACTTACAACTAGTATAGCAATAAGCAAGAGGTCGATCCCACAGGGAAATTCGTTATTCAAGTGTGATTTAAGTGCCAATCAAGTAACCAAAGAGGGGGTTTTGAGTGTGTAAAAGTTCCGCCTTTTATCAAAGCGGATTGAAGAAAGCAAAGTAAATGATGTTGATTTAGAAAATTAGGAAAAGCAATTCTACCTACAAATTTCCACTTTATTGGATTGAAGCGATCCTTGTAACTTCTTCTCGTCCTATTAAGTTTCCTATGAATGCCCTTGTCCAGACCTAATATAGTTACTAGTCCAACCAGTCCTACCAACCCTTATCAATCGAACAATCCCTAAAGAAGGATTTAACCCAATTGATAGCTTTAAGTTTAGAGATTAGCCAAGGTATTTGCAGTTCCTAAAGAGGGATTTAACAACACATTCAACTTCCTACTCATTCAATTAGTTCAACCAGCCATAAAGGAACAACTTCGCCACTTAGGTTAAGGTTCACAACCAGGAATCTACAAAACCTTAGCAATTGAATTGATTCTAACTAGTTGCGCGGGCTAAATAGAATAAAACAATAGACAATCAAGCACAAAGAAGTTGAAGCATTCAAATATAGGAAACAAGGAACGAGAATTAGAAACTCACAATCAATCCGAATAAAGCTTCAAATTACAGGCAGAATAGATGAGTTTAGTTCCTCATGGAAGACATCGCTCAAAATCTCTAAAGTGTCTGATGAATGTAAGAATATAATAGAAGTTGTAAAAATAACATAAAACTCGGCCTTATAAAAGTCTAGGCGGCCACACAAAAGGAAAACACAAAACTAGGGTTTTTAATTAAAACGGCGTCGCGCTGGCAACACGTGCTGCGGCCGCGGCATCTTCACTGGCGGCGGCCGCAGCACACATGCTGCGGCCGCTGCATTGGTCTTTTACGAAAAACCCGTCTCGAATTTGCTCTTCTTGTCAACAGGAAAGTTGTAGCTCTTCGAAAGAACTTTCCAACGCATGGTCATAATAGTCAATCGGACAACCGAGGCCTCCAGAAAGTGCAAAACAAGTTCAGCATGTCTGACGACAACTTTTGCAGACTTGTTCTACGTTTAGGTTCGCTTCTTCTTCTCAGGACCTCTTGAGATCTTCATGTAAGCTTCTTCGATCAACTATAAATTCTCATCTAATGCGTTATCAACCAATGTCTCCTCCTCGGATCCATGATTACTTGAAATAATCAATGAAAGCATGTAGATTTTGACTCCAACCACACAGAGAACAAATATGCAAATTATTCTTAAACCATGCATGATATGCATCATAACTAAGCTAAATACAACCTATTATAACTCTCTAAATGCATACTATCAAACTCCCCCACACTTAAGCTTTTGCTTGTCCTCAAGCAATCAAAAACAAATATAGAATTGATCATCCTGCAAATAAGATCTTCATGCTATAGTTTTAGAAACGCAACATCAAGCAATAGGAGACATGAATAAGAGAAAAAGTATCCTAGCAAGTATATGATCAATCCAATAGTCAAGGAAAATTTAATCCAACCTCACGGGGATAACGTGTTTCACTCAAACTCTCAAGTGTTTAGGCTTTAAAGTCCAACTCTTAACTCAATCCAAAATGCTCTGTACACCGTGAAAGTTATCACTTGCAAACAACATCATGAGGACTTTTATAAAGTTGTAATGGGGCTTTGGTAGGAACATAAGGTATGAGAAAAATTTAGGCTTGTGGTGGGGCTAAAAATTCGGAAAAAGGGAACAACAACCAACCAGAACAACACCAAAACTTCCATACTTCGCAAACCATTCCAATAACATAAACTCCAATACACATCAATAAGCTCTTCGATTTCACTAACCATATAACTCATGCAATTTTTCCATTTGGATGATGACTTCTTTTCTTTTCTTTTATGCTTACTTTTGCCCCTAGGTGAATTTTATCCTCCCTAGGTCCAAGCTTACTAGACTTTTACTCCTAAGTGAATTTTATCCTCCTTAGACCCCTAGTAACAAGTCATCTCTATTATGCAAGAAGGGTTACCTTATTTTGGCTATGCCTCTCGCAATGCGCAACCATACATACATCATCTCCACTCAAAGCAACTCCAACATAAAGATTTTTCACCAATTCTCCTCCTAATTCCCGGATAGGGTCTGGCTAATCATTGGCTATGATATATTTTTGTGGAGCTATAAAAAAAATAGGCTTTAAGGCTTAAATGGGCTTCAAGAAAAGGATAATGCAAAGGATAGATAAGGTATAATATGGCTAAAGAAAAGATACCTCAATCATTTAAAATTCACAAGCAACAAACATGTGCAATACGGTCATGAAAAACAAGCATATGAAGAGTATAATCACACAATAAAAGCAAAAGGGAATAATATGTAAATTCCCTATAAGGCCAAAATCAAATTCACAAGGGTTATATTTTTTTTTTTAGATTTCAATTTAATCTCAACTATGAACCATACTTGCTTAATTATATTCTCAAATCAGGCTCCAAAAATCATTTTCAAGCAATTCAATCAAATCATGGGATTTATGCAATAAGATCATAAAAATAAATTAGAGGACAAACTAAACCAAGATGGGTATATTTAATAACACCTAAATGCAATGCATGATATTTTTGTGAGTTTTTTTTTCAAATGTGATATATGAGTAAAAATAAATATGAAAACATAAATAAACATGATATGCAAACTCTGTCTATATGCAATGCAATCCTTCCCCCACACTTAAACCTTTCATTATCCCCAATGAAACATAAAAGACAACAAAAACTTAAAAACATAGAGAAAGAGATGAATGAAATACTCACAATGTGGTGGATGGGTCTCTATAGGTCGGATCTGAGGATTTCGGTGGCCTTTCCTGAAAACTTAGTCTATCCCAAACCTAAAACAACTATCTAATGCCTAATGGGAAACCCAATTTATTGAAAAGAAAACTAGCTAACTAGGAATTGAAATAACTAAACTTACTCTCAATCTCAAGACCTTATCTCTCAGACACCGTCAAGGCCCTCGGTAGCCTATCATATTCCTGTGCACGCATCTTATAAGGCACATCATAGCACAATAAATTAAAAGCATAAAATGTAGAACTCAAGAACCCTTTCAATCTATCAAAGAGTCTAGCATGACTCTCTACAGAAGGAATATGATACCACCAACACAGTTCCGCTGGTGGCTTCTCGAAATAGCAATCAAAAGGATAAACATAATCATCATTACCTTCAAAATTGCAAAAGTTTACCTTTATTACCTGTTGAGCCTCAGCTGATGGCTCAAGACCTGGTTCATCAATGGACAAGCTCATAATGGATGTTGCAGATGGAGTAGGAGACACATCACATGTAATCTCATGCGTCGACTCATGAGATTCCAAGTCAGGAAGCACTAGACCATCTCCTCCATCATCTAAGAAACTATCATTGTCTGCAACGAATTCCTCCTCATTCGGCATGTCATTGTCATGTTGAAACCACATAGGAGGGAATGAACTAAGTGTAATGACTTCGATAGGATCTTCCATTCTTGCATCCTTTAAAGACTCAAGGGGTGGTGGGGTGGGTTTCTCAAAATCAAGAGAAGAAGATGTCGATGGGGGCTCATTTGTAGCAGTGCGGCGATCGCCGCCCTCATGCGGCGGTTGCCACTCCTCAGAATTTTCACCCTCCGTTACAACTTCAACTCCTTCTTCTAAGCCCCTTTCCTTCTCACCTTTTGCACTTAAAATTTGAATGAGTTTGTTCATCTGATTCTCCAAGTTCTTACTGCTCTCAGCTTGCTCTTGCAACACTTGTGTAAGGCTATGGATTGGATCCTCCAGGTAGGTGACAAAGTTCTCCATTGGCGGAGGAGACGTGGTGAGCAATTCTTCTTGTGCAACATGGTAATCCATATAACAGAAAAAATCCCACAACCCCGACAATCCTCCTAACCGCTTCAGGCCTCCGTTACTCAGGTGCACAGCAAGCGCTCGTGTCTCAACAGTCATCCCATCAATTATGCACATAATCATGTCTCCGATGCTGAATTGATAACCCCATTGAAGGTTCGATAATATAAAACAAGGTAATATAGAAATACTTTAGAAGGGGGGTTGAATAGAGTATGCCTGTTTTTCGCAAAAAGTCTCAAGACTTTTGGAGCTCGTATAAAACCCTTTGAGATTAAACCTGAATCACAAAGTTAGACAATCGAACCAAGTGCGGAAATAAGGTAAAGCAATAGATAAAGGACACGAGTAATTGTTTACAAGGTTCGGCACGAACTTGGCCTACGTCCCCGCCTAGGGTTCTTCCACAACCCTAGGATTCAAAAGGCTTTATTGATTCGCTTAGCTTAGGATCCTAATAGCTCACCGAGAAGCCTCTCTCCTATACAATTGCAATCTAGTCAACTCACGTTCCCTTGGAGTCCTAGACCAATCTAGAAGAGCCCCACCTCTCTCAGCTATCTAGTACAATCCTCTTACTCTCACAAATCAATAGCCTAGTGCAACTTCCCGAGTTACAAACTCTCGAGTAATACTATAAATGAATATATCCTATAAGCTCACAGTGTAACTCTCAAAGGCTTTGAAATGAAACAACAAACTCTTGAGCGCTAGTAGAGAGTACACTTGGAAGACAGATCTCGCTTGAATGAATGAAAGCTCGTGTAACACTTGTGTTTTCTGTCTTCATCTTCCTTCTCTATATATTGAGACAAATCGGCGCCAAGAATCTTCTCCAACGGCTAGTCTAGATCATGGCCATCTTCGAGATCTTCTAAACTTGGAAACTTTTGAAGCCACGATCTTTCCAATTTGAAACTTCTCAACACGCATCACAAGGAAGGAAATAATTCGAATAATACTTCCTGAAAGGTTAGTTAGGCATATAATATATAATGGAAGTATATAATATTAAATAATATTCGGATATAATAATATATAGAACAGGTTTTGGATTTCATCAACTGTTAAAGCTCCAAGACCTTTGACACAGACATCCTGTCGAGGCCTTCGAAACCTATTCCTATTTTCATCAAGGGAGGGAGTTATCACCCATGAACCAAGGTCGTCAACATACTCATGCAATCTCCTGAAGTATTGGTGAAAGTTCTCACCTTCAAACTGCGCTAATCTCAACATCTTGAAAAAGTTAGTAGCAAGGGTGTTGTGAATCGTAAGATAGGTTCACAACAAAGTTAGTTATATAAACAAAAATTAATAAATACACACAACAAAGAAATAACCTTGATTCCCCGGCAACGGCGCCATATATTTCTAACCTATATAACAATATCAAAGAGTATATCCTAATACAATCCTAACTAATATATCATCCTAATATATCTCTAACAATGTGTAACTAGAATAAAAACATAAATCTTGCATGCTTTATATTTCATGGTTTTCAAATGTTTCAATATAACCTCCTAATTTGAAGTTCTTGAATATAATTATATTATTAAGATATGAAATTTAACAAATGATGATTACGATAAAAGTATATCAGTTTGATAAATGATGTAGGAAATAATTAATTTATATATATGCGGCCATGAAAATTGAAACACTTATAACTTTTTGCTCAGATATTGGAATTGAGCTTATAATATATCAAATCAAAGCTATCGACGAGACGAATATGTATGTTAAATTTTATTTTCGATTGGGGGGGCGACTGCCACCCCTGGTTCTAAAGAGGATCCGCCTCTGGTTGGAACACGAAGGGGTATTTAGCTTGCCCAATATGCAATGAAGACGTAACTTCAGATCGATTGAGAGGAAAACTATGCTATATGGGTCATAGACGTTTTTTACCAGAAAATCATGTGTGGAGAAGGAGAAGGGAATATAATGGAAAGGTTGAACATAGGGCAACTCCAAGGATTTTTTCTAGTGAGGATAAGTTAAAGCAGTTAGACCGGGTTCATAAAGGCAAACCAGGTAAATCTCCATGTAATCCAGATTTGAAAAGAAAACGGCAGGCCTGTGAATTGAACTGGAGTAGAAAAAGCATTTTCTGGGAGTTACCGTACTGGTCAAAGTTGGATTTACAGCATAATATTGATGTGATGCATTGCGAGAAGAATGTCGGTGAAAGTCTTGTAGAAACATTGCTAGATATTGAGGGCAAGATAAAAGATATGCACAAAGCTCGTTTAGACCTTGTAGATATGAACATAAGGAAAGAACTTCATCTGAAGCAGCATGGAAATCAGCTAAAGAAGCCTCCTACTAGGTACACACTGAAAGTCGAGCATCGGCAACTTCCTGCTAACTTTTTGAAGAATGTTAAATACCTTGATGGGTATGCTGCAAATATTTCAAAAAATGTGAACATTAGTGACGGGAAGATATCTGGACTTAAGAGTCATGACTGACATGTTCTATTGCAACGCCTTATCCCTGTGGGTATACAACCTTTCTTGGACAAAGATGTGTGCACTGCAGTCGTTGAGTTGTGCATATGTTTTCAACAAATTTGTGCAAAGACCTTAAAAGTGTCAGAATTACAAAGATGTGTGCACTGCAGTCGTTGAGTTGTGCATAGTTTTGATACTCTGTAAACTGGAGAGAATTTTCCCAGCGGTGTTTTTCGATGTGACGCCTCACCTATCTGTACATTTACCCAGGGAGGCTATTCTAGGCGGGCCTGTCTCGTATAGGTGGATGTATCCCATTGAAAGATATTTGGGGACTTACAAAAAATATGTGTCAAACAAAGCTCGGCCTGAAGGTTCAATTGCTGAAACATATGTTGTGAACGAGGCAATTACATTTTGCTCGATATATTTTCGCGGAGTTGAGACATGTTTCAATCAAGTGGAGCGTAATGATGATCTTCAAACTGATCATGAAGGTGGCTTGTCGGGTTTTTCCCAAAGGTTTCGTCTATTCAACGGGAAGAAATTCGTAGTGATTGATCAAGATGATTTAGATAAAGCTCACTGGTTCGTGCTCAACAGTTGTCATGAAGTCCAACCATATATGAAGTAAGTGAGTTTAAGTACGAGTGGTTTATATTGAAGAATTTTATATTTTTAGAATATAACTTTATTTTATTTATTGTGTTTAATCACTTGCAGGGAACATGAGGATGAGTTGAAACAAATAACCAATGATGATAATTTATTTACTAGACAGAAAGAGGAATTTCCGAATTATCAGTATTTAGTGTATGCCTTGATTATTTGGTTTTTTTAATCTCTGTTAATGTATTAATTTGATTTTTTAAATTATCTTTGTATATGAGTAACTTAGTCCAGAGTGGAGAAGGTTCGTCAACTGATGCACTTTATTGTTTGTCATGTAAACCTGATAGCCGCATCCACACATATACCGGTTGTGTTGTCAATGGATGTAGATATCACATAACAGAGCTTGATGATCGACGCACTACTCAAAATAGTGCGGTTTATGTCGCTGGAGTTTATAATGGGGGAACAAATGATTACTATGGCGTTCTTTTGATTATTGTCAAATTGAGCTATATTGATATGCATGATGTTTATCTATTCAAGTGCAAGTGGTACAACACAAATGAGAAAGAGAGAAACGTCAATAAAAGAATACAACGGGATTATAATCTTCTGAGCATTAATACAGACTCTCAATGGTATGAGAATGAACCATATATACTAGCAAATGAAGCATAACAAGTGTTTTATGTTGAGGATCCAAAGTTGAAGCATGGGTGGAAAGTTGTCCAAAAAGTGCAAATGCGAAATGTGTGGGATGTCCCAGAGGTGGATGTTGAAGAATAAAGCGCATAGGTGGTTGTGGATGATTTTGAGCCAACGGGTAGTGGTAAAGTTACTCAACAAGATGAGTTCAATGATGTTCAGTGGGTGGTTGTAGAGGAAGATCTGGAAAATCCGGAAAATCCTCAGCTGCATCAACAAGATGTTAAGCCTGAAATAATTGATACAGACATGGATAGAATCATAAGGGATAGCACCATCAACGATGTCCCAAGTGATGACGAGGAAGACAATGATAATGCTTATGAGGATAGTGAGGAAGAAAGTGCATCTGATGAATATTATAGTGATTAAATATGTGGTTGGGTTGTTTGTTACTAGTATTTATTTAGTGGTTTTCATAGTTGTTAGCTGAATTTTCTAAATTTCTATTATGGATCTTTTGGCCTATTATTATAGATTTTAGCTGTTTACATTCTATTTTGGATATTTTTTAACAGTTTGTTTTTTTTTCTCATGACATTGCCATATATGTTAATATTTGCTGGATATGTTGGCATTTGATAGGTTTTTTTTTTGGTAGCATTTGCTGTTTTTGTTTTGGCATATCAAATCAGTCAATTGTTTATTACTTTGTGCAAGCAATTTCAATTAAATATTGATTAGCCTATGCAGGATTCGAACCTGCATCTTTGTGCATGAGCACGTCGCACTACCATTTGAGCTAATAGACTTTGAAAAATTGGCATAATAGACTTTGTTATTTCAACCACTAAACATTGACACGATGATAATTCCAGCTAGATATATGCACATTTTAGAAGGAGCCTCAGGAAGAAACCATATATACCTAGATGCTTGTTTTCTGAAACTTGTGGGCTCTCATCACTGTGCAGATCATTTAGCCAATCTTTCACTTTTTTGGTATTGTCTTTGGCTTCAAGAGAAAATCTCTACCACAAAGTTTTTGAGTCATATCCTAAATGCAAGAAGAAAAAGTAACACACAATCAGGTGCAGTTACCTGTATTGAATGATTAAAGAACCCGGTAACAAGATTTTGGTGGCGCTTCGATAAGTAAGGATATCCCCGAGCATTTGTACGAAAAGACTAATACAGTCAATTTAAAGAGCAATAAGAATCAAGGCAGGACACAAAAATATTTTTTTTTTTGCTTCATCACAATTGTCCATGTGGAAAAATGAAAACAAAACTCACACTAGTATGGACAAAGGTTGTGCGTACAGGCTCACCAAACCAACGTGAGAGAGAGTTTTCATAAGGCAATGAACTCCTAAAAGAAACATAATCACAACAGATATCAAAAACACATACATGGGACAGCCTAACTGCAATTAAGTGTAAGTTCTTCTTTACTTACTTAATATCAAGGGAAATTGAAAGCTAACAGTGATAATAAACTCATCTAGACAATTTAACAAACACCTTAGAGGCACCAAAAAAAGGTTAAAGTATACAATTTACAACAGTCTTGCCCATCAATAAGTACCTTAAGAATTGCACACACAGGTCCAGGACAGGTACTCCTCTTGATTTCAATTTCAATTAAGAGAACCTCGAATGAATTGGGAACGAAATCAACGAAATTGAAGGCCTAAAAATTTGAAATTGAATGAAAGGGGAAAAGAGAAAGGGAGAGGGGAAGTAGGTTACCGTCGACGAGCATGATGGGGCGGGAGTCGGAGTGGAAGAAGGAAGAAGTGGCAGCCATGTAACCCACCATGTTGCCTTTGGAAAGGGGCGGAAGAGGAGGAGAGACGGTCGCTGAAGGAAGGTTGAAGATGGTCCCGAACCGAAGGAGACCCCCGCGGCCTCGCTGGGCTTTCAAGTCTACGTGAACCACTTTACCAATTCAAAGAAATAAAGATCCACTTTATTAAAATCAATATGTAATATATATATTACTAATAAAGTTTTGTATTTTTTAAATTTTTTTCTTTTTTTAAATTGTATTGATTTAATAAAATTTTATTTTTACTACCATGATAATCCTACTAACATTTTTTAAAAATAAATTATCTCAAAAGTTTACTTTAATATATAGAATGTAATTTTTATAAGGTTACTTTATGTTTTCTACTAATGTATTAAACTAATATTAAAATAAAATAGAAATTATAATTAAGTAAAACTATATAAATTAATATGATCAATAAAAATGATTGTATAAATGGAATATATAATATCAAATTTTATTAAAATTTTTAAAAAGTAAACCTTTGCGTAACACAAGTTTACTTTTAACAACTAATTATATTTTATGGTAAATTTCTTAGATTGATTTAATAACTAATTAGATTGATAGGTTTGGATTAAATAATGTTTTCGCATTTTTTGAATAAATTGTATTTCACCATAAAACATTGAGTTATATGGGGGATCTTAAATGAAGAATTTGATTTATTTTAAAAAAATTTGGCCAAAATACCAGATTGGTATTTAAAATTGGCGAGGTTAGACATATGAGTATTTAAAAAGACTCCGATGTCAAATTGGTATTTAAAATTGAACCGATGGATAAATTAGTATTTTTTCTGATCGGAATTTCGGTTTTCATGCGCGTAACTCTCTGATTAAATAGGGATTTAGATATTTTATTAGGAGAAAGAAATAGGTCACAGCTAAACAAAAATGGTCCAATATACGCGTAGGAGTCACGCGCATGAAAACCAAAATTCCGAACGGAAAAAATAGCAATTTGTCCATCAATGCAGTTTTAAATACCAATTTGGCACCAGAGTATTTTAAAATACTCAAATGTCCATCGTTGTCAATTTTAAATACCAATTTGCATATAAGTGATACTCTCCCTGTTAATTAAAACATGACGTTTTACTATTCACACACGTTTTTTTAGGTGTTAAAAACTATATAAAATATTAACTTTTTAAACAATTTTTTGAAATAATTTCATACTTATTACTAGTAAGTATGAATTTATAAAAAACAAATTTTAAAAAAGTTAATATTTTATATAGGTTTTTATCATTATAAAAAAGCATTCATGAATAGTAAACGACAAGTTTTAATTAACAAAGGATGTATACATTACTCTACCCTTATATTTACAAAAATAAGGTAAAATGATATATTTTGTAATCATTTAAGATATGAGATTGAATATTTATATTAAAAATTAATTCAAACAACTTAATAAAAACTATATGTTGATATAAATGACTCTACGCTTATCATGTATGTGTTTTAGTATTATATATTGAATTGATATAGATATAGATTACATATAACTTATTGATATAGTAAAAGTGAACATTAATTCAACAACTTTACAAAAACTATATTTTTTTCATTAAAAATATAATTAATAAATAAAATTTCAATTTAAATAGTAAAAGTGAACATTAATTCCATATCATTTGGTAGATTTGTTGACGATCATTTCTCTAATTCTCGCATTATAATTTAAATTTTATGTTTATTTGCATATTTTAATAGAATTTTAATAATAACATATATAATTTTAAAATATTATATTAATTTATTTATTTGTACGGAACGAGACTTAAACTAGTATAATATATATAAATATCATATGAATTATATGACACTGGAAAACTACACAGTTTTAATATTTAATCAATTAAAGTTATCCATAAGAATTATAATATATTTGTGTTAACATTTGTTGTTCAATAAAAAATTATTAATAATAAAAACTTCATAATAAATTAATATATTATTATGTATAAATTTTATATAACTATCAAAACAGTAGTACATAATAGACTTTTACATTTTATATATAACCGGATATGTAATTGATAAAGGAATATTACGTTTAATTTTATACTTTAAATTTACAGTTTTTAACTTTATATAAATTGAAATAATTCAATAAGTTTTTTTTTAAAAAGAAATAATTCATGAAAAAATCACTTAATTTACGGAAACTTCCTCTTTTACAAAGATTTGGGTGTTAAGGGCGGCAAATCCTTTTTATTCTACCGCCTAAATACGCCTCTAATATATGCCCTCTCTCACAAACCCTATTCCCTGATTTCAATTGTGACAGTGTATCGGTAGCAATCGAGAACCCATTGAAGATGCCTCTCATCCAACGCCAAAGCCAGTGATTTTCGAAAAGTTTTCCACTTCAGAATCGTCTAGTGGTCAGATTCAACCACATTCAGGTACACTTCCTCTCCCTTTGTTGTGTTTGTATGTGATTGGGTTGAGGCTATAGCAATTGTCTTCCATAAGTGCTCTTGTGTTTACATTAGTTGAATTCCACATGTTCTGTCTCTTCGAGGTATCTGGTTGCATAAATTGCTATTGATATCTGGCTTAGTGTCTTTGAAGAGGGGAAATGGGGGAATAGTGAAGTTAGGTTTAGTGTCTTTTTCTCCCGAAATAAGGGTCAACGCAAGACCACAACCACCCAGATTCTGAATCTATGTGAGAAATTAGAGAGATAAGTTTGTGTCAAAGGGCAATTGAACGAGAGGCCCATGACAGTCGAGAGAGAGGGAGATGCAAAATATGACGGACTGTTCATTTCAAATGGACCAATTAATTCATCCCAAAATGCCATATATCTGCTTGGGCAATAATCAATTTTATAAGAGTATTTTATTGGTAAATATTGCAAGAACAATCTCATGTGCCATACGAGAAGTTTTAGATCTTATATAGTATTCATTATGAACTTATGATTATTTTATTTGATCAAATATTGAGGACAAGGGTTAATGGGTTTAAATCCAAGTGGGTGGGAGCCAATAGGGATTGTCTTACTCATCTTGTGTGGTATGAATGTTAGATATATCTTTCAACTGGTTTTGTGGAGTTAACTCCAAATAATCTCTCAGGCTGTTGCTTACCATTTGATGTGACTATGTATTGTGATTTTGTATGTGAGTAGCTCCTTTCTATACAACACATAAGATGCAAGTTTTCCTAGCAAATCTTAGCAGCTGATAAGAATAAGAAAATTCAAGAGATATCTTTCAACAACTCTCTCTCTCCGAAACTCTGTCATCATCTACATTACTTGTGTCTTTTTTTTTTCATGTTTCATTTTCTTCTTCTTCTTTTTCTTTTTCCTATTTATCTGTTCATTTTTTTTGAGAGAGAATAAATCTTTTTTTGTTTGATAATGTGATCATTGACTAAATGAGAAAAAAATATCAGGAAACATGTATGATTATTGATTAGAGTTAGAATATGGAAGATGATTCTTATTCCACAACACCCTCTTGCTTATCCTTGGCTTCTGATTCCACAACTTATAATGCACCCCCTCCCTTGTTCAATTCACACAAATCACGAGTTTGTCTCCATTTTTACGGATACAATTATGTATCTGACAACTTTTATTTTTATTTTTATTTTTATTCTTTTCCTTTCAAATAATCATTGGTGGGTGTTGCTAATATACCTACGTGGGTTGTGGGTGTGATGATGGATCTTACTTACTGTAGCTTTATTCATTCACTCTTTGTTTTTTTATGTTCAATTTCTGGGGAGTCTCGGAATTTACTTTGAGGGACTGGTGGTGCAGGTTTCAGGCTCTCAACTTTCATTGTATGATTTCCATATTTTTTTGGCTTGATTGCTTGTTGGTTTCCTATGCTGGTAAACTGTAACTGTAGCTGTTGTTTTTATGTGAACTATTTTATTTTATGTTTTTCTAGACTCATGGAAGGAACAAGATCTCAATCTAAGAGCAAATCTGCACAAAAGGCCATGGACAAAAATTCTAACACCCATGGAAACAAAAAACGCTCGCATCATTTCGTGGCCAATACAACTAAGGCCATTGCTAGTACGCATCATATATATCAATTATTCACTTTAGAAACTCAGGCATTTATATAATTATATGTATATATATATATGTATGTGTATATATATATATATATATATATATATATATATATATATATATATATATATATATATATATATATATATATATGGTGAGGTTAAAGTGAAAATAGGGCTTTTAGTGGTTAATGACACGCGGATCTTAATTAAAAAAACTAGACCCGTCTGAATCGGGAGAAAAAAAACACAAAACCAACCCAATTTGACATTCAGACCTAATCGCTCTCCCTCAAGCTTCCCCTTCTATGGCTTCTTCCCCTATCACTCTCTCTTGGGTCCACACCTGCACCAACCGGATCTCTCTTCAATGCCGCCCCACCTAGAGGATGAATCCCTCCACCTACCTTGCCCCCAGCCGGATCTCTCGCGCAAAACTCTAGAGGATGAAGGAGACGCCGAGTCGCTGACGATGACGCTTGCAACGATGGATATCATCATTCCTTCTTCTGATTACGGACCACGGAAAAGGAGACGATGAAGCTTGCAACGAGTACAGGTGATTTCGGATAATCCTTTTTATGAATTTCTTGAGAAATTTCCGTGAGGTTAGTGATTTCTGTGAAAGTTGAGGAGACCTTACTTCAATTGAAATCGTTATCTACAAAACTTGTTCCGTAATTTTATGTTTCTTCATTCGTCGATTGCAGTGTTCTCTCAGTTTTGTTTTTGTTGCTCAATTTTGGTGGTTTGCTCTCGCCTTACTCATCAGAGAGGTTTGGCTTTTGTGAAGTGGTTTTGTTGTTGCAGGTGTCTCCCTTTCTCACCATCTGTTGTTAAATTGAAGCTGATTCCCATCCAATCTGCAAAAAAAAAAAGGTTGGGTTTTCTGTGAGCAAAAAGAATTAAGATTGTTTAATGTTGTACATTGACTATTCAGCACATTGTATCACTTCTTATTTCTAGATTTTCTTCTCTTGAAGTTTCATTTTGAATTTCTCAGCTTTTTAAGTTTTAGTTTTGAAATTGAATTGAAGAGGATAACATTCAGATGTTATTCTCTATAAGTTGTTTGGAGCTTTTGAAGATCAAAGGACTGGAGAGAGGGTTGACATAGCCATGAAAATGGTCTTTTTAAAGTCTATGGTGCTCATTGGGTAAGACCAATTCCTGCTTGCCTTGTGAGAGCCAGCTAGAGATAGTTCCCCAAGTGGAGAAAAGAGGATTATATTCATGTGAGAGCCAGAAGAGGACAGACGATAAATAGTCACAGCCTCGTTGAGCGGGTATGAATCTTTTGCTCTCAATGTATGAGCGCTCAAAGATTACAGATTTTGATAGTTGAATCGTGTACCATGTTAAAAAGTGTTCACTTGCAGGTGAGAAGAGAAAAGATCAGTCAGAGGATGAGATTGCTTTAAGAACTCATACCCGGATGTAATAAGGTATATTTGAGGCAGTCTCATTCTTATATTATGCTTGGTTGGATAATTTTTACTTGTTTGTGACTTTGTGAGAATAGAAGGTGATGCTCATATTATGCTTTTGTTGCTTTGAATAGATTACAGGGAAAGCAGTGATGCTCATATTATACTTTTGTTCTAATTGAATTGCATTTGGTGTTTAGTATACATACCTACTTTGCATTTATTTCATGATTTTATATAAGTAAAGGACGTGCATCAAGTTTGTGTCAAGTGTGCAAGTTTTCTTATCATCTAAATTTGTGAATTTAGATTTCTGTTCTAATTGAATTGAATTGCATTTGCTGTTTAACATATGTCAATGAATGAGAAATACAAGTTTCCTATATTCATAGGAATCAAGGGGATAATGAAAAATTAATCAGCTGATCTTCCTTTAGCTATGTACAACTTAGATAATATAGATGATGTATTGAATATTGATGCTCATTCTTTTGGCTTTACTTTGACCTTTTTAGTTTTTTTTATAATAATTTTATAGCCTGTTCTTGCCACACTTGATTTTAGTTTAATATAATATTAAGGCTTATTATTACTGGAATATTAGTAATATGTACACATTCCAAACTCTTTCACTTGGTTTTCAACAGAGGGCACAATAACAAAACTCTGTATCTTGGTAGGAGAAAAAACTAAAAAGTGCAAATATAAAACTAAAAAGTGCATTTTTAGAACTTAAATGTTCTTATCTTGTCCATATTTTGGTTAGCTTGTTACTTGTATTAAGATGCAAAAGCTCAATTAGGAATGAGCGCCTGAACAATTGTTGTTCAGGAGGTTGGTGGTTCAACTCCACCGGGATCTATCTATTGTTTCAATGTCCAAATTTTAGATCTATTGTTATTTGTCCACGTAATCATTTTATTTATGAACTTATTTTATGTTGTTTGTGCACTTTAATTCTAGAAGCTCAAATAGAAGGTTTTAAAGAAATTTACTTAGCCTTTTTAGTCTTAATAAATCTTGTGTTAGATTTGATTGCACATTTCGCTTGTTTATGTTGTTGTGCAGATTCCAACAACACTCGTAGTTGTAAGATCATGTGTAGGTTCCATAGATGCCTAACTTTTGATGTAAATTATGTTTTTGGCTGATTTTTCTTATGCTTTACATTGAGCTTATGCAATCTATAATTAATATAATTCTTGCACTCTATGGTATTATTCATGCACTTCATCACTTTATTCTTGCACTTTGTAGTCTTAATTGTGCACTTCAGAATCTTATTCGTGCACTTCATCATTTTATTCTTGCACTTCAGAATCTTATTCATACACTTCATAATCTTATTCTTGCACTTCAGAATCTTATTCATGCACTTCATAATCTTATTCATGCACTTCATCATTTTATTCTTGCACTTCAGAATCTTATTCATGCACTTCATAATCTTATTCATACGCTTTATCATATTATTCTTGCACTTTATCATTTTATTTATGCACTTTATAATCTTAATTGTGCACTTCATAATCTTATTCATGCACTTCATGATTTGATTATTACACTTTATAATTTTATTTATGCACTTTATGATCTTAAATTGTGCACTTCATCATTTTATTCTTGCACTTCAGAATCTTATTCATACACTTCATAATCTTATTCATACACTTCATCATATTATTCTTGCACTTTATCGTTTTATTTATGCACTTTATAATCTTAATTGTGCACTTCACAATCTTATTCATGCACTTCATCATCTTATTTTTGCACTTTATAGTCTTAATTGTGCACTTCAGAATCTTATTCATGCACGTCATATTATTATTCTTGAACTTCATCATCTTATTTTTGCACTTTATAATCTTAATTGTGCACTTCAGAATCTTATTCATGTACATCGCTTGAAAAAGTAAATACAGAGATGAGGTGAAAACACCTAAATACAAAAGATGAGACAAGGAGCAATATTTTTGTGACCAGCAGCAATACAAAAGATGACACCAGCAGGATGCAATTCATATCGCCTAATAGAGCCCACAAGACATTGGGACCTAAATCGGCAGCAATATTTCTAAGTTCAGCCCATAAATATGGCAAGTTGAAGGATCTGCATCATTTTATTCTTGCACTTTATCACCTTATTTATGCACTTTATCAAACTAAAATTGCACATTATATTAGATAGGAATTTTGCCCTGCCTAGGTTCCAAAGACGAACTATAGGGTCTCGAAAGCACCTATGATTTCGCACCTTGCAATGCAATAGGCTAGAAAAATGGTAAATTATGTGAAAGCTTCCTCTAATCCAACCCTTAATATCTTGCCATTGAAGCCGAAAATTCTGCCCCATTTTGTCCTTACAGAAGGTTTGGTGGTTCTTCTGAATACGTTCCATGTTGGTACAAATTTTGATGTGTCTGTTCATCAGTCCTTGCTATAGGGACCATGTTGGTACAAGTTTTTTCATCCCGACTTTGTCAAATGTCGAGATTGGATTTACAAGGATCACGGATGAAGCTACGCTTTTTGATTTCCAGTGAGGGCTAGAGCATGGGAATTGAAGCTACATCAGAGACAATGATATCAGGAATTCTGTAGCGGTCGTCTTACTCTACAAATATAATTCTAGCAAATTTTACCGTTGTGTCAATTACAGTGGTTAAAGAAAGTATTTTAAGCACAATTTACCTCTTGACGTACATGAGCTTCACCACGAAGGCAACCTACTCCCTGCATTCAATCAACATGAGCTGATGAGAAAGGGAAAGCACACTACAACACTAGTTACCCATGGCCCATGCCGTACAAAATGTTAAAAGTGTTGAATAACTCGATAAAGGAAGAAAAAAAGGAAGAGGAAAATGATGCTTTGCTACCACAGTAGCACCATGTCTTTAACGTTAGGTTTATTTACTTACAACTAGTTTCTCTGTGAAAAATTATAACTCATCTAAGAATGTAATCCAACAGAAACAGAGATGATGAAGAAAGCTGAATGGCAGGGAATCTCAGGAGATTGGTATCATGTGATTGGAGGTTTTGCTTCTGCATAATTATCTACCGCAATTATCCAGAATTCAACTCTATAAACCTTGATGTTGATGTTATATTATTGCCTTCAGTGACAACTTTGAGTTGTCCTGCAAAGAGATGGAGTTGACATAATATTCAGAGAAGCTGAGCATCTTATACATCATGTGTAAACACTAAGTTTTTTAGCAACAAGAAATAACACAGTCCGAGAAATCCACCAGAAAAGCCTGGATTCAAAGAAATGCTGAATTCGCTAATAAGATTTTGCACTAGCTAATACCAAATCATATCACATTTCGACTACTCGGAGACAAAAATATAATATCACAAATGAAATGAAGCTTGGACATCTCCAACCAATTTAAGAAATGGCATGATGGCAATAACCAAGTAGATTGATAGTCTGTAAGCATAAAAAGTTTCTCACTCCTGAATATGTTTGAATCCACTTAAATTAGCTTAGTCCAATAGAAGTTTCTCTAGTTAACCAATCCCAAATGTTTACCCAAAATCAATAAATATTAAAAAATCATTGCATTCTCGTATACATACACACACCAGAATTTCTCAAGAGTTGTCATCTTGAAGGTGGAGGGAGGTAGTCAGAAGTAACTCATCAATCCATTAAGCTGCTTGGAGGCACGTTCCAGCTCTTTCTACAATCACCAAGAAGGAAAATCAATACCTTCATTTCATCAAAACGGCGCAAAAATAGTCAAATGCTTGAAGTAAAATGGAAAAAGAGTATATACTTTAAGCCTCTCGATTTCAAGCTCCTGTGCATTGTCAAGCGCAGCAAATCGGCCAATGGAACTCGAAGGTCACTGGGACAGCTCTCTAAAAGCTCATGTGCACTCTAACCCTTAGATGGTAAGCATCCTTTCCAGCAAACTTGGTCATGTACTTGTTGCAAGCAATCCTAGCAGCTTCCAAAGCCTCGCTAGAAACATTCTCCTTCTCCCAACAAAAAAGGTGTACACAGAAGGGGAATTGTGCAAAAATAAAATATAGAAGTGCAATTTTAAAACACAAGTGTGCACTTCCAAAGTTCCAAAATATGCACTTTAGCCTATGCAGGAGTCGAACCCACATATTTGTGCATAAGCACAACGCTCTAACATTGAGCTAATAGGCTTTTAAAGCTTGGTAAGTGCTAGAATAGAGATGGAATAGACGAGGTAGCAGAAGACCAATTGAGAGTATAGACTTACATGCTCTTTTAATATGGCCAAATAATAGCTGAAAAAGAGTTCTTTAACTCTTTCCCTTAGTTGAGAAAGCTTTTTAACCCAAAGAGACCCCGAATATCAGCAGCAAACTTGGACATGTTTGATGGGGCTTAAATTCGAAGTCAAGGCAAGCAATTGATCAACAATATATCCTAGGAATTTCATCGAACACCTTGAGGGCATAATCAACTAACATATCTAAACCTAAATTTCAAGAGTTTACAATGTACAAGCAACCAAATTCGAAGCATCAAAGTGAGTAGTGAATGTCAGTACACACTTACACACATGAAATCCCCCAAAATTTCAAGCAACAACAAGAAATTAAGACACAGAATCCACAACACATCAAAGATTCAATAAAGCATCAAATTTCACCCACAATCATATTTCCTCGCTCGAATCATTAAAATTGCAAAAGTTACTGGGATTAATCGATCAAACGATGAAAATTGAAGAAAAAGCACAGAAATCGGATCAAAGAGGGAGCTAGGAGAAGAATACCTGAAATCAGGACGACGAGCGAAGGAGGAAGCCGGAGGACGATGAGGGGTGACAGAAATTTGGATTCGAAAAGAAGGTGTTGAGCGAGGGCGAGAGAGGAAGCGAACGAGGGGGAGCCAGACCTGAGGACGGCGAGGGGCGACGGGAGGATACCGATGAGGAGGGGGTAGAGAGATGAGCTATTGAGAGAGACGAACTGCCATGGGAGCAACGTTTTGAGACCTGACCCGTTACGAGGGAAACGAGAAACGGGTATTCGGCCTGTTAACTGTTAAGACTTAAGACGCAAATACAGGATCCGCCCCAAATTAACCTATTTTCATTTTAAGCAAAATTTTCATTTTAAGCCCCATTTTCATCTGAACCCTTATATATATATATATATATATATATATATATATATATATATAGGGGAGATATCTAATGAGAAGTAACATTTAAATGAGAAGATGAGAAGTAAGCCTTATACCCCTTAAATTAAAATAATTTTTTTTATATGGATATATAGGACATATCTAATGATAAATATATCAATGTTTTTTAAAAAAAATTATTTTTTACGCTATTTATCTAGAGGGTGATTTAAGGTTCATTTTAGGGTTTTTATGCTAATTTAAATTAGCTTTTTCATTCATCATCTAAAAAAATAGCATAAAAAATAATTTTAAAAAAACATTGATATATTTATCATTAGATATGTCCCCTATATCCATATAAAAAAAATTATTTTAATCTAAAGGGTATAAGGCTTACTTCTCATCTTCTCATTTAAATGTTACTTCTCATTAGATATCTCCCCTATATATATATATATATATATATATATATATATATATATATATATATATATATATATATATATATATATATATATATATATATTTACCCACACTTCGCACTATGTACTCATTGACTACTAAACTTTATGGGCATACACAGATGCTATTGTGCCAAAAAGAACACGCATCAACGCACCTGAACCCGTACATCTCCCAAGATCGGATGGAATAATTGAAAGTAAGGATTCTCAATCCTTCGCCTATATCTTTTTTCTTGTAAAAACTATATATTATTAATGTTTATCTTTTTTAAGCTATTCTATTGGATTATTACGATTAAATAAACCCAAAATGTCTATTACAGATCCATCTATTTTTTTGGGGTAATATTACAGATCCATCTATGAATGTTAAAGTTGACACCCAACCTTCAAACCCTGAAGGGCCAGAAGACACACATGTGGAGATGGCGATCAACGATAATTCTTCACCAGATAGTGTTGAAACATCATCTACTGTTGCTGGTATATGTTACTTTAAATTATGATATTTATCATTTTAATTTATAACTTTTATATTAAATGTACATATTTATGAATATACTGGTTTCTTTGACCATCAATGATATTTTGCAGCTGGTACCGAGGAATATGTGGTTGCTACTGGTATATGTTAATTTAAATTAATAAATGTTTCACTTCATTTATAACTTTTAAATGTACATATTTATTAAAGTACATATTTGTGTGCATCGGAACAAAAAAAATGTGCGTGGGAAGAGTCGAGGAGTGAAGGCAGAGAAGGTCTTTGCGCAGCTTGGTACTAAAATACCTGTCACGATGAAATTGGAAGATGGTAGACCAAGCGGAAAATATGCAAGGATGGTTTCATCTGAGATTGGATTCATCGCCAGGAACCATATACCCCTCAATGTCGAAAAGTGGAGTAAGGTTTCTCCTTAAGTTAAAGCGGTCTTGGACAAAAGATTGACTGTGAGTACTATAATTTAAAGTATTGTTTTTTCAATAATCCCGTTTAAAAATATGCAAATGAAAATGGTACATTGTCATGATATATATTGTTAATTTTTCTATTTTATAACTTATATCCTTTGTTAGATAACAAATTGTATTATATATCACATACTTATATTGAAGTCTTTTTATTGAGACTTTGCTCCTATTTTAGAATAGGTTTGACATTGACTTATCGCTTCCCTGGGTTAAGAGATACGTGCACCACAAGTTTGGAGTAGCATTTAGCAACTTTCGTACCCAACTGAAAAAGAAATTTCAGAATTTCCCAAATGTTGAGGAAGCCAAAAAGAATAAACCTAGTGAGGTGAAGACTGCGGTGGAGTGGGAGTATCTGTGTAATTATTTCTCAAGTGAAGAATTTCAGGTATTTATAAGAAACTATGTGTGAATCTATTTATATGACTTTCTTATTGCAGTTCACCTTATGACTCATCTAACTTTGTTTTACTTACCTGCAGAAAAAGCCAGAACAAAATATTATCAATAGATCAAAACTACAGTATCATCACAAGGCTGGGTCTCGTTCTTTTCTCTTACATGTAGAATGTACGGTAAGTTATATTCTTGTGAATACTTTCTTCTTATATCGTAAACATTTTTTTCATATGGTTATCACAAATTATTTTACACATTAATCAAACCATTCTAAACACAATGATCTTTTTGAGTTAGGATTAAAGTACATATTTTTTCCTTATTATAATTTTTTGTTATGTTGTAGGCGCCAACTACAGGTTTGCCACTAGATGCAATTGACCAGTTTGCGATTCAATATAAGAGAAAGCAAAAAGGTTGGGATTTGGGAGCAAAAGAGAAATGGGTATGTATTCATTTTGTCTATTCTATTAGAACAAAAAGAGATGAGATTTGTAGAGTTTGATGAAACAAAATTAAAATGAGGTGCAATTTGTCTATTCTATTCATAAAAAAGAACTCTTTATATTGCCAAGAATTAGTAGATAATGCTAATATATGGAAATTAAGTTGTTAACTATGACCCTTATGTTCAATTCTTTGTGGCGCTGATAATCGAAAGTTGAAGTTAGTTCTGATAAGATTTGATGCAAATTATTTTCCTTATTTTGAAAATTTACACTATTATGTACGTATTTTAAAGTTTGATAAGAATTTGAATGCATCAATCATTTATAGGACGAAATGGAGTTGATGCGTTCTAAGGCAACTAATGAAGATGGAACTTGCTCCATGGTTGTGGAAGAGATTGTCAAAAAAGTTCTCGGGACAAAGTCAGGCTACATCAAAGGTTCTGGTTTTGGACCTCAACCTACCACCACAAGATTATCCAAATATGCAATCCACGAGGTCTATGAGAAGAACCAAGAGCTGGAATATACAATTCAAGCTCAGAGTCAAGAGATAAAGGCTCTAAAGGAAAGTTCTGCAAAGTTCGAAGAATTCATGGCCCAATTCAAAGACCAGATGGCTGATGTTTAGTATATTTTCTCCTAGAACCTCCTATTTAATAAGATTGTTATCTTGGATTTTATTTCTTTGATTTACCACTTTTAGACCGATCGATATAAAACATATAATATTATGTTTTCCCATATATATTTCTATGGCATTTATATTACAATATTCATTTTTGTTTCTAATTTGTATGTTCTTGAATATTTGCATCGATGAAGATATTTTTTCGCCATAACCTACATTACGGGAGAAAAGTCATTTCATCAAAAAAGAATACATTTTCTATACCGATAAAATGACATGGTCAATGATAATATCCTTCAACAAGAGATTTTTTTGTCACTTCATTGATGTATTTAACGATGAAAAATATATTCTCTCGCTATTGAATGTTTTTTAGTGAGGATTTTTTTTCCTGCATTATCATATATTATTTGATTAAATATATTTCATCGCTAAAACGATTCATATAACGATAGATTCAACTTCATTGTGATAGCATGCTTATAGTAACAAACAATTTCCTCACCAATTATCTTTTCATGTTCAAAATTTTGTAATTATAGTCCACCATTCGCGAGGAAATTACTATATTAGCGATGAGTTTTATGTCATCGCTAAAGACATTTAACGACTATTATCGATTCTTTCAACATTTTTTTTGATAAAATTATTATTTTTTAGCGACAAAAACATATGTCGCGAAATAATATTGAGCCAAGTTGATATCATTATTAACGAGAAAATATACAATTTTGCGAGGAATTAAAGTTTCTCACCATGTGCCTTTAATGACTACTATGGAATCCTTTGACTTCTTTCACGAGCAATATAATTACCTATTACGATGAATTTAATAGTCGCTAATGACTTACAACGACGAATATTGACTTCGTCGCCAAATGTTTTATTTGCGACAATTTCATTTTTCCACACTAGACTCTTTTGTGACGATGTTTCACTGACCACTTAAAAAGGAAGCATATTTTCTCGCTAAATATGTTTAGCGACGAAATATCACTTTTTAACGAGGAAAAAATTCTTCGCTAATAACCCTTTCTGTTGTACTGCTTTGAGATGGGATTACTTTGAGATGAAATCATTGGTAATAAATTCATTTTCCCTTATACCCTTCTATGGACAAATATCAAGGTCCTACATTATTGGTTTTAACTTCATTTTTTTTTTATCTTATGCCCCTCTAAGGCCACAAATGTAGCCTTCCGTAACTTCATGCATGACAGGAGATTAGCATACGTCTTATCCAATATTACGCTTATAGAAGACATTCCACTTGCAGCCTATGGAGGGATATTGGAATGAATATTCAGGAATTTTCCAACAACTATCAACTATGAACGCAAGCTTAGCTGCTCAAGCAAACAACAATTTCTAGGTGGAATTGTTAGAGAGGAAATGTCTCAAAGATTATGTCAATCAGTTCCTGAGATCATGTCTTGTATCCTCTAATAGCTCAACTCTTTTAAGGCCAAATATATCAAGAATGCCAAATTGCCAAGGCAACAAGTGCTGATCGATTTCATTTCTCAATTTTAAAGATGGCCTTAGATTGAGGTAAGATTGTTTAAGATATGACTAATTCATCTATGTGACACAAAAAACTTAAAGATAACAAGAAATTTTCCAAATGAGAAGTACAAGTCTACTTACGATTGTTTTAACTTTTCTTCAAGCATCTCGTAAGCTGGCCTGATCCCATGACTTGAGAGCAGTTTATGTACATGATAAAGTGAGATAAGCACATTAAAACACCCTTCAACCTCTCCGCATTTTACATGGGTAAGATTTGGAGGTGGAGCTTGACGAAACTTATCCATTGAAGTGAGTAAATCGCATGGGCTCAGCTGTGAAAAAATTGCCAGTCAGTTTTATGCAGAGAGTTGCTGCAATTGGAGAATAAACGAGAATTCCTAACATGTGATATTTTAATAAATACCTCATTTCCTATTCCTCACAGATGAAATATTTATTACAAAATAGCAGAAGGTAAAAACATATTAATATAAAGCACCACAAAGTAGAAAAAAGAAACAAAAGAATATTAACACACTGTTCAGGGCCGGACCTGAGATTTTTAAGGCCTGAGGCGAGATTTCAAAATAGGGTCCTTAAAATGATTTTAATCTCAACCAATTCAACTTATTTTAGGTGCACGAGTACACAAATCTATTGTCAGTATATGAAAGTTTATGGAAAAATCCATGATGAATGCCCTTGTAATCGCAATTCAATGATTGATAAGAGGGGAAAGAATATGCTCAGAGAAGAAACAGATGAGATGGGATGAAGATGACAAAATATGAATGAATAGATATAGAAGGAAGGACAATTTCTCACAATTTATTATCAGAATCACCAAGCCTAATCAAAATTTCCGCCAAATTGATTCTCAAATCGACAATATATATCTAAATTGATTTTAGATATATATCATTTCTTCATGCTTTGACAGGAAGCCTTAGTCCTGCGGCCTGTTCAAGATTTGCTTTCATTTTGTTTTTCTTGCTCAAAATTAGTACGTGTAGGGCTTTGATGTTTTTTTTTGTAAAAAAAACAGATACAATGCAAACTGCAAAGTAGGGCTTTGATGTTTTAAAAAAAAATAGATACAAAAAAGGGTTTTGATGTTTTAAAAAAAATACAGATACAAAAAAACGTGAGGGATAGGCTTCGAACTTGAGCCCTTTGGAATTGGAATTGGAATCCCAATTAAATACCTTCCGTGTCCTAACCATTGAGCCAAGTTGTCTCTTTAATTTACATCCCACTTCACTTATATTTATTATAAACATACCTAATATATATATACACACTATGGGCCCCCTAGGCTGATTGGGCCCGAGGCGAGCGCTTGTTGGGCCTCGCCTCAGGTCCGGCCCTGACACTGTTTGGAAGTCTCTATTAGGCAGCACTCCCACTGAAGAAAGTCGAGATACCTTTGGATGTACAATATCCATGAGTAAATTATTTATCTCTAGAGCATTCAGGCCCATTGGAATTTGGAACCTACAAATTCCAAGTTAAATAGATTGTAATGTGACTCAGAAATTGTCTTTGATGAAGATACCTATACCTCAATCAACTCTAGCTTTCTATTGTGGACATGTGGAGAGACATCTGGATCACTGTCACTTCTATATTCTAGTGTTGATATCTGCAAGTTATCAATGACTTTTTGGATAGCCTGCTGCTTTGCTGGAAACCATGCTTTTGTCAAAGACAAGATTAGGAAAATCTACCAAAAAAAGGTGGATGGAAAAACTTACATCCAGGGGTGGCAGTTAGTGCTAGTATTCTAAGTTACACAGGAACATCCATTAACTACAAACAAACAACATGAATACAAATTATCAATAATCAAAAGACATAATAGAAAGGGTAATGAATATAGACGATGGATAGGAATCCAACCTCTCGAACTGCAACACAGTATGAATAGTTTCCCGTTGCATGATGAGCCTCGTCAATAACCAAACAAACCAAATATGTTGGGACAAGATACCCTTTTACCTGGCTACCTAGCTTCCCATTATCCACCAATGTAGCGATATCTTGTCCCCTCTTTATCATGGACAAACCATCTCGGTTTCCCTCCCTTCTTGTATCTTTCTTGCCAGTATATACAAAAGAGAACTTGGGCAAGCTCTGTCAAGAAGTTAACACTAACTAGGATAAATTTGAACTTCCCATCCTCCTTGGGCATGTAAACCAAAATAGGCTGACAGGAAAAAAAAAAAGGAAGAGAGAAGGCGAGGGAGAAAGACTGAGTTAGGGCAAGCTTACCTCGGTGAGACAGCCAGAGGTGAAGATGGTGACATTACAGGAAAATGAACGGTGAAGACAAAGAGAGGAGACCGAGAGACGATGGGAGATGGCAAGAGGCGTAATCTCGATCCCTTCCCTGAGCAAGTGAGCTTTGGCGGCAGGCGAGGACGGAGCTGGTCGGCGAAGATGTGAAGACGGTGAACTTTTGGACGGAAAACTCGATCTACCTTCGGATTTCATTTCAATTTGGGAAATCGTCTCGGAAATCTCCATCTGCGATTTCGTTTCAATTTGGGCAAAGAAGGTGAAGAGTGTGTTGAGATGTGAATGCGACCAAAAGTGTCCCACATCGGAAAGTTGAACATATCAAGCCCTAGTATATGAGTTGGTGGGCTACTCTTTCTATTGCTAGTTGGTTTTAGAATGGAACCCCACTCGGTTTCTGTGCTAGGCTACTAGTGCATGGGTGCACGTGTGCACACGACCCCCGATCCCGAGTCCCAAGAACTTCAGTATGGTATTAGAGCGGAAAAGCCAAACGGCCTGAATCTCGATCCTGGGCTAGCTAAAAAGAGAATAAGATGCTAGACCCGTTGTCCATGTCTCAACTAGAGGCGAAAAACGACCCTAGTTGCACTTGCGGGGGCGTGTTGAGAGAATGAAAGCATGTGAAGAAATAGCGCAAGGGTGCACGTGTACACATGACTCCCAATCCCGAGTCGGACTTTGATATGGTATCAGAGCGGTTAGCCTAACGGCCCGTCTTTCGATCTTGGTATGGGTTACCAGTGGTCCAAGTGTTAACAAGATTGTCATTCTTAGTTGCACTTTCGGGGGCGTGTTGAGATGTGAATATGACCAAAAGTGTCCCACATCGGAAAGTTTAACATATTAAGTCCTAGTATATGAGTTGGTGGGCTACTCCTTCTATTGCCAATTGGTTTTAGAATGGAACCCCACTCGGCTTGTGTGCTAGGCTACTAGTGCATGTGTGCTTGTGCACATGACCCCCAGTCAACAGTCCAAGTTGGACTTTGATAGAGTGAAGACGGTGAACCGTAAGCTTCAAATTTCAGATTTTTCGCTTCTACTTTTTCTTTTTCGCACCTTTTATGTCCCGAATTTTAATACGGTCTTTTTTTTTTCAACATTGATGGAGTGTGCACAAATTAGGCCGGACCTAGGGGCTTGATGACACACTCGGGTCATTAGAGTAGGATAATAACCCAGATATTTTAGCTCCGGGTTATTTGATTTGACATATGTTGAAATTTCCATGACATTTTAACCCGGGCGTGCCATATATCCGGGCTATATACTCTATAATTTTTTTTTTTAAAAAAAAAGATAAAAACTTTGAAGCATATTAGACCCCGGATTTCCCACATCCGGCCTCTTATGTAGCAGGTTATATTCACATTTTTCTACTAGTGATGCTACCAACCTATATTCAAAAGGAGCTAGAGCAAATAAACAAAACCTTCTTCTAGAATAAAAAAGTAACACACAAACCACATATTGGCTTGGATAAGGTATGCAAGAAGAAAAGCGAAGGAGGAGCTGGTATTCATAAGACAATAGACATGAATAAAGCACTACAAATGAAACTTGTATGGAGAATATTAGCAGAACCACAAATGCATGAGTTCAGGTGAAAAAGAAAAAGTATCTCAAGGATGAAAACAACCTCCAGTATGAAACACAAGGAAACACATCTTGGTAATGGACAAAACTCATGGAATTAAAAGAAGAATTCATCATAGGACTAATATGACAAGTAGGAAATGGAGAAACAATTAATTTCAGGAAAGATACATATGGATAGGATCGAAGCACCTATATGAAAAGAAAGTTAATAATATACAAATAAATGAAAATAGAAAGGTCAAGAATTTCATAGATGGAAACTTGAACTGAAAAAAGGATGAACTCCTCAGTGTCCTCTTGACTTGATTGATATTGTAGAAGAAATTACCACCATATACATCTCAACCAGTCAAATTGATGAGAGATTATATCGAAAACAAATTGAGATGGTTTTCCAAAGCAGGTGCTTTATCCCATATTGTGAAAACCAAAAAAATCAATCAAAATAATACTACATTTATTTGGCACCTGGATTTGACCCATAAGATTAAAAACTTCCTCTAGAGATTAACTCTAAATGGAGTCCCAACTAAGTCGTGTCTTGAAGATAAAAGGCTTCACCTCCCCATGAATTGCACCTTGTGTGATAAGGTGGAGGAATCGAAAGTCCATCTATTCTTTAAATACGAACCCACACATACTGCAACTAGCAAAGAAAATATACCCCGACCAACAAAGAACATAAACTACAACACATAGATACAACTCCAATGATATGATGAATTTAGTTAATAGCATATTTAAAACATAGAGCAGGAAAGATAAGACCAAATAAGCCACATTGTGGTGGAGTATATGGACATGCAGAAACTAGAAAATCTTCGATAACATAAAGGTAACTAAAACACACAACATGGAACACTTCACCCAACAAACACTAAAAAATTGGGAAGAAAAGAAAACGAATGAATGGAATGAGGAATTAAACCACCCAAAAAGAGCTAGCCTAGATAGAAACAAAATATGAGGTAAGAAAAAACCCTAACTAATACACTAAAAATTAATTTTGATGGTGCATGTAACGCAGATGGCCATGCCACTATTGGTTTTGTCATTTGAGATGCTAATGGTGAGGTCCTTGATGGTGGCGGTGTTTAGTGTGGCCATTGTTAACCTCTTATGGAAGAAGCAAGAGGACTCCAAATAAGGATCTTGAGGCGGTGGAACGTGGCTACAATCGTATTTGGGTGGAATGTGACAACCTTCTGATTATAATTAAACACCATCAACAATGTTTGGCGTTGCCCTTGGGAGGTTGAAGTCATCATTATTGCTGACGTCCTCTTCCTACTTCAACGATTTACATTGGTTCGTGTCTTGCATGTCTTCAGAGAGACTAACAAGGTAATTGACAGATTGACGCATTTCTCCTCCTCGATCCCTCCCCTCTCAAGAAACTTTGACGGATCGTGAGCTGAATATTAGGATTTGGAAAGATGCATTGGGTTGATGGTCTAACCGGGTCTAGCCCCTCCAAAAATTTTACTTTATTATATATATATATATATATATATATATATATATATATATATATATATATATGGATTCACTCTGGTGAAAACCTCAAATTGTGGTAAAAATCGTGAGGATTACTTTATAGCTTGGTTTATCTAAAACCTGTGTTAAAAACCTCAATCACACGGTGACTTTACAACTAGGTTCAACCTAGCTAAAATCCATGCTAAAAACTCTAGTTTTAAAATAACGCTTGACTTTATAGTTCGGATAAACCTAAAAGTCGTGTTAAAATACTCATGTTTTAAAATTACATAGTGACTTTATAGCTCGTTTTTATTCAGAACTGGGTTAAAATTTGTGACTTTATAGATCGGTTCTATTTAGAACCGGGCTATAAAGTAAGTGAACCGGGCTAAAAAACCCGATCCTCACAGGTTTTTACCGCAATTTTGGTTTTCACTGGAGTGCACCCCTATATATATATATATATATATATATATATATATATATATATATATATATATATATATATATAATAAATATAAAATCTAAAATCAAACTGACTCCCTGTCTCAGCAAATAAATACAAGACTTCCTCCCGTTATAGTAGAAGGCAGTCAAGATCAATCCACGAGGAAGCGTGTCAGCGCCCACCTTTTCTGTTCCATAAAGCTCTCAATATCGACCAAGGGTTAGTCGATATCAACTGAAGTCAGTCGAAATTTCTTCAAACCCGCACAACAAAAGCAACGGAATCGAAATCGAGTGAAGGGCACTCGATATCGACCTTAGTATACTCGATATCGACTTTGGTATACTCGATATCGACCAATCAGTACTCGATATCGACTAATGCGCAGAAACTCGAAATTAGCAGAAGAATAAATAAAAACATCAGAAAAGGAATTTAATTCAATAAACTAAAAGACTTCCAATATCGGGGTTTCGATGCCACAACGATAACCATGTAGGGATCATGCAAAGATATAAAAGATTATGTCTTTTCATCAAATAACTTTCGCCTTTAACAAATAGGAATATAGAGGCTTTCGGATAAACCGTAATTGTTACTAACCCTTTTCACATAATTAATCCAAGTTTGCATTAAGATCACTTTCGCTTCAATAATACAAATAAGGATCACCTTCAACTTTCGCAAAAGAATCATGCTCATAGAGATAGAAGATGAAATCGCATATAAAAAATCATACCTTTATCACTTAACCCTACATGGCCACCGTCGGGCTCACCTCGACCCCAGAAGTAGGGTGACTACACACTTCTCATCATTAAAACACAAATCAATAATTTCATGAAACTAAATTGCATTAATAAAAATAAACAAAAGCTTACAACCGATCGAAGCCAAAACGTCTCTCGACTACTCCAACTCAAAACGGCTCTAAGCTCTCTCTAAACTCTCTAACTATAGTGTTTTGTGTAAATTGGAATGATTAAAAACCAGCCCCTAGGGATTTATTTATAGTGTTCAATCCCCGCTATCCAAGGAAAGAATATCCTATCTATATCTAAAATTATCTATCTCTTTCCTAAGATAAATGTTTGATAAATAAAGGAAATAAAACAAATAAAATCCCCTCAAGTAAATATGGGAATTACTAAAGTTGATTAATATCTTCCATCTTGATAGAATATCCTTTGCTTCATGTGGAAGATATCCAGCTCAGAATTCGGACTCAGACTGCTCGAAATCGACTTCTATAGGTTACTCGATATCGACCAACTTAGGTCGATACCGACCTTGTCTTCTCAGCTCACTCGATCTCGGCTTCTGAAGGTAATTTTCGACCATGTCTTTACTCGATATGGACCAAAGTTGGTCGATATCGACCTCTTCAATGTTGCTCCCAGTGTCCGGTCGATTTCTGGCATTCCTAGTCGATTTGCTATACTCGATATCGACCATGTTAGGTCGATACTGACCTCTTTGACAGCCCTCAGCATTATGCATCCGTCTTGAAACGCACTTTCTCGAGTCCTCGTTTGTCTGATTGACGCATATGAAGATGCGTTGGAAAGCTCTTTTTTGGGGCTACAACTCTCAAGAAGACATCAAAGCTTGATTCAGAATGGTGAATGGTGAAAAATGGTGTTTCCTCCAGCTGCACCATCTTGTGCTCTTCCTTAGCTTCTCCAATGTTTTCATGACTTATCTTTAAGCTCCAATGTGCGTCCGATTTCTACGAAATATAAAAAAAACTTGTGCAGACCTCCATAATTGGCAAATAAACATAAACTACACAGATTCTGTATTATTGTAACCCAAATGTATGAAATGCATGTAGAAATTGTTATAAAAGTCAATATAAAACATGGCAAAATAGGCTCACATCAAACACCCTATACTTAAGCTTGCTTGTCCTCAAGCAATACTTTTACTGGTCATTCAGGGGAAGAATTCAAACTCTCAACATCTTAGATTCATTCTCATATGTCCCTGCAATCAATTACCATCCTTGCAAAGGTACTAGTGCCACAAATCAATGCATGTGAATAAAAGCAACATCTACTCACAAAAGGAGGGTTATGCAAAAACATTTATTTGTGACAAAGCATTAATAATCAAGAGGACGTTAATTTAAGCTCAACAAGGAGTAGATTGGTAAAAGGCTAAAGGTGGGAAATTTTTGGTCATGTGGTGCTAATGATCCGGGAAAATGGAATACTTCCCAAACTTTCATACCACATTCCTTCTTCCTTTGATTTCTCACCTTTCGCTCATTCACTCAATTCTTTTTTCAATATTATGATTTTACCTCTCTAACCTTAGCACTGCCTTCTCACGAGTCGCAAACATGGGTGTCATGAATGGCCCCGGATACTTAGTGCTTCGGACTCCTCTCCTTGGTGTCCCATTCTGCGGAACTAACATCTCAATGCAGGGAGGGTCGATCTACCTTTATCTCCTGAGGTGACCGGATTTTCTTTCACTCATTAAATTTTCCATATTTTTTTAAACATTCCTGCCAAACTCCATATATGATATATAACAACACAACATCCATATAATAATCTCCATATTGTAACTTCCATTTTCAACATAATCCCATGATAAGGAAACAAGGTAGAAAATGGGCAATATTTAGATCATGTGGAGCAATAATTGAAATAAGGCATAATATGGCTTTTGTGATTCATAAGCATAGGTATGGATAGGATATAACAATATGAGCATTGTATGAAAAATATAAAGTCCTCCATCCTTTTATCATGCAACATGTCAAAAGCAATATCAAATTTTACCTCATTTCATGGTTTTCAATAAAAATATGCACTTTATTGTGACTTCCCTTTACTAGGAAATTTCATGCTATATCCCTAATGAATCCAATTTTGTATCGTCGAGTTCAATTTAAGCTTCCATGACACTTATAAAAAAAAATTCAATGGGGGCGATGAAAATAAACTTTGGAAAACAACTTGTAAGCACATATATGAATAATCATATCCAAAGTAACCATGCATGAGCAATATGAATAAATATGCATAAAGTAAGCATTTCCCCCACCCCCATACTTAAACATTACAATGTTCTTACTGTATAAAAACAAGGGTAAAGAAAGAAACTTACTAGACAAACGTGCAGATGATCGAAATAGGCGACGAAGATTTCTGTTGGATAGGTCGATATCGAGTTGATTCAGTCGATATCGACTAGGTTCACTCGAAATCCATCGGGTCCATGCTTCAGGGTGATTTCTGGTCGATCACATCAATTCCTGGTCGAAATCATTGGTCGATATCGACCAAGTCAGGTCGATATCGAGTTACCTGAATTTTTTTTTGAAAGCAAAATAAAACTAAAAAGAATTCAAAACCAAATATGAAAAACTAAATGTCTAATAATACAAGCTCTAGACTTTATAGTCGCTAGGCCGACTTCTTCTTTGTCGCTTAAGGTGGCATCTGTAGGGCCCATGTGGCTTGGGCCTCAAATAAGACTTCATTCTTGTCCATCAGTTGTAGTCCTCCGGAATGGATCTTGTTCACCATGAAAGGTCCCATCCTCTTCTTGTTGAACTTGTTAGGGAACCAATGATTCTTTGATTTTGAGATATACACCTTGTCTCCTACTTCGTAGTCTTTCGGGTCATCATTGGAAACCCTGCATAAGCGCATATATCAAGGCAAACCTCTTTCGTGTATAGATAGATCTTTTATTGAAATTGAGGAAGAAAGGTCCATACCTCGGCTTACCTTTGCAGATTCTTCGTTATTCAGCTCCTGAGGATCTGGTCAAAATCGACCAATGTCAGTCGATATCGACCTCTGCTGCTCGATTTAGGGTGAAAGTTTAGTCGATTTAGACGAAGACGGCTTGATATGCGTTGGTCGATATCGACCAAAATTGGTTGATATCGACCTATGCTGCTTGATTTCTGCTGGCTTCGTCTCCGGAGGTAGAGTCGACTCGACATGGGAAGCTCCATATCGACCAAAAATAGTCGATATCGACTGCTGTTCTGGCTCAGTCGACTTTGCTGCGGAGTGTTGGTCGATTTCGAGTGACCCACTCGATATCGAGTGGTTCAACTCGATTTTGACCCCATACTTAAGACCTGGCAAAGCATCCAAAAAATATTTAGTCGACGTCGACTTACCCTGATCGATGTCGCGTAGATTATCCGTTTCATCGTTCATGATTGCCATGATTTCCTCCACCTGTGCTTCCATATCTCTCTTCTCCAGCTCTTCGGGGGTCAAATTTCTTACCTTAGGCTCCCCGCAAGTGATGTAACTGGCTGAGATTGATTTGACCTCTTCTATAGGACCTGTATGCCTTTCAGTTTTATTAAAAGAGTACTCAATTACCTTAACGCTGATGTTGAAAGTGAGCACTCCCTTCCTTACGCTTATGTTGGCATCCACCGTCGCTAAGAAGGGCCTTCCTAGAATAATTGGACAAGTAGGGTTCTCTACCATATCAATAACTAAGAAATAAGCAGGGACACAGAACTTACCTACTTGTACTGGCACATTGTCCACCATGCCTGTTGGGATGACTACAATGTTGTTCACCATATAGAGTCAAGCTCTAGAGCACCTATCTTAACTTTGGACCAGATTGATAAAGGAATTATACTTACACTGGCTCCTAAGTCAGATAATGCATTAAACTTGTATTGACCAAATCCAATAGTTATAGAAAACTTACCTGGATCTGGCCTCTTCTCTGTAACGTCCATCTTGCTGCATTCCTCTACGATCTCAGCCATCGACCGCTTCTTGCTTAGAATCTCCTTGAGGAATTTGACATATGATGGCATCTCATGAAGAGCTTCTGTGAAAGGAATGGTGATATTGAACCTCTTAAGCATCCTTACGAACCGTTGAAACTTCTTTTATGCTAGATCCTTCAAGGATTTCGTCGGGAATGGAAGAATTTTTTTCTTCGGAGGTGCTGGAGTTGGATCGACATTGACACGAGGTTGATCGATATCGAGTTTGGGTTGGTCGATATCGACTAGTGTCGCTAGCGTCGGGTTTTGTTGTGGGAGGGTTGGGTCGATTTCAACCCTAGGGGGGTCGATATCGGTGATTCTTGAGCTACCATAGTAGGATGCAAATACTCCTTTGCATTTGCAGGGATGTGCTGAATCTGCTCCTCAAGTTCCCTTCTAGCATTGACCTCGCGATCTACCCTTGCCTCCCACCGTTGTTGGTTCTGCCTATATTCCGCCTCTCGTTGTGCGTGTTGTGCTTCTCTGGTGGTGATTTCCTCAATCCGTAGGCAACCACGTTCTCGTTGTTGGGCGCCGACATGAGTCTTTTCCTTAGCCTTTGCCGAAAATGGAAAAAGTGTTTTGGCTCGAGAATAGGGTCGATAGGTGTGCGATCAGTTCTTCGCATACACCTTAGAAACAAAAACAAAAAGAAATAAGTAAAAAGGAACTAAAAGCAAAAACAAAAGTCAGCGGTTTCCAAAAAGGAACTAAAAACAAAAGCAAACTGACTCCCTGTCTCAGCAAATAAAGTACCATAAATTGGTTCCTCGACCACCATGCAGAAATGGTTTCCAATTGGGCGAGAGGGTTTCTCGAGCAAATAAATTTATAGTCAAGACCCCGCTATAGGATAGTGGAGTCAGGTTCGTCCTCAGGACAGAAGTCAGCGGTTCTAGGTTTAGTGTGTTTCGGGGTTCAGGGATAGCGGGAAAAGGTGAGGAGGTTGCTGTCGACGTCGGCTAAGAGTTTGTCGATGTCGAGGGATGGAGGGGGAATGGTTGTCGATGTTGGGTATCTGTGCAAAAAATTTAAAATAAAGAAAGTTGAAGAATAAAGGTGCAAACTTCCAAGGTTAGGGATCACCACAACAATAAACATATGTGTAGATTTATAACTCACATAAAGATGCATCCTTTATATCAAATAACTTTCGTTATTAACAAATAGGAATATAGAGGCTTTCGCATAAACCCTAAGGGTTACTACCTTTTCTTAATTAGGATCAACCAACTTTCACAAGCAAACCCTAATTACTATCCAAATTCATAATAAGATCACTTTCGCTTCAATATCACAAATAAGGATAAATTCATAAATCAAACACACATATCTATGTTGGGATCACCCTAACCTAGAAGAAGGAAATTAGAAACAAAACATAATGAAAGAAACTAACTTTATCATAAAATAAACTAAAACTTGCAAAACCTTCCAAACGTTCCTCTTCCTCCTTCACTCTCTCACATCTCTTTCCACTGTACTTCCTACCTTGTTGCGTCCGGAGACGACTTGGCTTGAATGTCTGAAAATCAGCCTCCCTAGGGCTTTATTTTTAGGTCACAATCCTTGCTATCCAAGTAAGGAGAAAGTCTATCTCTATCTAAATCTATCTATCTATTTCCTAAGATCAATGTTTGATAAATAAAAAAATTAAACAAATAAAATTCCCCCTAGGCAAATTAGGAAATTACTAAAGTAGATAAATATCTTCCATCTTGATAGAATCCATGCATGTGAATAAAAGAAACTTCGCACATTAAAGGAGGGTTATGCAAAAACATTCATTCGTGACAAAACATTAATAATCAAGAGGACTTCAATTAAGCTCATAGTGAAGAAAAGGTAAAAGGTATAGTGGTGGGCTATTTTTGGGCAATGTGCACCTTCTCCCATCATAATTTCAACATCACTCATCCTCTCATAAATCATTCTTTTCTTTTTTCACTATAATGCTTTTACCTCTTTAACCTCAGCATTGCCTTCTCGCGAGTCGCAAACATGAGTGTCATGAATGGCCCCGGATACTTAGTGCTTCGCACTCTTCACCTTGGTGTCCCATCCTGCGGAACTAACATCTCAACGCAGGCAGGGTCGATCTACCTTTATCTCCTGAGGTGACTGGATTTTCTTTCACTCATTAAATTTTCCATAATTTTTCAATTTCCTGCCAAACTCCAAATATGATAATAACAAAAACACAAACACCATATAATAATCTCCATAATGTAATTCCATTCTCAACATAATCCCCGGATAAGAAATAAGGTAAAAAAAAGGGCAATATTTAGATCATGTGGAGCTATATATAAAATAATGCTTAATATGGCTTTTGTGATGCATAAGCATAGGTATGGCTAAGGATTATAAACATATGAGCATTATATTGAAAATATAATGTCCTCCATCCTCCTATCATGCAACGTGTCAAAAACAATATCAAATTTTACCTCTTTTCATGGTTTTCATAAAATAATGCACCTCATTGTGACTTCCCTTTAGTAGGCAATTTCATGCTATATCTCTAATGAATCCAATTTTGCATCGTCAAGTTCAATAAAGCTTCCATGACACTTATTCAAAAAATTTGATGGGGGTGATTTTTTGAACTTTCGAAAACAAACATGTAAGCACATAGATATCAATGATAATTCCAAAGTAGCCATGTATAAGAAATCCGAGAAATTTTTTTTAAATATGCACACATATGGTCAAATAAAGTCAAATATGCATAAAGTAAGCCCTTCCCCAACCCTATAATTAAACATTACAGTGTCCTCACTGTATAAAAAACAAGGGGTAAAGAAAGAAACTCACTAGACAGGTGTGCCGAACTTCAGAATCAAGTGTTGAAGTTTGTGCAGAAGTGGTCGATCTCGAGTGAAGTAGTCGACGTCGACTTCAGTTACTCGACATCGAGTACAGGGAAAGTCTCCAGGGTGATCCTCGTCGATCACAGGCCATTTTGCTCGATAGGGGTGGTCGACGTCGAGTACTTCTATAACTCTTTCGTTCCTGCAGAATTATTTTAGAAGACAAAATCCACAATAGCAAATCCAAAATAATGTTTAAAAACAGAAACCAACATTATCTAAATCTAAGAAATAAGAAATAGCGGGTTGCCTCCCGTAAGCGCTAAATTTTAAGTCTTTAGTTTGACCTACTTCCCGTTTAGTCTTAGCTTGGCTCATCTTTGTCCGGAGGTATAGGTGGATCTGGTGGTTCGTCCGGTGGTGGCAAGCGTGGGATGTCTTTTGGGGGCATCGTATGAAGAAGCTTGAATCTCCCCGAGTGAACGCTCCATGGCTTCATCCATTCATCTTTCCGAGCTCCAGCTAGCATGCATAAAGGAAGACATAAAGGAAGTATACATACCTCATCATCATACCTCTTCCGTTTCATAGGTTGACTTGGTTGTGTATCTCCACCACAACGGAACGGTGGAGTGGGAAGAGATATTTCCTCCTTATCCTGCGGAGCTTCATGCCACTTTGCTAGGACCCCATACTTAAATATGAACATCGGTTGCTCAAAATTGTCAGGGATGGCCTTCACCTTGTAAGGTAAAAGCAACCTTGAAACATCCTGGGCAACAATGTCCGCTTTCTTCTCTTCTAGCGCTTGGGATCCTTCAAAAGATTCATCAACAATAAGTAGAAAAGTATGAATGAAATTCGAGGAAGGACATACCTTGCTATCGACATCAAGTGGGTCAATTAGCTCGTCAGGAGGAGGGCATGGTCCTTTAGACTAAATGGAAGCCTCAAGCCTTCGAGTTTCGTCTTTCAGTCGGGCTATTTCCCTTTATCGTGCCTCCTCCACTGTGATCCTATTTCTCCGTCTCAAAGCTTGAAACCATTCTTCCCATGCAAGATTCCCTTCGACAAAGTCTTCCATCTTTGTACCTAAGCTTTGAAATCACAATCAGGAATACAAATTAGTAGCAAAAGCCCGACACCTAGTTGGTACCGATGAGGTATGTGGTGGTAGGGTATGTGATAGGGTAAGAAAAAGGGATGGGCTTTTCTGAACCTTAACCACAATTAAACTAGGCGCGATTGATATCTCCCCAGCAACAACGCCAATTTGTTGTTTGCAGGAGGATGTGTCAAGTATGAAATATAAATAAAATACAAAGCAAACTGACTCCTTGTCTCAAAAAATAAATACAAGACTTCCTCCTGTTGTTGTAGAAGGTAGCCAGGATCGATCCACGAGGAAGCGTGTCAGCGCCCGCCTTTTCAGTTCCAAATCGCTCTCGAATTCGACTCAGGAAGTACTCGACATCGACCAGGTGTCCTCGACGTCGACTAACTGTAAAACAGAAGCAAACAGAACGGAAAACGAGGCAAAAACAAGCAATGTCGAGTAACACAGAGTACTCGACGTCGACTAGACCTACTCGACGTCGAGTAGAATTCAGGCGATGTCGAGTGATTTGCAGTGTAAAAATGTGACCTTTGTAATGACAGAAATAAAACAGAAGCAACACGAAAATTGTGGGAAATTCAATAAACAAAAAGCTCCTAGAATTGGGGTATCAACGCCACAACGATAACCATATAAAATAATGCATAAGGTATAAAAGATCATGCATTTTCATCAAATAACTGTCGTTATTAACAAATAGGAATGTAGAGGCTTTCGCATAAACCCTAATTGTTACTAACCCTTTTTCACATAATTAAATCCAAGTTGTATTAAGATCACTTTCGGTTCAATAAAACAAACAAGGATCACCTTAAACTTTCGCAAAAGAATCATGCTCGTAGAGATAGAAGACGAAATCGCATCAAAAGAATGCACCTTTAGTGCATTACCTTACATGGCTACCGTCGGCTCACCCTGACCCTAAAAGTTGGGTGACTACTCACTCTGCATCATTAATAAACAAATATATATATATGTATGTATAAAATTGTTGAATACTGTATATAATTGTTGAATATACAATTAATTATACATAGAGGGGAGGGAAATGATAGGTCCTGCGTGCATTGATGTTTATATATACAGGTGAACCCACAACATGTCATTTCCATACATGTGGAAAATACAGATGCAAGCAAATACAGATGGACTCACTGGAAAATACTTGTGGTCAGTACTCATAGATCTCCAATTCGAATCCCGGATATGACCGGTCTTTATTTACAAATTCAAGGAAAATACAATACAAATGCGCAGATATACGGAGTATTATCGATAACATTACTATATTTTGCATAGATTATTAATTTTTTTCTTAGAAAAATGAATATATTCTGAATAAATATAGGCTAAAAGTGATGATATGGAGCAGTGTTGGCTAGTAAGTTATGATACCCAGAGTCATTTTCTTATCTACTTAATTTTGTAGGCCACGGGGACAATGAATATTAATTTAGCATTATAATCATTCAATTATTATGACTTTATAAAAACCAGCTATATTTTATTCCAATTGTAGAAATTAAAAAGCAGGGTATAGCAACAAATGCAAATATAAGCGTACATTAAAAGAAACACACGATCAATTTACAAATATTGATGGTGTGTTTAACACGTTAATTAATTAGCTAGCTTGGAATTATATACTCCCTCCGATCTAAAAAGATTATCGTTTGATTTTTTAACACGTATTTTAAGAAGCTAAAAACTATATAAAATATCAACTTTTTTTAAATTATTTTTTTACAACTTAATATTTGTTGGTAATAAGTATTAGATTATAAAAAATAAAAAAAAAGTTAATATATTATATAGTTTTTAGCTCCTTAAAATACGTGTTAAAAAGTCAAACGACATCATTTTTAGATCGGAGGTAGGATTAAAGTTTAAAGAAAGTAGTGTGTGGACTCATGTACGATCGATATACCCATTCCTAATGAAATGGGATGTATCTAACAATGACCACAAGCTAACAAAAATGCATCAAAATGAGTAGTTGTAGTTGTAGTGCACGCTATTGGATGTTGGGATATCTTTCTTTACCAGTAGCTAGTAAAAGTAGCTTGAATTAATCAGTGTGTTGTTGCACATCATCTCAAATATGGAGTACTGTGAATCCATATTTGTACACGCAATATATTTCGGGAATCTCGACATGTTTGCAAAAGCTATATATACGGAGCACAATTATTTGGTCATTGATTGCTTTAAAAGGTCTGTGTTCGATATGCCCTTCCAGGCTTCCAGCTGAGTAGCATTTTTTTGGGGGAGACAATCTGCACGGTGAAAATATCGCCATGGACACGGTGGCTATGAAACCGTGAGAATATTATGCGACGGTTTTCAAAACCGTCTCCATAAGTCTACATTTTTCTCTCATCACATCGAGCGGACACAGTTTCTCAAACCGTGGAGGCGTCTTGAGAAAATAGCTTATCTACTGAATAGAAATGAGGATTTATGGCGACGGATTTCAAAACCGTCGCCATAAACATTTCCACAGTTTCTAAAACTGTGGCCGGTCAATGGGGTGGAGAGGCAAATGTGACTCATGGGGTGGATATGCCCTTCCAGGCTTCCAGCTGAGTAGCATTTTTTTTTTGTTCTGAATTTTATTAATACGTATTTGTAGAGCTTGTAATATCCCTTGTTTCGGAGCCAGTGCCTCGACACCAATAGGGGATTTCGTTCCTACTATGGCGTGGCCTATGTGAATAGGGGTACTAGTCCAGTCATGAATTAAGTATCCAATGGAACTGTCCCTATTAGATAATGCAGATCCATCGAAATTGAGTTTTAACGTACCCTGGGGGCTTTCGCCATTTATAGACTTTTTTTTTGGTCGCTACTGGACATGCCTTTCCGTCGTCATTGTTTGCAATTGAATCTGGACTTCTATCGCAATCAACACTACAAAAAATAATGAAATTATCCACACCATGTAGCTTCGGCAAGGGCTTGCCATGGCAATTGGTACCTTTTGCCATCGATGGTAGCTTCGGCAATGGGTCCTATTGCTAATTTTTCCGTAGTGTTAGGTGGTATTTGCCACGGCTAGGTAATGCCCCGTAGCTAAATCGTGTATTTTAAAAAAAAATTCCCTAACCCTTACCAGTTACCACCCATCTCCTCATTATTTCCGCTCACTTTCAGATCTGAACAACCCCTAACCCTCTTTTCTCTGTTCGTCCATCTCCTCCCTATTTCAAATCCATTCATGTCCGCCATTCCTCCTTCCTCTTTCCTCCTTCCTCATCCTGGCTCTCCTTATCTGTGAAGAAAGGCGCTACTTGACCTCGAGCTTCACTCTCTCATGGTAAGCCCCTTCTAAATCTTCGCATATCTCTATTCTCTCTAGCCTCCCAACGTCGAAGAAGAAGAAGGAAGCTCGACATGGACAAAGGAAAAAAAAAATGTGGACTTCAGTGCTTCGATAGAGAGAGGATTGTGGTTCCTCAACCAGATCCAGGGTCCAGAGAGCCTTGCCTTCGACCCCCTCAGCCGGGGCTCCTACACTGGCATCGCCCATGGCCACGCCTCTTCTGAAATGGTCTTGATTGGACTAATTTCGCTTCCAATCGGTAACCTTTCTTTATTTCTAGGGTGTCATGTTCTCCAATTTTTCGTGTTTCGTTTGCTCTCTTTGTTTAATCAATCACTTTTTCACTTATTTTGTTAAGCAATTTCTGATTGGGAGTGAATTGAACTGTATAGCTGTGCTGTCAGACTTATAGGATCGATTTATCAACTGAATTAAATTTTTATGTATAGCATAGTCGAACTAGACTTGTAAAATGAATAGAATATTGGTAGAAGCGAAAATCTTTAGAAGTGAAAGTGTAGTTTGATGTCGTTAAAACTTGCAAAGTAGAGAGAACCCATGCTAATTTGTTCATATCGACATAAAGACATTATATGATAATAAAGAGTAAACTGGTTACCAGTTGGAAATTTCTGGGTTCAATGTTTTCCATAAATTCTTAATGTTGCCTTCATGTTACTTGTTTGCTCTCTATTTCACTCGATTTAAAAGTAAAAGTGCTGAATTTGTATCTTTTGCATTTCTGTACAATCTTCAATCTTCAACTATGAATAAAAGTGCTGAATTTCTGTACAGTCTTCAACTGGTTACCAATTGGAAATTTTTGGGTTCAATTTTTTTCTTAAATTCTTATGATGGACTTCATGTTATTCATTTCTGATTTCATTTCTAACAATGGTGCTTTGGTGTGATGCTTGTTTTTTGTTCAGATCTTTTCTGACTTGACGCATCACATTATACTTACCTTCTACGGTCAAAATACTGTAGAGGAAGTTGAGTTGGTTGGCATTGAAGACAAAGGAGATGGCCAAAATGATTTGGACAGTGATGAGTTGAGTACCACTTGTTTGACAAGGATGAAGTATATAATTTATTTTGGGTTTCAATTTAATCTTCTTTTAAAGGTGCAAATACCATCATCATTGTTTCCATTATTTTTATTTTGTGTGCTAATTCTTCATTTCTTCTTTCAAAGCTAATTATGCTTCCTTGGCTTATTTCTACTAGAATGTATGTTTTGTTTATGATTCTTTCCATTGTACCAATGCATTTCCAAGTGAAAATGCAGCATGAATCTTGGTAACAAGCTTGTTTCCATTATACTTGTCTTATAGTATTAGATGCTTTTAAAGAGTTCTGTTTTGTCTCGTGATATGAATGGAGTGAAAGCTTCTGGTGAAACCTAAAGTTCAAATATATGCTAATCTTTAAATGTAGATATTCATAGTACCTTGAATTTGCTTTAGAATTGCAATCCACGTTTTAAGCATTTGGACACTTTTACTTGCCGATCTAAACAAAGTTGCAACTTGATTTGACAAGTAATCATGAAAGATCATCTCTTCTATAAATCATAGAGGAGGTTAGGCATATTCTTTCATGAGTAACAGGGCCAAATAGGCCAGCATCTCTTCAGAGCTTAAAGCCTTAGTCTATTGTTCTATCGGTTTGTTAGAAAACTACCACACTTTGACTTATTAGCTGTTCGTTAGCTAATAAAAAACACTAATTATAATTTATAATTAATCATAGAATATTAATCTGCATTAGTTGGCTTTCAAAGCTAAATATAATTACTTATTGATTTATAGGATAGTGATCAATTACCATATATTTCTTTCTTTCTTTCTTTCTTTTATAAGAAAAAAGCTTCCTATCCCTGAAGGATAAAATAATTGAGATGTACCTGAGCAAAATGATCTATCTTAAAACATAACAAAGCCTTCTAACTTCTGGAAGTTCCCCATGTTTAAATTGGATAAGTTGCGGCTTGTGTCTTACATTGGGCTCTATCCCTGTATCTCTATTAGGGATTCCTTGCTTTTCCCTAACTTGGGACATTTCCCAGTGGTGTGGCTGCATTCGGTTTCTTGCTTTATGGAGGAAGGTAATTTACCATAATCTTATCTTATACGTGCAATTTAAATCATACATCTCCATGTTCACTGTGTTGGCGGTTCTTGTGCAGTATATTAGTTAATATGATGGTGAAGTTCCTGCCTTGGCTTTCTTCGTCTATCTCAATAGATGAGCAGTAAGACATTTGTCATTGCATGAAAAAGATTATTCCAAATGAGTTTCTGCCTTGGTTTTCTTCCTGCCCTGGCTTTCTTCGTCTAGTATTGATTTCATTTCTATGTTTTGAGTTCTCAGATATTTCTTGTTCCCCTGCAGGGACACTGAGGACTTGGCTTCTGTTAGATACTCTACCTGTTGATGCATAAGGAAAACTGGTGGGCTTCCCCCTCAGGTACAAATGCTTCATGGTTTGTAAAGAGTACTAAATACTCTTACCTGTTTTGTTATTTCATTTTGCAATCTTAGTGTCTTATTGTTTGTGGAATTGTGGTGGATCGTGTAATATTTTGGAATTTCGTTCATTTTTGCTGAGACTCCTTGTCTATTCCACTTTTATATGATGATTGCCTCTCTTTTATTAGTTCTTACACAAATGTAAGTTAAAATTCCTTGTTTCTACCTTATAGTTAAAAAATACTATCCAGACTACCCATTGGCTAGCTTTGGACATTATTTGACGTGCTTACCTTTTTCCACTTCCATAAAGGATATCTAAAGCTAAATTTTAGTAGATTGTCATTGCAGAACCCTTTTGTTGTACTATTGCTGGCTAATTTTATATGTAGGTGGAAAAATAATCAGATATGCTTAATGATATCTGCAGATTAGTTTCTGAAAGATTATGTGTTATGCCTGTCTGAGATGGAAAAGTTGCAATTGATTTCTCAAATGGAGAAGATTAGGTTGTTGGGGTAGCATTTTGACGCTTTCTAAAAGTTCCTCATTATGATTATGTATCAACAAAGTTAGTCCTTTGTTAATTGAGCATAACTTAATTTCTTGAAAGTTTTATCTCCTTTGTGAGTTAGATTGAGCATATATTAGTTTTTAGTTTCCATGGTATAGATTTCATTAAAAATTAACTTAACTGCTTGCTTTTCATCAGGTATGATGACAAAATGTTAACCAAATGCCTCTTAACTGTGGATTTTCCAGCTGCTTTGTATTTCTACTTTTTATTATGAGATTGATTTCTCTATTAGCTTGTCCAATTTGATATAAATTATGTAGTTTTAGACAATTTTTTGGGTTAAAATATAGTTTTGGACTATTGCTGGCTAATTTGTAATTAATGGACATTTTAGTTTCCATGGTATAGATTTCATTAAAAATATTGGACTTTTTAGCCCGGGTATGAAGAATCTGGGCTAAAAAGCATTAGCTGCGGCAGCTTGTCGTAGCAAATATGTAGTGTCTTTCATTGGGTCGCTTAGCCGTAGCTTAGCCATCACCAATTTTTTTCGCTACGACTATTTGCCGATGCTACCAAATTTTGCCACCCCCTAATTCGCCACCCCCTAATTTGCCGTAGCTAAGCCGAAGCTAAACCCCTTTTGCCACCCCTTGAACCCCTTTTGCCACGACTTTTTGCCGAAGCGATTTTTTTTGTAGTGCAAGAATGCAAGCATAATGCCATTTTTGAATAAGATTTAGAGTTAATGTTTTGATAGTGGTAGGATTTGATATTGGATCGCTTCTGAAAATGAGCTTGTTTCTAGTGTTCCAAGTTGTCCACCAGGTAAAAGCATTTAGTTGTTTGTCCGATTTGGACAGTGTTAAGATACCCAGGATTGGTTGTATGTTTCTAGATGAGGGTATGAAACTTTTGATTTGCTGCCTATGAGCAGGGTTCAAAATGACATTGATAGAATTAAAACAACTTTAAAAAAATAAGTGAGTATCAACTTCGTCGGCGTAGTTGCAGAACTCGCATGTCTTAGGAATCGTAATTCGTTTGTTGTTTAGGAGCACCATAGGAGGTAGCCCATTGTGCTTAGTTTCCAATTGAAATTCTTTATTTTTGGCGGAACGGAAATGTTCCAGATCCAAGTGTTTATATCATCGTTTATACGGTGGTGGTTTGTTATGAACTTGTACGCACTTTCCCTGTTGAACCAACCATTTTTGACCGGCCACCAATAGAGCCCGTCGAGAAAGTTGTTAAAAGAAAGATGGATATTCATGATTTATGTAAAAATCTCCCTGGGCAGATTTTCTCAAAGTCTTCCCTCCCACCAATTCCCTCCGATGACTCACCGTTTCATCCAGATTAGGCGAAGTGTTAGGGTTGAGTTTGGATCCTAATGACTCCAATGAGACATAATTGTACGTCCTTCCAGAAATTTATTGGCTTACCATCTCCTACTAACCATTGTTGTAGGAGGAAATCGAGTTCAAAATATAGAAATATAAATCAAACCAGATCTTGCCCATGCAAATAATTACAAGACTTCCTCCTGATGTAGCAACAGGAAGTCAGGTTCGATCCTCGAGGAAGCGTGTCAGCGGATCTCAGGTAGCAGAGAATTCACGTCAAATTTCGACCTCAGAAGGAAGCGCTCGATATCGACCAGTGGTAGTCGATATCGACCTGTTCCAGTCGATTTTGGGCACTTCTGCAGACGTTAGGCAATATCGACCAGGTAGCTCGATATCTACCGATTCCTCGAAATCGACCTGTACCTGCAGAGACACAAACGAACATCGATCTTTCTGGATCGGGAATTAGAAGTCGATATCGACCAATGTTGGTCAATATCGAGTGGGTGACAATACGTAAATAAAGGACAAAGCTTGTAGATTTCAGAATAAACTATGTAAAAGAGAACTTCCAAGATCGGGGTTTGCAACAACGATAACCAAGCATGCATAAGGCAAGATAAAGAGAAATAATCATGCAATCACATCAAAGGAACAAGCTTTCGCCTTTTCCAATAATTAGACAACTCTTTCAAGAACCCCTAATTGTATCTACCAATTTTATGTTTACAATCCAAGTTATTAACATGGATCTCTATTAAATAGGTAATAAACATATTAAAGGCAGTGGATGATCAAAGCATAATAAAGGTCGAATCTTTACCTCCAACACGCTTGGCTATCGTTGGGCTCACCCTGACCCTAGAAGTAGGTGGACTACTTGCTCTTCATCGTAAGGAAAGACATTAATAATAAAAGAAAACTAAATTGCATTAATAAAACTAAATAAAGCTTACAACCGATCGAAGACAAATTTCTCTCGCTACTTAACTCCAAATCGGCCACCTCTCTCTCTCTCTCTCTCTCTCTCTCTCTCTCTCTCTCTACTTCTCCTTCTCTTCTTCTCTCTAGAATTGAATGTACGAAAAACTAGCCCCATGGGCTTTATTTATAGACCCAAATCCTTGCTATCCAAGGAAGGAATCTATCTATCCTATATCTAATGATACAATTCTAATAGGAAAGAAATAAATCTAATTTAGGTAAACAAGATAAATCCTAAAGGGTAATTAATTGTTCCACCCTTAGGATAAATAAAAAGATAAATCTTCAAGTCTTCATGTGTAAGGAATCTTCTCTTGGGAATATCTCCGTTGGATTTTGGATAGAACTTGGAATAGAGCTCGGATTCGAGTTGGACTCATCACTGCATGTTGGTTGATATCGACCACGTCTGGTCGATATCGAGTCATCTTTTCCGCTTCACTTCAGTCACTCGATTTCGGTCACTGGAAGGAATCTCGAGTGGTTTTTGGTCGATATCGACCACTATAGGTCGATATTGAGTAGTCTTCTCAGCTTCTCTCCGACTTGCTCGATCTCAACTTCTGGGGAAATATCGAGCTGTCTTAGGTCGATATCGAGTCGTCCTTCTGTCTTCAGGATTTCTCGAGTCGATCTGGGATTCCCGACAAAGTTCAGGTCGATATCGAGTAGTGTTAGTCGATATCGACTAGCATTCAGTGTCTTGTTCCGTGCTCAGCTTTGCTCAATGTCAGGCGCTCTTCCGTCGTTTTTTCGAGCTCCTTCAGTAGACATCAAGTGCTCCTCCAGTCCTGCTTGGTTTTGCTTCGATTTAGCTCCAAATTCTGTAATATTAAACAGAAACTTATGTAGATCTCTATTTCTGGCGAATAAGAATAAAATACATAAATTTACTATATTCCCAACCGAGAATGCATAAAATAACGAAATAAAGAGCTGAAATAAATATAAAATCATGGCATAAAACATGGACATCAACCATATAATGCAAATTTAAATTTCTCAATCACTGAAATAAGCTTTGACCATTTTCACAACGCACCACCTTTCCGTTTGTAAGAATGGATGTGCGAAGTTTTAATATATTTGTATTGGACAACTTTGACCAATGAATTTTCTGGCTCTACCAGGATTTTCCATAGGAATTTCATTTGAAGGGCCTCATTCATTTGTGGTGACATTCAGATTTCTAAGCCGCCTTTATTTTTAGCATGACATATTCTATCCTAGCTGATAAGAGGGCGATGTTGGGCATCCTCATTCCAGAAGAAAATGTGATTTAATTGATCCAATTCCTTGTGTACTGAGGAGGGCAGAAGGAAGTTTTGCATTGCGTAAAGTGGTTTGGAGCTGAGATTTGATGTAATAAGTGTTGAGCGCCCCTGTTGTGAAAGGGCAGTCGCCCACCATTTTTTTAGTTGGTCTTTTGACTTGCATATAATATGACCAAAAGTTTCTTTGTTGACCTTCCCGTTAATGATATGGCAGCCAAGGTATTTTTCGAGCGTTTTTTCATTCGCGATACCAAGTGCTCCTTGAATTTCTTCTGATCTGGTACGGGGGATCCCAGAAGTTGTTTGGTAGGCGAACTTATTGTAATTCCATCTAGCATTCCTAATATTTCTTCCATCTGATTCCAAATCGAAGTTCGTGCATTAATTTTTTTTTGGGTAATGGGCTTAGGTTGGTTCTGTTTCACCACCCAATCGCATCATTACAGGTGAGAGTATCAAGTTCAAAGTTAAATGACAAAATTTGATGATTTGAGTCAAGTCAAAGATAAATTGCTCGATCAGCCACCATATTTCCCTCTCTAAAGACATGTGAGTAAGAGAATTCAACTAAAGACCGAAAAAAGGAGAAAGGAGTCTAAAATAGTCATCTCAATATCCTACATACTTTCTCGGACTCTTTTGCCCGTGTTAATATCCACCAAACAATATTCCTTCATTTTAAGTCTTCTAAATCCCATCTCTTTGCTCCCCTCAGTCCAAGTTGGAGTCTAGCTGCTTCTACACCCAATGCTAAAATTTTTACTGTAAGAAATTTTTCGGAGGTTGTGTTAGTGATACTAGTAAACTAAGAGGAACAAAACATAATTAAACAAAATCAGGACATGCAATTTATGGCGGAAACCATTTGACTACACGCAGGTAATGCGGGATGAAAACAACCACATCTCTTTCCCTTTGAGAGAATTTCAAATCGGTCTACTTCTTTTATTGATTGAAAAACTTATGACACCCTAGTACACTCCGCAACACTAGTTGTCGACCATTAACCATTAATAAAACCTAGCAAACCTACCTAAATCCAACTCTTAATAAAAAACCAAACCAATGAAACAAACAATTGTAAAACAAAACTCAAAGTGCCACACATAACTTTTAAGTCTTACAATGCATGCAACAATCACAACTTCAAGCTTAATTTACCACTACACCTACACCTACACCATTGTTATCGTTCTTCACGACCCTCGTGCTTCTACGTAACACTTGTTCTTCTTCCTCTCTTCGACACTTTTGGTCTTCTCTTCTTCTTCTTCTTCTTCTTCTGAGCTTTCTATAATTTTTACACTGAAGAAAATAGACTTCCTCTTTCAAGTTTTATGCCTTTTTAATATATTCAATTACCAGCAAGCCCACTACACACAATCCACTCAAAAGGAAGGAAAATAATATCCTTTCCATATTATTATTTCCCACATACAGGCAGATACTTTACATCAACACCAAGATCCCCAATCTTCTCCAAATATCACTCAATTTAGATCTTATAAGAATACAAAATATGGATATCTTATGGAGCCCAATTTAGATATCCATAATATCTTCATTCCTAAATTTATCCATCAGCAAGGGTCCTTAGGACCTACCTTAATGAGGACTTCTCTATGGGTCTTTAAGACCATGTTCTCAACTATTCTATTGTTAAAAGTAAGATGAAGAGCAAGAGAGAGGAGAGAGAAGAGTGGGAGCCGAAGTCAGGAACGACGAGAAAGAGTTAGACAAATCGAAAAATCATCGAATCCTAACAAAAAGTCAAATCATGGGGCTAGAGAGAAAAGGGGTCAAGTGGACTCGGAGGCATCGAACAAGAGAGTCGGCAAGGAGACACACAATATCCCCCTATAAACACAAAAGATGGACAAGTGATGTTCCCTACCCTTAACAAAACAAAGGGGGGTAAAACGAGAAGCGGAGGTGAGCTATCGCCAAAAAAATGATTGAGGAATGATAGCTTCTATTTAGTCATATTTATAGGGAACTCTTGGATAGATTTTATGGTGTTTTACTCAAGTATTTTACGTATTTCTTAGCCCTTTATGTCCCGTTTCAAGGAATATGTGTTTACCACTTGTTTATCGTGATTTCAGGTATTTTGGACCGGTTTTGGACCCAACTCAAGAGTCGAAGGACAAAGAAGTGGTTTAAGGTGCCTCAGTGCACTAAAGAGCCATATAAGATGAGCTAGGAGGCACGAGATAAGGAAATGTATCAAGAGAATCAAAGCGGAATCGAACAAAGTGGACGAGGCAGAGCAGCAAGGAGAAACTTTTTATGTTTGCCCTACAACACTTTGAATCAAGTCCTGATGTCTTCATGAGATTTGTAGTCCATAAAAAGATCTTTTCAACACATTATGATATGTGTTAATCGGTCAAACGAGGACTCTAGATTTTGCGTTACAAGGCAAAGCGACAGAGGCCACTCGACCGGGCAGACCTAGTTGACGTGAGTCGATTAGAACTAATTTTGGGATTTGAAATCAAGAGACTATGACCCCTGATAACTCCCTCCCTTGATGAAAATCGGAATAAATGTTTCAAAGGCCTTGACAGGATGTTTGTGTCAAAGGTCTTAGAGCATTAACAGTTGATGAAATACAAAACCTGTTTTATAAGTCCGAATATTATTTAATCTTATTATATACTTCCTTTATATTATATATATATGTATGACTAATCTCTCAGGAAGTATTTCGAGATTATATCTTTCCTTATGGTGCATATTGAGGAGATCCAATTCAAAGAAGATCATGTCTTCGAAGTGTCCAAAAATAGAAGATCCGAACGCGCCATGATCCATTCTAGCCGTTGTTGAAGATCCGGTGTTGAAGAACCTCATGCTCCATATTACTTCAATAAAGGAAAGGAAGAAGAAGACAGAATACACAAGTGCTACACGAGCTTTCATTCATTCAAGCAAGATCTATCTTCCAAGTGTCTCTCTGCTAGCGCTCAAGAGTTTGTTGTTTATTTCAAAGCCTTTGAGAGTCACTGTGAGCTTATAGGATATATTCATTTATAGTGTTACTCGAGAGTTTTTAACTCGGGAAGTTGCACTAGGCTATTGATTTGTGAGAGTAAGAGGATTGTACTAGATAGCTGAGAGAGGTGGGGCTCTTCTAGATTGATCTAGGACTCCAAGGGAACGTGAGTTGACTAGATTGCAATAGTATATGAGAGAGGCTTCTCGGTGAGCTATTAGGATCCTAAGCTAAGCGAATCAATAAAGCCTTTTGAATCCTAGGGTTGTGGAAGAACCCTAGGCGGGGACGTATGCCAAGTTCGTGCTGAACCTCGTAAACAATTACTTGTGTCCTTTACTTATTGTTTTACCTTATTTCCGCACTTGGTTCGATTGTCTAACTTTGTGATTCAGGTTTAATCTCAAAGGGTTTTATACGAGCTCCAAAAGTCTTGAGACTTTCTGTGAAAAACGGGCATACTCTATTCAACCCCCCTTCTAGAGTATTTCTATATTACATTGTTTTATATTATCGAACCTTCAATTGGTATCAGAGCTTTACTCACTGTTTTTGATCTAACAATCTTGTGAGTTTTCGATCATGTCTGGTGAAGCAAGCGGAGGATTTGCACAGGGAAGGTCCACAAGCAGACCGCCACTCTTTGTAGGAAACAACTTTGTCCATTGGAGATCTTTGATGAAGATGTTCATCATAGACCAAGATCTAGAGCTTTGGAACATTATAGAGAATGGTCCGAAGATTCCAGAGAAAGATGGACCAAATGATACCAAAGTTGCAAAGAAGGAGTCTGAATACAACCAAGCAGATCTTGAAACCATCTCCAAAAACTACAGGGCTATTAACTTACTTTATTGTGGTCTTAGCACTGATGAGTTTAACCGTATTTCATCTTGTAGGTCAGCTAAAGAGATTTGGGACAAACTGGTCGTCACCTATGAAGGAACGAGCCAATTGAAAGACACCAAGATCAACATCTTCCTTCGAAAGTATGAGCTCTTCAAGATGAAGTCTGATGAGTCAATCAAGGCCATGTTCACACGATTCACAGAAATCACCAACAACCTTGACTCTCTCGGCAAGAGCTTTACCAACGTTGAAAAAGTGAGGAAGATACTGAGGTGCCTCCCAAAAGAGAAATGGGGTCCGAAAGTAACAGCTATAGAGGAAGCACAGGACCTCACCACTGTACCCCTTGATGACCTTCTTAGGAAGCTGATCACGCATGAGATGATCCTTAATGAAGACGATGGAGAACTTCCGGCTACCACTAAGAACTTGGCACTCAAGTCTAAGAAGGATGAGCCCAAGGATGGATCTGATTCCGAAGATGAGGACGACGATGAGGATGATCCTTTTGCTCTTATCACAAGAGGCCTTGCTCGAATTCTCAAAATGAAGAAGCAATTCAACAACAAGGATGGATCAGAGTCTTCAAAATTTCGAGGTAAGCCTCAATATAAAAAGTATGAAAAGAAGACTAAACCGTTATCTTGTTTTGAATGTGGTGAAACAGATCATCTTGTGAAGGACTGCCCTCAAAAGACAAAGAACCAGCTCAAGAAAGGTGACAAATGGAAGAAGAAAGCCATGGTGTCAACTTGGAGTGATTCCGACTCTGACTCCGATGATGAGAAGGCCAACATTTGCCAATGAAGAAAATCTTATTGCCCAAACTAACATTCTTATTAAGAGAACTGTGGACCAGGAAAGAACTATTGTGGATCTGTCTATGAGGGTCAAAAGTCTTAAAGCTTCTTATTCAGGTCTTGACATTAAAGTCAAGACGCTTGACATGGAGAAATCTGAACTCAAGCAAGATCTCTCCTCTCTAAGAAATGAGCATCATGACTTAGAGAACGAGAAGATCTCCCTGAATAATAAGATTCAAGACCAACAGATAGCCCTCATAAGTTTTACCAAATCCAAAGGTACTCTCGATAGGATGTTGGGTGAGCAACAAAGCTCTCTAACAAAAGTGGTATTGGTTACAATCCAAAGTTTTTAAATAAGCAACACATTACCACTTTTAAATAAGCAACAAAAGTGGTATTGGTTACAATCCAAAGTTTTTAAAGGCAAAATGAAGCAGAACCTCTCCTATATGTCACCATTGTGCTAGAAAGGGACATGTAAAAGAGACCTGCCCCTATAGAAGAAAGGATCCATATATTATTCGCAATACATTTCCTGTTCATTTGAGAAAAGAACGGATAACATAAGTTTGGGTTCTAAAAGGCACTATTTTACCAAACATGGTTTACCCCAACAATGGATCCAAATTTGCTTATTGGTCTAGCCACAAAGGTTGATGTTTGTCTTGCAGGAGATCACCAAGGTGAAAGATCACAAATGGATTATTGATAGTGGATGCTCGAGGCATATGAGTGGGAAGAGTTCTCTCTTTCATGATCTAAAGAAGCAATCCACGGGAACAATCACTCTTGGTGACAAAGGAAAATGCGACATCATTGGTATTGGCAGTGTTGGAAGCGATTCCAGCCATAGTATTAAAGATGTCTATCTTGTTAATGGTTTGAAGTATAATCTGCTTAGTGTCTCTCAATTATGTGATAGTGGTAACAATGTCAGATTTAACAAGAAAAGATGTATAGTGTGCAGAGAAGATACAGGTGAAGTTATTTTGACTGCATATCGCTACAACAATATATATGCCGTAAATGCTGATCAAGTGGTACAAGGAAGCTTAACCTGTCTAAATGCTTTGACGGATGATCCAAATCTCTGGCACAAGAGACTCGGTCATGTGAGTCCACATACACTACAGAAGGTTGTGTCCAAAGAGCTTGTAAACCTGAGATGGACTTCAAAGGTATTGATATGTGAAATGCATGCACACGAGATAAACAAACACGTAGCTCTTTCAAACCCAAAAAGGTTGTAAGTTCTTCTAGACCCCTTGAACTTTTACATATGGATTTATGTGGTCCTATGCGAGTCAAATCTCCCAATGGTAAAAAGTACATGCTAGTTGTTGTTGATGATTTTTCTAGATATACTTGGGTTGCATTTTTAAAAGAAAAATCAGAGGCCTTATTTGAGTTTTCAAAACTTTGTAAGGAGTTGCAAACTTTAATAAACGAGCCCATAGTGTCAATTCAGAGTGATCATGGTAGGGAGTTTGATCAACTTCAGTTTGATTTATTTTGTGCTAAATATGACATCTCCCATAACTTTTCTACTCCTAGGACACCTCAACAAAACGGGGATGTGGAACACAAGAACCGCACCTTAGAGGATATGGCTAGGACTATGCTCTTAGAAAATGCATTACCTAAAACCTATTGGGCTGAAGCGGTTAACACAGCTAACTATATTTTAAATCGTTGTCTTATTCGTTCCATCTTAAAGAAAACTCCTTATGAACTTTTCAAAGGCCGCAAACCACTTATATCTTACTTTAAACCCTTTGGCTGTACTTGTTTTGTTCATAACAATGGAAAAGATAACCTTGGGAAATTTGATGCGCGTAGTGATGAAGGTATATTTCTTGGCTACTCCACAAGTAGCAAAGCTTATAGAATCTTCAATAAAAGGACCCAGGTAGTTGAAGAAAGTATACATGTTATTTTTGATGAATGCAATGACGGTACTTTGAGTGAAAGTGTTGCAGATATAGATCTTAACATCCATGAAGAGAACGAGGAAGGTGATGATGCTGCTACCAAGAACACAGAGAAGAGGAACATGCAGGAACCGATTCTTAACACTGAAGAATTGGCCGAAGGTGTTGAAGATTCGTCCAAAGCCCTTGGTGTCCAATCCAACAGTGTTGAGACGTCAGAAACTGCTGTAACTGAACCTAACAGGACCACGGAGTCAGATGTACTATAAGTCTATCCTACTGGTGTGACGAATCAAGGAGCTGAGACTAGCAAAAGGAAATTCAAATACTCCTCATCACACTCATTAAAGGATATCATTTCTGACCCTACTTCTAGTGTTCAAACTCCTTCTAAACTTAAAGATCTTTGTGCTTTTCACGCGTTTGTTTCTCTTATTGAGCAAAAGAAGGTAGATGAGGCACTTCAGGAGCCAAACTGGATCATTGCTATGCAAAGTGAGCTTAACGAATTTGAAAGAAACAAAGTCTGGACTTTGAAGCCTAGGCCAAAGCATCAATCAGTCATTGGCACACGATGGGTATTTCGAAACAAGCTAGATGAGAATGGTAAGATTGTGAGGAACAAGGCAAGGCTTGTTGCTCAAGGCTACAATCAAGAGGAAGGTATTGACTATGAGGAGACCTTTGCTCCCATAGCCAGGCTTGAAGCTATTCGCATTTTATTAGCATTCACATCTTTTATGAGCATAAAGTTATATCAAATGGATGTCAAGTGTGCTTTTCTTAATGGTTTCTTAGAGGAAGAAGTATATGTGGCTCAACCCCCAGGTTTTGAAAGTTCAGAATTTCCTAATCATGTTTATAAACTTGACAAAGCACTTTATGGCTTGAAACAAGCCCCAAGAGCTTGGTATGAGCGCTTGTCAAAATATCTTTTAGAAAATGATTTTAAAAGGGGGTTGATCGACAAGACTCTTTTTATCAAAACCAAAGGAAATGACATTTTGGTTATTCAAATTTATGTTGATGATATATTATTTGGTGCTACTAACACATCTTTGTGCAAGGAATTTTCTGACATCATGTGCAGTGAATTCGAGATGAGCTTGATGGGTGAACTCAACTTCTTTTTGGGATTACAAGTTCATCAATCCAAGAAAGGGATCTTTGTCAACCAAAGCAAGTACACTAAGGATCTCTTGAAGAAGTTCAAAATGGATCAATCCAAAGCAGCCAAGACTCCCATGAGCTCAACATTGTGTCTAAATCAAGACAAGACTGGGAAAAGTGTCAATCAAAAAGAGTATCGAGGAATGATTGGATCTTTATTATATCTCACGGCTAGTAGACCTGACATCATGTTTAGTGTTTGCATGTGTGCTAGGTTTCAAGCTGATCCTAAAGAATCTCACCTCGTGGCTGTGAAGAGGATCTTTCAATATCTCAATGGCACTAAGGAGCTTGGACTATTGTATCCAAAGCAAAAGGATTTCACTTTAATTGGATATTCTGATTCAGATTTTGCAGGCTATAAGGTGGATAGGAAGAGCACATCAGGATGTTGCCTATTCTTAGGAGCATCTTTGATCAGTTAGCACTCAAAGAAGCAAAACTCAGTTACTCTATCCACTGCAGAAGCCGAATACATTGCAGCTGGAGCCTATTGCTCCCAAATCCTTTGGATAGCTCAACAAATGCGAGATCTTGGCATCAACCTCAAAGGTATTCCAATTAAGTGTGACAATACAAGTGCCATCTCCATCACTAAGAATCATGTTCAGCATTCAAGGACCAAACATATTGATGTAAGACATCATTTCATTAGAGACCATGTTGAAAAAGGTGATGTGTCCATTTCGTTTATTTCAACTGATTATCAATGGGCTGACATTTTTACTAAGCCTTTGGCAGAGGACAGGTTCACCTTCATAAGACGAGAGATTGGGATGCTTAACAAGGATGCACTTTCATAGGGGGAGCATTCCCTTACGAAAGATAAATTCTACTTAGTGTCAAGACCCTTGAAAACTATGTCAAGGTGTGTGAACTAAATGGTGGATTACATTTATCGGATCATATATTTTTGGTTAATATCTTTTTAGATATTTAATCAATTATATTTTTTTTTATCGGATTTCAAAATTGCCTTTTTTTTGTTATTTTCTTAACCGTTAAGATATTTTATTTTTGGAACTAAATCACTCTATTTTTCAGTCCGATTTTAATGGAAACATTTGAATTTTGAATTGGAAACTCTTCAAATCTTGCAATGTTATCATTACCCTCCCTTGGAACTCTAAACCCGTCCCATCACTCCATCACTTCTCTCTACTTATACCCACCTCTGTACCCGTATTCTTCACACTCTCAAAACTGATCCAATCCCTTTCACTTTCTTCTTCTTCAACCTCTCAACCTTTTCTAAAGAAACCCTAGCCGATTCCCTCCATGGCACCCAAAACAAAGAACGCTGTCACACCCAAAAGACTTGGCGCCACCCCCAAGGGACGTCAGGCCACTGCTACCTCTCCCACACCTGAACCCGCTCCTTAAGCCATTGTCCCAACTGTTGTCCAGAGCACCATCGCTGAGAGCACGACCACAGTTCCCAAGGGCTCTCAAAAGCGCTCTGCTAAGAAGCCTCTCAGTACCAAACAGAAACGGAAGAGAAAGATTTTGGCTGAGGAAGTGGATGAGGAAGAGGAGGAAGATGACCTCGATGCCATCCTGGAAAGAGATGCTGCCAAGGAAGCCGAGGAGGAAGCCCTGAAGAAGAAAAGGGCCGATGAGGAGGCCGAGCTTGCAAGGAAACTAGCAGAGGAGGAAGCTGAGAGGATTCGGAAGGAAGCCGAAGCCGAGGAGGTTCCATCCGAGGAGGAGCCTGAGGAAGAAGAAGAAGAGCAAGAGGGATCTGGAGATGACGAGGAAGCTGAAGGAGATGAAGCGGGGTCTGGTGAGGACTCGAGGTCTGAGGAAGAGGAGGAAGAATCTCCCTCTCCTTCTCCTCCTCCCCCGTCTCCAAAGAAGCGGAAAACCCCTGCTGCTGTCAAGCCTCCATCTCCCAAGCGCACCAGGAAGGGCACCCTCAGGACTCTTGAAGCGCCTGTCAAGAGAGCTGCTCCGACAATTGCTCGCAGGAAGAATGCCGATCCCTCTGCATATATCCAGGTAAATCAATCCTTGCCCTCCTCTTGGTTTCAAGATGCTGAGACTGCTGGTAAGTGGGTAGATGAGTTTCGAACTCGTAGGATTAGCTGTTCTGAATTTTTGGATTTTGAGTTCTTCGAAGCTTTGAAGTTACCCTGCATTGATCTTCTCAAAAAATCCCCAGCCTGGACCCTTCTCAACCTTGAAACCGTCTACTACCCCCAGCTTACCCGTTTGTTTTACATTAACCTAAAAGCAAAAAACAACACCAATGGTTGGTCTTTGGAGTCTGTTGTCAAAGGGGTTAGAATCTCTCTCAACTCCAATGACTTTGCAGATTTCCTTGGCTTACCTAGCCCAGTTCCACCCTCTGAAATATACCCCTCAAAAGAGAATTGCATCATCCTTGCCCGAGCCAAGTACCCTCTACCCGAAGCATCCAACAACACCTCAAAGCAACTCACCCACTCATCCCTAACCCTTGAGGCAAAAATAATTTTCAAAATCATTGTTCGATCCCTCTTACCCCGTCTTAACTCTGGCTCACTCCTTACTGACAATGCCATGGTCTTGCTCTACCGCATCTTAAATGGCCTTGATCTTGATCTAGCCAACACTATCCTTGGAACCATGGCTCATGCCAGAAAAGCTAGAAAAGGCTCTCCCTTCCCTTTTGCTACCCTTTTGACCCCTCTCTTCAAAGCTTCTGGAATTGATGTCAAAAATGAAGAACAACTGCGTCATATAGGTAAGTTCGACTCTAAGGGCCTTGAAAAGATTGGCATCACTCGGTCTCCCCAAGGGACCTTGAGTCTTGCCACTCCTTCAAAAGCCCTTCCCACTGCTTCAGCTTTCGATGAAGGCATGGACAACCTAGAGTTAGGCTTGGAGGAAGTTCGCCTGGATATCAAGGAGCTGCAAAAGGAGTTTATGACGGAGATGAGCGGGATTTCCAAGATGCTACAAGGACTGTGGACGAGGCTCGCTGATGATGATGCTCCGGATGACGAAGCTTAAACCCTACCCTACCCTATCCCTGAAACTTGATACATTGCTGGTTTTTTGAAACGTTTTTAAAACATTTGGTGACTATTTTGGTGACTGTTTTACCTCCTCCCTTTGTTGAAAGACAAAAAGGGGGAGATGATTTGTGGTGTTATTTAGACTTTGAAAACCTATCTGCTTGAAGGTCTTGGAAGACCTTGGTTTCTTGTTTTTTGGTTTTCGGTTGGATGGTTTTTGCATGCTTCAAAAATTTGATCCAACATTTGTCTAACCCATGCAGGTACTTAGTCCGATTTCTATTATATTATCTATGCTTGACTAAGTTGCAGGGATGCACAGGTTTTGTATTTCTTCAAGGGGGAGATTGATAACTCCCTCCCTTGATGAAAATCAAAATAAATGTTTCAAAGGCCTTGACAGGATATTTGTGTCAAATGTCTTGGAGCATTAACAGTTGATGAAATACAAAACCTGTTTTATAAGTCCAAATATTATTTAATCTTATTATATACTTCCTTTATATTATATGTAATGTATGACTAATCTCTCAGGAAGTATTTCGAGATTATATCTTTCCTTATGGTGCATATTGAGGAGATCCAATTCAAAGAAGATCATGTCTTCGAAGTGTCCAAAAATAGAAGATCCGGACGTGCCATGATCCATTCTAGCTGTTGTTGAAGATCCGGTGTTGAAGAACCTCATGCTCCATATTACTTCTATAAAGGAAAGGAAGAAGAAGACAAAATACACAAGTGCTACACGAGCTTTCATTCATTCAAGCAAGATCTGTCTTCCAAGTGTCTCTCTGCTAGCGCTCAAGAGTTTGTTGTTTATTTCAAAGCCTTTGAGAGTCACTGTGAGCTTATAGGATATATTCATTTATAGTGTTACTCGAGAGTTTGTAACTCGGGAAGTTGCACTAGGCTATTGATTTGTGAGAGTAACAGGATTGTACTAGATAGCTGAGAGAGGTGGGGCTCTTCTAGATTGGTCTAGGACTCCAAGGGAACGTGAGTTGACTAGATTGCAATTGTATAGGAGAGAGGCTTCTCGGTGAGCTATTAGGATCCTAAGCTAAGCGAATCAATAAAGCCTTTTGAATCCTAGGGTTGTGGAGGAAACCCTAGGCGGGGACGTAGGTCAAATTCGTGCTGAACCTCGTAAACAATTACTCGTGTCCTTTACTTATTGCTTTACCTTATTTCCGCACTTGGTTCGATTGTCTAACTTTGTGATTCAGGTTTAATCTCAAAGGGTTTTATACGAGCTCCAAACGTCTTGAGACTTTCTGTGAAAAACGGGCATACTCTATTCAACCCCCCTTCTAGAGTATTTCTATATTACATTGTTTTATATTATCGAACCTTCAACCCCGAATTGGAACTTAGATGGTGAATTTAGGCTGAGAGGCTATTGGACCTATTGGAACCATAGAATTAAACATGAAGTTTAGTTGATCAAAAATGAAATTGAATTTCTTGAAGATTTATAGATTTTCATACATAATGTGAATGATTATGGTATTGATAGAGGCCGTGAGGCAATGTTGATGTGATTTTCATTTAGAATTCTAAGAGCATAACGAGTCTAAATTGGTTGCTTGAAACCAAGAGGAGTTCGTTAACCAACTTAGACACGTTCACTTTGATTCTGAGACAAGCTTTGCAATTACCTTGGACGATCTGCCTTCCCATTTGAATTAGAAATCATTCACGCAAGATAATATTTTTAGTCTATCGACGATGCATTACTGGTATTCCCTTGCCCTAGAACGCCTCCCATTTTGATATTTTTCCACACATAATCAGTTTTATTGGGTACTTTTACACATACACTTTTTCAACTTGTTTGTTACTTTTGGGCTTAATCGAACTAGTTTGAAATTGACAATTAATACTCCATTGTTCCCTGTGATACGACATTTGATTACTACAACCAACACCTTACACTTGTGGGGTAGGTTTTTAGCCTATCAAGGGAAATGATGAAAGCAACACAATCCACCACACCAACCTTGCTTACTTGGAGGATGAATTGCAGGATAGCATGGTTGGCTCAAACTCGTCATCTAAGACATCCTCCTCCTTCTCTTCTTGTTTAAGCGGTAACACTAGCCCTGGGGGTAGATAGAAATATGCGATCTTCCGACCCTTTGGTATGTGCATAGGCAAGTGTAGGCAGTGACATGCCTCCGCTTTCTAGGTAAATGGTGAATTAGGGCCCTACATAAGATTGGAATTCGTCAAGTATAACATACCCCATTCTCCGTAGGAATGAGGTCATCACAATCAACTTGCAACCAGTTAACCAATAGGGTGATCAGGCCTCCAGACCAATTTTTTGGGCTTTGGCTTCAAATATCACTTATGTGCAATTGTTGATGAACGTCTCCGCCCAATTCAGGACCATAGTTACCTCCGTGGTTAAACAGCAGAGTTGACTCGAATCTTACATGGAGAACTTCGTAGTGTCAACATGCCCGAAGAAAGTGTTATTCAACATCTTGAGGCAAAGTCACAGTGGTGGGTGAGTGATGTGCGTGCTGTTGTCGTAGTTTTTGCATTCACTCTTCCCATCCTTCTTTGTAGCTAGCTTCCATCTGATGTTAGGATCCAGACTCCTCATGTTCCTCCTTCAACTGGCAGAAGGATTAGCAGTGATTCCAAAAGCCTTCTTGATGTCTTCTAATGTAAGTTAGAATCGTTCTCTTTGAAACATGAATCGAATATCACCACTTTCATGAACCTTCAATATAGCCAGAAATTCCTGAGAGAGATTGGAATAAGTAAGAGCAGCCTTGTGGAGGAACAATTAGAGTCCTCCTTTCATGAGTAAATAAAAAAAAACTAGATGTAGAGTAATTGCAAGCTTCCAAACATTTACATTTTGCTCTCTCATCAAGTGTCGAATTGGGTGGCATAACCATATTCAAAATCTTAGACATGATTCAGAAAGAGAGAAAAAAATGAAACTTGGAACAAACTCACAAAGATCTCCACGCGAAATCACGAGCAGCTCTCTCGGCTCTTCGTAGGCGGGCACTGGTATGGATGTGGTGGCAACCGAGATGAGTGCGGCGGGCACCAATATGGGTGCGGTTGCTACCTTCGAATTTCATCGAATTCTAACGATCAAATGAATAAATATTGAATGCACTTTCAAAGACAGAATGTGGAGCACGAAAAGGATTTTAATTTGGTTGTGGAATTTAAGAATTAGGGTTAGAAACTTATGCGCAAGAGAGATTCTGAGTATGGAAGATATATATATATATATATAGTGAATATAAGATAAATTTTAGATGGAAAAAATAGAATTTTAGATAGAAAGATATAATTCACATAATGAAGATAGATTAACTTATTAAAGATAAGATTTATCCAAAATCTGACTTACCAAGATAAAAAATCAATTCCAAAATCGGATGAAGGTGTGGGCGTCACCATCTTCGTCTTTAAAACCCTTGATTTTCAGAAGATCTACGCAAGCGGTGGGCACCAAGATGAGTTTGTGTCTATGGGTTGCAGCGGTGGGCGCCACAGTGCTACCAACAGGGGCTGCTCCTGGTTTTTCTGGTTGAGCTCATAGCGACGGGTGTAAGTCCTCAAGCAGCGGGCGCCATTCTTGTAAACGTCTCCCTTCTTTTTCTTTTTCCTCTTTTTCTCATGGCCTATACCCTGCAGATGATCAACAACACACCACAGAAAACACAATTTTCTCCAGAAAAGCTATAGTTCTTTATTAATTAAGCCAATCCTAATGTAAAACAAAAATAAACATACTAGTGAGGGTGATAGAGCATAATTAGTATTGCATAATAGATTACATTTAGCATAGTTTAGTTGTGAATATTGCATATTTTAGTTATAACTACATGTTTACATGTGGTGTTGGAAGAGTCGAAATCTATGCAATTTTATGGTTAATTTCAGGTAAATGTGGATCCGACGAGGAATGAGGAGAATCTTGGATGAAAGAAGATTCAAGTTGAGGAAGAAAAGTGAAGAGCACAAGTCAGCAGAAATTGTCGCCAGACAAGATGAACTTGTTTCGCACTTTCTGGAGGCCTCAGTGGTCCGATTGACTATTATAACCATCCGTTGGAAAGATCTCTTTGAGATCTACAACTTTTGTGATGACATTGAGACCAAATTCGAAACGGGAAAATTGTTGTGAACAGTATGGCCGCCTTGCGGCCCGAACCTCTGACGAGCAACTTCGCAATCGCCTGGCCGCCCCGGGGCCTGTGGTGGCTGCCCAGCGGCCCTTGCAGAAACGCGCCGTTCAGAATTAGACTTTAGTTAGGGTTTTGAGTTTATTTCCTTTGCCGACTTTCTAAAGGTTTAAAAGAGTTTTCTAGTTTATTTCTTCCATTAACCTTATGCACTTATTCAATTGTTGAGAGCGCCGTTGAGCATGAGCAACTAAACTCTCGAGGTTTCGCCTACAATTTGGATCTTTGATTGTTGAGTTGTGAGTTTCTTAATCTAGTTTTTATTCCTATTCCAATGTTTTTACTTCTTTGTGTTTAATTCCTTGAATGTGTTTTATTCTCTCTGGCCTGATTAACTAGTTAGAGTAGATTCATTCAATTGCTAGGGTTTTGCAGATTCCTCATAGCGAACCTTAAACCAAGTGGCAATCATATCCCTTTAGGACTCTTAGGACTAATTGGATGGGTAGGAAGTTGAATATATGTTAAATATCGACTCCTAGCTTGATATTGCATGTACCTTGGTTAATTCATATTCTTAATGCTATCTCCAAGTTAAATCTGAACCGTTTTAGGGTTATTTAGAGATAAGGGTTGCTAGGACTCGTAGGACTAGTAATCTCCCTAAGATCTGGACAAGGACATTGGTAGGAAAAGACAAGAACTAGAGGCTGAAACAAGGATCGAATTCATCAATCGAAGTGATAAATTGTAGGTGAACCTAATTCTCTCCATTGCATTCTACAACACACTTTACTTTGTTTGCTTGCTTCCGCTTTAATAAAAGGCGGATCTTTTTCACATAAAAAAACCCCCTATATTCTCTCTTAGCGGTTAGACTTTGCACTTGAATTGATAGATTTCCCTATGGATCAACCTCTTTTTTACACACTATACTAGTTGTGAGTTTGAGTATTCTTTGGCAAGAACAACGACAGGTTTTCTTCTTGTCAGAGAGCTTAAGAAAAATGCAATGAATTAAAAAACAAACTTCGGGTTGCCTCTAGAGAAGCATCTTTGGTTAAGCGTCATTGAACCCTCAGTGGGTCTCCTCCACAATTTTCTCCTTTGGATTCAGTACCACATGAGATGGTAGCTTTCATGTACTCTGTGCGTTGAGCTCTCCTATCTTCGGAGCCATTTGCCCAACCTTCTCCATTGATGCGAACTTGTCTAGAATGAGGTGACGAATCTTGTCTTATTGTGGTTAATTGGCTTGCATTGAATTCCTAGGACGTGCCTCAAATTGACTTCTCCCTTGATATGATCCTTGAGCATTCATCTTGTTGCCAAAATCTTGATAAAAGTTAGAAATGAAGTTAGGATTGAAAGAATTGTTACCAAATCGTCGGGGACCATAGTCTCCAATGACATTAACTTCCATAACTCCTTCCTGGACTTAAGGGCACAACTCGTTAGGAAGTGATGGATCTCCTCAAACATTGCAAGATCTAGCTTGGAGCTGAGCAACTTAATTAGATAGGCTCTTAACCATCTCTGTCAGCCTTCCCATTTCATTCTGACGGTATGGTCCTAAGCTTGCAATGTTGACATGATGCACTCCTTTTACTCATTGGGTCCATTCATACTGCTGTGAAGCATTAGTAAGCCTCTCAATTATCTCCATATCTTCCTCAAGTGTTTCATCTAGCAGATCTCCTCCACTTGTAGCATTGATGACATTACACTTTTGGTTTAGCAAACCCTCGTAGAGATAGAGGATAAGATCATCCTTTGTGATGCCATGCTATAGGCAGCTAGCCTTGAGTTTCTTGAATCATTCAACATACTCATACAAAGATTCAGCTGGAGATTGCTATATGCATGAGATCTCCTTAATGCTTTTTGTTGGCAAGTAGTAGAGCAAGTCTTTTGCAGCATCTTGGAGAGTGAAAGGAAACACCCCGAGTATCATCTGGTCATCTGTCATGCACGTAGTTCGCATGCGATTGCATGTTGCTGTGAAATCCATCGGATGCTTGTTGGGATCTTCTCCGCTCCTTCCATGGAAACTAGGGAAAAGAGATGCCCAATTTTATTTGAACTCAAATATGGAACCTGCTGGGAGATCCGGGAGCTTAATGGCTAATGGTTGCGTACTAAGATCTAGCTCCTTGAGATCTCGCAATATCTTTCTTACTTCTGCATTGGCATTCATCTTGCTTGAATGTTTTTTCTTAAACTGGAGAGAGTCTTTTCTATTTCTGGATCATAAGGCACAATAGATTGATTAGTAGAAAGATTATGAACCATACAAGATGTCTCACAGAAATGCTAACAAACACAGTTAAAAAAAAATTGGCGATCCCCGACAACGGTGTTAGAAATTTGGTGGAATCTTAAATTTCATGGTTTAAAATACCCAAATAGTAATAACCAAACTCATTAACTAACTAATATGTAGTATAGAACATGCAAGGAGTCGATCCCACAGAGATCATGTACGAATTCTTAAATGTGTTTGCAAAGCAAAGTAACAAAGTAACAAAGCAATATAAAGAAACACAATAAGTAAACAAAACTAGAAATGATTGATTGAGAGATAGCAATAATGAGGATGATATAGTTTCACTCACATTCGCAACAATGATAATTCCATGATCATTTGGCTATTATTCATATTAGTTATGCAACTACTCTAACGTCGGTTTAAGCAGAGAAATAGATAGGCTGAACATACGCGGCCAATAACATCATCTAAATCCCTAAAATCTAGCATGGGGGACGAGCAGCAATAAGTGCCTAACACCTAACAAATAAACATCATATCTCCTGTCTCGTCGACTTCGCACTTAGGGCGTCATGTCCAAGCATCGCTTCTACTAAAAAGACAACATTTACCTGTCAATTCTCCTACATCATTCAGGATTTTCTACCCGTGCTTTCCTAAAGTGCTGGATACTTATGGATTAAGGCACACAATAGCAGAATGCTATAATCCTAGCATGATGCAAATCTATCGTAGGGGCCAAGTAAGATAAATGAGCAACACATAAGTAATATTAGAACAAAGAGAACTGAAATAATCATAATGGATAACTCATGAAATAACAATAACAATACATCCCTCAGAAATCCTTAACCATGTCTTGAAATGTAAGCAAAACTATAAAGGAGGTTAGCTGAGAATGGCTTACCTCGGAAAACTAACAAAAGATGCAAACTATTAAATGTTTTTGACATGTGTTGTTGTGTGGGATGTGATGTATTCGTTGATGATTGAAAACCCTAGACTAGGTGGGTATTTATATGGCTCAAAAGTGGCTAAAAACCCTAGATACCATGCTTAATCTCTAAGCAAAGGATCTTCAAATGATAGAAATAAATCTTCGTTGGATAAGCATCCTAATCAACGTCTTTATGTGCATCGGCGGGCGCCGCTAAGGCTCCAGCGGGCGCCGCTCTCGACGGGTACTGGGATTCTACATTCAAGCATTAGGATCGACTTGAGATGGGCCTCTTTCCGCGGCTGTCGCCTCTACGCCCTTCATGTTTTCTTCATCTCTTCACTTGGATTCTTTTTAGCTTCTTGTTGGGTCTTCTTCTCTTCATCTTATAGCCATTTTAAGTATCTTTAGCTTTGAGGCTCCAGCATCGCCCTCATGCACCATCTCTCCGAGCTCGGATTCAGAAATCTACATAATTGACATAGAAAAATATGGTGTAGATTCAAAACTTCGACTATAAAATGGTAAAGATGTGACTTAGCTATAAAACCATACACAATGCAACCTAAAACTACCCTAAAACTATCGAGAATGCCTATATGAAATATGCATTATCCATTGTCTGCCTACCTCCTCCCGTTTTCGATTTCGCCATCGGGAAACCGGTCCTAATCAATTGAATATCCGTTCCCGAGGCAAATATTGTTGGGAGGACTTGTCTATTTCTTCTTCTTTCTCTATGCCATTTGTGGCCGCCGCATCCATAGATAATGCTAAATACTTTAGAATTTTTGGATATGGCCTCAAGCCCTACTTTGTTCCACCTCCAAAACCAACGGAATGATGAATCTGCTCCCAAAGATGCTAAAGGCGGATGAGGAGGAAGACCTAACACAAGCGGCAGGAGACGCAAATGACCCTGATGACCGCTCCGATCAATGGGAGTTGTTGAAGCATCGATCGACGTATGTTCTCTCAGCGTCGCCACTATGTGCCACTATAAAGGCTCGGAATTTTAAATCCTATTTCTCGGAAAAAAGAAAATCAAAATGAATTTAAATTTGGAATTTAAAGGAAAAACTCATTAAAATCGGAATTTATTTCCGCTTTTAGATTCCGAGCGTGGAAAGAAAAATAAAATAAAATAAATTGGATTGCATTATTACTTTTGGATCCGAGATATCGATTTGAAAATTAGACCGATTCCGTCTTTCACCTCGAGTATTCAAATTTCCGACTCGGGACCACAAATTCGTCCTCTTTCTCCCATCCTTATCAAATTCCAACTCATCTCTCTTATTTGGGTAAAATTCTATCCTATATGACTATATCTATCTCCCTCTCTTCTTGAGTACGCCTATTTTGGCAAATAAACAATACTCTCCTACTGCATTTCTCTTTGTATTCAGCTTTATGAATGAGACAAAGACCAGCTTACCTCTCCTAGTAAAGGTCAGAAACGTAGCCCCCCTTCTACCACATTTCATTTTCAATTCCAGGAACCCCCCTCCTCAATCTGATCAACACCCCCTCTCCTTTTGTCTGATGGTTTCAGAAACAAACATGCACCCACCCTTTTCAATTGTATTTCAGACCCACACCACTACAAACTCAACCCATTTGTCCCGTTCCTCTTGTTGCTTTCTGACTCAGCCAAAGAGCCCCCTTCAGTTTCTTTCCGTTGCGCACAAGACCACCACGAAACCACCACTCCACCCACAACTCCTCCCTCAGCGAACTCCGTCTCCTCCCCATCGCCGCCGGCTGCACCAAGAGCACACCCTTGGCTATGCTTTCGGGAGCTTCAAGCACCAAGCCACTTGCTCCTTCTCTTCTCCTCCACCCAAAACCATGCCTCGCCACCTCTGCAGCCCCGTCATCGTCTTCGCTTGTCCCCAGTGAAGCCAAGCCGCAGCCTCCCTCTCGCCTCCCCTGTTCTGCCGAGCACCCAACATCAGCTCCGCTCCTCCCTCCCTCGTCCTTCTTCCCTAAGACGCCAGCGGCAGGAGCACACGCCACCTCGAGCCGCCCATAAGATCTCCGGCGAGCCCAGTCGAACCCCGATTGAGTGTTTTCGGCAAATCGAACTCCATAAGCTTCTCCTTCCTCATATCCGACCTCAAACCTCTTGAAGTCGTACCCTCATGAATCCTTCCTCCATCCTAGTCCAGGGAAGCACTGGTTCTGCCTTCGACGAGCCACATCAAGCCTCCGGCGAGCTCCATTTCACCACCGACGAGCCTGAACAACGCCGACAAATCTCCGGTGAAGCTTCAAAATCTCGGAGAGCCTCACACCTCCTTTCCTGACCTGATTGTGTTTGTTCTTTTCCTTCTTGTCCACTTTTTCGGGCGAACGAGCCCAAGGTCGCCGGCGAACCCCTCTTTTTCTCTGTTTGCTCTCTCGACCAAAAGAAGAAGAGGAAAAATGTTGTTCCCTCTCTCCCTTCTTCAGCCACTGGACCCACGCCACATCACCTGCCTTGTCAGCCGGCCCCACTCCACTTTCTCCCTTCCAATTTAAAAGATGGGAGATGAAAGGCTGATCTTAGGCCTAATTTTGTGGGCCGGGTTGGTGATTTTAAGGGCAACTTAACCTTGGGCCTATTCTATAAACATGTTGGACTCGGTTTTGGGGCCAAATTATTTGGTTTTAAAAGAAAATGGGGTTTCAACTTGTTTTTTTTATGTGAGGCTCGGTTTGGGTTTTTACGAAATAAAGGGGGTTGGTTTGTATTTTTTATAAAACGAGAGCAGTTTGTAAATTCCATGAAGCGTTGATTTTATAAAATGAAATGGTGGGGAATTTTTAAAGGAATTGGAAATATTTTATGAAAGTATTTAAAAGAAAATAGTATTTGAAATATTATATTATAGAGATTAAAATATAAAATGTTATTTTTAAATTAAGGATATAATATTAGAGTGATTTAAAGATATAATATTATTGAGACTTGGATTTGAAGGAAAAGGTTTTGGAAAATGGTTTTACCATTGATTGGTTTTGAGGATGTTGAGAACTTGGGTTTCGAATGTATGAATATTGGTCCGGTAGCTTATGTCAATAGCTTGATGATAGGTGTGTATTGCTTTTGGATTGCTTTGGACTTGCATTTGGGCCCTTGCTTGTGTTATCTTGCTGTTCTACATCTTCAGGTAAGTATCCTACAGGACTTACTTAGTAACCTGGACCTCATGCCTAATGTGTCATATGATGTGTAGTTTATTGCATATTAAAGCATGTCATGTAGTATCATGCTAGGATTGCAGTGAACTGAGCATGTGGTTACTATGTGTGTTTGAATACAGAACGCTCGTTATCTGTGATAGTCCTAAAGTCTTTGCTAGTGTCATAAGGTAGCCCAGCAACATTGGGTTGCCTTGAGTCAATCAAGTCGATATGAGCATGATATGATAGCCCAGCACCATCGGGCAAGCGATGAGATGATATGATATGATGATGTCGTGGTTTGTGCACCACACCACGAGGAAATTGCTATGCTATAGCACCGAACTGGCCAGTCTCTGCACTAACGGGAAGGGGTGCAGAGGTAGGAGAGGGATATGCCACTTGACATTGTCTTGGGCCCTTTACAGTTTTCTGCATATTATTTAACTGTCAAGCATGCTTATGTGATTTAAATCTTGCACTGCATTAGACCATCCTTTATTTAGGTATACGCATGTTATGTGGCCTCAGCGCGGCCAGAAGACCTGTAGGCGATTACCGGGCCTGACTTCGTGGATAGTGTTAGGTACCTATCCTTGCGTGCTCCTTGCTTCTGTGGCGGGAATCTCTTGGAGAATCGAAGAATCTGGCTAACATTCTAACTTGGTAAAATGGTAATCACTCGCTTATGATTTGGTTCTGACCCGGCTCTGCTGTGGCATTTGTATCTTAACTTTGCTTCCGCTTTACTTTCGTTTGAATTGGATTTTGCGACATAGTCTTAGGACAGGTTAAGGGTACCCAACGACCCTTTGAGGTTTTAGGGTTTGAAATCCCTCTTTCTACTAATCTTAAAATGAGTTTGAAACCTCGACCCGTACCTGAATTGCAAGATCCGAACAAGGGGTTTAATCCCTTGAAACGTAACCCAGAAATAATAATTTTGGACCGTTACAGCTACCACCTCCCTTGTGTTCTTGTTATCATTTGATCTCATGAAGCTTGGTGTGATTATGATCCTTCGAAATTCAAAGATTGGCATGGTCAAGCGTACTATTTTATTCCTTGCGCTCCCTTTTGAGTATCTGGTTGGGTCTTATCGGTATCAATTCAATAAAAAAAACAATATGCAACTTCTTGTTGTTGGTATTTTGGGACTTGTTGGTTTATGTGCCTAGCTTGTTATTAAATATATAGGGAGTGTAAAGAAATACTTTCATGTTGCTGAACACTTGAAAGCCAAAAATAAGGGAAAACTAATTAAAATACCCCCACCTTTGGGGGTATGGTAAAAATATATCCTCAACTTTCAAATGAAATAAAAATACCCCGGCCTTTGAGGGTAGTGATAATATATTACCACGGGTTTTCTCACAGGTCAAAAATGCTAATAAGGCAACCTACGTGCATTTTGTTTTGACAAGGTAGCCTGCGTGGAAGCCTTTTTACAAATCAACATTAAAATTGGGCTTTTCTGAACGGTTTCCTTCGGGAAAAAATAAACTGACAAAAAAATTAAACCCGAAAAAAAAAATTGATATAACCAAGAAACTAATCCGGTCAAAATTGCCAAAAATTAGCACAACATGAGGATTCATAACATCAAACCGACAACAAAACTAAACCGAATCCAACAACAACGAAGAGGGGAAAAAACTTACTCATCCAAGTCCGTGAACGAATCAAAGAGGAAGAAGATGTGAGGTAGACAACTCAAAATAGGCGACCACGAGGGAGGAAATTAACTACCATTGAAAAGGAAACATGAGCTGCCTGGATGACCTGGAAGGGGGTTCAAGAGGCGGTCACGGAAGAAGATAGAATGGAGAAAAAGGCATTGGGTATGAACTCAGTCCAAATATTTATTTATTTTTCCTACAGAAACCCTTCAAGAAAACCCTTGTCAAAAAAAAATCCTTATCAGCACTTTTGACCCGTGAGAAAACTCATGGTAATATATTATCACTACCCTCAAAGGTCAAGATATTTTTATTACATTTGAAAGTTGAGAATATATTTTTACCATACCCCCAAAGGTAGCGGTACTTTAATTAATTTTCCCCAAAAATAATGATAGTATATTGAATTAGTCATGAAAATAATTATAAAAAAAAGTAGAAAGGAAAACATCAACAAAAAGTACAATTACACTTGAGTCAAACAACGAAAAATCCTAAATCACATAGTATAAAAGGTCTGAATCACATAGTGTCAAAGATCTATACCTATTTAAAAACTAGTTAAATCACATTTGAGTAAAAGCATGGATCACTTCTTGTGTAATATATATCCCGAACCAGTTCTTCTTAAAATTCCGAATCACATATTGTTCAACTGTTGAACCATATAATGTAAACGGCCTGGACCACACAGTGTATTAAGGTGTATTTAAATAAATTATATGAAAATATTTTAATTATAATTAGATAAAAAAAATATAAATTAAAAGCGCTAATTGAGTTTTGAGGTGAGCCACATGTTAGTAAAATCATACAACTTTTTTTTTGTTAATATTTGGAACCGCTTCTTCTTAAAATCATGTACCACATATTGTAAATGTTTTGAACAATTAAAACAACAAATGGAATCACATATTGTACAAGTCTTTCACCACAAGTTAGTAAAAGCTTGAACTGCTTCTTAATAAAACCCTCAACAATATGTGAGTAACAATCTGAACCACATGTGAGGAATAGCCTGAACCACTTCTTATTAATGGCCAAACCACTTTTTGCTTATATACTCACAACCAGGTGGTTCCAAAATAGGTATAAACCATTTTTTAATAGTTTAAACCACCTTTTCTTAAAATATTTAATTACTTTTACTTAAAAGTTAAAAAACTGTTCCTTTTTTTAAAATAATTAGAAATGAATTAAAACTCCATGTCACGATTCTCATATCCATGTTTGTAGTGGTTCAACCATTTTACTCGTAGTGTTTCAACTATTTACTCTTAGTGATTCGTGAAATTAACAAGAAGTGGTTCAACCACACAATGTATAATGTCTGAACCACAAAGTATAAACCGTCTGAGCCACTTAGAAAATAACATTTTAAATACACATAAGAATGTCTTAAAAAAATGACTGAACCACACGGTGTATAAAATCTGAACCACACAATGTATAATGTCTGAACCACAAATTGTTTGAACCACACAATATAGATTTTTAAAAAAATAAGAATGAAATTGAGTAATGGAGGGTTGGGAGAGAAGTGGAAGTTGCAGGCCTAAAGTCCATCCATGGCTCGGAGAGAAGTGAAGCATAAAAGTAAAACAAAATCAAATGCTTCTTGTAACCATCAGAATCGAAACATAGAGCAACCGAGCGAAGGATAGAAATAGAGAGAGATCGATTACAAAAACTAAAGAACTTCAAGCTAATTGGAAGAGAAAGAAAGCCAAAGAAGTTAAAGATTAAATAATTGAATCAGAACATTGATAAGTCCCAATTACCAACAATCCAGACAAAATAATCAAGACAAGGTTATAATGGAGGTAAAACTGAGCTCCATCCAATCTTTGCATCATCCAATACCCAACCTGATTTAATCGGATGAGGCAAGAGGTAAGGGTGTCGTCGCCGTCATTGAAAGAGGTTTTCGATGGTTCAACGGTTCTTTGCAGTCACTTTCTCCGTGGTGTCGTGGATGTGTCAACTATTCCGATGCCTAAGCTTCCTCCTCTTCTCCGCCCTACATTCCGACATCCTAGCGGCCAAATCTGGCAACATGCACCCCATCCCCATCAATCGCGCTACCAATGATGGTGTTGTAGAAAACGAGTTCTCTTTTTTCGGGAATGTTTTTGGCAAACGCAAACCGTAGATCTGAAATTTTGGGGGTTTTCTCCTCTTTCATATATGGAGAGTAGTTTAGTTATTAATTAAGGTTTAGTTACTGGTTGTTTAGCTAGATTAGTGAGGCTGATCTAGCTTAGCCTTTAGTTTGTTATAGCTAACATGCGCATAGGGGAGTAGTTTAACAATTAGTATAAATATGTGTATTCTTCTTACATTTCAAGGTAATGGAATATAAAAAAATTGCCCAAACCGTTCATGTCTTCCATGATGAACTGTGGAGAGATTCAGCTCCATTGCTGAATCTTTACATGGTATCAGAGCGCACTGGTTGCGATCTGTGTACATTTTCTTTTTTCACTGGTGATTTGAGGCTTGATCGTTGAGTCGGTGTCTCGGTTGCTAGAGGTGCTTTGCTTGCTTCCAGATATGCGACGTCGAAAAGGTTTTGCACTTTTTTCCTTTATCTTTTGCTTGATCTGTCTTGATCTGGTGTTGTTCCTTTACGATTGCTGGTTTTGCTACTTGCGTGTGTGAAATCATTAATGATATTGATGTGAGAAATAGGAGAGAAATTTCTGATGACCGTGTTGATCATGTTCTGAGAGTGAACAATTTTGATCCGTTGTTCCTTGGGAACCCATATCATCCTGGAATGCAACTCGTTGCTAACCAATTCACTGGATACAACTTCCTTAGCTGGAGTAGGAGTGTTAGAATGTCTTTAGGCGTGAAAGTGAAATTAGGTTTCATTAATGGCGGCTGTAAGAAACCAGAGGAAGGGACTGATGAATACCAGAGATGGATTAGATGCGACTTTATGGTGATGAGTTGGATACTCAATTCAATGAAGAGTGACATTGCAGAGAACTTTATGTACGTGCAATCTGTACAGGAGCTATAGGGAGAAATCAGGGAGAGGTTTGCTAAGTCAATTGCTCCACTGATCTATTAATTTCACAGGGAATTGAGCACGATCAGGCAAGAAAATTTATTAGTTGTAGTGTATTATAGCAAGCTGAAGAAGGTGTGGGATGAGTTGCAGGCTCTTGAAGGATATTTGATTTGCAGGTGTGGTGTTATGTCTAGGTGCAGTTGTGCAATTCTTAAGAAGATGTTGGAGAAAGAAGCAATTGCACATCTGATGCAATTTTTTATTGGGCTTGCTGATGGATTTGATAGCGTAGCAATATTTTTTCCATGGATCCACTGCCCTCGGTCAACAAGGCATATCACATGGTGATGCAAATTGAGCACGAAAAGGAGATTACAGGTGGTAGCAGAAGCTCGCTCACACATGAAGTTCTGACAGCTGGGAAAAGTATTGGAGAAAGCAACAAATCTCCGGCTAAGGGAGGTGATTACAAAAGAGAATCCAAGAAAGCTAAAGTCGATAAGAGGTGTGGCTATTTTCAGGAGAAAGGCCATGTGAAGGAAACATGTTTTAAACTAGTGGGATATCCTGATTGGTACAAGGGACCTCGAGACAAATCTGGTGAAAAGCTTGTTGCAAATGCTCAAAGCAAACATGGACAAAGTGATACTCCTTTTGATTTTGAGTTTGTCAATAGCAAGCATACTTCAGAAAAGGTGGACAATAAACTGGATTATGGTCTAGTGAATGCAGTGTTTCATGAGGTTGTTCAAATGATGAAAGGGATGATGAAGGTGGATGAAGGCTCCTCATCTGGACCAATGGAAGCTGTCAACTTCGCAGATATTATGACTACATACTCTTCTATCACAGTTCCACCTAGTAGTGATCGTGTATGGATCATTGACTCGGGAGTGACATACCACATTACATTTGACAAAAGTGTATTTGTGGAACTGAAGAAGCTTCATCGAGCTATCTTGATTGGGTTGCCGGATGGATACACACAGGTTGTAACACATGCTGGAACTGTGGTTCTAAGTAGTCGATTGACCCTCACAGATGTGTTGTATCTACCCTCATTCAAGCATAATTTGTTGTCAGTTCCCAAGTTGTTAGAAATTGATTCCCTGATGTTTATATTCTTTGCCAAATGCTACTTCTTACATGATACATGAACAAGAATTGTCATTGCTGCTGGTGAACGTGATGGTGGCCTTTACAAGTTTCTTGGCTTCGGATGCTTGATGGACAATCAAGTTGCTGGTTACAAGTCTCCTGTCAGGGTACTGGAAGACATCAATAAGGTTTCCTTTGCTTCAAATAAAATGCAGATGGCAAATGATTTGTAGCTTGTTCATGCCCGTCTTGGACATGTCTCAATTTCTAAACTCAAACATTTGGAATGTTGCAACCATAATTTTGTTACTGATATTGCTTGTGATGCTTGTGAGTTTGCAAAGTTACATAGATTGCCCTTTTCCAAGAGTGAGTCTCATGCGAGTCACAAGTTTGAATTGGTGCACATGGACTTATGGGGACCTTATCGGACTCCATCCATATGTGGTGCTCGCTACTTTCTCACGGTTGTGGACGACTATAGTCGTACCACTTGGACTTTTCTGCTCCAGCAAAAAGACCAGGTTTACAGGCTCATACAAGGTTTTGTTGCCTTTGTAGAGACTCAATTTGACACTAGGATTAAGTTTCTTCATTCAGATAATGGGAGTGAGTTTGTTAATCAACAGGTTAGGGATCTGTTGCTTCATAAAGGGATCATTCATCAGCGTTCTGTGGCTCATATGCCTCAACAGAATGGCAAGGTGGAGAGGAATCACCGACATTTAGTTGAAACAGCTCAGGCAATGAGACTGTGAAGGTTCGATAATGTATATCAAAGTAGAATAGAGATACTCTATAAGGGGGGTTGAATAGAGTATGCCAACTTTTCGCTGTCAATCTCAAGACTTTTTCAACGCTTGCAAAACCCTTTGAGAGTAAGCTCAATTCTTTCCTTTGAGAAACCTGAATCACAATAGGGTTATACAATTCGAAACAAGTGCGGAAATATGGTAAGAAATAAGTAAAGAACACAACGAATTGTTAACGAGGTTCGGCTCCTTAAAGGCTTAGTCCCCGCCTAGGGTTCTTCCACAACCGTAGGATTCAACCGGCTTTATTGATTCACAAGACTTAGGATCCTAATAGCTCATCGAGAAGCCTCTCTCCTATACAATTGCAATCTAGTCAACTCTCGTTCCCTTGGAGTCCTAGATCAATCTAGAAGAGCCCCACCTCTCTCAGCTATCTAGTACAATCCTCTTACACTTCGTGAATCAATCGCCTAGTGCTCACTTCCTGAGTTATAAACTCTCGAGTATAACACTCTCTCAGAATATATCCTATAAGCTCAGCGTGTAACTCTCAAATGCTTTGAAACAAAAGATATGACTCTTAACACCTAGTAGAGAGTACACGAAGAAAACAAATTGACTTGAGGGCTTGTGTGCGATGTAATTCAATGAGGTTTGTGTTCAACACTTGTGTATGCCCTCTCTTCTTCATCTCCTTTTTATACTTGATCAAATCGGCGCCTACTTTGAAAGAAGGATCTTTGCCCAACGGCTAAATCAGATCATGGCTTAGATGCAATCTTCACAATCTTCTATTATGGGAAACTCGTGAGTGCATGATCTTCGATTTGATTCTTCACGTATTCCACCTCAAGAAAGGAGATATTTTTGAAATCTATACTGCAAGGTTAGTACATAATATATATAATAATATCTGGAAATAATATATAATAACATCCGGAAATAATATATGCATATAATACAGGTTTTGTATTTCAGAAACACAGCTTTAGCTTGAAGACCTTTGACACAAGCTTTGTGTCAAAGCCTTTGAAACAATTTTCGATTTTCATCAAGGGAGTGGAGTTATCAATATCCCCCTTGATGAAAGACAAAACCTGTGCATCCCTGTAACTTAGTCAAGCAGATATATCATAAGGAAAAATTGGACTAAGTACCTGCATGGGTTAGACAAATGTTGGATCATATAAGTTGTAAAACCAATGAAAGACATCCAACAAAATAAAACAAAATAAGGTCTTCCAAGACCCTGGTTCACAACAGTTTTAAAGTCTAGCAACGTCTAAACCATCAAACCATCTCCCCCTTTTTGTCTTTCAAGAAAGGGATGAGTATAAAAACAGTCTACAAAAGTTTTGAAAAAAAAGGCCATCAATGTTTAGATCAAGGGCTAGGATAGGGGTTTAGGTTTCATCGTCTGGAGCACCATCCGTGAATATCAACTTCAACTCATTCAACAGCTTGGCCATCATGCCCATCTCCAGCAACAACTCTCGGTGCAACTCCTTGATGTCCATGCGAATTTCCTCCAAACCCAACTCCAGATTCTCCATGCGTTCATCGATGGCAGAGGCAGTGGGAAGAGCTTTTGAGGAAGGAGAGGCAAGACTCCAAGTCCCTTGAGGGGACTGAGTGATGCCAATCTTCTCAAAGCTCTTGGAGTCGAATTTACCCATATGATGTTGTTGTTCTTCATTTTCAAAATCAATTTTAGAAGCTTTGAAGACATGGGTCAAAAGGTTTGCGAATGGGATGGGAGTTCCTTTTCTGGCATTGCGGGTGTAAGCCATGGATCCTAGAATTGTATTGGCCAGATCAAGATCATGGCCATTTAATATTCGGTACAGGAGGACCATAGCGTTGTCAGTGAGGAGAGAGCCAAAGTTGATTTAGGGTAAAAGACATCTCACAGTGATGTTGAAGATGATTTTGGCTTAAATTGTGAGGGACGAGTGAGTGAGCTGTTTGGTGGTGCTGCTTGATGCTTCGGGTAGCAAGTATTTGGATCGGGCAAGAGCAACACACTGGTCTTTTGTGGGGGTTTCAGGGGAGGGTGGACAAGGTTTAGGAAGGCCAAGGAGTTCAGCGAAGTCAAGGGAGTTGAACATGATTTGAACTCCTTTGACGACTGACTCCAGAGTCCAACCTTCAGCAGTGTGTTTGGCTTTGAGGTTTATGTAGAAGAGACGGGTGAGTTGAGGGTAGTACTTAGTTTCAAGGTTCAAAAGGGTCCAGGCAGAGGTTTGTTTGAGAAAAGAGATGCAGGGTGGGTTCAAACCTTCTAAAAAATCAAGATCAATAAAATCAGAACAACAAATCTTACGAGTTCTAAACTCGTCTACCCATTTGTCAGCTATCTCGGCATTCTCAAACCAGGAGGAGGGTAAGGATTTGTTTACCTGGATAAGTGCAGGCAGATCGGCGTTCTTTCTTCGCGCTTTTGTGGGAGCGGTCGGCTTAGCAGGCGCGTCAAAGCTTCTGAGAGTTGCTTTCCTCGAGCGCTTGGGAGATGGAGACTTCTTGGCTTTAGTGGCTTTGCGCTTCTTCGGGGATGGGGGAGGAGGAGGAGGAGTAGGAGAGGGAACAAGTTCTGGCTCCTCTTTCTCTTCTTCCTCAGACCCCGAGTCCTCAGCAGACACTTCAGCCTCATCTCCCTCGGCCTCCTCGTCATCATCAGTCTCGTCGTCCTCTTCTTCCTCTTCCTCTGGTTCCTCTACAGCGGGAACCTCCTTCGCTGCTTCTCTTTGGGCCTCTTCCTCGGCCTCTTTTCTTGCTTTCTCAGCCTCTTCCTTAGCCTTTTTCCTTGCTTTTTCAGCCTCTTCCTCGGCCTTTTTCTTTCTCTGGGCTTCTTCCTCGGCCTATTCCTCCTCTTCCTCAGCAATGATCTTTCTCTTTCCCTTTAGCTTTGCACTGAGGAGCTTCTTCATCGGGTGCTTCAAGGACCGTTTGAGTTCGGCAATGGTGCTCTCAGGGATGGTGCTCGGGACAGTTGTTTGAGAAGTAAGTTCGGGTTGAGGGGAAATCACAAGGGGAGTCTGACGCCCTTTGGGGGTAGCGCCAAGGCGTTTGGGTGTGGAGATCTTCTTGGATTTGGGTGCCATGTATGGGATTCGGTGAAACTTCCAAAAAAAAGGTTGAAGGAGAAGGTTAAAGGTCGGAGGGTTTAGGTAGTTCTGGAGAGGTGAATAGTTAGGGTAAGAGAGTGTGGTTTAAAAAGGGCGAGAGGGTAAGTTGATGGGACAGATTTTTAGTTCCAATGGTAATAATCATAACACTACTGCCATTTTAAAAAGATCTGATTCACCAAATAATTTGAAATTCAAACCATCCTTTCAAATCTTAAAGGCAAGAGAGGATATATCCGATAAAAAAATTCCATAAATAAAATGTACTCGGATAAAAGATTTTTCGGAAAATAAAATAGGTAAAATATAAAGAATGTTAAAATCAATTAAAACTATATTTGAACAAATATCTAATAAGATATCAACCAAATATATGATCTGTTATATGTGCTCTACCGTTCAGTTCACAAACTTTGACATGAATCTCAAAGGTCTTGACAGTGAGTAGAAGTTTTCTTTCGTAAAGGGAAAGCTCCCCCTACGAAAGTGCATCCCTTTTAAGCATTCCGATCTCACGTATAATGAAGGTGAACCTGTCCTCTGCCAATGGCTTAGTAAAAATGCCAGCCCATTGATAATCAGTTGAAATAAAGGATATGGACACATCACCTTTTTCGACATGGTCTCTAATGAAATGATGCCTTACATCAATATGTTTGGTCCTTGAATGCTGAACGAGATTCTTTGTAATGGAGATGGCACTTGTGTTGTCACACTTAATGGGAATATCTCTGAGGTCGATGCCAAGATCTCTCATTTGTTGAGCTATCCAAAGGATTTGGGAGCAACATGTTCCAACTGCTATGCATTCGGCTTCGGCAGTGGAAAGAGAAACTGAGTTTTGTTTCTTTGAGTGCCAACTAATCAAGGATGCTCCTAAGAATTGACAACATCCTGACGTGCTCTTCCTATCCACCTTATACCCTGCAAAGTCTGCATCAGAATACCCAATTAGTGTAAAATCTCTTTGCTTCGGATACCAAAAGCCAAGCTCCTTAGTGCCATTGAGATATCGAAAGATCCTCTTCACAGCCACGAGGTGAGATTCTTTAGGGTCAGCTTGAAACCTAGCACACATGCAAACACTAAACATGATGTCAGGTCTACTAGTAGTAAGATATAATAAAGATCCAATCATCCCTCGATACTCCTTTTGATTGACACTCTTCCCGATCTTGTCTTGATCTAGAGACAAGGTTGAGCTCATGGGTGTCTTGGCTGCATTTGATTAATCCATCTTAAACTTCTTCAAGAGATCCTTAGTGTACTTTCTTTGGTTGACAAAGATCTCTTTCTTAGATTGATGAACTTGCAACCCCAAAAAGAAGTTGAGTTCACCCATTAAGCTCATCTCAAATTCACTGCACATAATATCAGAAAATTCCTTGCACAAAGATGTGTTAGTAGCCCCGAACAATATATCATCAACATATATTTGGATAACCAGAATGTCCTTTCCTTTGGTCTTGATGAAAAGAGTCTTGTTGATCAACCCCCTTTTGAAATCATTTTCTAAAAGATATTTTGACAAGCGCTCATACCAAGCTCTTGGGGCTTGTTTCAAACCATATAACACTTTGTCTAGTTAGTAAACATGATTAGGAAATTCCAAACTTTCAAAGCCTAGGGGTTGAGCCACATAGACTTCTTCCTCTAAGAAACCATTAAGAAATGCACACTTGACATCCATTTGATATAATTTTATGCCCATAAAAGATGCAAATGCTAATAAGATGTGAATGGCTTCAAGCCTGGCTACCGTAGCAAAAGTCTCCTCGTAGTCGATACCTTTCTCTTGATTATAGCCTTGAGCAACAAGCCTTGCTTTATTTTTCATGATCTTACCATTCTCATCTAGCTTGTTCCGAAATACCCAACGTGTGCCAATGACTGATTGATGCTTTGGCCTAGGCTTCAAGGTCTAGACTTTGATCCTTTCAAATTCATTAAGCTCACTTTGCATAGAAATGATCCAGTCTGGCTCTTGAAGGGCCTCATCTACCTTCTTTGGTTCTACAAGAGAAACAAAAGCGTGAAAAGCACAGAGATCTTTAAATTTAGAACGAGTTTGAACACTAGATGTAGGGTCAGAGATGATATCCTTTAATGAGTGTGATGAGGAGTATTTGAACTTTCCCTTGCTAGTCTCAGCTCCCTGGTTTGTCACATCAACATGATTGATCTTTGGTACATCTGACTCCATGGATATGTTAGGCTCAGTTACAGCACTTTCTGAAGTCTCAACACTTTTGGATTGGTCGCCAAGGTCTTTGGACTGAGCTTCAAGACCTTGGGCCAATTCCTCAGTGTTAAGAATTTGATCCTGCATGTTCCTCTTCTTTGTGTTCTTGGTAGCAATATCATCACCATCCTCATTATCTGTATGGCTATTATGATCTAAATCTGCAACATTTTCACTTAAAGAACCATCATTGCATTCATCAAATATAACATGTATACTTTCCTCAACCATCTTGGTCATTTTGTTGAAGATTCTATAAGCTTTGCTGCTAGTTGAGTAGCCAAGAAATATACCTTCATCACTACATGCATCAAATTTCCTAAGGTTATCTTTTCCATTGTTATGAACAAAACAAGTACAGCCAAAGAGTTTAAAATACGATATAAGGGGTTTGCAACCTTTGAAAAGTTCATAAGGAGTTTTCTTTAAGATGGAACGAATAAGACAACGATTCAAAATATAGTTAGCTGTGTTAACAACTTCAACCCAATAGGTTTTAGGTAATGCCTTTTCTAAAAGCATAGTCATGACCATTTCCTCTAGGGTGCGGTTCTTTTGTTCCACAACCCCATTTTGTTGAGGTGTCCTAGGAGCAGAAAAAATATGGGATATGTCATATTTAGCACAAAACAAATCAAACTGAAGTTGATCAAACTCCCTACCATGATCACATCGAATTGACACTATGGGCTCATTTCTTAAAGTTTGCAACTCCTTACAAAGTTTTGAAAACTCAAACAAGGCCTCTGATTTTTCTTTTAAAAATGCAACCCAAGTATATCTCGAAAAATCATCAACAACAACAAGCATGTACTTTTTACCATTGGGAGATTTGACCCGCATAGGACCACATAAATCCATTTGTAAAAGTTCAAGGGGTCTAGAGGTACTTACAACCTTTTTGGGTTTTTGAGAGAGCTGCGCGTTTGTTTACCTCGTGTGCATGCTTTGCACATATCAATACCTTTGAAGTCCATCTCAGGTAGTCCTGTTACCAGCCCTTTAGACATAAGCTTTTGTAGTGTATGTGGGCTTACATGTCCGAGTCTCATCTGCCAAAGCTTTGGATCGTCCGTCAAAGCGTTTAGATAGGTTAAGCTTCCTTGTGCCACTTGCTCAGCATTCACAGCATAAATGTTGTTATAGCGATAGGCAGTTAGAACTATTTCACATGTATCTTCTCTGCGCACTAGACATCTTTTCTTGTTAAATCCAACATCATTACCACTATCACATAGTTGAGAGACACTAAGCAAATTATACTTCAAACCATTAACAAGATAAACTTTTTGAATGCTATGGTTAGGATCACTCTCAACACTACCGATACCAACGATGTCACACTTTCCTTTGTCACCAAGAGTGATTGTTCTAGTGGATTGCTTCTTTAGATCATGGAAGAGAGACCTCTTCTCACTCATGTGTCTAGAGCATCCACTATCAATAATCCACTTTTGCTTTTTCACCTTGGTGATCTCCTGCAAGACAAAAATCAACCTTTGTGGCTAGACCAATAAGCAAATTTAGATCCATTATTGGGATAAACCATATTTGGTAAAATAGTGCCTTTGGGGACCCAAACTTGCGTTATCCGTTCTTTTCTCAAGTGAACAGGAAATGTATTGCGAATGATATGTGGATCCTTTCTTCTATAGGGGCAGGTCTCTCTTACATGTCCCTTTCTTGCACAGTGGTGACATATAGGAGAGGTTATGCTTCCTTTTGCCTTCACAAAAGTGGTAATGTGTTGCTACTTTAAAAACCTCGGATTGTAGCCAATACCACTTTTGTTTAGAGAACTTTGTTGCTCACCCCACATCCTATCAAGAGTGTCTTTGGACTTGGTAAAACTTATGAGGGATGTCTGTTGGTCTTGAATCTTCTTATTCAGGGAGATTTTCTCGTTCTCTAAGTCATGTTGTTCACTTCAAGACTTTTGAGCCTCCTAGACAGTTCCTCAATAGTTCTTTCCTGGTCCATGGTTTTCTTAATAAGAGTGTTAGTTTGGGCCATAAGTCTCTCTTCATTAGCAATCATATTAGAAAGGAATTCTGATAGTACCTCTTTTGGACTTGCCATGAGTTCTCTCACAGTTACCTCAAGTTGCTCATCGTGGGATTCATCTCCTGAGGCCATGAGACAAAGGTTGGCCTTTTCATCATCGGAGTCTGAGTCACTTGAGTCAGAATCACTCCAAGCTGCTAATTGAGGTTTAGTTACTGGTTGTTTAGCTAGATTAGTTAGGCTGATCTAGCTTAGCATGTACGTGTTGGTTAGCTTTAGTTTGTTATAGCTAACATGCGCATAGGGGAGTAGTTTAATAAGTAGTATAAATATGTGTATTCTTCTTACATTTCAAGGTAATGCAATATCAGAAAATTCCACAAACTTTTCATGTCTTCCATCATGAAATGTGGAGATATTAAGCTCCATTGCTGAATCTTTACATCATGTTCTTCGTAAGGGGTTATATATTGTCGTCGATCTGAGGCTCGGAGAAGATCCGAATTACTGCCATGGTGGCGGAGATCTTAGGATTCGTTAGGGGTTCTCGCTGCGTTGGAGTTCCAAACTGCTGCCATGGTGGTGAAGATTCGGGAGAGATGGAGTCGAGCTTGGCCTCGAGAGCGGATGAGGAAGAAAGGTAGGCGGAATGGGTGGAGGAAGAAGGTGGCGGAGGCAACCATGGTGGATGAAGAGAAATAGAAGAGATAGTAGGTGCGTGAGGGTGTTTTTTTTATAAAAAAAAATAGATCTATTTCCACCAATTAAATTGCTTCTTTCATTTTCACCGGACCGGAGAAATAAAAAAGTAAGAGTAAAATTAGGGGTATAAGACCATCTTTTTAATGATGGTATTTGGAGTACCATAACCTTATTTTTAAATATAAAAAAAAAATGTAAAAGTTAGGGTGAGAATCAAGACAATCATTATGAGTGAGTACCATGATGATACTCACTCTTACACAATATCATTAGTTTTATCTAAACCTGAGCAGACCTGGGCTAACCCACCCGGCCCGCCCAACCCGTCCGGGAAAAAAGGCGGGCTTGGGTAGAACAATCGGCCCAAGCGGACCAACAGGCCCGGTCCGGTAGACCCACCGGACTGGGCTTGGGCGGAGTATGAGGCCCAAGCGGGCCGAGCCTATATATTATTATTATAAATATAATTATACATACATAATTTATTTTTTTATTATAATACAAATTGTATATGCATATATATATATAATACTACGTACGCACATTACAATGTGTTTGTATATTAATATATATATTCCAGTGTGTATGTATTGTTTAGGTATACAATACAAATTATATATGTATATGTATACAATACAAATTATGTGTATTACAGTGTGTATGTATTATAATACAAACTATATATGTGTATATATATATTACAATGCATATGTATTGTATATATATATATATTACAGTGCGTATGTATTATATATATATATATATATATATATATATATATATATATATATATATATATATATATATATATATATATATATATATATATATATTACAGTGCGTATACAATACAAACTATCCCGAATCCTTTCTTTGGAAAAAAACCCGCTAGGTCCGGTGGGCGGCTCGTCCCGTTAACAAGGGCAGGCTTGGACAAGGTAGTAGGCCCAAAAACCGGGTCTGCCCCAAGCCGGGCCCGGTACAATGGGCCGATAAAATGACGAAGGCCCGGCCCAAGCCCGTCCAGTCCGGCCCATGCTCAAGTCTAGTTTTATCCAATAAACAATAATATATGGGGACCGGGGACTACTTTTTTTTTCCCTACACCCACAAAGATTTAAAAATAAAATGAAATATATGTTAAGATACTTCTGTGGATACGTATCATGGGATTGTGCATTCAAGTACCTTAAAATGATGTGATAAGAAAAAATGTAAGATATGATATTTGAATTGGATACAATGGATAAAGATACCCTAAGTTTATTTTAGTTTATTTTCTTAAAAAAGAGGGTAGAATAAAAATGACAAGTTTATTTAACTGATGGAGTATAGTTTTTGGAAGAAATAATCGTATTTCTTGGTAATCTCACTAAAGCAGAGTAGCAGACTGCAGCAAAAGCTATTCTCCCACTCCCTTTGTCTGCGCGCACTCAAAAGATTGGGCTTTAAAATCAATATATATGAAATGAAATGGAGAGACATCGAATCCATTTTGAATTGGTCAGTTTGGTTTAACACAGACAAAATATGGACATGTCATCTTGTTTTCTAGGGTTCGTAATTTTAACTTGCAAGAAAGTAAGTTGGGCGTTTTAACGGGTAAATTCCATAAACTCACTTTTAATTTAAAAAAAAAAATACCCATAATGTTATTTTTTAGAGTTATGCTATTGACACGGTGAAATCTCGTCAAATACATGGTTATGCAATCGACACCGTCATTCCGTGTCGAATGAAGACTTATGTGAGAGGAAAGGAGTAGAGGTGTGCATATCCGGGTACCCGACACGAACCGGATAATCATGTCGGGTACCTGAAACCATTAAGCTTAAAATGGTCGAACCGTATCCGAACCGACTTAACCCGGGTACCCGACACGGTTAAGGTATTCGGTTCCGTGTCGGATACCCGGGTACCCGACACGAACCATTTTATTTTTTTATTTTTTTTGCCGTGGTCTGTCTCTGGCTCTGCTGTCCATGTATGTGCTGCTACTGTAAAAACAATGGTTCTTGTCCAATGTCCATGTGCTGCAAGTGCTACATACATGTAACAAGCTACTGCTAATGTGTTTTTTAATGCAAAAAAAAATGTATCATCAACAAAAAGTCACAAACATACGTGAAAGGGAGCCGAAAGAACAACAACTTCGAAACATGGTTTCAGATCGAAAAACCATTTCAGATCTGATTTCGAGACTGGAGAGGGCCGAATGGTTAGATTTGTGAGGAATTGAGAGGATTAGAAAGAACAACAGCTTCGAAAATTGACTGTATGCGCTGAGTCTCCGCGAGTGCGAAACAGCGAAAGAGAAAAAAAGAAATGGCAGGTTCAGATTATTTAGGGTTAGGCGGCGGCGGGGCGAGCAGCAGTCTCATAGGCAGGTTCAGATTATTTAGGTTGGGGATAAAAATAAAAGGGAGCTAAAAGGAGTCGAACTTGGACCTGTTTTCAAGAGCTAAGAGCATGTCCTTCCTTAAAACCAATTGGGCTAATGGAGTTTATTGATATTTAAAGGATTCTATCTATACTAGTATTATCCTATCCAATCTAAAAATAAAAAATAATAAAAAATTAAACGGTTCGTGTCGGGTACGAGGCGATTTTTCCGATCCGAACACGAACCGTTTACATCCGTGTTTTCTCGGTTCGTGTCATTTTCGTGTCGTGTATTTTCGGTTTCGGGTTTTTTCGTGTCGTGTTCTCGTGTTTTCGTGTCGTGTCTGTCGTGTCGGGTTTTTCTGCACACCCCTAGAAAGGAGATGCTTTAGGGATAAGTAGCTAGATGCTGTTGTACGTTGATGTCTACCCTTAAAGCAGGTGTCGGTGGATGCATGTGCTTACAAGCTCGTTTTGGGTGTTGTGTGCGGTGTTTGTTGACACCGATTGTTCGTGTTGGTGGGGAGGCCGTGTGTTTGGCGAAAAAACAACGTGCAAATAACAGGAAACTATTTTGTATAAGAAAATACCGCATGTACGATTTCAGTTTTATAATTAAATAATATTTAAACTGCAATCATAGTGGTATTTTAAAATAATTTGGTTAATTTTTCTAATAATAAGGTTACATATATATTAAATAAAATAATAATGTAAAAAGTTTTTAAACATTTAATTTGAAGTAAAAAAAGAGTTATGACCTTATGGTTGATTACTTTACAGGAATCTTACTAAATCATAGGAGTATTGATTTTGAGATATTTATTTGTAGTTTTGTGAAGAGTTATGACATTTTGAAGTATTAAAAGAGTTCTGTCATAAATTTTTAGTTACCTATTTAAAGAGTAAGAATGGTAAGAACAGTGACGGATCCAGGAATTTTTGTAAGGGGGGGCTGAATTTTTTTGGCGAGAAATGACGGTGTGAAATGTTCGAGTCTAAGGTTGTACCTATATACGTCGTTGACACCATCAGTGCTGCTTATTTCTTGAATGACACTAAAAAACGCCACTATACTGTTTTGCAGATTCATCAAGAAACTACATCACCAACAACTGTAATGTAACTAGACCCGGGCAAATGTGGGCATGTGCCGGGCTTGGGGCAAGTTTTACCCCAAATATTATCCCGGTGTTGTGGGCGTGCGCGGGCCAGGCTAAGCTCGCTTCGCGAGTTTAATGTATTGTCCAAGCCCGTCCGGTATTGCGGGCGCGAGTTACCCGCGGGTATCCGTAAAATCTAAACTCTCTATGTACATCGACAACAACAAAAATGTTGTATGCTATCTACTTCAATTCAAAAAATATATATTTGCTGGGGTGATGAACAAGCTGCTCGATGTTGTGTATTGTTGTGTATTTAGAACAAAAAAAAACGACAGTTGTCTATTTGTTGAATTTTAATTAATATTGTATTAGTCATTATAAGTATTGATTATAAGGAAAAAAAAGGGATTGGTGTTTTTTTTTAAAGATGCAACATAAAAGGGGGTTAATATTTAAAAAAAAACAAAGGAAAAAAGGTGTTGATGTTTTTAAAAAAAAAACAATTGCGATTATGTTTTAAAAAAAACAAAGGAAAAAAAGGGGTTAAAAAAAACAGATTTAAAAAAAATTGATGCGGTTGATGTTAAAAAAAGGGGTTGAAAGAAGTTCTAATAATTAAAAAACAAACAGAGGCAAAAAAAAAATGGGAGCGCGTTGACAGAAGCTCTAATAAAAAAGAAAGAGAGGGGATTCGAACCGAGGATTCCCCAATACCCCATTTAATTCTTCACATGTCCTATCCGCTGAGCTAATACGCCTTTATGATTGTTTTCTACTTCACTTTTATATATTACAAACTTAACAGTATATATATACCCTTATTTTGACCAGCGGAGGGCTTCAGCCACCGCGAGCCCCCCCACAGACCCGCCACTGGGTAAGAACTAAGAAAACATGAGAGAGAATCTCACGCAACGAATATAGACCTATCTTGATCACCCTAGAACACAATATTTAATGTGACAGATCCAGTTCACCTCTTAGATGACGAAGATTTAATTTATAATTTTATATCTGTTGCTTGAACAACATCATCAAATAAGTGGCCGGGCCTATTCAGGCGATCAATATATATTGAGAAATTATACCGTTGCCTAACCATGAGCATGTTAGATGGGATATTATTGCCTTGTCTGCTCTTTTTTGGACGACCAATATTGTCAACACATGTTGTCTTTATCGTCTAAATTACCTCCAGCGACTAACATTAAAAAAATTATCGTCGTCGAAATAATTAATATTGATTACCCCTTTTTAGAACTCGTTTAAGCGTCTCCAAACTAGGAGACGGGTGAAGCGTTAGAAGTGCACGCATAGTGAGGAAAATGAGTATCATTTGTTGTTCAGCTGCCTAGTGATATTAGGGGTGCAGAATATCGATCATCTTCAATTGGGTGGGCATTAGTTGCAGATTCGCTACCCTTGGAGATTGGCTAGCATGGTTTGCTCAAGAGCCGATGAAGACCCAGAAGACGCGTATCTTCTAAGCGAAGCTTCTGGCGCTTGAGGCAGTTGTTTATTTCACTTGGGTCGCGAGAAACAAAACAATGTTTGTAATGACCCTTTTATTCCAAGAAATTGCGCATCACAAATTATTGCTAGTTGTCAATCCTGCTTTTCTGCGAAGTGGGAGTGCAAATCACTCGCAGATAAGCTGTGGCGTAGAGCTTTAGCTGGACAGCAGGAACGGTTAGAGTAGGAGAGGCTTTGAGCGGCTAGTGGATGCAGGAGTTTTTCGTGGTCTTGTCTTGAGGTCTTTTGGGTGTACACATGGTGTATAGAGGGAATATTTTGGGTATAACTTTCCGTTTTACATAAGACCCTTGGTTTGATGTTATACATTTTGTAATCTGATTTAACCACCACATTGATATATTTACCTATTCAAGACATCAAGCTAGCAACCAAGGATTGCTATTCTCCGTTACGTGCAAGAGCATAGAACTTCTGCAACACTCCAATTATTTATTTATTTATTTATTTTATTAGGTAAAAATTTGAAGGTCAGACAGGCTTGACTCATCGAGAGGCTGACAAAGTCGGCAAACGACGAACCGTCAAGCATACAACCTAACAATACAAAAATACAGAAAACAAGCGGAATGCAACAAGCACAAAAAGCTCTACAACAAGATGACACAAGAAGACCAACTCCCAAAAAAGCTGGAGAAGCCGCCAAAGAACGAAGCCAAGCACCACCGAACAGTGACACCGCGGGCCAGCGGTACAGCATGACTCTATCTCTTGTGCGTAGTGCAGACGAACTCCAAGGAAACTCTATCCCGGATACGGAGTCACCCTTAGCGCACCACCTCGACCCCAGCCAGTCCCGAGTCCAGACACCACGCCCCCCAGCCAAGCAGAAGACCTCCCAAAAACATCGGAAGCAGAGCCGAATGATGCTCGAACAAAACGCCGATAACATTTCCTCTACAAGAAAATAGTCAAACCCTTCCGAGATTTAATCAAACTCTTTTGGGTGGGTTTACTCAACCCCTTTCGGGTTTACGCAACACTCCAATGTTACCTTAGGTATAACACGTACTCCGTAATATTTTGAGATATTTTATGACAATAAAAAAATAAAAAGATTATATTTATATTCTACATGTCCAATGTAAATATATAATTTTTTAATTTTTTTTCATATTAAAAAATACACTAAATAATTTTGTGTTACACAGTATTGTACTCGTAAAACATTGAAGTTGTAGGAGATACTTTTCTAGGCTTGCAACTGTGGCTGGGAAGTGCCTCACGATTCACGAAGGCGGTAATGATAGAAACAACTGACTCGCCCAGAAACCCCATTGTTGAACTGTAGTTATCTTATTTGTAAGCTTTTGTAAAGGTTATCCTGGGTTAAAATCCTCTACCACACTATATACATCCTTCCATGGGATACAAAATTCATTGTGTCAAGTATTTATTATCAAAATATTTTAAAAAATATATTTATGTTATAAATATATATTTGTATAAATATTTTTATATAAAATCATATTTAAAAAAATATTAAAATTATTATTATCAAATCATCATATTCTCAATTTTAATATTTTTTAAAATATGTTTTTTCATGAAAAAGTTATACAAATATATATGATTAGTTATTGGTAACATAAATATATTTTTTTGAATTTTTTATCATAAATATTTAACACAATTTATTTTGTATCACACATAAAGTGTATGTAAGGTTATAGGTGATTTGGAGTCGCTTATGCTAGGTCCTAAAAGGAATCTAAAGTTATAAAGTGTACGTGCACTGTTAATTAAAAGGGAGATATTAGAGTTAATCTTGATAAATAAAAAAAGAGTTAATTGGTGCATGGTCAACTCTCCTGGTTATAACTTATAAGGCTTTAATTAATCCCATTTTTTAATATTATATATATATATATATATATATATATATATATATATATATATATATATATATATATATATATATATATATATATATATATATATGAGAACAAGGCTCGAACTTCGATTCAATTAATCGGACTAAATAGATATAGTTAAGATCAATGTAGATGTTTCGGTGAAAAGTGATATTCAGCCACATGTTGGTTGTGTTGTGAGGAATAATGATGGTCAAGTTATTCGGATACATAAATGTAACTTTAGGATGAGTTCTGTCATCTTGGTAGAAGCTTTTGTTGTATACACATGTATAAGATTGGTAGCGAAGACGGGGATCCGAAGATTTATGGTTGAGAGTGATTGTGCTATCATTATCGGTGCCATCAATCTTGCGAACAATATACCATGGGCGGTCGCTCAAATAGTCCAAAAGATTCATTCATTAAGAAGAGATTTTAAGAGTATATATCACGTTTCAGCATTGTTTTAGAGAGGTCAATGGTGCAGCTGATTTTATTGTTAAATCTCAGTTTAATTGTAATTTTATAAGTGCTTGTTGTTGTGAGTTTCAAAATATCACGCTGCCTACTTAAAAAAAATAAATTTAATCGAACCAAATAAAATGCGGGTAAAACCAAATAAAATAATACAAAAAGCTTGGATCCTTATAATCAATGCTAACGTTATCTAAAACTACAGGTTCAAAACAAATGAATGAATTAATTAAATACACCTATCTTGTAAGACATAAAGTGACCTCCTCCACTGTCACCCAACACACAAATAAACTTTACAAATTTGGAAGAATTAATGAATACGGATCGATCAAACTGTTAGGTAGGACTTGAATTAACACCTTCATGAGGCCCTATATATATATATATATATATATATATATATCAATACAACATCAAATTATGCACCCACAAACCCGGCCTATAGCTTGTTCCATTAATCCGGCCAGTAAAGGTCAAAAAATGGAGAAACCGATGGACCCTGAAATCGAGAAATCAAGAGAGATGGAGATGGAAAGGAACACAGACGGGCAACACCTGAAGAAGAGCATGTGGAAGCCAGAAGAAGACATGCTTCTCAAGAGATATGTAGAGACTTATGGAGAGGGCAAGTGGTCTTCAATCTCTAAGAAGCTTGGTGTGTGTGTGTTTTTTCATTTATTTTGTTTTTTATTCTACTTTGACATTGCATAAACTACAAACAGACATGTGGGCATGAATTTATTACTATATATCTAGCTTATGTGACATATTATGCAATCAATTAACAAACTACCTCGTTGCAACTTATATATAAAGATCGATGATTCGTCGACAATGACTTCTCATAAAGTAGTACGTTGTTGATGAATTGGATATACAGGTTTGTTGCGAGATGGAAAGAGTTGCAGACTAAGGTGGAAGAACTACTTGAGGCCTGATATCAAGCATGGAGGCATGTCTAAGGATGAAGAAGATCTTATCATTCGAATGCATAAACTCCTCGGAAACCGGTTAATACCTCATCTTTCCTACTTATAATCCCTTTAATATATGTGGTTATCAATCTAAGCTATATGTATCATATATCATTGCGGGGAAGTTCTACTTATAGCTAGCGACAAATATTAATTGACAAATTTTAAATATCACTAATTAACAATTAGCCCTTCTAATTAAGTTTAAGGGGCTTTAATTAATTTCTTTTTTAGTCCCTCCTTTTTGAGTTCTCAACAATGAGTGGCGGAGCTATGGGGCAGGGTGCTTGGGTGAGGGTGATACAATTGTTTTGTGTGTATATATGTAGTATTTTCAAAGTAATACTCCATCCGTATAACATATATTTGAAACAAGAGTGTTATTTTGCTCAAGTGGTAAAGGAATGAATTAATGAAGGAGGGAAAATCAAAAGGTCTTGTTCAAATTAATTCATTAAGAACATAACAATAATCCATTAAGAACATAACAATGAACTTCTTCATTTTTTATTTGTTTTACTATATCATTAGTTCTTGGTGATTTCTCTCTATATTTTTGTTTTTATCAATTATTTCATTAAAAAAATGTCACATTTATGTTTAAATTATACATTTATTCTTTTCTTTCAATGTTGTTTTAAATTAAAGTAATTTTTCGTGATTTTTTTCTATATTTTTTGGTTCTCTTTTATTTTTTTTCGGTTACTTTCAACTATTTAAATACAAAAAAATCATTACAAAAATCACAATTTTAGTGTTTTCAAAAATAAAATTTAAAAATCTTCTTCATAATTATACACCAAAAAAATATTTCATGGAATTTTTTTAGCACTCCTTGACCAAAATCTTGCATTGGCTCTGCCACTGTCAACAACTACTAGCTATATATCTATATAAGGATCCATGAAATCAATAGTTTGAGGATAAAAATGGAAGTGTTCAGACTGAATAAAAGTTAACTAGTTTGCAAAAATGGACTACTTTCTACATAGCTATATATAGCACTTCCATTTTGTCTAGTACTAATAATTAAATCTGGAATGTATGAAATTGGGTCTCCATAAAATCAATAGTTTGATGTTTTATTCACTAAGCATGAAATCAATGATTTCTTATTATAGTACGTCCATCACTTGTATTGGACAGTTGGTCATTGATAGCAGGGCGACTCCCTGGTAGAACTGACAATGAAGTGAAGAACTATTGGAATACTCATTTAAGTAAGAAAATGGCTCGTCGCGCAAAAAGGAAATCAATCACTAGCAATGTGGACAACGACAAAAAATCAGAGCCGAACCAAGCCAAAAGAGCTCAATTTGAGCAAGATAATAGCAAGGAAAATCACGATAGAAGCTCTCCAGGGATGACCCCTAATGCCTCCATGGATGGTGCTCAAGAAGAGGAGAACTGGAGCTCCCTCACCGGAGATCACCTGCTCTCTGGAATGGGATCACACACTACACAAAATCTAAATTGGAGCTTCATGGACATGGGTTTTGAGGATCACATAAACGAGAACGCATTGTTGATATATGGTGTTGATGAGGATCAGCCATGGGGATCACTCGCATGGGACCATGCGAGCTACCTTGATTTGTTCGATGCACTTGGAAGCGAATTCTACTTGTGCGACGTGTAGAAAGAGACGGATAATAACAACACTAAGGGTAAATGCAACTCGATCAATTAGCTAGCTACCCAAGATGTAGATTTAAAAAAAATTGTAACAATATCGTGTTATATGGATCGTGTTGATCGATAGATATATGCGAATGTATCTAAGTAAGTAGTAATTGTGACCACTTCCTTACATTTTTGCAAGAGGTGTGGGCAATTGAGCGTTGTTTTGTACGTAGTTGGGAATAAGAAGGTACGTACTTGTGATTGTGATTTAATTATTTGTTTCCATGTTTGTTGTGTTTTTGTTGTAAGGATATATTGTTGGATAGAAGCCAAAAAGGATCGAGCACGCCGTATGATCACTATCGTTCACAAACACGTGCAACTTCATCATTCTTTCTTCTTGTTCTTTTCTTTATGTTTTTTTGCTCCCTATGTTTAGGAATTGGCAAGGCATGGTGTTGGGAAATTCTAGTAAACCACCCCTTATAACCTATCCGTTAGCAAATCATCATCCTCTCTCTTTTTTATATTTTACTTACTACTCCATCCGTTAAGAAAAACTTGTCATTTTAGAAATCTTCACATTTTTTTAAGGAAGCAAACGAAATACACTTTTACACCTAATTATTACTCTACTTTTTCATTTTCTTGAAAACTAAAACTAACATCTTCATAATTATGACAAGGGCAACTTTGTAAAGTGAATACCAAATGACCTAAAATGACATGTTTTCTTACAAGATTTCATCTCTAAAACGATAAGTTTTGATTAACTAAGGGAGTATAATTTACCTCAAAAGCCTCAAAATGAAATGTTATATATTACTCTGGTAACTCCATCCCTTGATGAAAATCGGAATAGGTTTCAAAGGCCTTGACAGTTTGTTTGTGTCAAAGGTCTTGAAGCTTTAATAGTGTTGATGAAACACAAAACCTGTTCTATATGATATTATGTTCGAATATTATTATTATATGCTTCCATTATATTGTTATATATACACTAACCTTTCAGGAAGTATTTTCGAATATTATTTCCTTCCTTATGTTGAAAATTGGAGAAGATTCAAATCGGAAGATCATGACCTTCGAAGTTTCCAAAGATAGAAGATCCAGCTCAAGCCATGATCAAGTCTAGCCGTTGGTGAAGATCTTTAGGCACCGATTTGTTTCAATATAAAGAAAAGGAAGAAGATGACAACCATACATCTGTTGATTACAAGCTTTCATACACTCAAGTCTTCAAGCAAGATCTGTCTTCTTCGTGTGCTCTCTGCTAGTCCTTAAGAGTCTGTTATTTCATTTCAAAGCATTTGAGAGTTACACAGTGAGCGTATAGGATATATTCAGTTATAGTGTTATACTCGAGAGTTTGTAACTCAGGAAGTGAACACTAGGCGATTGATTCACTAAGTGTAAGAGGATTGTACTAGATAGCATAGAGAGGTGGGGCTCTTCTAGATTGGTCTAGGACTCCAAGGGAACGTGAGTTGACTAGATTGCAATTGTATAGGAGAGAAGCTTCTCGGGGAGCTACTAGGATCCTAAGTCTTGTGAATCAATAAAAGCCGGCTGAATCTTAGGGTTGTGGAAGAACCCTAGGCGGGGACGTAGGCCAAGTTCGTGCCGAACCTCGTAAATAACTCATCGAGTCCTTTACTTATTGCTTTACCTTATTTCCGCACTTGGTTCGAATTGTTTAACTTTGTGATTCAGGTTTTCAGAGAAAAGACTAAGTCTAATCTCAAAGGGCTTTGCACGAGCTTCAAAAGTCTTGAGATTATCTGCGAAAAACCGGCATACTCTATTCAACCCCCCTTCTAGAGTATCTTTATATTACTTTGTTTTACATTATCGAACCTTCAATTGGTACCAGAGCTTTACTCACTGTTTTTGATCTAACAATCTTATGAGTTTTCGATCATGTCTGGTGAAGCAAGCGGAGGATTTGCACAGGGAAGTTCTACCAGCAGACCACCACTCTTTGTAGGAAACAACTTTGTCCACTGGAGATCATTGATGAAGATGTTCATCATAGACCAAGATCTGGAACTCCGGAACATTATAGAGAATGGGCCAAAGATTCCAGAGAAAGACGGACCAAATGGTACCAAAGTCGAAAAGAAGGAGTCTGAATACATCCAAGCGGATCTTGAACTCGTCTCCAAAAATTACAGGGCTATTAACTTACTATATTGTGGTCTTAGGACTGATGAGTTTAACCGTATTTCATCTTGTAGGTCAGCTAAAGAGATTTGGGACAAGCTGGTCGTCACCTATGAGGGAACTAGCCAAGTGAAAGACACCAAGATCAGCATCTTCCTTCGAAAGTATGAGCTTTTCAAGATGAAGTCTGATGAGTCAATCAAGGCCATGTTCACACGATTCACAGAAATCACCAACAACCTCGATTCCCTCGGCAAGAGCTTTACAAACGTTGAGAAAGTAAGGAAGATATTAAGGTGTCTCCCAAAAGAAAAGTGGGGTCCTAAAGTAACAGCCATAGGAGAAGCCTAAGACCTCACTACTCTGCCCCTTGATGACCTGCTTGGGAAACTGATCACGCATGAGATGATCCTTAATGAAGGCGATGGAGAACTTCCAACAAGCACTAAGAACTTGGCACTCAAGTTTAAGAAGGATGAGCCCAAAGATGGATCTGATTCTGAAGATGAGGATGACGATGAGGATGATCCTTTTTCTCTTATCACAAGAGGCCTTGCTCGAATCCTCAAAATGAAGAAACAATTCAACAACAAGGATGGATCATAGTCTTCTAAATTTTGAGGTAAGCCTCAATACAATAAGTATGATAAGAAGACTAAACCTTTGTCTTGTTTTGAATGTGGTGAAACAAATCATCTTGTGAAGGATTTCCCTCAAAAGACAAAGAGCCAGTCCAAGAAGGGTGACAAATGGAAAAAGAAAGCCATGGTGGCAACTTGGAGCGATTCTGACTCTGACTCCGATGATGAGAAGGCCAATGTCTGTCTTATGGCCTCAGGAGATGAATCCCACGATGAGAAGCTTGAGGTAACTGTAAGAGAACTTATGGCAAGTCCAAAAGAGGTATTATCGGAATTCCTTTCTAATATGATTGCCAATGAAGAGAAACTTATTGCCCAGACTAACACTCTTATTAAGAAAACTGTGGACCAGGAAAGAACTATTGAGGATCTGTCTATGAGGGTCAAAAGTCTTGAAACTTCTTATTCAGGTCTTGACATTAAAGTCAAGACTCTTGACTCAGAGAAATCTGAACTCAAGGAAGATCTCTCGTCTCTGAGAAGTGAACATCATGACTTATAGAACGAGAATATCTCCCTGAATAATAAGATTCAAGACCAACAGACAGTCCTCATAAGTTTTACCAAATCCAAAGGCACTCTCGATAGGATGTTGGGTGAGCAACAAAGTTCTCTAAACAAAAGTGGTATTGGTTACAATCCAAGGTTTTTAAAGAAGCAACACATTACCACTTTTGTGAAGGCAAAAGGAAGCAGAACCTCTCCTATATGTCACCACTGTGCTAAAAAGGGACATGTAAAAGAGACCTGCCCCTATAGAAGAAATGATCCATATATCATTCGTAATACATTTCATGTTCATTTGAGAAAAGAACGGATAACATAAGTTTGGGTCCCAAAAGGCACTATTTTACCAAATATGATTTATCCCAATAATGGATCCAAATTTGCTTATTGGTCTAGCCACAAAGGTTGATGTTTGTTTTGCAGGAGATCACCAAGGTGAAGGAGCACAAATGGATTATTGATAGTGGATGCTCGAGGCATATGAGTGGGAAGAGTTCTCTCTTTCATGATCTAAAGGAGCAATCCACAGGAACAATCACTCTTGGTGACAAAGGAAAATGTGACATCGTTGGTATTGGTAGCGTTGTAAGTGATTCCAACCATAGTATTAAAAATGTCTATCTTGTTAATGGTTTAAAGTATAATTTGCTTAGTGTTTCTCAATTATGTGATAGTGGCAACAATGTCAGATTTAACAAGAAAAGATGTCTAGTATGCAGAGAAGATACATGTGAAGTTATACTGACTGCATATCGTTATAACAATATATACGTTGTGAATGTTGATCAAGTGGCACAAGGAAGCTTAACTTGTCTAAAGGCTTTGACGGACGATCCAAAGCTCTGGCACAGGAGACTTGGTCATGTGAGTCCACATACACTACAGAAGCTTGTGTCCAAAGGGCTTATAAAAAGGCTACCTGAGATGGACTTCAAATGTATTGATATGTGCAATGCATGCACACGAGGTAAACAAACACGTAGATCTTTCAAACCCAAAAAGGTTGTAAGTTCTTCTAGACCCCTTGAACTTTTACATATGGATTTATGTGGTCCTATGCGAGTCAAATCTCCCAATGGTAAAAAGTACATGCTCGTTGTTGTTGATGATTTTTCTAAATATACTTGGGTTGCATTTTTAAAAGAAAAATCAGAGGCCTTATTTGAGTTTTCAAAACTTTGTAAGGAGTTGCAAACTTTAAGAAACGAGCCCATAGTGTCAATTAGGAGTGATCATGGTAGGGAGTTTGATCAACTTCAGTTTGATTTGTTTTGTGCTAAATATGGCATCTCCCATAACTTTTCTACTCCTAGGACACCTCAACAAAATGGGGTTGTGGAACGAAAGAACCGCACCCTAGAGGATATGGCCAGGACTATGCTTTTAGAAAATGCATTACCTAAAACCTATTGGGCGGAAGCTGTTAACACAACTAACTATATTTTGAATTGTTGTCTTATTCGTTCCATCTTAAAGAAAACTCCTTATGAACTTTTCCAATGCCGCAAACTACTTATATCTTATTTTAAACCCTTTGGCTGTACTTATTTTGTTCATAACAATGGAAAAGATAAACTTGGGAAATTTGATGCGCGTAGTGATGAAGGTATATTTCTTGGCTACTCCATAAGTAGCAAAGCTTATAGAATCTTCAATAAAAGGACCCGGTTAGTCGAAGAAAGCATACATGTTATATTTGATGAATGCAATGACGGTTCTTTGAGTGAAAGTGTTGTAGACATAGATCTTAACATCCATGCAGAGAACGAGGAAGGTGATGATGCCGCTACCAAGAACACAGAGAAGAGGAACATGCAGGAACAAATTCTCAACACTGAAGAATTGGCCTAAGGTGTTGAAGATTCGTCCAAAGCCCTTGGTGTCCAATCCAACAATGTTGAGACGTCAGAAACTGCTGTAACTAAACCTAATAGGACCACGGAGTCAGATGTACCACAAGTCAATCCTGCTGGTGTGACGAATCAAGGAGCTGAGACTAGCAAAAGAAAATTCAAATACTCCTCATCACACTCATTAAAGGATATCATTTTTGACCCTACTTCTAGTGTTCAAACTCGTTCTAAACTTAAAGATCTTTGTGCTTTTCACGCGTTTATTTCTCTTATTGAACCAAAGAAGGTAGATGAAGCTCTTCAAGAGCCAGATTGGATCATTGCTATGCAAAGTGAGCTTAACGAATTTGAAAGAAACAAAGTCTGGACCTTGAAGCCTAGGCCAAAGCATCAATCAGTCATTGGCACACGATGGGTCACGATGGGTATTTCGAAACAAGCTAGATGAGAATGGTAAGATCGTGAGGAACAAGGAAAGGCTTGTTGCTCAAGGCTACAATCAAGAGGAAGGTATTGACTACGAGGAGACCTTTGCTCCTGTAGCTAGGCTTGAAGCTTTTCGCATCTTATTAGCATTTGCATCTTTCATGAGCATAAAGTTATATCAAATGGATGTCAAGTGTGCTTTTCTTAATGGTTTCTTAGAGGAAGAAGTATATGTGGCTCAACCCCCAGGTTTTGAAAGTTTGGAATTTCCTAATCATGTTTATAAACTTGACAAAGCGCTTTATGGTTTGAAACAAGCCCCAAGAGCTTGGTATGAGCGCTTGTCAAAATATCTTTTAGAAAATGTTTTTAAAAGGGGGTTGATCGACAAGACTCTTTTTATTAAGACCGAAGGAAAGGACATTTTGGTTATTCAAATTTATGTTGATGATATATTATTTGGTGCTACTAACACTTCTTTGTGCAAGGAATTTTCTGACATTATGTGAAGTGAATTTGAGATGAGCTTGATGGGTGAACTCAACTTCTTTTTGGGATTACAAGTTCATCAATCTAAGTAAGGGATCTTTGTCAACCAAAGCAAGTACACTAAGGATCTCTTGAAGAAATTCAAGATTGATCAATCCAAAGCAGCCAAGACACCCATGAGCTCAACATTATCTCTAGATCAAGATAAGACTGGGAAAAGTGTCAATCAAAAGGAGTGTCGAGGAATGATTGGATCTTTACTATATCTTACAGCTAGTAAACCTGACATCATGTTTAATATTTACATGTGTTCTAGGTTTCAAGCTGATCCTAAAGAATCTCACCTCGTGACTGTGAAGAGGATATTTCGATATCTCAATGACACTAAGGAGCTTGGACTATGGTACCTAAAGCAAAAGGCTTTCACATTAATCGGATATTCTGATACAGATTTTGCAGGCTATAAGGTGGATAGGAAGAGCACATCAGGATGTTGCCAATTCTTAGGAGCATCCTTGATCAGTTGGCACTCAAAGAAACAAAACTTAGTCGCTTTATCCACTACAGAAGCCGAATACATAGCAGCTGGAGCTTGTTGCTCCCAAATCCTTTGGATAGCTCAACAAATGCGAGATCTTGGCATCAACCTCAAAGGCATTCCCATTAAGTGTGACAATACAAGTGCCATCTCCATTACAAAGAATCCTGTTCAGCATTCAAGGACCAAACATATTGATGTAAGACATCATTTCATTAGAGACCATGTCGAAAAAGGTGATGTGTCCATTTCCTTTATTTCAACTGATTATCAATGGGCTGACATTTTTACTAAGCCTTTGGCAGAGGACATATTCACCTTTATTAGACAAGAGATTGGGATGCTTAACAAGGATGCACTTTCGTAGGGGGAGCTTTCCCTTTATGAAAGTTAAAATCTACTACAGTGTCAAGACCCTTGAGAATTATGTCAATGTTTGTGAACTAAATGGTAGATTACAGATATCGGATCACATATATTTGGTTAATATCTTTTTAGATATTTGATCAAGTATATTTTTAACGGATTTTAAAATTCTATTTATGTTACATTTTATTCCGTTGAGATATTTTTGGAACAAAATATTTCGGTTATTTCCCTCTTATTTTAAAATAGTTAAGAAAAAAATTTGAATTTTGAATTGGAATATTTTTAAATTGGCAATGTCATCATTACTATCCTTGGAACTCTAAACCCGTCCAATCAACTCCATCACCTCACTCTACTTAAACCCAATTCTGTACCCGACTCCCTCACAAATTCAGACTTATCCACACCCTTCCAAATTCTCTTTCTTCAACCTCTCAAACTGTTCTAAAAAACCCTAGCCGATTACCTCCATGACTCCCAAATCAAAGAAAGTTTCCACACCCAAAAGACTTGGCGCCACCCCCAAGGGACGTCAAGTCACTGCCACCTCTCCTACACCTGAACCCACTCATCAAGCCATCATCCTTGCTGTTGTCCAGAGCACCATCGTTGAGAGCACGACTACTGTAACCAAGGGCTCTAAAAAACGCTCTGCTAAGAAGCCTCTCAGTGCGCAGCAGAAAGGGAAAAAGAAGGTCATCGCTGAGGAGGTGGACGAGGAAGAGGAAGAGGAGGATCTTGACGCCATTCTGGAAAGGGATGCAGCCAAGGAAGCCGAAGAGGAAGCTTTAAGAAAGAAGAAGGCCGAAGAAGAGGCCGAGCAGGCAAAGAAGCTTGTCGAGGAGGAGGCTGAGAGAATCAGGAAAGAGGCCGATGCAGAGGTTCCCACTGAGGAGGAACCAGAGGAAGAAGAAGAGGAGGATGATGAGACTGGTGATGACGAGAATGCTGAAGGCGACAACAATGAGGGGTCCGCTGAGGACTCGGGGTCTGAGGACGAGGAGGAAGAGGAGCCAGAACCTGTTGCCTCTCATTCTCCTTCTCCTCCTCCCCCGTCTCCAAAGAAGCGGAAAGCCCCAGCAGCTGTCAAGCCTCCGTCTCCAAAGCGCACCAGGAAGGGTACCCTCAGAGGCCTTGAGGCGCCTGCCAAGAGAGCTGCTCCAACTATTGCTCGCAGGAAGAATGCTGACCCACCCGCCTACATCCAGGTAAACCAATCCTTACCCTCCTCATGGTTTGAAAATGCTGAAACGGCTGGAAAGTGGGTAGATGAGTTTCGAACTCGTAGGATCTGCTGTTCTGATTTTTTGGATATTGAGTTCTTTGAAGCTTTGAAGTTACCTTGCATTGCTCTCCTTAAAAAATCCCCAGCCTGGACCCTTCTCAATCTCGAAACCGTTTATTATCCCCAACTCACCCGCCTGTTCTACATAAACCTAAAAGCCAAACACAATGCCGACAGTTGGTCTTTGGAATCTGTTGTCAAGGGAGTTAGAATCTCTTTGAACTCCACTGACTTCGCAGATTTCCTTGGCCTACCTAGCCCTTGTCCACCCACTGAAGTACACCCTTCTAACGAGAACTGTATTATCCTTGCCCGATCCAAATATCTCTTACCCGAAGCATCCACCAGCACCTCAAAGCAGCTAACCCACTCATCCCTTACCCTAGAGGAAAAGATCATATTTAACATCATTGTGCGTTGCCTCTTACCCCGTCTAAACTCCGGCTCTCTCCTGACCGACAATGCCATGGTCCTACTTTACCGAATCCTCAACGGTCTTGATCTTGATCTGGCCAACACAATTTTAGGATCCATGGCTCACACTAGAAAAGCCAGGAAAGGAACACCCCTCCCCTTTGCCACCCTTATGACCCAAATCTTCAAAGCTTCTGGAATCGATTTCAAAAATGAAGAACAACATCGTCATATGGGTAAGTTCGACTCCAAGAGCCTTGAAAAGATAGGCATCACTCGGTCCCCCCAAGGGACTTTGAGTCTTGCCTCTCCTTCAAAAGCTCTTCCCACTGCCTCAGCTGTTGATGAGCGCATGGACAACCTGGAGTTGGGCTTGGAGGAAGTTCGCTTGGATCTGAAGGAGCTGCACAAGGAGTTTATGACGGAGATGAGCGGGATAACCAAGCTGTTGCAAGGTCTGTGGACGAGGCTCACTGATGATGCTCCGGATGATGAAGCTTAACCCTACCCTACCCTACCCTAACCCCAAATCTGAAACATTGCTGGTTTTTGGAAACTGTTTCAAAACTTTTTGTGACTGTTTTACCTCTTCCCTTTGTTGAAAGACAAAAAGGGGGAGATGATCTGTGATGGTGTTAGACTTTTTAAAACTGTTGCGATTTAAAGGTCTTTGGAAGACCTTGGTTTTGTTTTCAGTTGGATGGTTTTCATGCTTTAAAATTTTGATCCAACATTTGTCTATTCCATGCAAGTACTTAGTTCGATTTTACTTATATTATATTATATGCTTGACTAAGTTGCTGGGATGCACATGTTTTGTCTTTCATCAAGGGGGATATTGATAACTCCATCCCTTGATGAAAATCGGAATAGGTTTCAAAGGCCTTGACAGTCTGTTTGTGTCAAAGGTCTTGAAGCTTTAACAGTGTTGATGAAACACAAAACCTGTTCTATATGATATTATGTTCGAATATTATTATTATATGCTTCCATTATATTATTATATATATACTAACCTTTCAGGAAGTATTTTCGAATAACCTGTTCTATATGATATTATGTTCAAATATTATTATTATATGCTTCCATTATATTATTATATATACACTAACCTTTCAGGAAGTATTTTCGAATATTATTTCCTTCCTTATGTTGAAAATTAGAGAAGATTCAAATCGGAAGATCATGGCCTTCGAAGTTTCCAAAGATAGAAGATCCAGCTCAAGCCATGATCAAGTCTAGCCGTTGGTGAAGATCCTTAGGCGCCGATTTGTTTCAATATAAAGAAAAGGAAGAAGAAGACATCCATACATTTGTTGAACACAAGCTTTCATACACTCAAGTCTTTAAGCAAGATCTGTCTTCTTCGTGTTCTCTCTGCTAGTCCTTAAGAGTCTGTTATTTCATTTCAAAGCATTTGAGAGTTACACAGTGAGCTTATAGGATATATTCAGTTATAGTGTTATACTCGAGAGTTTGTAACTCAGGAAGTGAACACTAGGCGATTGATTCACTAAGTGTAAGAGGATTGTACTAGATAGCATAGAGAGGTGGGGCTCTTCTAGATTGCTCTAGGACTCCAAGGGAACGTGAGTTGACTAGATTGCAATTGTATAGGAGAGAGGCTTCTCGGGGAGCTACTAGGATCCTAAGTCTTGTGAATCAATAAAAGCCGGCTGAATCTTAGGGTTGTGGAAGAACCCTAGGCGGGGACGTAGGCTAAGTTCGTGTCGAACCTCGTAAACAACTCATCGAGTCCTTTACTTATTGCTTTACCTTATTTCCGCACTTGGTTCGAATTGTTTAACTTTGTGATTCAGGTTTTCAGAGAAAAGACTAAATCTAATCTCAAAGGGCTTTGCACGAGCTTCAAAAGTCTTGAGATTATCTGCAAAAAAACCCCCTTCTAGAGTATCTTTATATTACTTTGTTTTACATTATCGAACCTTCATACTCAATTCGAAAATATAGGTAAAAAAAACTATTCATGTTTGATGTTTTTATGTTTAGTTAGACATTGTTACATGTTAAGAGAATAACATATTAATTATATATGGACTCATTTTGGTTTTAAATGAATTAAAGCCTTTGATGAGGTGGGTTAATGGTATGTAGTGAGGGGTTTAATAGACCTCGGGCTAATGGTAAAGAGTGAGGGGTTTAATAGAATGTCTCTAATTCAATCCATTCCTCCACCTTTTCCCTTGGGTGAAAGAATCAAGGTTCACCTTGCTTATAACCGCTGAGTCTAGTTGTCGGTTGGCGTACGCCAGTTTTTACTTGGTGCGTTAACTCTTGTCAGTTGGGTTATGTGTTCGGGTTTATCACCAAAGCGGGTTTCCATTATCAAAATGTCTTACAGACCAAAACAACATCAGTTTGTTCAGTTAAATAGGAAAAAATATATAACAATAAACGACAATATTTAAAAGGTCTTGGTATTGGTTTTGCGGGATCTCGTCATCCGCACGGTGCCGACATCGTCGTCCGGTGTTAGTGAATCTACCGACCTAGACTTCCTGGGTTGGTGAAGCTACCGACCCTTTGTGATGATTCTATGTGTGTGATCTCTCACTCGGGGAATGGTTGTCGATGAGTGCAAGGCTGCCGAGCTAGACATCCTAAGTCGGTGAAGCTGTCGACTCCGAATGTCGGCAATGATACTATACAGATGACGACAAGTTCATCGTACATATAATAACCCCTATTTAAACGTAAATTAAATGACGTCTTTTTTATCCATCAAAACAAATAAAAAATCTACAAAGATTGATTGAAAAATTTAAAAGTACGCAAATTTGTGCCCCTTGCTATAAAATTCTGATTCTGCCATTAGTGGATGATATGTGATATATCGATTGTATATACGGAGTATGTATCTAATAGTCATGCTAATGATAGGGTTGATGATGATTGAGAATATATGATGGAACTTTGCGGTACAACTTGAGGGTCACACAGCTCATACACCACAAATTGATGAGGGTCGGCATTTAGCCACGCTTGCTAGCTATATCAATTTTTCATTTAATCAAACAAAGATACCCTACCTATCTTGTATAATGCTATACAACATAGGCTATTTAGTATTATATAATTTTAAAGAGTAAAAGTTATGGATTACACTTAATTTAATGTTATAAAACATAGACTAGCTATTTAGCGTTTAGAAGGGTTAGTATTGCCATTCTGTTAAGTACTTTGAGAATTTGTACTATTTGTATGCTAAAATATTCATGTAGGGTTAGAGGTGCATATAGGTGTATGAGATTGGCAGGACGTGAGGAATGTCAATCTATCTATATACATATACTAAAACCGATGCATAGCGTTCTATGTGACGCGTTGTGGTTGATCATAGGGGAAATTTTAATTAAATAATATGTTGTCATGGTTTATAGAAAGTTATATACATAAGCCACAATCTATCTATATATATTTTAGTTAATTCACAAAAATACAAATAAAAAATATATTTCATAGTCATACTTACCAAAAATATTATTAGATAAATATATAGTATTTGATAGATGTTATTTTATTTATATTTATATTGTTTTTTGGTGGGAAACATTATTTATGTTTAGATTATTATTTTTTATTTATTACTAAATTATTTATAATATTGTATTAATATATTTTCCGTTCACGGGACGGGACCTGTATTAGTATAAATACAAAAGCAAACCAATCCCTGTCCAAGTAAATAAATACAAAACTACCTCCCGATGTAGTAGAAGGGAATCAGGATGGTAAAGATGTCACTCAACGTCGACCAGAAGTCACTCAACGTCGACCAAGTTCTGTCGATATCGACTAGTGGTAGTCGATTTCCCCTTAGCAACCTGTAAAACAAAATAGAACAATCGACATCGACTAAAGGGCAGTCGATGTCAAGTCAGTGCCACTCGATGTCGACTAGGATGAGTTGATCTCGAGTACAGAATCAGTAAAAACAGTAACTTTTGTCAACAATGAACGTCGAAAGATGTAAGGATGGTAAAGATGTAATGATCAGAAATATCAAAAGAGGTTTTCAACAATATATGAAAAGCTTCCAAGGCAAGGGATTACCGCGACAATAACCATATATGCAACAAACTCAAATTGTCGAAAGATATATGCTTTTAATCAAATAGATAACTCTCGTTATAATCAAATAGGAATATATAGGCTCTCGCATAAAAACCTATTTGTTTCTATCCTTTTCATAATTAGGGTTAACAAACTTTTGCACGAAAAACCTAATTACTATCCAAATTTATAATAAATATCCACTTTCACTTCAAAATCATAAATAAGGAATTTCCACTGCTCTCATAGCGGATTAAGCATGGGATAGACGATGAAAATCACATAAGAATCATAAATTTAAGCATATTTACGTGGATATTACCGAGCTCACCTCGACCCTAAAAGTGGGATGACTACTCACGCCTTATCATCTTGAATTGAAACAGCAAAAAGTGTACAACCGAACCAAACCGTCTTTCTCTATTCGGCCAAATCTCTTTCTCTAACTAACTAGGGCACACAATTGCTTGTGTTCTTGGATTGAATTATTAAAACCTAGGCCTAATGCCTTTATTTATAGTAAACGAATCCTTGCTAGCCAAGGAAAGTAATCATAATCCTACTAAAACTTGAAATGACAAAATATTGTCTAAATAAGAAATCCCTAGGGTAAGTAGACATTCACCCATAAGGATAGAAGTTCATAAGGAAAATTAAAGATCTTCTCTTCGTTCATAAGAAATCCCATCCCACACGGAGTCTACGAAACTCGTCTGCGACCCACTAGGGTTTCACTCAACCTCGACTAAGGTTCAGTCGATATTGAGTCAACTCACTCGATCTCGAGTGCTTTCAGTAGACCTCGCGTGGCTTTCTTCTCTTCAGCTACTAAGTGTGGCAAATCTTCACTAGACATCGAGTGACTCTCACTAGACGTCGAGTACTCCGGTAGATGTAGAGTGCCTTAGTCGATCTCAAGGGCTAATTTCGACTAAAATCTCAGTAGCTTGCTCTTCCAGCACTTAGCCAAATTTCAGATTCTCTCTAGCTGATATCGAGTGAGTCCACTAGATATCAAGTGTCTCTTAGCTCAGATCCTTCTTCTTCAAATTGCTCCGACATGTTTCCAATTCCTGTGAAATCAAGCAAAAACTTGTGTAGACCTCTATTTCTTGCAAATAAACACAAACTACACAAATTCCATACTTCCCCAACCCAAAAGTACAAAATATAAACAAGAATCGGAATAAAAGTAAGCCTAAAACATGGTAAAATAGACGCACATCACTTGCTACACAAGCTTCATTTACCTGAAAAATCGGAAGCAGAAAATAAACATAAAAATAATACCAAAAATTGTACTAATATTGATTTTGAAAGAAATCTAATATTTCTATAATCGCTTTATATTTTATTATAAGTATATGATTACATGCCTCGTAAGACTAAGATTAGAACTTATATTAAAAAGAAAACTGGTAAATGATTTAAAAAGAAATTAGAATTTCAATAAAAGATAAGACAATGGAAAACTAAAATCTTTTAGGAACTAATCGACAAGCCACTTTTCATTTTCCGACCTGGATTTGATCAATATGTAGAAAAGGATGACGACAATCGTAACTGATTCACTGTCCTCCACGATGTTATTTGTGGTCTTCTACACTTGTAAGTGTTTGGAGAACTGAGCCCTTGACGGATCTCAGAGGCCTACTCCTGTATCTATATCAATGGGTGAAAACTCTGAGAGTACAATGGTAAATGTACATGATATGGATATATATAAATAATATAATGCTAACATCCTCCCTCAGTCGCAGCTAGAGGTGAGCGAATAGCAAGACTGGAACGAAAAGAAGTAAAAAGAGGAGTAGGTAATCCTTTTGTGAAAATGTCCGCATACTGATGTCCGGACGGGACATGAAGAACTCGGACCTGGCCTAGTGCGACCTTCTCTCTAACGAAATGGATATCAATTTCGATGTGCTTCGTCCGCTGGTGCTGAACTGGGTTCGACGACAGATAAACAGCGGTGACATTGTCGTAGTAGACCAGTGTAGCCGAACGAAGGGGAACCCAGAGTTCGCAGAGAAGGTTGCGGAGCCAGCAGGTCTCAGCCACGGCGTTGAAAACACCACGATACTCAGCCTCGACACTCGAGCGGGAGATGGTGGCCTCACGCTTGGAGGACCATGACACCAGATTGTCGCCCAGGTACACTACGAAACCAGATGTGAGGCGCCGAGTTTCAGGACAACCCGCCCAGTCAGCGTCAGAATAGACGGTGAGGGAGTCAAACCTGCTGCGAGCGAGATGTAAACCCATGTCAGAGGTGCCCTTGATGTACCGGATTATCCGCTTGAGCGCCTGAAGATGGTGCTCACGGGGATCATGCATGTATAAGCAGATCTGCTGTACGACGAAGGCAATGTCCGGTCTGGTGAATGTCAAATACTAGAGAGCACCGGCCAGACTGCGATAGGCTGTAGGATCCTCAACCTTAGGAATGGAGGCAGCGTTGAGCATGGACTTGCAGTCTACAGGGGTGGTGGCGTGTTTGCAAGACGTCATGCCGGCTTTGTCGGCGATCTCAAGAGCGTACTTCTGCTGATGAAGGGACAGGGTAGTAGGAGTGCGTGACACAGAGATGCCAAGGAAGTAGCTCAGGGAACCGAGATCAGTCATGGCAAACTCTGATCGCAGCAGGGCCATCAGCCTAGACAGGAGCGATGTAGAGGAAGCGGTGAGCATTATGTCATCAACGTACAGGAGAAGATAGGCGGTGTCAGACCCTGAGTGGAACACAAAAAGGGAGTGATCAGACTGACTGCCCTGAAATCCAATGCCAGTGAGGTACGTGGCGAACCGCTGATACCAGGCGCTAGGCGCCGGTTTCAACCCATAGAGAGACTTCTGGAGAAGGCAGACGTGAGATGGGCGGGTGCGATCATAGAAGCCTGGTGTTTGATGCATATACACAGTCTCTTGAAGGTTGCCGTGAAGGAAGGCATTCTTGACGCCAAGCTGATGGATAGGCCAATCCTTAGTAAGGGCGATGCTCAGAACTGTGCGGATGGTAGCCGGTTTGACGACCGGGCTGAAAGTCTCATCATAGTCAACCCCAACCTCATGCGACTTGCCGTTGACCACTAGCCGAGCCTTGTGTCGCTCTAGAGTTCCGTCTGACCTGTACTTATGCTTGAACAACCACATGCAGTTAATGATATTAGTGTCCCGAGGCCTTGGAACGAGGTCCCACGTGCCGTTTTTAATAAGAGCACTAAACTCATCCATCATGGCGGCTTGCCAGTTCGGGTCCTATAAGGCCTTGTGGGGTGACTTGGGGAGAGGAGAAATGTCGAGGGACGGAGTAAGAAGGTTGTATTTGGGGTTAGGTTTGAAGACCCCGGACTGCGACCGGGTCTTCATGGAATGGGCGGGGGGTACAGGCAGAGGTTGGTGGTTAAGTGGGGCGGCCTACGGGGGGGGGGGGGGGGTGGGGAAGAGGGGGTGGGGGGGTGCGGCGGGCGCTGCCAGGGGGGTGTCCACGCCGCAAAGGGTGCTGCGGGATGGGCGGCGGCCGCTGCCGGGGGGGCGTACCCGCCGCATCCATGCGGCGCCCGCCGCCAATCAAATTGGGCGGGGGTTGGTTCCGGATGATGCTTGTTGAAATAGGTGGCGTAGGAGGGGTGGGAATTCGTCAGAATTGGGTGGTGTGGGTGGGTTGGGGACATCAGGGGTGGGTGGTGTGGCAAAGGGGAAGGTCTGTTCGTCAAAAATCACATGGCGCGAAGTGACAACCTGATTGGTATCCAAGCGAAGACAACGGTAGCCTCAATGGTGTGGGATATGCCCAAGAAGACACATTTAGTGGATCGTGGGGATAGCTTGAGAGGGGCGGTGGCACTCATGTTGGGAAAACAGAGACATCCAAATACTCTAATGTGATCGTAAGAGGGGTAGCGCTTGTAGAGTGCCAAGGTTGGGATGGAGTTGCTAATGGATTTGGATGGAAGTATATTGTGGAGATAGGTGGCCATGTGAAGCGCCTCAACCCAAAAGGGGAAGGGAGGAGAGGCGTGATGTAGGAGGGTTCTAGTTTTGTCATTGAGGGTGCGGATAATACATTCCGCTTTGCCATTTTGTGGTGAGGTTTGGGGGCATGAGAAGCGGAGTGATATCCCATTTTTTGACAAAAGGATCGAACAAAATTGTTGTCAAATTCTCCTCCCATGTCGCACTGAATAGCCTTGATGGGCAAAGTGAATTGAGTGCGGACAAATGTGTGCAAATTGACAATGTGACTTTGTTTTTCCGATTTGTGACATAGAGGAAAAACCCAAACAAAATTGGTGAAATCAACAAGGACAACCAAATAGTATCGAAAACCACTAGCACTTGAAATAGGAGATGTCCACAAATCACAATGCAAAAGATCAAAAGGTGCAAATGTATTGGAATGAGAAATGCTAAAAGGGAGACGCTTGCTCTTGGTGATTTCACAGGAAATGCAAACGCCAGAGGCTTTATTACAAGAAATTAAATGACTAGTGCGGAGACATTGAAGCACGTGGTCGCCACGATGGACAAGACAAGTGTGCCACAAGTCAGAGCGATGGGCGACGAAGGCAGTGGGGGCGGTGGGAGACGGTTGGCGAGCTTTGGTGATGGGGTAGAGGTCGCCAGAACTATTGTAGCGCATGGTTGGGGTCCCCGTACGAAGATCCTTCACAAGAAAACCAAACGGGTCAAATTGGACAGCCACGTGATTATCGACGGTGAATTGACGAACAAAAATGAGGTTTTTAACAAGGTCAGGGGCAAGCAGGATTTTGTTGAGGCGAAGGGGTGGGGCATTGGGAAGGGTTGTGTGACCCGAACCGACAATTTTAAGAGAATCGTCGTTTTCGACATAAACAGACGGTAAAGTGCTCGAATTAAAAACAGTTTGTAGGTTACCTGGTGCGTTCGTCACGTGAGAGGAGGCCCCGGTATCCATGTACCAGTTGTCGTCCGGCTGCTAAAGTCCCAAGGTGGAGAAAACGGCGGAGATGTTGGTGTGCATGGGGTGCAATGGAGGCTGCTGTGAAGCGTACATCGCCGGGGATGGGGCCTGCTGCTGTGGCGGACGTTGCGGGAAGACCAAGCTTGGCGGGGGGTATCCCGCCCACGTCGGATAAGGGCAGGGCGGCGGAGCGGGGGACCATTGCTGCTGCGGGTACCAGTTCCCTGGCGGCGGCCGCGGCGGCTGCCGCTGTTGCCACCTCTGTCCCGTCCTCCGCGCTGTTGGGGTTGTCTAGGTTGGGTTTGGGGAATGGGGTCCGGGGCTATGAATTCCTTGGAGGAAACAAGGACATGGGAAGGGCCCTTGGGGCGTCCCTGATGGCTTTCCTCCCTGGAGAGAGCATGCTATGAGCCACCATGAAGGTCGGAAGTGGTGCTGTGTTGCTGATCATGCCACCGATGACAACAAATTTGGTGGAAAGGTCGTTGATAAGTTGAAGGACAAGGCGTTCTTCGCTAACCTTGTGCCCAACATCGCCTAGTTGATCAGCGATGGCTTTGATGGCGAGGCAGTAGTCAGAGACGGTGCAGAAGCTTTCCTGACAGGTGTTGATGAACTTGCCCTCAAGATCCGCTGCCCTAGCAAATTGATTGTCATGGAAGAGGCCCTTTATGCAGAGCCAGACATCACGAGCGGTGGAGTTTGGTTGGAGGACGGTAATCAGGACGTCCTCAGAGATGGTGGCATAGATCCATCCAAGAACGATGGAGTCAAGGCGGTTCCAAAGGGGCTCAGGGACATCAGTCGGACGATCAGAGCCGTCGATGTGGGTGATGACGTCGTGAGCCTTACAAGCGGTTTGGAAGAGCTCCGCCCATGTGTGGTATTGGACCTTTTTAAGATCAAGGGTTAGGGGAATTTGATTTTTGATGTGGGTGACGGATTGAGCGGAGTGAAAGGGGTTTTGTGGTGGTGGTGTAGGGTTAGGGTTGATTGGGTTGAGAATCTCGTCGGTAGACATCGAGAAGGGGTGAAAGATTGCGGCGGAAGGGAGAAAGAAGGAACAAGGGGGCGGCGGCGGCGGCGGCGGCTTTAGGAGGGGGGGGGGGGGGGCAGCAGGGGGCGGCGGCGTCGGCTTGGTTGGCGGCGGCAAGGGTTTGGCTAGCGGCGACGGCTAGGGATTGCGGCGGCGGCGGCGTAGTGGATCGTAGATGTGAAACAAATTAGGGTTTCACACAAAAGCTTGATACCATGTAAGTGTTTGGAGAACTGAGTCATTGACGGATCTCAGAGGCCTACTCCTATATATATATATCAATTGGTGAAAACCCCGAGGGTACAATGGTAATTGTACATGATATGGACATATATAAATAATATAATGCTAACAACACTCTCACTCTTTGGCTTGCTTTGTCTTGTCTTGGTTGAATCTCGTGCTGGTGTGGAAGTGTTTAGTTTCAGTGGAGCAACGATCTCAAACAATCTATTAATCGAGTGATCGTGGCCATGTCCGTGGTTGAAGATCCCCCATTTAGGTGGAGAAAACTTCGCTAATCCACACTTCCTCAGAGATGTTTTCTCCCATGGCGGGCTTCTGCTCCTGTCTCCCGGTGTCGAGAAACGTAACGTCAGTCAAGAGGCTTACCCGTATTCTAGACATTCACTTTCCACTCCTTCATCATCTCATGCTTCCACATGGACCGACGTGTTTGTTGCCTTTGAGCGTCGTCAAATTCCTTCATGTTGCATGTGTACGAGGTGGTGTTTCCTTCTTAATTGTATCTTAACAACTGTCTTATTTATCATTTTATTCGGCCTCTCAACTTCTCAAATATTGGTGGTGTTTGGGATTTCGAATTTCTTGGCTTGATTAAAAACAAAAATTACATGTTTACATATGAAAATACAAGTAATTATACGTTCTACTTCCACTGTCATCTAAAAAAAGGAAAAATAAAGAAAAGTAGTGTAAGAAGAGGCAGGATAGTATGCAACTACCGGTCTACGAGGATACTTCTAACCTGCATACGACGCAACTCGGAACTCTCCCACTCTCTATCCACTCATTAAAGCAAGCTAAAGATGTGGAACCCAGACATCAGATATGTCAGCTGGTATGGATACTTGGGACACCTCCATTATTCGGTCTTCAATAATACTCCGTACATGTTAAATACCTACAAATCAAAATCAGCCCCATTTTTTTGTAAAAACTTTGTACAAATAATAGATTGTGTTGCATTTATCTACCATAAACAAATAAGGAAACAATTATACACAATAGGTTTGCTTCCCTCGGATAGATGAGATTCTAGATATTGGCGGAGCCAAAAATTTTTCTGAGGGGGCACAATGATATATGTACGATATAGTTTTAGATTAAATTAACATAAATAATTATATATAATTGGCGAAACTAATTAAAATAACCCAACCTTTAAGAGGGTGTTAAAAATATATCCACACCTTTCAAAAGTAAGATAAATATCCCG